>CM070504.1:22675471-23268965 GCA_036346375.1 Guadua angustifolia | reverse complement strand
TGATAGATTTTATTGAGCAAACCAAGAAAGTTGAATTTTTTAAAATTTTATAGAATGGTACTGAGGAAGTTCTTAATCTTTCATAAAAATTTTAGATGATGATCACACTCGAGAAAATTTAGAAAAATCTAACAAGTTTACTGTCCCAATTATGTCCATTCTGTTTTTGATTTTTTAAGATAACAAATGATGTTAAATTATTTTGAATTTTTTTTTCTATGATCCCAAACAACAAGGGATGGTACCATAATTTTTTCAGATGATTAGCAGACTTGTAAATTTTTTTAAAAATCTGACAGTGTTTCTGCCCAAATTTTAAAAAATCTCAAAAAATTAGTTTTTCATCAAATTTTCATGTAACAAGACTTTGTTAAGGGTTATTGGACCCATTCCGTTCAAATCCGGATTAAAAACCCGAAATTTCGGCGAAATTTACCGAAGTTCATTGAAATTATCAGAGTAGCTATGTAGCAAAATCAATTTTTAAAATTTGAATTCGCCAGAGATATAGATTCGGTCCAAACCAAATTTCGCAAAATTTGCGAATTTCAGCGGTTTTTATCCTGCTCCCAACAAAGATTTCCACATGGCATTTATAACCGACGATAGGCAAGACAACAAGGGCGGAGGTTCTCGCTAGTTGTGGATCCGGCTTTGTTTTTTTTTTTACGACTCTTTAAAAGGATTGTGATTGTAAAGAAACTGATTTTTTTAAAGTTGGAATTCAAAAGCACATATAAAGTGAATTGTGGATTCTAGTATAGATGGATAGGCTGGATTATGAGAATCAATTTCTAAAATCGGACTGTTTGTTTTTTATTCTGCTTTTAGAGTTAGAATTCAGAATTAAAAGTACAAACAAACAAGCCCATAGTAGTGGGGCTTGATGAGCAATGTAGGGTTTGGTTAGCAACAAGGACAAGAACTGGGCTAAAGCTTAGAGGGTAGTGTTATTAATTAGCAGGAAAGAAGGGTCCGAGGGAGGATAATGTTGGTGGGCTACGATGACAAGTTATCCTCAGGTATGGGTGACGAAGTTAGCAGCTAGAGGTATGATCATGGGAGATGTTGCATTGGTCTTCAAGTTCTCAATGGAGGAGGTAAAATGTCCCAATTAAAAGATAATTTGTAGGATCGAAATATACTAATCTAGCAATCAGAGGGGGGTGAATGATTGCGCGGAAGCTAAAATCAAATTTTTTACTTTTGAAACACCCCAAACAAACTCAGATCGCTTGATTTGTATTCAACAAGAATCTTATTGCACCAGACCAAATTTGCACATGTATGACGGACAAAACTTCGCTCCGGACGAGAAGTTGCACGTGTATGACGGACCAAATTTCATCAGTAGCAAAGGAAGTCAGTTTATGACGGACCAAATGGAAACAACCTGACACACGTTCACTAAAATAATAATTACCGAAGATTCAACCGTTGAATTGATGTGAAATTTTAACTATAGAAACTAGACTTGATTCCGAAGCTAACCCAAAAAAATCAACTCAATCGGACCTATGGATCTAAAGTTATGTTCTTCGCAAGACAGCTGAAACAAATCCCGATCTAATAATGACGGACCAAATTCAGACTAGTGACGGACCAAACTTAAACAACAAGATTACCAAAGATCCAACCGTTAGATTGACATGAAATTTTAACTGTAGAAACTAGATTCAATTATGAATCTAACCCAATAAAAATCAACTCGATCGGATCTATGGATCAAAAGATATTACCTTCGCAAGATGACTGAATCAAGTGATGACGGAAATTGATTTCAAAGGCTATGACGGACCAATCTTCAGAACTTATGCAACGGACCAAACTTCAGAAAATTCAGCTACCACGGACCAATCTTCAGAGAATGAACCAACTATGCTGCAGACCAAATGAATACTTGCGTCGGACCAAATGGACGCTCGTTCCTTGACGCAAGTAGTAAGCCTCCAAATTGCTAAGAACAATCAAGCCACCAAAAACATATAACGAACGACTTCAAGCGCCAGAGAACTTGCATGCATGGCCTCGGCCAGAACTTTTGCCTTAACGCAGCCGAAAATAACCGATGCATAATCAAAAATGGCCAAGCGTCACAGAACCCAGACACCAAGGTCGCAAAAAGGATTTTTATTTCTTTTGTCTAATAACAGTACTCCAAACAAAAGAGTACAAACCCTAATTCTTGGCTCAAGAATAAACAGAGGACACCTCCCCCTATTTATATAGAGCAATCACAAAGAGATTGAATACAACTCCACTTCCAACATGAAAAGAGTTCATATTTATCTCTACTTGGCTCACATGGCCGAAACAAATACCTTGCACGCATGATCAGTCCACCTGCTGCACATACATGACAAACAGCCTTCACATGCATGTTCTCTAACCCGAACGTCCCGCATGACAGCCTCAACCACCAAGACCTCAGTTCCTCTCTGAACCTAGTCCCGAACCTTAGTTCCTCCATGAACCCAGTTCCGGTCCCGTCATCGACCACGTTTGCCCTCGAGCAACACCTGCACATGAATGAACAAACAATGCATCCGAGCACAAGTCCACGACTTGACTCAAAGTCAATCCATACAACCACTCATACGAGTGCATTGCATCAAGTAAAACCATTATGCTATTACCAGCATGATAAACATATCACCATAGCACATGCACAAGCACCACACATGTTATAACTAAAGTCATTTTACAATGCCAATTTCACCATTCAACCAATTTTTCATCACATGATCTCACACAATTTGTTCTATTTTTAAGCCCAATTTGCTCTGCCACAAAAATGAGTTTTTGTTAAACTACGAGGATCCCAGTTTAACGCCCCCTAATTAGGGAAATGAAAATTAGAGGTGAGAGTGTGTTAGCTAATAATGTCCTAGCTGATAATGTCCTAAGCTCTAGCTACACGGAAAGAGATTTAATAAAAAATACCAGAGATCGAGATGGGAAATCGAGTTGGGAAAAAAGCCTAGAAATAGAGCTGCACACATATTCCTGGTGACGAAAAAAATTTCCCGGAAAAAGCGGAGAAAGGACCTAAACGTAAGGAGCAAGGACCGATTTTACGTTTTGGACTCGTCGCTATCCGAAAAATTAGAAAAGGACTTGTTCGCGATTTGAATTTAACGGAGGTTCTTTCCGTAAACGGCATCGAGGACCCGAACGTGATTTTCGGGGAAAATATTTTGCTCTCATGGAAAATCACGAAGAACCTATTCGTAATTTATAAAAGGACTAAAACGCAATTGTAACGCACCACAAGCGCTGAATCTTGCAAACTTTAGTAAGGTGATAATACAGTCTCATTAACTTAAACAGCTGCTCGTGAACCGTTAGATAAAAATGACCGTTAAATTAAAATATTAATACTAATCAAGATGTTCGTTAGGTCGATTAGACAAGCTAAACACCTTAGACCTGTTAAGCAGTCCGTCGGAGCCTACATGGAACCCTTTCTAGTCTCTCCACGGATCCAAAGTCCAAACAAAATAGCGAAATTATCCCTCTTGCTCCCCGACAAATTTCAGAAACACCCTCCCCATTTCTCGCGCCGGCCTCGGTGACACCCCGGATCTCCTCCTCGTCCTAGGGCTCCGGCAATCTCGCCGGCGGCGTGTGCTGGAGCGATGGAGCTGTGGAGCAAGCTGCGGAACCTGGACGCCTACCCGAAGGTGAATGAGGACTTCTACAAACGCACCCTCTCCGGCGGCCTCATCACACTCGTCTCCTCCCTCGCCATCCTCATCCTCTTCTTCTCCGAGATCCGTACGTACCCCCCCCCCCCTCTCTCTCTCTCCCCGTGCGCGCGCTCCACATCCCCGTCTCAGATCCCTTTTAATTTCGTTTCTCTAGCTGCGGCACAGTTCGATCTCGCCATGTCATCTCGGTGGCTTTGCGTATGGTTCGATAATTATATGCGTTCGATGCGAAATTGAGACTATGTTCTTGCGGATTGGAGCGTGTGCTTTGTGACCATCTGATCGGTGTGAATTGAAAACAATGGGTGAAAAAAAAACTTCTCAATTCCATTAGCATGCTGCATGCATTTGAATTCCCGTATCGATTAGAGGTCACGTGAAGAAGTTGCTGAAGGTTGGCGGTGCTTGGTGGGAAGGTGGCATAGGGCAATATGCCAATACATAGATTAGTTTGCGGCAGCATGTATGATCTAGTGATGCGGTTGGTTCAACTTGGATGCTATATATGAGTTGATGGGTTTGTGTGTGCTTGCACCTTTTGTGTGTGGATGTTGTTATTTTAGTGTGAATTTAGCACTATCCATCAGATCTTCATTAGATTTGTGTGTGCTTGCACCTTTTGTGAGTGGAGTTTCATTAGATTTTTGAAACCAGACTAGTAAAGTGGAGTGTAATTAGATTTTCGAAACCTCCCGGTTGCCAACTAGGGTTCAATTAGATTTGGGAACTTTTCTGTCATTTTGTTCTTGTTCGTGCTGATGCTAAGTTGTTGATACCTTATCTTCTTACGAGTTTCAGGGCTATATAAAGTTGATCACAATTTGGTTTATCGCCTTTGCACGGGACTATCGCTGATAACCTAACCAGGGTATACTTTGGTACACCACTTTTAAAAAGATTTACGAATCTTGAAGCAAAAAAAATTAATATTAGCCGTGGGTAAATATGCATAACCTAAATAAATATATCAATCGAAGATTTGCCCCTACATAATATCCAACTCTATATTTATATCTAATCTTCAATTTGATTTATTTTTTATAGGTTGGTACAGATTTACCATCACCTAATATTAACTACTTTGATTTAAGATCCATAATTTTTTCTAAAAGTGGTGTGCTGAAGCAAATCCATAACCTTTATTTTAGCATACTAAAGTTGAAAAGAGGGATGGCTTAACTTGTTACATGTTGCAACTACATTTTCCCATAATGTGGCTATCTGATCACTTTTCTGATTCTATTTGTTCCTTGTTTTTCGTCACTAGTTAGTTTGGTGCTATGCATTAACTTACTGTTGTGTTAACGTTTCTGCAGGGTTGTATCTATATTCTGCTACAGAGAGTAAGCTCACTGTTGATACCTCAAGAGGGAAAGGCTACATATCAATGTTAGCGAATTCTTATTTTGTCATTCCAAACTTTCCAATTGTCTGGTGTTTCTAAGGTGCTCTGCACGTTTATTCTCTTGGTGTTAAGTTTTTACCCCTGTTATGCTAAATTTCATGCTTTTTGTCATATTGACCCCATTTCATTTGAGTCTATACTTTTAGTTCTGCAAAATTTTGGAGTAATTTGCTTGATAGACCTCAGATGCTCAGACTGCCTTTTATTTTTTTTTATTTTGGACCTCTACAACTTGTCAAATAATGAACAAAGTATGTAGGGATGATGGATCATCGAGATCTGAAATAACAAGTGGTAACCAGCTAGCTGAGAATATTTGCCAAGTTGGGAGGCCTAAACCAAATATTTCATGTCTACTGTATTTGATGAGTTTCCTTCTATTCTTTTGCATTGTTAACATACATGACTGCTTTTGCAGTTTGATGTTACATTTCCAGCTATTCCTTGTTCTCTTGTTGCTGTTGATACAATGGATGTCAGTGGAGAGCAACATTATGATATAGTACGTGCGGACAGTTTTCATCAGTTTCCTTCTTCTCTGTTTTGTTTATATCTTGTAAAGTGTTTCCCAAGCTCTACTGCATATATCTGTTGTCTGAGATGCTGAATATCTTACTTTGCAGAGACATGACATAATAAAGAAAAGAATCGATCATCTTGGTAATGTAATTGAATCAAGAAAAGATGGAGTTGGTGCTCCTAAGGTACGTTTTCCCACTATTATCTTAAACTTGTGTGTACGTGGAACTGTTCTGATTTTACCTTAACATTTGTCATAATTGGAGCTGCTTAATACTTTTTAGTGTAGCAAATCCAAGATCTATTGCAATTGATCAATTCATAATATAATCAGATCTTGAACATCATGCTCTGAGACTTTGTCTTTACTCTGGAAGATAGCCGGTGCTAGTGTTAATAAATTTACTCATAGTTTCTCATGGTCATATTTTAGAGCTTCCTAGTAGTTGGTAGTGGTTGTTCATGTTGTGCTTTTCCAGAACCACCTAGGTTGTTTATATTAAGTATTAACTCTTTACGTTGCATGTTGGGCCCAAAAAAAAAAACCCAAAAAAAATTTTTTTTTTTGGGGGTTTTTTTTTTTTTTTTTTTTTTGAATTTTAAAATTTTTTTTTTTGGGGGGGTTTTTTTAAAAAAAGTTTGGAAAAAATTTTTAAGGGAAAACCCCCTTTTTTTTTTTAAAAAAGCCCCCGGGGGGGGCCCCTTCGGGGAAAGGGGGTTTAATTTTTTAAAAAAAAAAAAAAATTTTTTTTTAAAAAATTTTTTTTCCCCTTTTTTTAAAAAAAAAGGGGGTTTTAAGGGAAAAAGGGGAAAAAAAAAATTTTTTTTTTTTTAAAATTTGTTTTGGCCTTAATTTTTTGGGGAATTTTTTTTTTTATTAAAAAAAGGGGGGTTTTTTTTTTTTTTAAAAAAAAGGGTTTGGGGTTGGGAATTTTTTTAAAAATTTTTTAAAAAAAAAATTTTTTTTTTTTTTTTTCCCAAAATTTAAAAAAAAAAAAGGAAAAAAAAAAAATTTGGTTTTTTAAAAAAGGGTTCTTTTTAAATTTTAAAATTTTTTAAAACCTTAAAGCCTTTTTTGGGGTTTTTAAAAAAAATTTCCCCAAACCCCGGGTTTTTTCCCCCCCCCCTTTTTTTTGCCTTCCCCAATTTTCCCTTTTAAAAAATTTTTGGGCCCCTTTTTCCTTGGGGGGGGGCCCCCCCCCCCCAAAAAACCCCGGGAAAGGCCCCGGGCGGGGTTTTTTTAAAATTTGGGGGCCCTTTTTGGGAAGGCAAAAGGGGGGCCCGAAGGCCCCCAACCCTTTTAAAATTTTTTTCCCCGGGGAAAAATTTTTTGGGGGGGAAATTTTTGGGGGGGCTTTTAAATTTTTTCCAACCGGGGGGGGGTTCCCCCGGGGAATTTTTTTGGGGGTTTCCCAAAGGGTTCCTTTTTGGGGGGGGGAAAAAAAAAAAAAAGGAAAAAAAAAATTTTTTGGGAATTTTTTTTTTTTTTTTTTTTTTTTTTTTTCCTTTTTTTTTAAAAAACCCCCCGAATTTTAAAATTTTCAAAATTTTTTGGGGAAATTTTTTGGTTTTTTTAAAAACCCCTTTTAATTTTTAAAATTTTGGGTGTTTTTTTTTAAAAAGGGGGTTTTTTTCCCCAAAAATTTTTTTTTTTTTTTTAAAATTTTTTTTTTTTTGGGGGGGGGTTTTAAAACCGGGGGGGGGGGGTTTTTAAAAGGGTTTTTGGGAAAAAAATTTAAAAATTTTTCCTGAAAAAAATTTTTTTTTTTTTTTTTTTTTTTAAAAAAAATTTTTAAAAAAATTAAAATTTTTTTTGGGGTTTTTTTTTGGGGGGGGTTTCCCGTTTTAAAAAAGGGGGGAACCCTTTTAACCACCTTTTTTGTTTTTTTTGTTTTTTTTTAAAAATTTTCCAAAATTTTTCCCCAAAATTTTTTCCTTGCCTAACCCAAAAAGGGTTCAACCCTTTTAAAGGGAAAAAAAAAGGGGGGGGGGGAAAAAATTTTTTTTTTTTTTTTAAAAAAAAGGTTTTTTTTTTAAAAAAATGAAAATTTTTTTTTCCTTTTAATTGGGGGTTTAATAAATTTTAACTTTAAAGAAAAGGGCCCCCCGGGGGGGAAAAAAAAACCCCCCAAAAAGGGCCCGGGGGGGAAAACCGGGTTAACCCCCCACCTTGGGTTTTTCTTCCCCCAAATCCCCCTTTTTTTTTTTTTTGGGGCCTTTTTTTTTAAAATTTTTTAAAAAAGGGGGAAAAAAAAACCCCCCCAAAAAAATAAAAAAAAAAAACCCCCCCAAAAAAATTTTTTTTTAAAAAAAAAAAAAATTTTTTTTAAAAATTTCCCAAAAAAAGGGGTTTTTCCTTTTTTAAAGGGAAAAAAAAGGGGGAAAAAATTTAAAAAAAAAAACCCAAATTTTTTTCCCCCCTTTTAAATTTTTTAAAAATTTTTTTTTTTTTTTTTTTTTAAATTTTGGGGGGGAAAAAAAAAATTTTTTTTTAAAAACCCCCTTTAAATAAAAAAAAAAAATTTTTTTTAAAAAATTCCCTTTTAAAAAAAAAGGGGGGGTTTAATTTTTCCAAATTTGCCAAAAGGGGGGTTTTTGGGTTTTAAAAAAATTTTTTTAAATTTTTTTTTAAAAAAAATTTTTCCCAAAAAAAATTTTTTTTTTTTTAAAATTTTAAAAAATTTTTAAAACCTTTAAAAAAAATTTTGGGGGAAAAAAGGGGTTTTTTAAAAAAAAATTTTCCCCAAAAGGTTTTTAAAATTTTAAATTGGCCCCGGGGGGGAAAAAACCCAAAAAAAAAAAAAAAAAAAAAAAAAAAAGGGGGGGTTTTTTTTTGGGCCCCCCCCCCCTTTTTTTTCCCCCCCCCAAATTTTTCCTTTCCCCTAACCCCCCCCCCCCAAAAAAAAAAAAAAAAACCTTTTTTTTCCCTAAATTTAAAACCCTTTTTTTAAAAAAAAATTTTTTTTTTAAACCGGGCCCCAAACCCCCTTTTTTTTTTTTTTTTTTTTAAAAAAAAAAAAAAAAAAAAAAAAAAGGTTAAAAAAGGGGCCAAAAACTTTTTTTTTTTTAAATTTTTTTCCCCCCCCCCTTTTTTTTAATTCCCCCCCCAAAATTTTTTTTGGGTTTTTTTTAAAAAAAAATTTAATTTTAATTTCCCCTTTTTTTAAATTTTTTTTAAAGGTTTTAATAAAAAAAGGGAAAACCCCGGGGAAAAAAAAGGGGAAAAAAAAAAAAAAGGGGGGGGGTTTTTTTTTTAAAAAAAGGGGAATTTTTAAAAATTTTTTGGGTTTATTAAAATTTTGGGAAAAAAAAATTTTCCTTTTAAAAAAAAAAAAAAAAAAAGGGGGTTTTTCCCTTTAAAAAGGGGGAAAGGCCAAAGGTTTGGGCCCCCCAAAATTTTGAAATTTTTTGGGGGAATTTGAATTCCCTTTTTCCGGGGGGACCTATTTAAAAACCCAAAAAATTTTGGGGAAAACCGCCCCCTTAAAAAAACCCAAAATTTTTTTTAAAAAAAAAAACCCCCCCCTTTGGGGTTTTGGAAACCCTTTTTCCCTTTTTTTAAAAAAATTTTGGGAAAAAATTTTTTTGGGGGGTTTTTTTTTTTTTGGTTTTTTTTTAAAAAAAAATTTTTTCCAAAATTTTTCCAAGCCCTTTTTTTTTTTTTTCAAAGGAAAAAAAAAGGGCCTTTTTTTTAAAATTTTTTTTTTTTCCCCCAAAAAATTTTCCTTTAAAAACCCCCAAAAAAAAAAAACCCAAAAGGGTTTTCCCCAAAAAGGAAAAAAAGGGGGTTTTTTGGGAAAAAAATTTTTTTTTTAAAAAAAAAAGGTTTTTCCCTTTTTAAAAAATTTTTTTTTTAAAAAACCCATTTTTCCCAAAAAAAAAAAAGGGGCCCGGGGCCCCCGGTTAAAAACCCCGGGGAAAGGTTTTTAAAAGGAAAAAAAAAAAAAAACCCCCCTTTTAAAAAACCAAAACCCCTTAACCCAAAAAAAATTTTCCCAAATTAAAACCCGGGGGGAAAAAAAGGGGTTTTCCCCCGGTTTTTTAAAATTTTTTTTTGGGGTTTTTTTCCCCCCCAAAAAAAACCCCCAAAATTTAAAAACCCTTTTTTCCCCCAAAATTTTTTTTTCCCCCCCCGGAAAATTTTTTTAAAAAAAAAAAAGACCCAAAAAAAAAAAAACCCCCAAAAAAAAATTTTTTTTCCAGGGAAACCGGGTTTTTTTTTTTGGGAATTTTAAAATTTATAGGCCCCCCCCCCTTTTTCCCAAAAAAAACCCAAAAAAAAAACAAAAAAACCCAAAGGAAAAAAAACCTTAAAAAAAAAAGGAAAAAAAAAAACCCCCAAAAACCAAAAAAAAAAATTTTTAAAAAAAAAAAACCCCCCCCCTTTTTTTTAAAAAAAAAAATTTTTTTTAACCCTTTAAAGTTTTTTTTAAAAATTTTCCCCCAAATTTTTTAAACCCAAATTTTAAAAAAAAATTTTAACCCCCAAAAAAAAAATTTCCCGGGTTTTTTAAAAACCAAACCCAAAAAGGGCCCAATTTTTTTTTTTTCCCCTTGGTTTTTGGTTTCCCCCCTTTGGGGGAAAAAATTTAAAAAAAAAATTTTCCCCAAACCCAAAAAAAAAAAAAAAAACAAAATTAAAAAAATTCCCCAAATTTTTAAACCAAAAAAATTTGGGTTTTTTTTTTTTTCCTTTTAAAAAATTTTTTTTGGGCCCCAAATTTTTTTAAAAAAAAAATTTTTTTCCCCCCCGGGGGCCCCAAAAAAAAAAAAAATTTGGTTTTCATTTTTTTAAAAATTTTAAAAATTTGGAAAACCCTTTTTTGGGGCCCCCCGGGGGGAAAAAAAAATTTTAAAATTTTTAAAAGGTTTTTCCCCCCTTTTTTTAAAATTTAGGTTTTAAAATTTTTTTTTACCTTTTTAAAATTTTAAAACCTTTTTTTTCCCTTTTTTTAAAATTTTTAAAAAAAATTTTGGGGTTTTTTGAAAAAAAAATTTTTCCCCCCCAAAAAAAAGGGAAAAAATTTAAAATTTCCTTTTTTTTAAAAAAATTTTTTTTTTGGGGGAAAAAAAAAAAAATTTTTTTAGGCCCCCTTTGGTTAAAAAAAAAAATTTTTTTTTTTCCCTTTTTAAAAGGTTTTTTTTAAAAAAAATTTTTAAAAAAAAAGGGGGTTTTTTAAAAAAAATTTTTTCCCTTTCAATTTTAAAAAAAAAAACCCCTTTTTTTTTTAAAAAAATTTGGCCCAAATTCAAATTTTTAAAAATTTTTTTTTTTGGGGCCCCCCCAAAAAAAAAAAAAAAAAATTTAAATTTAAAGGAAAAATTTTTAAAACCAAACCCCCCAAAAAAATTTTAAAACCTTTTTTCCTTTGGTTTTAATTTTTTAAAATTTTAAAAAATTTTTTTAAAAAACCTTTTAAAAATTAAAAAAAAAATTTTTTTTTTTTAAAAAAAAAAAAAACCCCAAAAAACCCCCCAAAACCCCCCCTTCCCAAAGCTTTAAAGGGGGCCTTTTTAAAATTTGAAATTTTAAAAAAAAAAATTTTTTTTCAAAAGGTTTTTTTGGGGGGGCCCCCCAAAAAGGGGAAAACCAAAGGGCCCCTTTTCCCCCTTTAAATTTTTTCCGTTTCCAATGGGCCGGTTTTCCCAATTTTTAAACTTAAGAATTTGTTGCCACAACCCATCAAGATGGAGCAATTTGTACAACCATTTGCTTAGAAGGGCCACATTCTTTATATTTAGATCATGAATCCCAAGACCCCCGTTTTGGGTTACACACTATGCTCCATTTAGAAAGTCTATATTTTTTCTTATGATCGCCCCTTGCCAAGAGAATCTAGAGCAAAAATAGTCAGTTTTTTAAGAACCTTTTGTAGAGAGAAGAAAGACATCATGTACGCCGGAAGACTATCGAAAGCAACCGAAGTTAATTAAAACTAGGCCCCCACGAGAGGGTTTTTCCTTTCCAACCATCGAGTCTTTTTTCGAGCCGCCTTCACCTTCTTCCAATCACAATTTCTAAGCTTCCTATAATGAATTTGCATTGTTGATGATGGAACAAAAAAGTGTTTCCACCATCAACCCTCAAAACGTAAGTAAAAAGACTCTTGAAACGAAAGAAAACAAGACCAAAGCTTGATTAATTCCTAAGGTAGGCTCAACCCAAGGAAGGAATTCCTGAGCACTAAACAATGGATTAGCCAAGCAGCACAAAGGTACTAATGCCAACGGTAAGAACAATTGACGCTACGCTGGACGCCATAATTTTATGCTTTCTGAAGATACGGGTGCATTTTTCTAGTACATTGATTAGACCAAGCGCAATACTTTAATTAGCCATACGTGCTAATAGCTTAATGGCAATATGGACTAATATTCCTTCAATCCTTCATACCAATGCAGGGGAGGCATAGTTTAGCAGGGGAAATTAACGTTGACTCTTGAGTTAAAAATGAACTGAACATGTCTGGATAATGATCGAAGAGGACCGTTGAGTGCTCAGTTACCTTGGATCCAGAATTCCAGAAACGATTCAGCGAGCAACGCCTAGTTGATTTAATGGATCCATGTGTATATTCTTCGTCGACGAGAACCCCATGGTTTGTGGCCGTTGCGACAGTAAACTACACATGCTTGGTGTTTCGTGCCGGAACAAGCTAAAGAAGACTGAAAATTATTTTTAAGGGAGTACTGAATCCTACAAAGCTGAGCAGGTAATTCAGATCATGAATTTACATTCTCTCATCTTAAGGGTTTTGAATCTTCTGGATCTGATAACCTAATATGTGCTTATTAATTGATGTTAACATTTTTATTTTATTTTTTACCCATCCATGATGGTGTAAGATCTGATTCTGATTCTGATTTCTGAGCCGATTCCTACCTGCAGTTTTGTCGTTACCCATGAAATGGTCACCATCAAAGATCACATCAACGGCCATAAGACAGATACATCAACAAAGCCATTTGCCGTTAACCCAACCACCGTCCAAAAGCTGTAGAATGATTTCATTTCGTTTGTCCCATACTTGTACAAAACTAGTCCTTATTAGCAAGGGCATAGCACAGCCATTACATCGCAAAAAAATAGTAGGTAAACAGATATAAACAGTGTGTATTCTCGCTTACCTTTTCTTCCGTCATAATTTTTTTCCTCCTCCCTCCTCCACCAGCTCCTACAGAAAAAATACCTGATGAATCAAATCCAGTATCACAGCTGCCCCATTACATGAAGAAATGAAAATTGCGACTGAAGAAGCAAATTGTTATAAAATTTTATTTCATGCTCCACCTAACGCGAAATTGCACAAAGTAGTTGGTAACCGTAAGGAGAACCTAAGTTAATAAGTTAAGGAATCAAACAGCTGGAAACATGTTTTTTTGTTAATCCTATCTAATTGCAACACACATGTCATCTAGCTCAGAATGATACATGCAAACTCAGCACAGCAAGCATTCTTATATATATTTTTTCGGTAGGTTAAAATGGGTGAAAAGTCAAGGACACTACTACTAGTAGCCGTTGGGAGGGCTATAAATTGACAGGAATTAGAGTGAAAATTTACATGTTTGCAGCTCTGGGAGACAGTCCAGATAAGGGCATCTCAACTGCCTTTCCAACATTTTGACAATGCCCTCTTCTTCAGAGTCAATAATGGAGTGGATTATACAATATGCACAATGCACCCGGAATAAATTTAGTCTAGGTGCAGATGCGCAAAATGTGCAGTATAAGTTAAGAAAGTCGATCCGAATTGCTGCATAATTGCGCTTATTATAGCAGATAGATTAAGAAAGCTTATCCCTAGTACGAAGTAACTGCAAATTGGCATTATACGGTAATGTCCCAAGGGGGGTGGAAAGAAGCATGCGACAAAAGACTGCATCTGGTGATATATATCTACAATAGGATTACCATTCTTAACAATTGATAGAATAAACAGTGCACATTGTTGAAGTTATGCCTTTCTTCTGGACAAATTGAATATAGGGTTGCAATTGCAGCAAACAAAAACGGCTATTTCATAGTCCTCAAAATGTAGCAAAGACGACAAAACTTTAATGTGCACTGCTTAGCTCACCCATTCATAGGTGAAGCAAAGCAAGGCGCAACACAACATCCCAAAACAAGCATGGAATTGCCAATCTAACGAGAAGGCTTGGCCCACAGAAAAATGTACATATCCTAGAGCACAAATGGTTGGATGGGTTATTTGTGGGATTTTCCACTATGATTTTCCGAGAATTGAAACTGTGTCCCGTGGGTTGTGAGGTTTAAGATGACTACACTACTAAATTGTTCTCACTTGAGATTAATCAGTACCTTGATTCCTTATTATCCACTTTACTATCTGTGCAATTTTTTTATTTTCTATGAAAGGTGTTTTTTTCCTTCTAGTGAAGCATCAAAATATTTTCTGTTGCTATGTAGATGCCATTTCACATCGGAATTGTACAGAACTCTGAAAAAAGTACTGGATTGAAAATGCGATTGCTTTCATTCCATTCATTGATTCACCAATTCATCAGATCACCATAATGAAATGAAGCTGGCCATTCCATTCCATTATTGTTGCAAGGATACTAAGGCAGTAACGAAAAATTGAGGAGACATGATCATTGTTACAAGGAGGAACACCTCGATCAGTATGCCACTGAGCTGAGCTGAGCTCAGGCAAGCAGAGCATCTACTGGCCATTGCCCATCGCCATTGGGGTGGTTGATGAGCTCATTGTCTGTCACGCACGCGGTGGAGACTGCCTAGAAGCCGTTCATCTCTAGCAGGTAGGTGCGGCGCTTGCTGAGCGCCCACACGGACTCCTGAACGGACCGTCGAACGCCCCGGCGACGAACTCGTCGAGCTCCTTCCTGCCGCCGCCGAAGCCGTCGGCCCGGACCGGCTTGATCACCACGAGCGTGGCGCCCTGGATCCTCGTCCCGTCGGAGAGCTCCAGCATCGGCGCGTAGCGGAGCTTCATGTTGCAGGCGGAACCTGCGTGCGGTTGGCGGCGGCGGCCGCGGCCAGCGGCTTCTCCCTGAACTCCTTGAGCTGCTCCCGCCCCATGCACAGCGTGCCCTGCCCGTGCGCGTCCGTGAGCGCCACGCGCTCCAGGGTTGGGTGCCCTTGACGATCTCGCGGAGCAGGTAGTGCCTGGTGGCCGCGGCGATGAGCGAGCTGATGGTCCACACCACACGCAGCTTGAGCCCGCCGTCGGTGTAGAACGACCCGGAATGTTCCCATTGTCTTCCCCGGCGAGGCCCTCCCCCGGCTGCGGCCGCCGCGGAGGTCGCGTGGTGGAGGCGCAGCCCGGTCCACCCTGGTGCCGCCGAGGATGACGCAGCTCTGGAGCGTGCTGCCGAAGACGGCCTTCCACTTGAGGAACGCCGTCGTCGGTGCCGACGTCGGAGAGGGGAGCTCCATGCGGGTTGCGGATGCTGCTGAAGTTCTTGAGCACCTGCGCGGGCGAGTGGTGCGGCGCGTGCTTGCCGGCGTGAGCGGACCTGACCCCGGCGTCGCAGTGGCCGAAGGGCTTGAGCACGGCGAGGAGCATGGCCTTGAGGAGGTGGGAGAGGACGGCGCGCGGGCGCGGTCCCGCGAGGCCGAGCGCGTCGTCGGCGTCGGTGATGACACGGTCGATGCGGAGGCAGGCGTCGTCGACGAGCGGGACGAGCGCGTTGAAGCGGCGCGACACGGCGGAGCAACGGCCGAGCGAGCGCGCGTCGGCGAGCTTGTTGAAGATGAGGAGCACCAGCGAGTCCGGCACGCGGTCGAAGTGGTCCTCCCCTCCCCTCGGCGAGGAGCAGGTCCTCCGCGAAGACGCGGTGCTTGGACTGCATTGTCCGGGCACAGCAATTGTTTTGATTTCTTGCCCAAGGCAGAGAGATGAGAAATTCCGCTCTGCTTCGCTCTGCTCAGAGATGGCGCGCGTGCGAGAGAGGGGAGAGGTCGAAGTGGAGCAGAGGAAGAGGAGGAGTAGGTGAGGTAGCAGGCGGAGGCGGAGGCGGAGGCGGAGGGTGGTGGCGGCGAGTAATGGCTGCCCAGGGAGACGGGCTTATAAAGATTGGTGGGGAGGGGAGTGAGGCGGAGTGCGACCGTTTGTTAGCTCCATGACTCGCTGTCGCGCAGGGTGCCCCACCCCCTAATCATACCGTTAGAGCTTCTACTGGCTCTCTGCTTCTACTAGCTTTGTATAATCTTCGTATACTTCTACTTCTTTCTTCTTCCTCTTCTCCTCGATAGTCTTAGTGTTATTAATTAGAGACTTTTATCATCTTCAAAAGATACCAAAATATATATCGAGATAATACCAATATGTACAAGAAATTTAAAGATAGATACAAAAGTTTTAAGAATAATTTAACGATACCTCGTAATCCTCTCAAAAATAGTAAAACTCTGTTGTACGTACATTATACATATGTACTCATGTACGTTTACGTCGCGTCTCCTTCCTGCCTCCAACTACCTCGTCCCAGCGCGCCCTCGCGCCACCATGCTTGTGTGGGGCTTTCTTTACTGCCTAGACTCTTCCAGAAGCTACTACGCGGAGGAGACCCTGTTTCTTCTCGGTTTAAACTCCTAATTTCTCGGGTAATTAGTCGAGATAGGTAGAAGCTGGACGAAGGGCAATAGCATGATATGCCTTCTTTCTATTCTAACTCAAAAAGAAGAAGAGAAAAATTATAATGGGTTTAAAACAAGAACTTATTCTTAGATAAATCGAAGGGCAACAATACGATATTTTTTTTTTTTTGTTCTAAAAAAAAGAAGAAGAAAAAATATATTGGGTTTAAAACAAGGACTTATTCTTAGATAAGTCAATTGGGAGATGCTTCTAGATACTGTATTGTATGTATTTAAATGTAGGCTTATACATGCAGCTAAAATGCTCACTATGAAATATAGTCGGATTCCTTTTACGCCTGTAACAACTCTGGTGCATATTTTATAATTTAGACCACCAAATTGATGGCATAAATATTTCTCTTCTTACTTTATTAACTCGCAATTTCTAGTCCATGAAGTAAACATAGTAGCTTTTTTTTCCATGAGAGTGAACTTGCTGTCGTTTTAAATGGATCTTACCTCTCAAAGATCTCACACCTTAATTTGAGCGAACCAAAAGCTCAAACAAATCGGGGTTTGTGTCTATACAACTTGCGACTAATTTTCTGTCACAATGTGAACTCTGGCCCTCCTATGCCTCCACTATGCTGCTAGTCTGCGTTGTGTCACCGGAGACAAAGATGGAGTGACGGTCCGTGAATCATAGAGCACATCCAAAATAGTGTTTATTACGGTAACTCATAAATAACTCCTAGGATTATAAAAGACATGATAGAAGAATCATAACATGATTGTAATTTCTTTTTCTTTCAGAGTAGTATTTCTATTTGCTTTAGAGCAGAGCTTAGGGGCCTAAATAAACTCATGGAGAACCTAAGTAACTAAAAAGCTGCAAACTAATTTATCTAAAGTAAGAGGTGCATGAGAGGATTATAGTCTAGTTTATTCTTTAGCATTATATTTTTGTATACGTAAGGATTAAAGTGTTCTAAAAGGTTCAAAGGGAAGAGAGCAATAACCTCTTGTACTCTTTTTGAGGACGTTTAAAGAATTTTGCGTTCGCCAAAACTTTCTCTCTTCTTCGTTATTTTCAACGATATTATTTTGGTTCTCTAAGATTCATCTTCCTTATTCTTGGTACCATGCAAGCTCGTTCAGATCACACAAAACTTTAATTCGATCCGGCTACTATGCATAAGAAGGGTATCGGAGTGACAAAATTGGGATGTAAAAAAGCTCAAAACTGGAGCTACTCGAGCCGGTTTGAGCTTGAACGGCCGAACTCGAAGTTCGATCTCAAACTCGCGAGGTTAACCGAGCCGAGCTCAATAGCTCGTGAGCCTACTCGAGTTTGGACCGAGCTTACTCAAGTTTGCATTGAGCTTATTCGGTCAAGTTTACTCGAGCTTACCAGTTTCCACGAGCTTACCGCCGAAGCCTCGAGCTTGGATTGAACCAGCTCGAGTCCGGTCGAGACTCCTGACCCCAACTCAAACTCCCGAGCACCGGCTCGAGTTTGAGGGCCAGGCTCGCTCAAACACCGCCCGCTTACATCCCTACACAAAAACAAGGTCGGAGTTGACGACATGGAACTAAGTAAAGAAATTTGATGACGGACGAAATTTCAGCATGGTAATGTATGGTGAAGTATACCCTTGTCTAGCAAGAGTTAATCAACGCTTCTTGAAAGGGGTAAGTTGGAAAAAAATTCATCAAGGTCGAAAAGTGATGAAGCAAAGATTATTAGTATAATCCATCTATGTATCTCCGATAAGATAAAGTACTCGATAATCAATAAGGATTCATCAAGAAATTATGAAGAACTTAAAAGAGTTATATGTAGCAAAGTCGCTAACAAATCGGTGGGTGCTGGACGACTATACATGTTATGTATGGAGGAAGGACACGGTTCTTGACCATCTCAATATCTTCAACAAACTTATTACAGAAGTGATTAGTGTGGACGATAAAATTAAAGAGAACAACTTTAGTGGCATCATCTCTACCACCATTTTGGAAGCAATTAGTGATAAATATTCTCATCGGAAAACACTCTCAATTTTAACGGGTTTACACATTTATTGTAGATGGAATCCTTGAAAAAGTTATTTAATCTTCATCCGTAGGTGATCAAGCATTGACTACGAGATGTTGCATGTAAAAGTATGAGTTATAGAAAGAAGAATGGCAAAAGCAATAGCATATGTGTATGCTATCTATGTGATGAGAAAAGTCATATGGCGGGACGGTTCAATTTGAAGCAAACGAAGGATATATACTCAACAATATAGCAAAATATTATTAAGATATACTTGAAGTTAATCGATCGGATACTTTTCATGGATATGTATTAGATTCGTTTGCTTCTATATATGTTCTATGAGGAAGATATTTGATGAAGGATCTCTATTTGGATATGCAACTATTCACTTAGTTGATTGCAAAGAGTATGCAATTATTGAGACGGGAATAGTTACAAAGGAGATATATGATGAGTGCATCATGTATTAATAGGAGTTCAATATGTTTTTGGTATAAAGAACAATATAATATTCCAAAGTCGCTTGAACTTGAAGGTTGTAAGGTATCACTTCAAAGTGGAGTCACACGAGATACTTGCAAAGCGCAGATAATTATGAAAAGTATCTAGAGTAATAGAGGACATTGATTGATGGATAAAACTAAAAGAAGCCAACCAATGAGTTGTCTAAAAAATCTTTCTTCCTCGTCGGGGTGTTTAAACGCATTATTTTAATTTCTTTACAAGATTCATCTTCCTCATTTTTAAGATTGCATGTTCGTTATATCTTACAAAACTTTGATCTGATCTAGAATTGCCAAAAAAAGCGGTATCTAGGTGTAACAAAAAGTTTGACCGAAACCCCTAAAATGTATGCTTATAGCAATTTGAACCAACTATAGTGAATTAATTATCAAAAGAAGCGCAACAAAATCTATGAGATCGATTGTACAGCCCTCTCGGGTGTAAAGTCTCCTTCGCAGTACTAATCATATCACTAAATCAAAGTAATTAAATATTCATGCTGCACTGAAGAAGATGGGTACAGAATATAGTTCTTCTATTAGTACCTGCTAACTTTTTGCATATGTAGTTATATCTGTTTTTGTATGAGTGAAATTTGAAGAATGTATGTCCTTTCCAACGTGCAGGTACCAATATATAATTGCCCTAAAAAGCAAGCTAGTACTGGTTACCAGTATAAAATTGTGTAATTGCAACTCATTTTGTTGGCTTGGGACTTAGGAATCTAAGAGATATTAAAATAATTAGATTATTCTTAATCATTATCTCTCCGGATTGTATTCAATGTATATATGTAGAGAATATTAGGTAAAGCTGGATATTATTAGAGCTATAAAGAGAACGCTATACTAATTTTATATTGAAATATGAAATATATCTTATATTTATGAATAAGATTATTAAAAATACCTTCTATAAACTTAGACAAAAAAAAAGTATAAACTCGGACAAAAGAAATACTGTACACGGACATGTATAGAGTATGACTGCCTTGTAAAAACCCAAGGCCGGTACATTTTTATGAGCTATTTTACGGTAGATTAAAATCAATATAAGCCGTCCGTTCTTTTGAATCTAATAGTTAAGATCAATTTAGATCTACTTATACTACCATGCTTATCCAATCAAAACATGAAACGGTAAAGAACGCATGCAAGACGGCTTTCAACCATCACGAACGATATGCGGTTGTCACTTCCGGAACTTGGACTTGAGGAGCTTAATTGTCTTGTCGTCCACCTGGAAGCTCTTGGCAAGCACGGCGTCAGGTATTCCAGGTCGGCCGCCCCGAACAGCGCCGGCGCAGCGAGAACGACACCGGGCAGCTGGCTGTTGAACACGGTCATGTCCCGGGCAGCGCTGGTGCGGATGTTGTGCTGGAAGTGCACCATCCCCGGGGATCACGAAGCTCTCCTCCTCGACCACCTTGGGTAGAATTTCCCTGCCGTGCTGACGAACCCGACGAACATCTGGCCCGAGACGACGTGGACGAGCTCGGCGGCGTGGGGGCTGTGCAGCGGGTTGACTTGGACAAGCCGAGGGTGTTGAGCCCAGGAAGGTCTCCACGTTGGACCCGAACGTGGGAATCCGGGAAGGTGGAGGCCTTGGGTCGCCCGCCGACGGCCACGTAGAAGTCCTGGACCGCTTTGGTCGGTGCGGTAGGAAAAATCTAAAATACCTCTGATAAATAGATAGAAAAATTCTAAAATATCCTTAGGAATGGATGATTATATTTTATTTCTACCCACTACTTACTATCTATGTTATGCACGGTAAAATTTCTTTTACGGTAGCTTTGTGTCTTTGGATGTTTTTTACAGTTATGTTAGCACCGACCCTCGAGAGGAGCAAACGCTTATTGTGAAATCATGTGCTCAAACATTGCCCGAGTAAAGAAATTGGCATTGCAAAGTGGTTGTAATCATGGCATGTGATGGCATGTGCATGGCTGTTTGAGATGTTTATTTGATATATTTGTGATAGTATGATGGTGGTGTTGTTTGATGCAATGCCCGGGGAGCTTGGCATGAATTGACTTTGAGTCAAGTCGAGACTTGTGCTCAATTCGCTTTTATTTATTTATGGGTGTGTTGCTCGAGGGCCTTAAATGGTCGATGACGGATCGGAACTAGGTTCGGGATGAACCGGGTTCGAGACTAGGTTCAAGGAGGAATCGAGGTCTTGGTGATGGAGGATGTCGCGGACGTTTGGGCCAGAGAACACGCAATATGAAGGCCTTTTAGTCACGTGAGGCGGCAGGGGACGTGTGCATGTTTTTGGATTGTATGCATATATTTGACTATATTTATTAGGCCGGATGGATATGTATACATGTATTTATTTTAGGTTTTGAGTTGTATAAAAGAGGTGGGGCTGGACACTTCTGTTTTAAGCCACGAAAAACCTTGCGCTGGCGGCTGGAGATTTGGCCGTTTTTACGCGACGATAGTTTTTTGCTCCCTGCGGCTGTTTGGGGTTTGGTCTGGTGACACATGCATGTAGAGTAAACTATCCAGCAAAGACTCTCCGGGCGACTAGCAAATTTGCTTGCATGAACGACTAGTCTATCGATGCATGCATGCTTCATGGTGACTAGATAAAACTCTTGTTTTGCAACCTAACGCTTTGTGGGCCGGCGGCTTTGGAAAAAAGTGCATTGCGGCTGGAGACGTTTTTTGGTGGCTGCCGATGCATGCATGCAACTGGCATTTGATTTTCTAGTGCTTGCTCTCAGCATCTTGTTCCCCACATGTATGCAACACTTGTGGGCTGCTTTTTCTATCCTGGAAGTCTTCACACTAAAATCTTCTAGTGACTAGAAGCAGGACGTGAAGATTGCTCCCGACGGTTGTTTTGTGTATACGAAGCTTGTGTTGGCGGCCGGAGAATTCTCTTGCATGCATACGAGGAGTCTGGCGACTAGAAGGTACTGCAGTCATCTTGCAAAGGTAATATCTCGAGATCTATAGATCCGATCGAGTTGATTTTTGTTGTGTAAATTTTGGAATTGAGTCTAGTTTCTACATTTAAAATTTCACATCGATCTAACAGTGGGATCTTCGAGAATTACTGTTTTAGTGAACGTGTTCAGTCTGTTCTTATTTGGTTCGGCATCTGATTCAATAAAATTGTGAAGGTAATAACTTTAGATCCGTAGATCCGATTGAGCTGATTTTTATTATATTAGCTTCCAAATTAAATCTAGTTTCTGAAGTTAAAATTTCACATCGATCTAACGATGGGATCTTCAGAAATTACTATTTTAGTGGATATATATCTCTTGTTTTTGTCAATCCGAATCAGGCAATTTGAGTCCGAATTGGGGTGTTTCAAAAATTATCAAAATTTGATTTTAACTTTCGCCAATTATTCATCCCTCTTCTGATTGCTAGTTTAGTATATATCGATCCTACAGTTATTTTGCAATCGTTAGGTTGTTACCACAACCTTTGGTTGATTATGAAGGGTGATTTCGGATTCACCCAAAAGCAAATAAAAATAAATAGTTCGATTTTAAAATTCGATTCTCACAATCTAGCCCACTCATATACACTAGAATCCACAATTCACTTTATATGTTTTTGAAGAATCAACTTTTTACAACCGTAATCTAGAATCAACTTTTAGAGATCAATTCAAAGCTAAGGCCCTAAGTCGGTACCATGACTAAGTGGCATCTATCTGGATTCTAGCCTAGCTTCCATGTACGGTGGAAGGTTTTGAGCCCATTGAGCACTTCTACCTCTACCTGAATTTTGTCGAATCGTACACCTATATTATTATTTTCTACTGATATTTGTACACTAGTTTCTCTGTCAATCTGATAGTTTTTTCTTCTGCCTCACCAGTTCTAAATGGAGCTTCAACTTCCTTGGAAGCACCCAAAAAAAAAGGCGCAAGGCTTGTTTGGAGTGGGAAATTTGTTTACTGTTCCTGTGTTCTAATTCCCAAACATGCCCAAGTTTCCATTGGCTTTAAACAAACATGACCTAAGTTTTTTTTTTTCAAAATTTTAATAGGACTGGGCCTTTTGGGGAGCGGCTTCAACTTTAGACCAAAAGCTCCCAAACCAAGATAGTCAAAAGCAAGAAGCTAACCAAAGAGAAACACCTCCAAAAACGAGGGGGAGGATTTTTCAAAGGCTTTTGCTTCACCACCTCCCACCTCCCGCTTTTTCTCGACCTCCACCACCTCCCTTCTCATCTCTACGCTATCTCCCTCGATGCCGCTATACTTTGCTATGTTGTTACCTTTCCTGCTCGAATTGGCCCTAAAAGCTACAAAATTTACAAAATTCACAAACAACATAACAAAAAAAAGCCATACCCATAAAAACTGCTACCTTAGCAAACAAAAACAACTTTTCAAATTTGAACTCCCCCAAACAGACCCAAGTTGGTTGGTTCAAGCTTTAACATGTTGATAAAACTAACTCATGGGAAACACACCTTTACAAAAACAAAAAGAAACCTACCATGCTCGTGAACGAACATGTTGGCTGCATCCATTGCACTGAGATTTGCATTTGTTTTCATTTTGTTTTTAATATGTTCCATGCGCGCGCGCACCTCGCAACCGCTCCTGATCTCGAATATATACAGCGTGCAACTGCACACGAGCGACGGGCATCGATCGATGCGCGGGTTCATGTCCAGTGTCCAGCTTTGCACGGACGCAAGGGGGAGCTACGTACTCATTGAGCTTCCTATAATAATGCGATGCGATACTAGTATTTATGCGTTTGCTCAACGAGTTATACATATGGTCCACCCTAGTATGATTGGAACCATCAGAGGATAGCATCGATCATGAGCAGGCAAGCAAGCGCACACACACTACTAGTATTATATATGATTGATCTATCAGGCTATCAGCCATGAACTGTCCGTACTGAGCTCATGCTGCTACCAAAAGAGCGCATTTTCAATTTGTGTGTATGGGTTTGATGCCATGTTTGCTGCCAACTAGGCTCCCCAAAATCATGCATGGTGCCTCCAAAAGCAGCAGCATCCGCAAGGAAGGAAGAAGGCTAGAAAAGGCGCGTGTCGATCGATTTCATACATCATAGATGGGAATCGAGACCAATCAGGTTTTATATCACTTATTGTTGGAGCATTCTTGCCTAGGAATGTTTTTAAATGGCCTTGGAGAGCCTGCATTGCTTTCAGTAATCAGCTGGCAGCGCACCTAGCTACTTCATCGATGGAGATTCGGATATAGAGATCACGAACCTTTTCGTGGTTGTTAATTTCGCACTGCCAGCTACAAAGCCACATTGTTCTATGTATGGGAAAGTCTTTTCTATAAATGTTGTAACACTGATTGATAGATCAGCCTGTTGAGTGGAACTCTACGTTTGCTACAAATTATCTTCTTTTCTTCTTTAACGAAATTAAATTATCTTTTTGCATGAATATTTCCAAACACTCCCAAAGGTAGTCAAAAAGGGTTTCAAAAATACTCCCCTCAAAAGTAAGTGATATTTTGGAATATATGCGTTCAAACATTTTAAGATGTGATTCTCAATATCCTTATGAATATTTCATCAAGAAATCTTTGTGAATATATATATTTTGATTGGACATATGAAATGTCATGGGTGGATCTGACCCAAAATTTTTTTATAATATTATAATTTTAATAGGTTTCTATAAATATATTAAAGTAAAACCTGATGATCAAAATTATCTTTTGGAAATTCTTCGGACAAATTAAACTAACCAAAAGGAGGTGCTAACTTAATTAGTGTAAAACCTGACAACGAGGATATTGTTTGAACTAAAATATTGGGCATATATAGCTAAATATTGGAGTATATATATGGCTTGAACTATTTCTAGTTTAGTAAATCATCGATCTATTGATATATATAAATCAAGATTACAATTAGTCCATGTACGTACATGCATTATTGATGAGGCACTAGGGCTCGGGCTGGAGCCCCATCCAGACCTGTGAATCCATCGCTGGGGTCAATGTTCGAATATCACTTATCCGTGACCGAAGGGAGCATTTATACCCATATTACAAACCGTGGGATTGGAGGCCAACCAGACCGCCCTTACCAAAAAAAACCCGGAAAATTATACCCATATTACAAGCCGTGGGATTGAGGCCAACCAAGGGCCCACGTGTCGCCGCCTAATTTGCGAAAACCCTCCGCTTTCTTCAAATTACGGATAGGTCCTCGTCATTTTTTGTGAGACAGAATATTTTTTTTTTTCCTTTGGATCCTGGCCCGGTATTTACAAAAACCTCCTTCAAATCTTGAAAAGTTTTTCTAATTTTTTTCAGATAGCGAACGGTCCAAAAAATAACAAAGATCCTCGCTTACGCTCGTGTCCTTTCTCCGCTTAAAAATTTTTCGCCAAAAACCCAAAAAATTAACCCAAAAACCCAAAAATGTTTTCGCCACCAAAAACAGATTCGAAAAGGTTTATAGAACTTATGGATTTAACGGTCACAACCAGGTTTTTTTAAAAAATATAGATTCGTCCCGGAGATTTATAAGCACCCATAATTCGCCGGGTCCTAACGACCCATTTTTTAACAAACACAAAAACCAAAAAACGAAAAAAACAGATTGGGTTTATAGCGGTTCATAGATTTACCCATGGTCCGAAAGCAAATTTTTAAAAAGGAAATACATAAAAAAAAAACGCCCCTTTTAAAAAAAAAAAAACACAGATTCAACCGCAATTTTCTAAATAAAACGCGACGACAAAAAAACGCGGATTCATCGGGTTTATAAAACTTGTGTATTTTAACCGGGTTATAACCGTTTTTTTAAAAAAGTAGATTCGCCCAAAGATTTATAGCAAACCCTGGTTCGCTTTAAGATCCTAACAACTATTTTTTTTAACAAACACAAAAACCAAAAAAGCACGGATTCAACCGCGATTTTCTAAAAAAACCGACGACCAAAAAAAACACCGATTCAAGGTTTATAAAAATTTATGGATTTCCGACGGGTCAAACCCGGGGTTTTTTAAAACGAATTCGGCCTTGGAGATTTATAACGACTCATAGATTCACCGACGGGTCCTAACGACCCATTTTTTTAACAAACACAAAAACAAAAAAACAATCGATATCCCAAATGCGAAAAAACAACCACCTTAAAAACAAGATTCGCCGAAAAGTTTAAAACCCGAGATTAAACGGGATTCATCAAGGTTTATAATATCCCATGAATTCGCCAAATGAAGTCCTACCGATCCATTTTATTTAAAAATGCGGAAATCGAAAATTGATAATTTTATCGACGACGGTTGTAACCACTGCTTAAAAAACGGAATTCCTTTGAAGGTTTATAGGGCACCTATTTTTTAAACAAATATGAAAACCGAAAATACGCCCCCATGGATTTTTCCGATGTGTCCTATCGACTTTACAGATTCCGCAGACCGCTATTATTGCTAGTGTTATATATTAAAGCCCTAAGGATTGCCGCTCAAACCATCCACGGCCCCTTGGGAGAGGCCCCTAGAAAATTTGGTAATCGCTTTAGATTCTTCCTAAAAATGAAAAATCGCTTTAGGTCCTTTCCCGGCTTTTTAAGTGAGATAGACCCGAAATATCAAAATTACGTTTAAATCCCTACACGGTTTATAGCTGAATTGGAAATCGCTTGGGTCCTTTTTCACGATTTTTTTTACCGCTTTTAAAAAATGTTTTTTAGATCCATTCGCCGATTTTTTGCACCCGTTTTAAAAACACCCCAAGGATTGTCGCCTTCGGCCATCCACGTGTCACCCCCAGAAGAGGCCCCTAGAAAATTTGGTAATCACGCTAGGTCCTTTAAAAATTAAAAATCGGCTAGGTCCTTTTTCTTGGCCTTTTTAAGTGAGATAGACCCAGAAATATCAAAATTACGTTTAGGTCCCTACACGCTTTATAGCTGAATTGGAAATCGCTTAGGTCCTTTCATCGATTTTTTTTTATACGCTTTTCTAAAAAAGTTTTTAGATCCTTTCGCGATTTTTTGCACACAATTTTATAAAACGGTTTTTTAAAAAACACAGATTTGTCGAGGGTTTATAATGAATTGGAAATCACGTTT
This sequence comes from Guadua angustifolia, assembly GCA_036346375.1. Classification (NCBI taxonomy): domain Eukaryota; kingdom Viridiplantae; phylum Streptophyta; class Magnoliopsida; order Poales; family Poaceae; genus Guadua; species Guadua angustifolia. Next base: position 23,242,157 of record CM070504.1, on the reverse strand, counting down.
ATGTCCTTTCATCGATTTTTTATTAAAAAAATGAAATCGTAAATAGATCCTTCCGCCGGTTATTTTGAAAAAAGAGACCCGTGGTTCCGCAAATTGATTTGCAAAAAACTCGTAAAATTTTTTTTGGCAAATCGCCGTTAACTCAACCTAGTATAGTAAACAAGTCTATGAATTGTAGCTTTCAAACTAATGCAAGATGAATCCAGAGTGATATGTGAAACTCAAGAGCTCTGGAGTAAATTAGGCATTGCGCCATCTAATTGGACCATTATTGTTGTGCCTAACACCAGGTATTATATTTTTTTGCATATAATATTGTCTAATCTTACAATTCATTAATTGCACTTTGCACTAAGGCTTACGACCGCTTGTTTTTTTGATTATGCATTCTAGCCTTAAAAGCGTAATAAAAACAAAAGCTTGATTCTAAATGATTCTCATAATCCACCCATCCATATACACTAAATTCACAATCCACTTCATAGATGCTTTTGGATTTTAGTTTTTGAAGAATCGCTTTCTACAACCATAATTCAGAATCAGCTTTTAGAAAATCCAAAACTAAAACAATCCAGGTTAACTCAAAACGGATCTGACCCGCAAATATGACAACCCGGGTCCATCCGCAGGTGCCACGCGAGCGATAGCTTGGCCATCGATCCACGCTGGCCAGGGAGAGGGGATCCAATTTTTAGCTCTGCATCGTAAATTTTGATCGATCGTTTCAACTGTTGCCTTGTCTTATCGCGCGACTTCTCCTCGCAGTGGCGGCAGTGAAGAAATAGGGTGACTATGGTGGTAGGGCAGCTGGGCCCTACCAGAGGTTCCATTCTTCTCGTTGAATTTGAACCTTCCATGTTGTTTTTTTCTTCTCCCTACAAGCAGCGGCGAAGTCGTAGCACTAAGCAATGGTTCCATGTAAGCAGTTCACGAACAGCTAGGGTTCAACAATTGGATCGCCTCTCGAATTTTTTATCGTTTAGTCGAAAGTGAAAAAATAATTATTTTTAGCCGTTGTCTCCGTGAGAATTTCAAAACTAGCCTCCAAACAAAGGAAACTACGGACCCATTCCAAGGATAATTTTTAAATTTTTAGCGGTTTTCCACGGAGCGATTCCGGAATATTTTTTATTATTTTTTCCGGGATTGGAACCGTGGAATATTTTTTTAATTTCCCACATTTTTCGGATGGGAACCGCGGAAATTTTTTTATTTTCCCGTGGGGGAACCGCGAATAATTTTTTATTTTTTTATTTTTTCGCTTTTGAACCACGAAAATTTTTCCTTTTTTCGCTTTTTTTTGTACTTTTCCGGCCTTTTTTTTTACCTTTTTTTTTCATCAAACCCGGATTCCAGAGTCGTGGCACACGGAGGATGGCCGGAGGGGGCCAGGACGGGGCAAGCCGGGAAAAAAGGGGGGCCGAAAAGGGGAAGGCAGGAAAACGTGGCGAAAGGAAAGAAAAGAAGGAGGGTCCGTGAAAAAATTGATGCGGAAAAAAAGAGGAGGAACGACGCTGTCTCATCAACACGCCAAAGGGAAACTGCTTGATGCATGGCGTGACTATAAATTCTCCTCCGCTCGATGGGTTTAGTTCAAGGCAGAAGAAATTCAGCTCATGATTGAGAGAGATCGAAAGGGTAAGAGAGGAGAGCGGGAAAACAGAGATGAAGTTTGGAAGTGTATTTCCAGAGGAATTTATGCTATATTCATATTTTGTATAAATTTATATCTTCGATGATTTATTCATGGTTCATATTTTACGCAGCTTGATCCGGGAGCGTTTTTCCAATTACTATTCGGGAAGGTTATTTTGAAAGTTATTCCTACCGCCGAATCATCATTTGAGCTTAAAGGTTAGTGTAAATATTACTACATTGAAACACCGGAGTGGTTCATGATCGGAGAAATAAATTTATAAATAGAAAGAAATGAAAGATTAGTGTAGTGTGTAGCACCAATGGATGATACAATTTGTAAAAAATGTTGTATGTTTGGGGTGATATGTTAGCAATTAGTAGTATAATGGTAAAAAGGTATGCAATGAACACATTAGTTAATTAGCTGTTAAAATAAACACATGTCAAGATAATGTTATGACAACATTTGTGGAATTAGTACAATATTAGAATAACCGAGTACACAAAATGACGACATTAGTACATGGAGTAGCACATGAATGATAATTTTGCAAAAAGTCGTACATGAAATGATGGTAGTAATTGAGTAGTAAATGAATTCAAAGATGTACGGTAGTATGTCGCCTATGATATTGCCATTTAATAATTTAATATTTAGTGTAGTATTTCTATGTTATTAATAAAATTGTTGGATGAATGGTTTTTTAGTGTAGTATATCTATGATATTGATGGAATGTTAGTTCTTGTAATGAAAATTTTGAAGTATCCAAAAGCCCGATTTATTCTTGGGCTTTTTGGTCTAGGCCCCTGACCTAGTGGTAATGAAATGATGCTTGACCCCCGCTGTCGAAAAAGGATCTATCTTGCATATTTTTACATTGTGAAATGAATAAATATGTTCTCAGAAAATTTTTTTTTGACATTTTGCTTGAGTTGAAGTATCTAAAAAATCCGAATAACAGTTATTAGTAAAAAGTTAGTGCCATTCAAAGAAGAAAAATATGGCAAAGACTACTAACATAATTTGTATCTAAAATTATGGTTTTAGGCGTAAAAGTTGTTGGACAATTAAAAATTGCATTCGAATAGTTAAATATTTAGTGTAGTATTTGTATGATATGCTTAACTATGATATGCTTAACTAGTATTTGTAGTCAATCTGGGTTCTATTCAATGCTTAACTATGATTTACCACACACCAAAAGAGAATGACGAACAACAAATTGATTTTTTCTATCAAAAATCGATCGACAAATAATTTTTCAAATACTACATGAAATATCACTAACAAATCATAATTTTTTCAAATTATCCAACACTTGTTTGAACTCTAAGAAACTATCAAAGTAAGATGAATTTTTCTATGTTTTGGGCTATTGTCACAGAAAACGGATACCAACGACGTGATAACAACAACACCCATAACCGATGCAATTCAGAACCTTTTGATGTCAATGCGATGACAAAGACGACGCTACCTTTCTCGACCTTTGAATTACCCCACCGCCGATAAACGACAACACATACATCAACTTTATCGCTATTTACAAACACACTACTATCCTTTATCATGTCACTTGGACGACGACACAACAACTTTTCATCGCGATTGAAAAGACGCCGCTATCATCTTTCTCGACCGATTCGACAACACTTTGCACACCACCAAGCAACAAAGCACTACCCATCACCATGGACCGGACAACACATGAATTCGAAATTGTGGTTGCCCCACCCAAACCGAACGACAACACGCCGCCCCGCCATTTAACGACATTACATAATAAATCGATTGTTGGTGGGGAGAGGCAACCCTTTAACCCTTATATAAGGGCAATACCGCCTTTATACTAGCAAATTGCTTTCATTGGGTGAGACCAAGAGAAAACGCAGAACCAAGAGAAGAGAGAAAAGAAGAAAGGAAGGAGAAGAGAAAAAAGAGAGGAAGAAAAGAATACAAAGAAGTAGATGATCAACCCAACATGCCGAGGCGAAAGTGCTAAGTAAAAGGGGGAAGGGAAGAGGAGGCGCTTTTAGCCACGCAACATCACGCATTAACCTCTTCGATTTCGGGTTATCCCATCGATGTGTTCTGTGGAGATCCTGCGGGCTTGTCCAATCTTGGGAAATTCCAACTTGGAAGAGAAGGTATTAGATGGCAAATACGCCTTCGATCCGGAGAAGAGCCCGAGGACTTGGCAAATTGGTAACAATCATACGTGTTTTAAATATTTGTACATAAAACTTTGCAATTTATGTTTCATGCAATGGCCCCGCCACTATGTGAATTGGAGCAAAGGTTCGACATGGAAATTAACCCCAAGACCAAAGGCTCCGGATCAAGCTAACCTAACGAGGAGTTCGGCCGGAAGTTTCAAGAGCCACCCACCGACAAGGCACGAGAAAGGAAGGGAGGAGAAGGAGGCCAGAGAGAGAGAGAGAAAACGAGAGAGGGCACGCGTTAGAGAAGCCCCACCGGGGCATGGGCGGGAAGTGGCCTCAATCCACTCAAAGAGAAGTTAAGCCGGGTAATAAAAGTGTAGCCACCAATTTTCTCGCTAATTTAATCACCCTTTCTATCTCCCTCCGCAATTATATGAATTCCTTCTATATCTTCTTGTTGTATCCCAATTACAAAAAAAATTTCCCACCAATGTTTGATTAAAAGACACAGTAGGCCGAAATGTTTCAGTTAAAGCAATACTAGCGTGAACAAATCCAAATAAAGGGCCTAATTATATATGCCATTCATTTGCTTCATATACTTATTTGCATACATATATAAACCACATATCGCTACATGAATTATCACCGACAAATTAGATTTCTTTTGAATTTATTCAACCCTAGTTTGACATGTAAAATTCTAACAATTATTAAAATAACGCCCCACTTTTCCTACATTTCAAATACCAAATAAATTGGCTAGTTCACATTGATCGAAAAAATTTCTACCAACAAAAAGAACATTACCTCATTATTTTAAGCCACCCACGGGAATTCATGTGTTCAAAATTAAATTTCAACTCAAACGGCTTGACCGACAAGGGGACTTAAACTCACGAATAGCCGAATAAAATATAGATTTAAAAATTATATGTAACGCAAAATATGACTAATTTTTAAGATGATTTTAACGTTTTTCCGACCGACCTTAATTTTTTCTCCTCCGCCATTTTTTTTTCCACGCGGTTTTTTTTCCCTACACTAGAACCGTGGGAAATTATTTAAAAGATTAAAAAAAATATTCCGCAGAATTTCACTATTTTTGAGCTATTTCAAATTTATTCAAGGAATGGCAAAACTGTAATTTTTTTTCCCCAATTCCGGCTAAAACCGTAATTTTTTCCAAACCGCGGAATTGGTAGGCCCCCCAAAAAAAAAGTGCCGGAAAAAAAGCGCCATGAAAAAAGGAAAAAAAGCGAAAAATGGAAAATATTCCGCGGTTAAGAGCGTAAAATAAAAAAAATTAAAAACTTATTCCATGGTTCCAATCCCGGAAAATAAAATAAAAATAATTCAGCGGTTCCAATTCAAAAATTGGGAAATTAAAAAATATTCTTTAGATCCAATCCAAGGGAAAAATAAAAAAAATAATCCGCGGATTCTGTTCAGGAAACCATTTAAAAATTTTGAAAAAATTATTCCGCTGAATGGATCCGCTAAGTTTCACCTGTTTGAAGACTATTTTTGAAATTTTAAGGCAAAGGGCTAAATCTGTAATTATTTTTTACTTTCCAAAACAGTAAAAAAATTTCACCTCTCCCTTCCAGCGTGGACGTCATGTTAACGCGCGCTTGCATGGCGCCTATGGATCGACCCAGGACCCAGGTTTCATTTTTGTGGGTCATATGTGGGTATATTCTTTAAGCTCCGATGTGAAGCGCAATGAATTATAAGATTGTAGGTGGTGTTATGTGCAAAGAAATACGATGTCTGTCGTCTGATGTTTTAACAACAGAGGCCGAACTGGGTGGTGCACTATGTAATTTACTTTTTTTTATAATGTCAACCAACACGTGTCATATTTTGTACTACCTCTCTTTCACAATACTTGGTACTTTTAACTTTTATGTCTCTAAGATTAAACTTAATTTGATCGTTAATTTTATATTTAATACATTCATAAAATGTTGTGAAAGTATAATATTACGGAAGTATTTCTTACGACAAATTTAACAATATTATGTTAATACAATCAATATGCATATTTAGAAAATAATTATTGGCTAAAAATCACAAAATTTGATCGGTCTAAATCAATAATGCTAAATATTCTGAAACGGAAGGGTAGCAAGGAACAAAAGCAAGGCCTCCAAAATAACTTACATTAGTATCCACTGGTGAGTGTTATGCTTGATCTATGAAATAATTACTTTTCTAGCCTCTTGACAAATTTTATTTCCAACCCCCATTGCAATTGTAAAAATAAACCATATCCCCAATTATGAAAGCGTGCCATGCGAACGGTCACCCCATTCTCCGACACCAAGGAAGTTGTTGAGCTCCTATAGCTCGGAGCTATGGTGGCTTGTTCGCTAGGAACTCAAGAGCTCCTTCCCGCTTATGAGAACACATGTCACGGTTATTTGCTTGTTTTCACAGGGAAATGAGGCTATTTTTACAATGTGGACTACAATACAAAGCCATTCTGAGAGAGATGTCATGACGGGACAGGTCTCGACCGTACGATAAATTTTAATCAGACGATTGTGCGTGCTTGGCAATCGTTGTCATCTGTGAAACTCTAAGGTCGTCCTCTTCCACGCACAGGAACTGGTCGTCATCTTCCTCTGCGCAACAAGGACCCATTTTTGTCCCATAACACTGAGACCCCTTCAATGTCCACCATGTTGCCATATTGAAGGTTTCAAAACCTGAAATATGTCAAATTTCAGGTTTAAGAAAAATAGGTTGAAACCTGTAGGGACTGAAACATATCAAAGTTCCACAATTTCAAAGAAGCTCCAACGATATAGTACCTTAGCAAGTTTTAGCCAAGTTTTATGTTTCATGCTGGTTCTGATAGCAAATCAAGTTCCAGATATTTTCGAAACTTAAACTAAAGTTTGAAAACCAAAATATTAGGCTCCATAAGTGAGTTCCATGAAGGTTTCACATTAGTATTAAAGAGTTTCGAAATGGAAAACCAAGTTTCACAAATGAAACAACAGTCTAAAACAACTGAGTTCCAAAAGGTTTTATGTCATTGTCATAGAGTTTCAAAACTAAAACTCTAGTTTCATAGAATTTCAAAACCGAAACTCTAGTTTCAAGAAAGTTTCAAGCTAGCTTCCGAGAGTTAATAAAGTTCCAGAGAGTTTCAAAACTGAAACTGAAGTTTGAAAATTGAAACATCAAACTCCAAAAGTGATTTCTGGGGAAGTTTTGCACTAGTTTCGCATAGTTTTGAAGCTAAAACTCAAGTTCTGGGAAAGTTTCACGCTAGCTTCAGAGAGTTCAAGTTTCAGAGAGTTTCAAAACTAAAGCTTAGGTTTGAAAATTGAAACATCGAATCCAAAATTGAGCTCCGGAGAAGTTCCCTTTTCACATAGGTTCAAAATTTGGAACTCATGTTTCAAAAGTTTCACGCTACCTTCCTCGAATCAATCAAAATTAAGAAAGTTTCAAAGCTGAAACTCAAGTTTAAAATGAAAACAACACCAAAAGTGAGTTTCATATTTGAAAACTTAAACAACAACATGTTTAGTTAGATTTCACCTAGTTCCGAAAAACAAACTTAAAGTTTCAAAAAGTTTTAACGAGGTTTGAAAATTTTGAGTGATTTTTAGAAGGGGTTTAAGCTTCAAAAAATTAGACTAGAATTTCAAAGAAAATATCAAAAGATTTAGAAAATCTAAGTATTACCATTCATGACATCTTTAATGGGATGCCGCTGATGAGCCGCCAGTGAGCTTGCCAATAGCAACAACATTGGTGGCCACCTATTAGATATGTAGCACCTAATCATTTGGCATCCAGCGAGCCTATGGGCTGCCGCTCGCCACCCGCGCTCCACCGTGGCCACCCTGTGCGCCTGTTGAGCTATCGTGGTTTCAACTCCTGTTCCGCGCTTCCCTATGGCCTTGGACCCGAGGTGGCTTTTACAATTGTAGCCAACAGTTGGTGTTGCTCCTCCAGCAAGGACCTCAACACCATTTAAATGCTAGCATGAGGAGTGAGGATGAAGCAGCATATGGATAGAATCTAGATAACAGAGCACTAAGTAGTGGAATGGAGAAGCTTCACATGTTTACTGATCGAACGATCCACAACTCTCTTTCGACTTCATCTAATGATAATACCGTGTCCTGTTGGAACGCTAATTCCAGAATGACTGGATCGATTTGTTGAAGAGCTATACTGTTGTTTGGTGGAGGAACGGTACAGTGTTTTTAGTTTTTCTATTTTGTAATTGTGTTAGAAAGAAGATTAAATTTAAAATATATATTAGGAGCCCAGAAAAACACGACATCTCGATCTACCAGCTCAGGAAGGAGAAGCTAGAAATATCTCGAAGTACGGTTGGTACGTTGGTCACCGGAAGTCAAGGACAGATCGGCGTGAATTTCCAGAGGGTTTTGTCCTCTCTCTCCTCTTTCGCTGCTCGTTGTTGATGGGAAAACAGGGTAGGACCGTAGGAGATCGATGGGTTGCTAAGACTTGAGAGCGGGTGTTGGCCCGCGCTAGCATCGCGGTTTTACGGAGCGGGGACCTGAATTGATCGAGCGGTTGAGCCTGCGTGCGTCTCACAAAGAGTCTGGTCGTAGGGCTTACTAGAAAACTTTCCGCGGCGTGAAGAAAAAATATTTTTTCGCACCGTTGATTTTCTAAATCAAAAATAATGAGCAAAAAGGAAAAAATAGAAGATTGGTAGAAATATCTCTTTCATTTAATTATTTGGAAAATATTGGGACCGAATCGAAAACCACGGCGGGAAAAAAGTCTAGAGGAAAAGGGCGGAAAATTATTAGAGATGTTAACCCTTTTTTTTGGTTTAATAATTTTGGCGTCCCGAGTAATAATTTTTTAAAAGTATAAAAACTGTTGGGAATACGCCTAAAGGGTCGTTTTCTCCGAGGAAAAATTATTTTTTTCTCCGTTTTATTTTTAAATCCAAAATGGGGAAAAAAAGAGATAGAGTTGTAGAAATATCTCTTTCAAATTATTTGAAAATATTGGAGGCCGAGATAGAAAACCCGGGAGAAAGAGTCTAGAGGAAAAGGGTAAAAATTATTAGAGATGACAACCTTTCTTCCGAGCTTAACACTCTACGGTTCAGAGTAATAATACATGTTTTAAAAAATATTAGAGATCGACGCTCTGGAGTAATAATAATGTTTTTAAAAAATTCGAGATCGAGGGAAATCGAAATAAAAAAAGTCTAAGAAATAAATACGCCAAAATTTTTTGGGAAAGCGGAGAAAGGACATGTTTTAAAAATATCGAGACTCGAGACCAGCTAGAAAACCAAAAGGGAAAAAGTCTAGAGGAAAAGGGCAAAAATTATTAGAGATGACAACTTTCTTTTGTCGAGCTTAACACTCTACACGCTCACGGAGTAATAATACATGTTTTAAAAAATATAGGGCGACGCCTCCATGGAGTAATAATACATGCTTTTAAAAAAATATTTAGATGGGAAATCGAGGTGGGGAAAAAGTCTAGAGATAGAGTCCAATATATTTCTAGTGACAAAAATATTTTTTTCGAGAAAACGGAGAAAGGACCTGTAAAGAGCAAGGACCAATGTTACGTTTTGGACCTTCCGCCATCCAAAAATTAGAAAAGGGCTTGTTCGCGATTTGAATTTAACGGGAGGTTCTTTTTCGGAAAAGGCCGAGGACTGAACGCTAATTTAGAGGAAAATCTTTTCACTAAAAATCACGAATGACCTATTTGTAATTTAAAAGGACTAAATCGAATTTTTAATGGAAAGGCTTCCCCAAATCAATGTGGTTTCCTCAAATCACGGCTCAAATCAATGTGTCCGGAAGTCTCCAAGATTTAAAGGTATGATATCGCTTGATTTGATTCCAAAAATGGTCATAGAACTTGTTTTCATGATCTTGGTTACGGTATTTTTTGTATCGTGCTAATTTGACTTCACATCGGACGCCAACCAAAAACCCATCTTGCATGCGGTGCAAGCCACCATACAACGAAAGCAACCAAAGGTTCTTTGGTTCCCGTGAGTCTAGCCGCTGGGAAATCAAAAACCAAACAACCCCTAAACGAACCTGCACCTCCATTTTACAAATATGGTCCATATGCAAACGTTTTATTTTACACATCTAATCTATATACAAACGTAATTACAAAAATAGCTTTCAGGGCGGAAAGAAATACTGATGAGCTTGGGCAACAAGGCATGAATTTTCCACGTTCGAGCACCGTAGTAGGTCATGCCATCCTGCCGAGTTGTACTACCGTGGTATGTATAGGATGTGGTATCAGACTCTACCACGGTACACGAGCATAACAACTGCGGACGTTTTAGGTTAAAGATGAACTATTTTTTATAAACATATCAAAGTAAGTTTTGCAATCATGGTAATTCCAACTAAAAAAATTGAAAATGTACATCTCATATTACCCCATCTACATATAAAATTTTATGATCAAATTCGTCCTATGTTAAAAGTAAAAAAAAGACAAATTTCTGACAAACTTGAATATTTCAAATGCACCACAAATTTGTCTTTTTGTAACTTCTAGCATAGGACGAATTTGATCATGAAATTTTATATGTGGGGTAAGATGAGATGTACATCTATGATTTTTTCAGAATTTTTTGAAATTTTTCTTAATTGGATTGACGGTGAATAACCACTTCTAATTGCACTGGATATACCCTTTATTTTTAATATGTATTTACAAGAAGAATAATAGGACGAGCAGACTATAATAGCCAAGAATTCTCGCATCACGCGAGCTATCTTAGGAAAGCGCTGCCTCTGGTACCTGCCAATGAAGGGCCAGGGCCCCTCTCCTCCAGGACACGCCATGTGAGGAGGTGCGCGCCTCTCCCTCCTTCCCTCGGAGAATCCCATACAATTATTAGCCACTGCAAAGGCGGACACGACTGCGTTGCCATGGTGTTTAGTCCCGTGGTATTTACCGGCTTTAATTTATATTGATCCTATCATTGGGCCTGGCGTAGCACATGTCAGTAACAAGCAGCAACGAGCCAACGACAATGGAGTACACTTTGTTAATTCTAATTGTGAAAAGCAACGACAATGGAGTACTTTGTTAATTCTAATTGTGAAATATATATAGGACGATTAATTTGACAACAAAAAATATATGTATAATGATTTATGGACAATAATATTTGTTATGGAATAAGGTTACGAGAGTTTATTTAATTTGTAAACAAGAGATGCAAAAGAATGGAGACACAACGTAGGCAAGGTATGAAGTTGCAACGCAGGATGTGAGATGAATGCACACCCACAGGCGGAAAAACCACGAGGTGGCATGTAGTCTGGAGGAAACACGGAGGTGAGTGTAAGAGTCACAAAGATGTAAAAGACATAGGTAAAGGGAGACGAACGGTAAAGGTCACTAGATGGACAATGTAGTTGGGCCGCATGTAGTGCAAAAGCTAGTGAGTCACGTGAAAACAAAAGTGGACTATGCATGTTCATAGGTGAGTTTTGAACTATCTATATCATATATTGGACTATGTGTAAATGTGTAATTGGACCAAGGTGTATATATACATACAGTTGATTAGAGTTTAGATGAGTATAAATAGGAGGGTACCGCTTGGTAAGCCGTACAAAAGGAAATAGGTGCGGAGCGTAAAAACGAAAACAGAGTGCATGGGGCTCCAGCGACGCGCATGGAAGCAGAAAGAAAATTCACCGGTGGTAGCACCAGAAAACGTCATGTACAGGAGGCATGCAGCCAGGGATATAAATTTCGGAGAAAAATATCGTGTGGTTGAAATATGAAATTTCGTGAAATTTTGATATTTTAGATAAATTTTGGTTAAAATTCAAATCGGTCCGCTTGCCCGAAAAAATCCGAATTTCGAAATTTCGCAAAATTGTTGAAATTTCGGTCATTTAACATGGCAAAAAGTGGGTCAAACGATGATTAAAAATTTTGAATTTTTTTGAGAATCTTGCCACATTGATTATATTACTATAAAAATTTCAGATGATTATCAAACCGAGAAATTTTTAAAAATTCAAATATTGTTACCGGCCCTAATAAAATGTTGATCGGCAAGTTTGAACCAATGAAAATTGGAACAAACGAGGTTATAAAATTTTTAATTTTTTTTGTGGATGGTCCTGATATATCCATAATATTCTTATAAAATTTTTAGATGATGATCAAGCGTCATGAATTTTAAAAATTCAAACAAAGGCCTTTGGTTTGTTAAAAAGGTTAACCAAGAAACTTGAACGAAATGAAAAATTGCCCAAACCATGTTATAAAATTTTGAAAATTTTTGTGGATAGTCCTGATATAGCATTAATAGTTATATAAAAGTTTTAGATGATTATCATGCTTAATAATTTTAAAAATTCTGATAGTGCTATGTCCTGATAAAAGCCCGATGATCAATACATAGATTTGCTTTAGCAATCAAAAAAAGTTTAAAATTTTTGAAATTTTACAAAGGTGATAAGGAAATTCTTAATATCTCATGAAAATTTTGAATCATGATAACGGTCCAATGAATTTATAAAATTCCTACGAGGCACAAGACCATTTATGTTCTTTTCTCATTTTGATTTTTGAAATATAATATAACAAATGAAGTTCAAGGCTTACATAGATTGATTGACAAAACAAACAAAGTTAATTTTTTTAAAAATTATATAATGGTACGAGGCAATTCTTAATTCTCATAAAAAATTTAGATCATGATCACACTTAGAAAATTTATAAAATTTGACAAGGTAATGTCCCCAACTCCCAATTATGTTCATTCAGTTTTTGATTTTTTAAAGATAACAAATGAAGTTCAATTATTTTGAAAAATTTTTTCGTATGATCCTACACTACTCAATATAGTACAATAAAAATTTCGGCTCACTATCAAGCTTGTACAATTTTATAAAAATCTAACAATATTTCTACCAAAATTTTAAGATGTCTCAAAAATTCAGTTTTTCAACAAATTTTCATAGAAGATGACTTTCTTATATGTTATTGGATCAAATCCGCCCTAAAGTTCAAAAATCCCACCAAAATTCATAAAATTTTGAAATTTCCCAAAAATGAAATTACTATATTAATTTTAAATTTTTTATTCAGCCAGCAGTTTAGATTGTCTAAAATCCAAAATTTCGGTGAGAATTGAACCTACATGCAGCAGACACAGGGCCTCGGCGGTAACGGAAGGCTGAGAAGACAGCCTCGTGCGCAGCAGAGCCTACCTCTTTCCTGGCGTGCGGTAGCAAGGCATGGGCTGCATGTGTTGGTAGAGGCGACAGACGCACTGCACAAACACAAAGAGGAAAAAAGAGAGAGAGAAAGAAAAGGGAGATAAGAAGAAAAACTGAGAAAATTTTTCAAGATTATTTAAAGGTTGTACTTTTATATAAAAATATCTATATTCGTTTTTTTGATGAAAATCAATGAACGGGATTCTGATCTATTAATTATTGTTACGTAAATTACTTTCTAGTTTGCATGTTTATTCTAGTTTTTTTTATATTCTTAGATTAATTATACTAGATTGAATCTTTAAGTTTGATCAATATTTTATTAATTTAGAGAATTAGTAAAAGACAAAAAATTGCACCAAGTCACCTCCCAGTGCATCATCCTTCGTACCCGTACCATCATGGTAAGAAAGAAAGGAAGTACTTATAGTCCTATCCAGCAAGAAAAGAAAAGGACCAGACAGTGGTCGGTGGCTGGGCGCAGTGCCGCGAACTGGGAAAAAGGCACGGACTCTCTTCTCCTCGTATCGAGATTCCAATGCCCTGCAGGAAAAATAATCGTGGGCGCATCATTGCAGGGATCCAAAACCGGCGAATTTTCGCCGAATTTTTTGCCCCCCGAATTTATATATGCCAGCCAAATTCAAAAATTTAAAAAATTTGATTTTGCTACAGTGCTGCTAAGCAATTTGGAATTTCGGCGAAATTCGGTCAAAATTCGCCGAAATTTCGGGTTTGGAGTCCGGATTTTCAAATTTTTGGCCGGATTTGAACGGAATGGGTCCAATAACCCTTAAGAAAGTCTTGTTCCATGAAAATTTGATGAAAAACTAATTTTTGAGATTTTTAAAATTTGGGCAGAAACCTTGTCAGATTTTTAAGAATTTTTAAAAGCTTGATAATGATGTGAAAAATTAACCATTCTTAGTAGTTTGGGATCATACAAAAAATTTTTCAAAATAATTTAACATCATTTGTTATCTTTAAAAAATAAAAAACCGAATGGACATAATTGGGACAGTAAACTTATTATATTTTTACAAATTTTCTCCGGGTGATCATGATCTGAAATTTTTATGACATATTAATAATTTTTCAGTACCATTCTATAAAATTTTAAAAATTTAAATTTTCTTTGTTTGCTCAATAAAATCTATCAATGCAGTAAGCACTGAACTTATATGATTGCAATCTGCTCTGCACAGTTTTCAGATTTCGGATTTTGATTTATCAGACAATTCAAATATTTTTAAACTTTTTTAAAATTTGTTTTTCAAGTTTATTTCAGGTAATTATCCTTATTTAAAATTTTCAGCTCCATATATTGTTCCAGGAATTTATAAAATTCTGACAATGTACTGTGTAATATTTCTGTTTTCTGTTTTGGATTTATCAGGCAACTCAAATATTTTTATAAATTTTTGAAATTTTGTTTTTAAAATTTATTTGAGCTAAGGATTCTTTTAAAATTTTTAGCTCAAAATATTTCTCCAGGAATTTATAAAAATTCTGACATTCAAAGTACTAGTTTTCAACCTCTCTGTGTTTGAATTTTTTAAAATTGCTCACATTTGATCATCATCTGAAATTTTTCCAGATATATCATAAGTATGTCAGGAATCCCAAAAAATTTCAAAACTTTCTAACATCGTTTGTACTATTTTTCATCCGGTTCAAACTTGCCAATCAACGCTTTCATCTACATAGTATCAGTATTTGAATTTTTAAAATTGCACAGATCTGATAATCACCTGAAATTTTTATGAGAACATCTCTAATGTGGTAGGAACCTAAAAAAAATTTCAAAATTTTTCAGCGCCGTTTGAACCAATTTTCAGTCAGTCCAATTTTGGGAAGGGGTATTTTCGGCGAATTTCGGAAAATTTCGGTGGAAATCAAACCGGATTTGAATTTTGAAATTTGAATTTTGAATCTTGTCCGGCCGAAATTGAATTTCGCCGAAATTTGATTTCGGCCCTTAATTTTTTTCTCAAAAAAAGTTCATCCCTGATCATGTGGAAAAAGGGAAAGAAGCTGACAAGGAATGGACATGATGCTGATGCTGTTTCCCCACAATGCTACAATGAATGGTGATGCGTGGTTGGCAAATTATGGTACTTCAGTCTAGTTGCCAGCAAGATCATTGTTGCGAGAGGGTGGATCATGACACAAATCACAGGATATACACGTCGTTTGGGCACAGCGACGGCTCTCCTCGCGCCTCAAGTTCTTGGCCACTCTTTCCCCTCATCCACTAACCAACACACCCCAAAATAAAGCAGATGGAGAAAGCAGGTTTAGTTACGCACACTCAACACAGACAAACAACATCACTTATCAGTGCATCAGATCTACCGCTTGCGATCCAGTAAAAAAAAGTACCAGAGAACCAGGCAAACCGATCGAGTTATTCATTTCTCTTCCTCGTGATCAAGCTGAGCACCATTCTGATTACTGTCTGTTGCGTTTTCTGAAGCAAGATGGCCCACCTTAGGGTATCTCCTTAAATTTATCTTCCCAATCTTGTAACACCTCCAGCTCATCCGGACTTAGGCCTTCCAAATTCCAGTGAGGTCATTAGGGTCAAATGACATCAATGCCAGGGCCTGAGTTGCATCCCCCCCAACAGGGAGTATGGTCTCCCGGGCCATAAAAGATCCTGAGAGAGTTGAAAACAATCAGAGAACACTATCATGAATAATGAAGAGAGAAGGCATTATATATACATGATGACAGAAATAAAATCTTACTGCATAGGGGCAGAAATAAAATCTTACTGCATAGGGACCTAGTGCTCCAGGGCATAGCAAGTATGATAATCATCAAAGGAGCTATAAAACACAAACATTTTATTTATGCATAACATGATAGATTAACGATTTGAATTTCTCATGTGGACATGGGGCATGTTCGCCTAATAGTAACATCTGATCCAAGCATGGACAGCAATAGTACAGTGCACAAGTACCGAGTTAATATTTGACATTCAGATCCACAAGACACCTCTTGTGGAAGATTTAATTAAAGGATTCAGACCGATATACTTAATTCCTTGGCATATATGGGTTTGAATACCAATTAAATTACAGTTCAATTGAACGAACTATAGAGTCTAGACATTCTCAACAAATAAGAATATGTTTGTTGTCCGTTGAAACAGCAGACTAATAAGATGAGTAATAGTTAAACAAAGCAAGGCATTTAAGGTGGATACAAGCAACCAGACATGAAAACATAGGTGTTACAGTGTTAATCAACACCTGTGTCCAAAATTTTTTCCGAATTGGACACCTCGAATCTGAGTCGGATTCAACACCGGTCCGATTATGAGTAGCATTTTGGTTCTCAAAACCTAATCCAAGTCGGATTCCAACTCCCATGTCTATGTACAAGTAACATTGGCGTTACAAGGAAACCAGAAGATAAATAGTACAGCAAATTACATGCACTACAATAGCATAGGAAAAAAATATGCAGGATTGAAATACAATACAGAATAAATATGAAAGCTTTTCAACTCAATAGTTTCAAAGAAATGTTACAGTTATTTTTTCTAATATCAGCATACTGTAATTAAGCATCACTCTGGATTATGGAGTCCAAATGAAAACTTAACTTCATAAAATTATTACAACAATTTATAGCTCTTAAGTAAAAAACCGAGGTTAGTTTCGAGCTCCCAAAAGTGGTTCAACAAGACAAGAGTACGCACAACTTTTGTTTAGTTTGACAATCTCTTCCAACCTTCATGGTTTCTTTTTCTATTGCATTAAAGGGTAGCACAAGGCCTCAAGGATCTGCCCTCCCGGGGCGGCCGGGAAAATAGGGGCCCGGGGGGGAAAGGGGGGGCCCCCCCCCCTTTTTTTCCCCCCCTTTTGGGGGGGGAAAAAAAGGGGGAATTGGTTTTTAAAAGGTTCCCCAAAATTTAAACCCCCAAAATTTTTCCCCGGAATTTTAAAATGGGTTTTTTAAAAAATTTAAAACCCCCCGGGAATTTAAAAAAAAAAAAAAAAATTTTAAAAAAGGGTTTACAGGGGTAATTTTTTTTCCCCGGGGGGAAAATTTTTTTTAAAATTTTTTAAGGGTTTTTTTTTTTCCCCGGGGGGGGTTTTTTTTTTTTTTCCCTTTAACCAAAAACCCTTTTTTTTTTTCTTTTTTTTTTTTTTTTTTTTTAAAACCCCCCGGGGAAAAAAAAGGGGGGGGCCCCAAAAAAGGGGAAAAAAAAGGGGGGAAAAAAAAAAAAAAAAAAAAAAAAGGGGCGTTTAAAAAAAAATTTTTTTTTTTCCTGGGTTTTTTTTTTTCCCCCAATTTTTTGGGGGGGGGGAAAAAAAATTTTAAAAAAAAAAAAAAATTTTTTTTTTTTTTTTTTAAAAAATTTTTTTTTTTTTTTTTTTTTTTTTTTTTTCCCCTTTTTTTAAACCGTTTTTTAAAACCCGGGGGGGGGGGGGGGGGGGGGGAAAAAAAAAAAAAAACCCAAAAGGGGCGGAAAAAATTTTTTGGGGAAAAAAAGAAGGGGGGTTTTTTTTAAAAAAAAAAAAAAAATTTTTTTTTAAAAAAAAGGAAAATTTTTCCCCCAAAAAATTTCCTTTAAAAATTTTTTTTAAAAAAAAAATTTTGGAAAGGGGAAAAAATTTAAAAAAGGGGGAAAAAAAACCTTTTTTTTAAAAAAATTTTTTTGAAAAATTTTCCGAAAAAAAATTTTTAAAAATTGGGTTGGGGGGAAAAAATTAATAAAAAAATTTTTTTTTTTAAAAAAAATTTTTTTTGGGAATTTTTTTTGGGGAAGGTTTTTTTTAAAATTTTAAAAAAAGGGGTTTTTCGGTTTTTTTTTTAAAAAAAAAAATTAAATTGGGGTTTTTTTAAAAATGGGGTTTTTTTTAAAAATTTTAAATTTTTTGGGGGCCCAAAGAAATTTTTGGGGAAAAATTTTTGGGAAAAATTTTTAAAAAAATAAACCAATTTTAAAATTAAAAAAAGGGAAAAGGAAAAAATAAAGGGAAAACCAAATTAAAAAAGGGAAAAGGGAAAAGGTTTGGAAAAAAAAAAAGGGAAAGTTTAATTTTTTTTTTTTTTGGGGGGGTTTTTTTTTTTTAAAAATTTTTTTTAAAAAAAAAAGGAAAACCTTTTATTTTTTAAAAAATTGTTGGAAAAATTTTTTTAAAAAATTAAAAAAAAAATTTTTTTTTAAAAAATTTTTTAAAAATTTAAAAAAGTTTTTTATTTTTTTGGGGCCAAACCCCCCAAAAACCAAAAAAACAACCCCCCCAAAAAAAAAGGATTCAAAAAAAAAATTTTAAAATTTTAAAAAATTTTTTTTTTTAAAAAAAAAAAAATTTTAAAAAAAAAAAAACCCCCCAAAAAAAAAAAAAACCCCAAAAATTTTAAACCCAAAATTTTTGGTTTTTTTTTAAAAAAAAAAAAAAGCATTCCCAAAAAATTTGGGAAAAATGAAGGGTTAAAAACCCCCAATTTTGTTTTCCCCCCCCCTTTTTTAAAAATTTTAAAATTGATTTTTGGGGGGGAAAAAAAAAAACCCTTTTTTTTTTAAAAAAAGGAAAAAAAAAAAAAAAAAAAAAAAAAAAAAAAAAAAATTTTAAAAAAAAATTTTTAAAACCCCGGGGGAAAAAAAAAAAAAAAACCCCCCCCACCAAAAACCCCCGGGGTTAAAAACCCCCCCCCGGGGTTTTAAACCCAAAAAAAGGGGTTTGGCCCCCCCCCCCCAAAGACCAAAAAAAAAAAATTTTTTTTTTTAAAAACCCCTTTTTTTTTTTTCCCCTTAAAAAAAAAAAAAAAAAACCCGGTTTTTTGGGCCGGGGAAAAAAAACCCCCCCCCCAAAAAAAAAAGGGGGAAAACCCCAAAGGGAAAAAAAAAAATTTAAAAAAGGGGGCCAAAGGGGGGGCCCCCCTTTAAAAAAAAATTTTTAAATTTTTTTTTAAAAAAATTTTTCCCCCAAAAAAAACCCCTTTTTAAAAAAAAAATTTTTCATGGGGGAAAACCCCAAAGGGGAAAACCAAAAAGGGAAAAAAAAAAGGGAAAAAAAGGGAAAAAAAGGAAAAAAAAAAAAAAAAAAAAAAACCCTTTTTTCCCCTTTTAAGTTTAAAAAAAAAAAAAAACCCCCCCCGGGCCCCCCCTTTTTTCCCCAAAAAAAATTTTTTTTTTCCCCCCATTTTTAAAAAAAATTAAAGGGGGGGGTTTAAAAAAAAAAATTTTTTTAAAAAAAAAAAAAATTTTGGGGTTTTTTTTTTCCCCTTTTTTTTTTTTTTTAAAAAAAATTTTTTTTTTAAAAAAAAACCCCCCCAAAAAAATTTTCCAAAAACCCCAAACCAAAGGGGTTTTTTAAAAAAAATTTTTAAACCCCGGGGGGCCCCCCGGGGAAAAAGGGGAAAAAAGGGGAAAAGGAAAGGAAAAAAAAAAAAAAGGGGGGGGAAAAAAAAAAAAAAACCCCCCCAAAAGGGGGGTTTTAAAAAAAAAAACCCCTTTTCCAAAAAAAAAAAATTTTTGCCCCAAAAATATTTTTTGGGGAAAAAAAAAAAAAAAAATTTTTTAAAAAAAAGGCCTTTAAATTTTTTGGTTTTTACAGGGAAAACCAAAAAAATTTTTTTTTGGTTAAAATTTTAAAAATTTTTTTTTTTAAAAAAAAAGGGCTTCGGGTTATTAAAAAACCCTTTTGTTTTTTTCCCTTTTTTTTTTAAAAAAACCCAAATTAAAAAAAAATTTTTTTTTTTAAAAATTTCAAATTTTTTGTTTTTAAACAACCAAAAATTTCCCAAAAAAAATTTTTTTAAATTTTTTTCCCCCCCTTTTTTTTAAAATTTTTTTAAAATTTTTTTAAATTAAAAATTTTAAAAAAAAAAAAAAAAAAAAAAAAGTTTTTAAAAATTTAAAATTTAAAAAAAAAAAATTTTTTTTTAAAAACCCCCAAAAATTTTTCCTTTTTTTTTTTTTTTTCCCCCCCCAGGAAAAAAAAAAAAAATTTAAAAAAATTTTTTCCGGAAAAATTTAATTTTTTTTTTAAAAAAATTTTTTAAAAAATTTTTTTTTTAAAACCCCCAAAAAATTTTTTTTGGGGGGCCCCCCCCCCAAAAAAAAAAGGGGGGTTTTTGGGAAAAAAACCAAAAAAAGGGGGAAAAAAAGGAGGAAAAAAATTTTTTTTAAAAAAGGGGGTTTTTCCAATTAAAAAAAAAAAAAAGGGGAAAAAAGGGGGAAAAAAATTTCCCTTTTCCAAAAAAAAAAATTTTCCCCGGGCCCCTTTTTTTAAAAATTTTGGGGTTTTTCCCCCCGGGGGGCCCCCCAAAGGCCCTTTTTTTTTTTTCCCCCCAAAAAAAATTTCCACCCCCTTTTCCAAAGGGGCCAAAAAAAATTTTTTTCCCAAAAAAGGTTAAACCCCCCCCTTTTTTTTTTTTAAAAAACCCATTGGGGAAATTTTTTTTTGGGGGTTTTTGCCGGGGCCCCGGTTTTTGGAAAAAAAAGGGGAAAAAATTTGGGTTTTTAAATTTTTTTTAAAAAAAAACCCCTTAAAAATTTTTTTTTTTACCAAAACCCCTTTTTTTTTTTTTAAAAAAAAAAAATTTTCCAATTTTTTTTTTTCAAAAAAAATTTGGGAAAAAAAAAACCCAAAAGGTTTTTTTTGGGGAAAAAAAATTTAAAAATTTTAAACAAAAATTTTTTAAGAAAAAAAATTTTTAAAAAAAAAACTCAAACCAAAAAAAATTCCCCCTTTTAGGGAAAAAAAAAGGTTTAAAAAAAATTTTTTTCCCCCTTTTTAAGGAAATTTAAAAAAATTTTTTTAAAAGGAAAAAAAAATTTTTTTTTTTGTTAAAAACCCCCCAAAAAAAAAATTTCCAAAATTTTCCCCTTTTTAAAAAATTTTTTTTAAAGGGTTTTTCCAAAAATTTGGGGTTTTTTTTAAAAAAAAAATTTAAAAAGGGGGGGGGAAAAACCCAAAAAAGGGGTTTTTTTTTAAAAAAAAAGGGTTTTTCCCCGGGACCCCCCAAAAAGGCCACCCCTTTTTTAAGGGGGTTTCCCCTTTAAAAACCCCCTTTTGGGGGTTGGAAAAAATTTGTTTTCCCCCAAACCCAAAAAAAGGGGCCAAAAGGGGGGTTTTTGGAAAAAAAAGCCCCAAAGGGGGTTTTTTTTTTCCAAAACCCAAATTTTTCCCTTTTTTTAAAAAAAAAAACCTGGGATTTTTAAAAAATTCCCTTTTTTAAAAAGGTCCCTTTTTTTTTTTTTTTTTTAAAAGTTTAAAAAAAAAAAAAAAAATTTTTTTAAATTTAAAAAAAGGAAAAAAAAAACCCCCCCAAAAAAGAAAATTTTTTTAAAAGGGTTTTGTTTTTTTCCCTTTTTTAAAAAAATTTAAAAACCCCCAAAAAAAAATTTGGGCCCCGGGGGGGGGTTTTTTTTTAAAAAAGGGGAAAAAAATGTGCAAGGAGGCCAAATGCAAGCCGGCTTCTGTCTCCACTCGATCCTCGTTCCGGGGTCTCGCCTTCTTCGAGTCTAATCTCAGTTGGTGTTTAGGGTAAGGTCCTGTTTCCAGGTCATGTCCTGGTTCCATTTTTACGATCAACCCATTCCAAGCATAAAGCATTTCACCATCGAGGGCCTCATCAGGTTTGTCTATGTTTCTGTTGATGCTACTCTGTTTGTCGAGTTAATTTTGGCTCATCTGAACTTCGTAATACCGTTTAATTGGATCGATTATTAAAGAGTTTGTCTTGTGTCGAAGTTGGTTGCGACTTCAATTAATAAGTGGACGCTGATCTATGCAAGTTCTATCCATTTGATTAGTAGTAGTGTTTAGTGGAGGAAGTGATCAAGTGCTGCGGCAGCGGCACCCAAAGTCTTCGAAGCCCTCTACATTCTGCAAGTGTATGAATGCATGGTGGGATGTCAACAGAGTGTGGGTGATACTATCATTGCCATCCCTACTAGTCCAAGAAGCATGTTGGCATGAGCGCATAATATCATGGAGTGGCTCGGCTCCTCAAAGTTATCAACGCTGACAAAAGTCCAGAATTTTTCAAACCTCCTTCAGATCATAAACAATTTAATTGGGATCGAACTCGATGTGCTGCCTTCCCGTTCTGTGCTGCAAGCCTGCCACCCGTGTAACTAAGGCTATATTTGCTACAGTATCAGCTTCATCCGATTCGTGGATCTAGATATTTTTAACTCCACTAGATCTATAGAACTAAAACTATAGATATATTAAAAGTGTTTAGGCGGATCATCTTATTTACATTTTAGACTAAAAATATAAACTTAATCCACTTTATTTTAGTCTACAAGTTTCAGATCTGAGGTGAATCTAGAGCTCTACTAAATAGGACCTAAATTAAGCATTGCATGCGCGCGCCCAGACACCAGAGTTTCACTCAAGTTCTGTGTGAAAACACACGTATAAAGCATAATAGCAGGCTATATTCATCAGAGAAAAATGAAAGCCTAACAGTGGTATTTGTGCAATACAGAGGTGTGTTTTTGTTTGTAACTTGTAGAACATTCGGAGTACTAGCATACACTCCAAGTCTCCATGCAGTTGTACAAGCTTTGGACGATGCTTTGCCTTTTTCAGAATTAGTGGGCGATGCTTTACTTCGCGCTGGATACATACGATCAGATGCATGACAAGCACATGATAAGATTCTTCTTTTGCTTTACGTAGCAAAAGCCAAAAGGGGACGATAAAAAGGGGAGCTGAGAAAAACTTGAAGGGAACTTGATGTCGCAGAAAGTTCCTGTGTCATTTTCGGTGTGCAGTTGCTCGTAATTTCCATATGCTCGTGACTCGTACTACTACCGCTACCAGAGGGACGTTGAGAGACGAAAAGGCGCACTCAGCGATGGCAGACTAGCAGAGAGAGGAGGCATCTCGAAAAGTTTATTCAAATTCACGGCAAGTTTTCCAAAAGAACGCACAAGAAAGATCGCTTCTACATTTTGTTTGAACTCTTCGCGCTCGATCGCGTTGTTTTCCTGTGACGACAGCGAGAACACCGCGCTAGGCACAGCTAATTAGCACCACGTTAATTAGTTATATATGTCATTCTTTTTTGGGAGGAACTAGCGCTTGAACGTCTGATTTTGTTCATCCTATCGGACGCCTCTTGCAATATTTTTTTCTATGTTTGCAATATTTTCTGTCAACGCGTGAAACATTTTTCTTGAACGCTTGCAACATCCGTTTACTGTAGCGAATTTTATTGTTTGTCGAAGAAAAATGTTGTACGCGTTGTAACAAAAATGTTGCACGTGAAGGAAAAAAATGTTGCAGTGCGTTCAAAAATTTCGGACATCCAAGTACAAGTCATTCCGTTCTTTTTTCTCATGTTTTTTTTGGAAAAGAACGGACACGGCGGAGGAAAAACTTTGCAGTAGAATGTTTAAGCGCTAGCAGATGTACATAGTTGTTAGGGTATGTATAATGATTTACAGTCAACTGTCTCTAAGAGCCTGTTTGGTAGAGCTCTAGATCCCAGCTTGACTTGAGATCTGAAACTTATAGACTAAAATAAAGTGAATTAAGTTTATATTTTTTATCTAAAATGTAAACAAAATGATCCATCTAAACACTCTTAATGTACTCACAGCTCCAACTCCACAGATCTGGTGGAATTAAGAATATCCAGCTTCACCTGATCGACGGATCTGGTGGAACTGGAGCTCTACCAAATACACCCTAAGACATGCTATGTAGGATTTTAAGTGATGTGGATGAGAAAAAAGAAGAAGAGAGAAAGCCGGTGTTTACTATTTAATAGACAACCTCGTAGATAATTTTATATTTTGTGTATCATTGTATAGACATTCTATTAATTAAATAAGAGACTATTACATACAACTATACAGACGATCCATTATATGAGTTGTTTGCAATGCTATCTGCAGATAATATAGAGATGTGTTATAGACAGCTGCCGTTTATACTTTTGTACATGCTCTTAGGGCATATACAATGGTACATGTCAGCTGTCTGTAAGATTATGCCACGTGGGATTTTAGGTGATGTGGAGAAGAGAGAAAGAGGAGAGAAAACTGATGTCTATTATTTAACAGACGGTTTTATAGACAGTTTTCTATTTTGTATGACATTGTATAGACAGTCTATTAATTAGATAAGAGACTATCACAGATAACTATATAGATGACCTATTATATGAGTTATTTTTAATATTATCTATATGTAATACAGATAATATATATTAGAGATATTTATCACCTATAACATTATACATATTCTAGTCAGGGAATTGAAAGCCGATAGTTATCATGACGTGACTTGCTGCCCCTCATTTCTGGAAAAACCGTACTAGATTTTGGCCTCAAGGTCGTACGCGCACACCTACTCAATCGATCCGTGAGACAACAGTTCGGTCGGAATCCACTCGGCCGGACTGATCTAGATGGCGCATTCGCGAAGCCGTAGCTTTTCTACACCTCTAATATTAGTTTTTTCTGCTACTTCTAATTTTGAGTTAGTGATGATCCGTTCTTCACCATCAACCCCTTGGATCCCTTTCTCTCGATGGATCGTGCATTCCTACCCTACGACCCATTTCCCGCGCGTGTGCATTCCTACCCTGCGGCCCAACACTCACCTCCATCCGCGGGGAGCCCTATCCTCACCCTCGCCTCCATCCGCCCCAAACCCTCAATGCCGCCTACATCTGTACCACCATCTCATGACTCGCCTCCGTCCGGTGAACCCATGGCATCGCTTCAAAGAGCACCACGGTGCGTCTTGCCACCATTCACGCCGACGACTCCCACCACGCCAAAGATCCCCATCGCCACCGACGGCGCCATGCTACCACCCTCCGCCGGAACACCATCTTCGCTGGTTCTTCTTGGACACCGCCACCTCAAAGCGGTGTCGGCGAGCTTGGTGGTGACCACGGCAACCAAAGACGAGCCACCATCTTCACCGACAAGAAGCTGCCGTTCCCACCAAAGGCATGGCGTGTCATACGCTGCCGCCACCGCCGCCGGTGAAGCCGCTGCTCCCGACGGTCTCACGGTGTCATACGCGCCGCCGCCACCAACGGCCGCATAACTAGCAGTAGTCAGTAGCCGATCGATCGGTCGCCACCTCCACGACCGTAGTCCGTCAAGAGTCATCAATACATCTTTCCTCGTAGTTTCTTCTTGCATGTTCTTTTTAGTTTCCATTTTCTCTTCGTTTGAGGCCATTTGATCACATTGAATTCAAAGGCTCCATGGATTCTTTCTTTGTTTACTTCTTCACTCTTGGATCATTCGGCACTCTCCTCACCGAATCGATTAATCTTGCCTCTCCTGCAGGTGTGTTGAGCATATCCGTTGAGCGGAGGTAATAGGCGACATTCCTGATCTCGTCGATGCGGCGTAGGCCGCCGGTGGTGGGCGGCGAGATAGGCTAGCGGCGCTGCTAGAGCTCGCCGCGGTGGATGATGTCAATCGATTAATTTTCTTTTATTGTTTGATCTTTATGTTTCGTTACCAAATTTATTTTTCGTAGCAACGCACGGGCATTGAACTAGTTTTATACATAAATCTACCTTCCTTTCATTTCAATTTACACGAAAATAGCTTTACTGAAGAGTTTGAAAAATGTGACAGATGACACAAATTATCTATCACACTAAAAGAACTCAATAAAAAGCTACCGAACAAATAGAGCTCAGCAAGAATCCGAGCTTCTTTGCTTGGCATGAATCCCTCCCACCTATCAAGTTCCATTGCCTTTGAAGCGACGGATGATTCATCATTAATCAAGAGGCTAAATAAAAAAATTCAAGTAATAGCGATTTAATTAAGAAGTATAATTAAATTAATGGCTAATTAGTGGACCCGTCGAGTAAGGGTAGATCGCATGCCGAGCTATCCAAGAGCGGGAGATGACTCGTGAGGACCAAATTTGAAAATATTTTCGGAGCTAGACTATATTTGGAATATTTGCAAGGGGGCAAAAAAAAAAACAAAAACAAAAATTCAACATCCACATCCCTAGTTCGCAATCCCCTCCTGTTTTTGGACATATCTATTTTCTCGTCCCAAAAATTAATTTTTGATAAATGTAGCCTTTTTATTCAAAATTATGAAAATAGCCTTCTTGGTTAGCTCGGAAAGAGCGGCAGGCAACATGTGTCCACTGCCGCGCAGGGAAGTGTGGCACACCGAGCTCAGCAGTGATGTGTGAAAGTTCAAGCTCCATTAATTTGGTTTTGGTATTAATGACAAATCTAATATAATACTAGCTTTTTTTGGTAATCCTAATATTGATTAGTCTCAATTATTAATTAATGACAATACTTATATGAGACTAACTCTTTTATTGAGTATATTTTTGATTAGTCTCATCTCATTGAAAAATAGAAACCCTAAGGTATGCATTTATATTCATTCTATGATATCTTATTGCATATTTAGAACTCAAGTTAAAGGATGAACTCTTCCATTGCTTATACATTAAAAGATGTGTATTATATTTTTAACTTCATCTATACCACGTGAATGCACATATCTAGGGGGTGTTCACAATTTAACTTGATATTTCAATAGCATTGATCAATGTCCTCTTGCCAAACAACATATAGGATCAAGACATTGAAACAATCATTTGAGTATATATAACTTGTGTAGTTGTAGTATACTCATGTTAATATGGAATAAACTCAAATGCTATCTAAGATTGATTATGTGCATATTGATTCCAAGTTCAATTATTTATATGCACATATTTAACGGAGTTTATTCTATTGTTGATGGTATTAAGAGTATTGATCACTTTCTACCACTCCATATAAATTGGATCATTACTTTTAGATTCCATCGAATTGAGTATATGAAATTTGTGTAGTTAATATATACTCATAACAATTTAAATTCAATTTAAATTGTATTCGGTTGCCATTCAATCAACAAAGAACTAATCATGTGTTGATGGTTCACTTTGTTGGTCCTAGGACAATCGAAAGTTTTTGAGTATATGAAGCATTTGTTGCATTAGTATGCTTAAGACATAATTTATGTTTCAATCAATTTGTCTTTGTATTATGGTCATTCATCAAGGAAAAGATCAAAGGATCTCGAGAGTATCCATTATATGTTAAAGGAGTGTATTGATGATTGAAACAACCATGCGTTTTGTGACTAACACTTTCAATGAGTTTGAAATAGGTTAAGTCCAAGGTTGAGATGGATGAAAGAGACAAGTACGTCGTCGTGTGTTATGAACGTCAAGAGAGTACCCCGAAGTGAAGTGAAGCTAGAGAAGGTTTATCATATGTTGATAAACATGAATAAATGACCCGATTTGGAGAGAAAAAGATGGAAATCATAAACGCTTCAAGTGGATGTGCTAGAGGCAAAGGTATAACTAGTTAGGGTTAAGGATGTAGTTCTAATCTTTTACTAGTTTCGGTGTTTGGATGGGAGACTAAGTTGCTAGTGTAGGTTGCCATACTATTAATGAATCCAAAAAGGAGACTTTAGAGTGAAGAGTTTGGCAAGTAAATGCCATTTTGAAGAAGAGAGAGCTTGGCAATAAAATACCACTTTGCAAATATTAAGAATTTTCAATAAGATTTAAGAATTCCGCAAACTTATTTATATGGCTCAAGAGAAGAATAAACTAACTTCAAAAGAGGCCATAGTTTAAATTAAGCATGAGAAAGATATCTGAAATACATTCAAATAAACTCCTCGATGCGAACAAACTCACAAAAGGAGTTTTTTAGAGCCTAATAGCGCTTAAACGAAGAAAATATCCAAATGAGCTGCAAATTTTTATGAAACGACTTGTAGAAATTTTTTAAAGAAGCATCACTTATAATACCACTTGAGAAAAATATAAAACTTATATATATCAATTTTAAAGTGATACTACTTGTAATGCTCATTTTTCAATTGATACTGCCAGTAAAGATTGTTTTTCAAATGATACTATTTGCAAGAGATACCACTTATAAAGATCATTTTGTAAGAGGATACCACTTTTGAGAAAAATATTGATATTTGTTTTAACACAAGCTCGTTTTCTCAAAAATCAACATTATATGTCCATTGAAGATCAACTTGATACTATGACATAGTGAAAAGGAGAGCATCTTCCAAATATACAAAACTTGAATAAACAAGCTTCAAAAGGATTCTAAGATAGGACATGGAGCTAATACATTTAAAAATGCTTAAGTTTTATTTTGAGAGATTCTTTCAACTTGAAACCAATTTGAAGATATGAAAACCACAAGAATTTTAGAAACTGAAACTCCCAGTTTTTTAGAATTTGACATTTCATTTAGGCTTCAAAAGACAGCTGAAAAACTACCCAAATGAGGTCCAAAAAATCTAATAAATTTTGGCATAATAGACCAACTATTGAGAATAAATTCTTATAAAGGTAGTGCCTTCAAATTATAATCTGATTTAGAGATACAAAAATCATAAATTAGCTTAAAACCATGCAAAAGTCTGAATTTTCAGCATTTGATAAAAAGAGAGAAAAAACTCATAACTTTTTCAAATGAAGTTGAAATTATTTAAAAAATTGCAAAAACATACTTTAGACTTCTGAGAAACTTTTCCAAAAATAATTTTCAAAAAAGGAGTCTCTATTAAAAAATATCTTAAATTTTGCTTTGTAGGCACAATTTTTTATCAAAGAGAAGAAAAGTCAAAACTTTTTCAAATAAATTTCAAATGGTTTGAAAATATTCAAAAATGAACTTTGGACTATTTAGAATGTTTATCAAAAATAATTTCCTCAAAAGAATTTTTCTATCAAAAGATATGGCAAAATATGCATTGGAGGCATAAGAGAAGTTGAATTTCTATCGAAAACTCAAAATGCGATTTGATTTAGATTTTATGGAGATTTAAATTTTCATGGCTTTGTATGAGTTAGAAATACTATTTCAAGTGAAGAAGCATAAAGAAATCCAACTGAAATAGTAAAACCCACAATATGCAAAAATAGGTCATTTTTGGTCAAATAAATGATTTTGGCCAAATTCAAATGGTTGTAACTTTTAAACAGTCGGTCATTTGGAAAAACTTTTGTCAGGGATTGGGAAATTCCCGTAGACGACCATCGAAACCCGGCACCAACCGACCATGCCCTTGCCCGACAACGATGCAGATCGACCAGGTGCACCCCGGCCGAAGCAAGCCAGCTCGGGGGTCCTCGACAAGGCGACGTGGCATTAAACGCATGGCGGCTCAAGGATCGCGCGCCGCCACGGTCCGCGCTGACTTGGTCCGCGCCCACTGTGCCCACGTCGCGTGGTTCCCATGCAAGGCGGCAAGCATCGCTCACAGACGTCCTCTGATGAGCGCTACCGTAATAAATGATTTGTCTCTGTAATTCCTATAAATACTCCCTCCCACGATGGATTGAGGGTCGGGACCTTCAGTAATACACACACACATTCATGCCTGAGCTCGCCGCAGTTTCTTAGGATCTCTAAGGGCCCCGAGCGAGCGATTGTAACACATCTTCGTGATACTAGTGAAATCTCTTCGACGAGGGTTGTTATCTCCACCGAGAGAGGCCCGAACCAGCTAAAATCGACTTCTGTGCCTTCCGATTGTCTCGCATACTTTGTTTCTTTGCTTGGCATACTCTCGACGCCGCACTTTGCGGAAAAGGGGCCTTAGGTTGATCCCTCATTCAACAAGTAAGCTCGGCGAGGGACCCTACCCCGGATCGTCGACAACTGGCGCCGTCCGTGGGGACCGACTGAGTCCTTTCGCGAGGAATCCTTGAGGATGCCGAATTCTCAAGTCAATCGAGACCTCGTCGCTTGGCGACGTGGAGGACGACGACGTGTGCTACGCCGCCAAGGCGTGGCGGTGTGATCGATCCGGAAGGCCACACAGAGACCATGTCCCGCCGAAAGACGCCCTTCGCCGGCGCGAGCCTCTTCCCCGAGCACGCTGCTTTCGCCGGGTTGTCCATGTTCCGCCCGAGCACGCCCTTCGCCGGCGCGAGTCTTTCCCGAGCACGCGCTTCGCTCGGGTCGTCCATGTTCCGCGCCGAGCACGCCCTTCGCCGCGCGAAGTCTTTTCCCGAGCACGCTGCGTTTCGCCGGGATCGTCTGTTCGGCTGGCGAGCCCTTCGCCGAGCGAGTCTCTTCCGCGCCGCTTAGTTCCCCGGCGTCTAGTCCATGTCCGTGATGCGCGCTTCGAGCATGTCTCGTCTGCCGCCCTCAAGCATTTGACTCATGCTTGGGATGCCGCAGAGCTCTTCGACCGCGAGATCCCCGAGCCGTCTTTTTCGGATGCGCGCAGAGCTTTTCGCTGCGAGATCCTCGTCCCCGAGACATGTGGCTCGGATGCCGCAGTAGCTCTTCGCTGCGAGATCCTCGAGCCCTGTTGCTCGGATGCCGCAGTAGCTCTTCGCTGCGAGATCCCCGAGCCCCCTCGGATGCCGCAGTAGCTCTTCGCTGCGAGATCCCCGAGCGGTGTTGCTCGGATGCCGCAGTAGCTCTTCGCTGCGAGATCCCCGAGCCCTGTTGCTCGGATGCCGCAAGAGCTCTTCACGCGAGATCCCCGAGCCGGTTGCTCGGATGCGCGAAGAGCTCTTCGCCGCGAGATCCCCGAGCCCTGCTGCTCGGATGCCGCAGTAGCTCTTCGCTGCGAGATCCTCGTCCCCGAGCGGTGTTGCTCGGATGCCGCAGTAGCTCTTCGCTGCGAGATCCCCGAGCCGGGTTGCTCGGATGCCGCAGTAGCTCTTCGCTGCGAGATCCCCGAGCCGGGTTGCTCGGATGCCGCAGTAGCTCTTCGCTGCGAGATCCCCGAGCCGTGTTGCTCGGATGCGCGATAACTCTTCACCGCGAGATCCCCGAGCCGTCTTTTTCGGATGCCGCAGTAGCTCTTCGCTGCGAGATCCTCGTCCCCGAGACATGTTGCTCGGATGCCGTAGTAGCTCTTCGCTGCGAGATCCCCGAGCCCTGTTGCTCGGATGCCGCAGTAGCTCTTCGCTGCGAGATCCCCGAGCCGTCGCCGGATGCGCAGAGCTCTTCGCCGCGAGATCCCCGAGCCTGCTGTTCGGATGCCGCAGTAGCTCTTCGCTGCGAGATCCCCGAGCGGTGTTGCTCGGATGCCGCAGTAGCTCTTCGCTGCGAGATCCCCGAGCCCTGTTGCTCGGATGCCGCAGTAGCTCTTCGCTGCGAGATCCCCGAGCCGGGTTGCTCGGATGCCGCAGTAGCTCTTCGCTGCGAGATCCCCGAGCCCGTTGTTTGATGCCGCAGAGCTCTTCGCTGCGAGATCCCCGAGCCCTGTTGCTCGGATGCCGCAGTAGCTCTTCGCTGCGAGATCCTCGTCCCCGAGCGGTGTTGCTCGGATGCCGCAGTAGCTCTTCGCTGCGAGATCCCCGAGCCGTGTTGCTCAGATGCCGCAGTAGCTCTTCGCTGCGAGATCCCCGAGCCGTGTTGCTCGGATGCCGCAGTAGCTCTTCGCTGCAGGATCCTCTTCCCCGAGCCAGTGTTGCTCGGATGCTGCAGTAGTTTTTCGCTGCAAAATCTCAATCCTCCCTATGTGTCTAGAGGCTTAAGGCGAAGGCCTGATCTCAAAGAACTTCCCCTTAAGCCTCGGGGCTAGTTGTCGGGGATTGGGAAATTCCGTGAGACGACCATCGGCTCGGACCAACCGACCATGCCCTTGCCCGGACAACGATGCAGACCGACCAGTGCACCCCGCCCCGAGCAAGCCACTCGGGGTCCTCGACAAGGCGACGTGGCATTAAACGCATGGCGGCTCAAGGATCGCTACGCCACGGTCCACGCCGACTTGGTCCGCACTCCACTGTGCCCACGTCGCGTGGTTCCGGCGGCGGCGCAAGATCGCTCACAGACGTCCTCCACAAAGAGCGCCCCTGTAATAAATGATTTGTCTCCTGTAATTCCTTATAAATACTCCTCCCACGATGGATTGAGGGTCGGACCTTCAGTAATACACACACACATTCACGCACAGAGCTCGCTCGCAGGTTCCTTAGGATCTCTAAGGGCCCCGAGCGAGCGCATTGTAACACATCTTCGCATACTAGTGAAATCTCATCGACGAGGGTTGTTATCTCCACCGAGAGGCCCGAACCAGCTAAAATCGACTTCGTGCCTTCCGATTGTCTCGCATACCTTGTTTCTTTGCTCGGCATACTCTCGATCAAGCACCCTTGCGAAAAGGGGCCTTAGGTTGATCCTCATTCACCAAGTAAGCTCGGCGAGGACCCTACCCGGATCGTCGACAACTTTGGACTAAAGGAATTCTTAAGATGGCTAACCCTACGAAGTTTTGTATTGACCATTTTTTCAAAACTCAATAGATTTTAATTTATGAAAATATTTCATTTAATCCAAAATAAAGATTTTATAAGATGTATTTGATGCTAAATTTGTTATTTTGTTTTTAAAATAGGATTTTTTACTCTAAAAGTATTGTAAAATATTTAAAATATATATTTGAGAACTTTTATAAAGATTTTCACAAATATAGTCCTTTTAAACAATAATTTGACTTTGGACCAAAGAAGCTCATATAAGAGGATATGCATGCATATGGTTTTCAACATCATTCCAAAAATTAACAAATAAAGCAAATGAGAAGATACTTAATTAAAATTAGTATGTATGAGTTTGAAATACTATTTTTAATCAAGATATGTCCAAGAATATGATCCAAGAGGTGAAACTCACAAAGTGCTAGAATATGACCAATATAAGTTGATAGAAATTTTTGGGCGAGTTTCAAAATTAAATAACTTTTGATATATTGGTCTTTTAAATACGAGAATTGTTAAGAATGACCAACTTTATGTTTTTCGTTTTGAAACTATTTTTAAAATCATTTTTACACTTTATTCTATGAAAATTATAAGTTTGAATCCAAAACAAAATACTAGTAACTAGATTTTGGACTTGAAACTTATTTTCTTTTGAAATTAGTTTTTATGAAGTCAAAACTTTTCGAAAACCTTTTGAAAGTGTTTGTATACATTTTTCAACTATTTTTTTGCAAGATTACTAGTAGTTAGTAAAATTTTTTTAATTTTAGCTAAATGGTTTGATTTTGAAAATATATTAACACTTATATAAATATAGGCACACATATAGATGCGGTATACATAGTTATGATTTAGCACTCCCCTTAATATGCCACTTCCCAACTTACTTAAAATTGCAATAAATTCAACTAAGTATGAGTAAGAACATCAACAAGCAATTTAAATTGTTTTTCATGATAATGCAATATAACCTACACAAGACTATAACATAAAATTATCAATTCAAATACTTGTTACCGATCAGATGGCATTGATTCATGATTGAAGTGATTGTCTTCATACTTAGCTCCATTTTGCATATGAGTATATGACCAAATCATCTTTTCTTGATTAAGCCAAGTTTCCAATGCATCTTCAAATGGCTATTAAATATTCTAAGAACTTTTTAGTATCTAATTTTTGTTGGGTCTAAGAATGTTAGTCACAAGAGATTTAGGGACCCAAAATGGCTCTAAGAATAGCAATTTTGGATAAACCAACATTTCTAGCAAAAGATTTGCAATTGTTATTACTCTTAAGCAAATTATTGGCATTGAAATGAGAAGGCTTAGGAGTCTTAGCAATTTTAGCAAATCCATTTTTAGTTTTATCATTTTTAAACACATGATAACTATTACTATGAAAGGGCTTAGAGGATCTAATATGTCTAGCAAATGATGTGCTATTGTTATTTCTTTTAAACAATTTATTTGCAACTCGGGCACGCCAACAAGCTCTCTTGCAAGACTGCCTATGTCTCATACGCCATGCTCAAGAGTCTCGCCCCACGGCCGACTTCCGTGTTCCCTGAGCGCGGCAGGGGACACGTATTGTATACCACATCTTTCACGATAAAAAAGTCTATCGTGCCTTTCACGATAAAAGAGAGGACTAAATTAATAAATACGTGTGCAGTGGGCTATATTTGGGGGAAAAAAAGCTAGCTAATGGAACGCGTTTTGCCCTGTCCGGCTGTCCCCACCAGCCGGTTGCGCGGCGCCCGGTCCCCTCCTTTTATAACGCTTACCAGTCCCAAACTCCCAATCCCCACTCAACCGTCATGTCAATTCGCTAACCCTCTTCTCCCGCTTGCAGAGCTCAGAGGTCAGAGCGTAACACGCGCGCGCACAGCGCGCACAGCTCTCCAACGCTGCACTAGCATGTTAGATAGAGCCATGGATGCTGTCTGCGTGGGGCCGCCCGCGCTCCTCTCCCGCACCTTGGCCGACGTCGCCATCGCCCGCGCGCTCCACTTCTCCCTCTCGGACTCCCCCGTCCCAGAGCCGTCCGTTGGCGCCGCAAGCCTCGGCGCAAACGCCGAAGCCACGACGGCCCCGCCCGCCAGCTGCGAGCCCGCGGTGGTGCAGCACGCTGCCGGGGGTGGTCCGTCGAGGACACCACCGTCGACGGCGCGCTGCCGGCTGCGGCCGGCCAGCGGGCGCGCGCGGAAGCGGCGGCCGCGGCCTTCCAAGCGCGTGCCCACAACGTACATCAGCACCGACGCGGCCACCTTCCGCCTCATGGTGCAGCACGTCACTGGATCCCAGGCCGACCCGCAGGTCATCGGCGCCGGCCTCGGCCTCCTCCTGCCGCCCTTCGACGTCGAGCCCTTGCTACCGGCGGACACTGCGTCCGCCGCTGCGGCCCACATCGCTGCGTACATAACCCCGCCCCAGGAGGCGGCGGCGGCAGAGCCGCAGCCGTGCTTCCCGACGCTGGACTCCTGGAACGTCATGTACGGTAAGAACGAGGTGGCTTGAACATTGAAGCCTATATGTTTGTACAGCAAGCACGCAGCATGCAGTAGATGGTGATCTTTTGCTATCTTTCGCCGTAGAATCGTAGAGAAGAGCTGTACATTACTACTACATGCAAGTGCTAATGTAATCAGATTCCAGGTGCTTCTCTTGTGATCGATTGCACTCGTTGCACTTGCATATGCTTGTAAGTTCTAATCAATGTGAGCTTGAACGCTACCCTTCAATCTCTGGTTCTTGCCAATCGATACGTAGTCCAGCTGGTATAGTGCGTAACCGCGGATTTTGTGTCTCGATTGAGACTTGCATGGTTTTAAATCGCACCACCCATATATATATCGGGATTGGTTACTTTGTACTTACTAATTGTTTTTCACTCATGATTTAATACTAGTCCATAACTCCTCATTATTGTCGAGCCTCGGATCAGTACTCCCTCCCATCACAAATAGTTATTGTTTTAAATATCGACGCGGTCTCTAAAATATATTTTGACCACTAATTTCTATTGTAATGTATTTATAAAACCCAATAAAATTTTAATATTATTAAAGTATTTTTCGAGACAAAGCTACGCATAAAATTTTCATATATCCAATTTAAATATTTAAAAAGATATTGACAATTAAAGTTTTGAGAAGTTTGACTATACATATATCCAAAACAATAACTATTTATAATAGGAGGGAGTATTTACCACTACTACAGAAAAATCAAAACAAACGGTTCTAAAAGGTTATCACAGACGATTTTGTAAACCGTCTATAAATATGTCATTAATGACAACGGTGTATTTGTGAAACTAAAGAATCGTCTGTGATCATGTGAGCCATAGCACAGACTGTTCTTTAATACAACCATCTGTGATAAGATGCATACAGATCACTAACAGTTTTATCAAAAACCGTTAGTGATGAGGGTCTAATATAACTCTTTCTGTAGTACTGCCTAAGCACTGCTCTACCAAACTCTTTCTGCTCCGAAAGAAACTGTTCTCCAAAGATGGGGAAAGAAAATGAGGCAAAAATCACAACTAGATAACGGTGGAAGCTTTCGCATTTTTGGTCTTTTTTTTCTTGTTGTTGCAAATCTAGCCTTTATGTGAATGTTTTTGTTAAAATCTGATAAAATCTTTAAAATAATTTTTTAAATGTTAGATTGTTTCTAGAAATTTATCAAAAAAATTTCGTAATTTTTAGAGTTGGTTTGCTAATTTTAACAATTGAAACTTGCTTTATAGATTAATTAAATTAGAAAGTAATTCTGAAATTAAGAAACCTTTTGGGCCAAACGAGTAGTCTTGGCCCAGTCCACATGTATATCCGAATATTCATTCCATCAATATCTGGATTATCCGAATCCGTATTCGTATCCGATGGATAGTGAGCTACCGAATCCATATTTATATTCGACAAAAAAAATCCATATCCATATCTGATCTGAACTATCCGATAAATATCCGATCCGACAAAATCCGTATCAAAAAATATTCGAATCGATCAAAAACTATCTGATCTGTTTTCATTCCTAGATACAACTGGTGATACATGCTTTTATGGTTGAGAAGTGAATTATTTTTATAATTTTATGTGCATGGCAGATTAAAAAAATGCGTAAGAGGGCAAGAAAAGGTAAGGCTGCACGATGGCGAGGCGAAGCGGCTGCAGCGCAGCCACATTGTAAGATCTAGCAACGACACGTCGAGTTGACACGTCGAGTTGTCAAGGGAGGGACGGCCACACAGCTCTTCTAATGGGTGTGAAAATTCTAAGGGCAATGGTGCCACTTCAGCTAGCTATAAGGGTGCTATCTCACCATTTTGCTTAGGTGGAAGAGAGAAAACAAGGAGAGAGATATAGACTGGCTACTAATGTATAGCCAGGCTATAACTGATTCCAAGGCACTTATTATCTATTACATGTGGACCAATATTTAATTTTATAGACAATACTATAGCTAATCCATTGGAGAGGTTGTCTATATGCTATCTATAGATGACATGGACATTTCTTATAGCTAGTACTATTGGAGATGCCCTAAGGGCTTCTGAAGAAGCCGGCCGTGTTAAAAGTTTCAACGTTAAGATTTCGAGGTCCATGCTTCTTTGTTGGGGAAACCTCGAGCGATGGCAGAACCTGAGTCACAACGGCTCCATATACAAATGGTGGCGCATGCTAAGAGCTCAATATGAAAAGGAAAGACGAAGAGATTTGGATGGCCTCATCATATATTTCTGGTGGCATATTTGGCTAGAAAGGAACAGACGAATTTTCCAAGGGGTCACTACAACGTCGGAACAGGTGGCCACATCGATCAAGAATGCGGTGTCAAATCACGGTTTTGCTTGGTCGATGAATCACTCGGAGTAATTTCCCTCCAGTGTTTTTTCTTTTTCTTTCTTTTTGCTTCCTTTTCCTTTTCTTTTTCTTTTTAGCCGGAGGCTTTCTTGGTTTTTCTGAGTGGGGTGGGAGGTTGTTTCGTTGGTTGTACCGTGATTAGTGGAGTGCGTAGCGAAATGTTGTTCGCTGGTGATTTGTGAGGTTTTTTCGGGTCCTGTTTTTTCCTAGAAAACAGGCCTTGCTGTCTTTTCCCCCACTTTTTTCCTTCTCAATATACTTTGCGGCAATTCTCTTGCCACTCTTTCAAAAAAAAAAAGATTTCGAGGTCCACTCGCTCGCTGCCACGGGACGTGGCCTGGTAGCGTTAACCTGCTCTGGGATTCGCCTACGCTGTTCTGCAGTGCACCAGACCCTTTCTTACAGGAGTTGAAAAAAAAGGAAAAATGCTATCCCATAGAACAAAAAGCTCCCATTTAGGTTATGTACAGTTTCTGCTTAAAAGAAAAAAGATTGTCTGTTAAACAGGAGGATTCTAGACAGTTTCTCCCACAATTAGAATATGATTTGTATACAGAATCAGAAACTGTCACCCACCTGATTCTGCGGATTCTGACTAAGATTCTGCGAGTTCTGCCTTCTACGAGTCGTCGCAGGCACAAGGGTTTTCACCGTCGTCCCTAGGCCTCTTCACCACCCTCATCCGCTCATCCGTCACCGACGCTGATCAATAATCAGTATAGACAATCAGGATTGCCGAACGACCAGATTCTCCAGTCAGCAGATTCTTCAGACAGCCGTTTTTCCAGACAGCTGACAATAATCCAGAATCTGCACAATCAGAAGTTGTCAGGACGAGAGCCTTAGTTTGATCTTTTTTGGGTACAAAGACACACGGCACACGTACACCTCACACGCACTATATGCGCACACATGTGTGTATCTGCTACACACGTCAAGGAATTTTTTGAGGTTCCATGATCTTCAAAGCGTGTAAGCGTAAGTACATACTATCTCACTTAACGCACACATATGTATACCTATTTTTATTAATTCCATCCAAGTCATCAGCTTGAACCTAAAATGAGCCACCAGCATCTAAACTGTGGTTCTAACGTTGGTGGGCAACGTCTTTTGCCAAGCAAGCAAGGCTTGCTCCTCAGTTTGATCCTCTTTTGCGATGGTGATTGGGTTCCCTTAGCTTTTTTTTTTTTTAAATGGGCAGAGCGCGGGTATTTCATTAAAGAAAGACAACAATTGAGTTATAAATGCACATCCACACACACTATCTACGAGCGCTCGTGCCGCTCGAACATGAGCGGGCTAGACGCTCTCAGAGCGCCCCTAACCAACCGAGTAGAGCTAAGCTATCTTCCCTTTCCTTTTTTACTCGAGACTTCCGTAAAACCACTTGTCCCATTCACATGGCATTGGTATTATGGCAATGTCTCCGGTTTGTCGTCGTAGAACTATACTCGAACGCACGTGGTTTGAATCCTCCAAGTCGTCTTTTCAGTACAAAACCGTCAAGGCGACCATTGGAGTTGGAGCATATGGAAGCGAGGTCTTGAGCGTAGTTATCAGAAACAAGGTTCGTTCAAGTTTTGATATAGGATTCAGATCGCGGTTCATCACTTTTTTTTCTAATCACTACTACAGAATGACACATCACTATCACTGTATCTGTGTCGATTCTTAAGTTTTTCGAAAAAAACGATTGTGATAAGTAACTTCGGAGGGGTGTTAGTAATAATCACTATCGGTTCTGAGATTATAAGTGATTGTGATATAGCACTGGACACATCCGAATCGGTTCTCTCTAAAAAGTGATAGTGATGTGCGTAGTGCATCACTATCGGTTCTTTCATAAAGTGATAGTGATGTGTGCACATTACTATCACTTCTATGAAAAGAACCGATAGTGATGACCTACACATCACTATCACTTTTTAGAGAGAACCGATTCGATGTGACATGGTTATCACAATCGATTCTTTTATAAGCGATAGTGATGACCGTGCACATCACTATCGC
This sequence comes from Guadua angustifolia, assembly GCA_036346375.1. Lineage (NCBI taxonomy): Eukaryota > Viridiplantae > Streptophyta > Magnoliopsida > Poales > Poaceae > Guadua > Guadua angustifolia. Next base: position 23,202,962 of record CM070504.1, on the reverse strand, counting down.
TTGTTGAAAAGAACCGATTCTGATGTGCTCGTGCTTATGACTAAAGTGATGGCCGTGCACATCACTATCGCTTTTTGAAAAGAACCGATTCTGATGTGCCTCGCTAGGATATATATACCACTCGCACTGAACTCTTCTCTGTTGTTGCTCCAGAGGAGATTTCTCCGCCGCCACCCGAGAAAATAGCTCATATTGTGTGGTTGGAAGCAATACTTGGGTGAGAAAATTTGAAGTCCTCATGGGTGGGTATTAAGAGGGCAAAATTGAAACTCTATCTTGAGGAGATTCCCCTCTTTTTGCCCTCTTTTGCGGTTTTCTTCAAAATGTGAGATCAGCAATTCTTTAAACCCCTTCAATTTTGCACTGGTAATTTCGATATGTCGTCAATAAAATTTAGGTTGCACTGGAATTGTGTACGTACTTTCAGATTTCACACTCTTTATTTGACAAGCACATATCTATTTAATTTTTGTAGTGCGATCTCCTATTTATATGGAATTATTATTGCTATCATATGGTAACTGTTATTAGAGTTTAGGCGGCGTAACCTACGTCTCCCGTTCGAGAGTGCTTATTTATAAATATGCTGAACGAAAGGGCATATTTATAATGGCGATCTCGAATTGTCCACGTTTTTGGACGATTCGAGGATATATAATTCGAGCAAGTTCTGGTATGTTGTACAACTTGAGTAGATTTGATAGCGTCTCTCTGGTGTTCTCCGGATACACACCTCTTGACTGTTGTCGAGGCGTGTATCCGGAGAACGGCGAGATGTCAGCCAAATTTTCTCTGAGTTGTACAACGGCTTAGAACTTGCCCGAACCATATATCCTCGAATGGGATTAGGACCTAACCTATTTAGAGATTAGGAGTCATCGTTGGTACCCTTGATTTGTTTAGTTGTAGTAGAAAGATTTGCAAGCTCTTGCACTAGCTATATAATTAGATTATTTGATATCATTGTTGATGTTAAAAATTTATGTCTCTTATGTAGGGAATTGGAAGCTTTAAACCGGGAAGAAGCTAGGTATCGATCGGGAGTACATTTATATATCTTGGAACACATCCACTATTTTGCAAAGGTAATATTAATTGAAATGATGTCTCAATATTTAAAATAGCTATAGCTAGTTGTCGCTCGCTTTTTCCTTAATTTATTGTGCGAAATTTAATTGCAGATGGACCGTGAGGAATGGATGTATCGTAAAAGCCGTGTGAGTGCTGAATTTCAGAGGGGTGTTAAGGAGTTCAAAAAATTGCGAAGACGACATGGTGAGGAGGGTGTAAACTTCATATATTGTCCTTGCATTGATTGCACCAATCGAGGAGATTTAACAACTCATCTCAAATTGAGGACCACGATTCGGCGTGGCCGTGAGGAATTACACATGTTGGATCCATCACGGGAGGCGTAGTACCCTTCCGATATGCAACGAAGATACGGTGGAACCGGATGATGAGTTGCAGCCTGATATGTTTGAGGAAGATAATTTGGAGCAAATGTTGCGGGATGTGGAGGGTAATTACACGGAAAGAGAGTTTGAAAAGTTTAAAAGCTTGATAGAAGACGATGCCAAACCGCTGTTCACAGGTTGCAAAGCGAAATACACCAAGTTGGGTTCGGTCCTTGCATTGTTCGAACTAAATGCAAAATACCGTTGGATAGATACAAGTTTCAATGCACTACTAGTTCTTCTATCAGATCTGCTTCCGGAGGGAAACGAGTTGCCAACAAGCATTTATGAAGCGAAGAAGCTACTATGTCCCATGGGAATGGAAATAGAAAGGATACATGCATGTCCGAATGATTGCATCTTGTACCGTAACGCACATCAGGAGCTACACGTTTGTCCAGTTTGCGGTGTGCCCCGGTACAAACAAAAGGAGAAGCGTAACGACAAGAAGCGTAAGAGCCGGGGCAACGACGGTGAAGAGGTCACTAAAGGTGCACCGGCCAAGGTATTGTGGTACTTGCCCATCATTCCCCGTCTAGAGCGATTATTTGCAAATCCGAGAGAGGCAAAATTGTTGCGTTGGCATTACGAGTCTCGAAAGGAAGATGGCAAGCTGAGACACCCTGCTGATTCGGCTCAATGGAGAAACATCGATTGGAAACATGAGGAGTTTGGTGCGAAATGAGGAACATAAGATTTGGGTTGAGTACCGAGCGGAATGAATCCGTTTGGTAACATGAGCGATCGTCCAAAGACTGCCGGCGATTACATTGTGTATCTACAACCTCCCTCCTTGGTACAGGCATGAAGCGGAAGTATATCATGATGTCATTACTAATCTCGGGACCCAAACGGCAGAAATGATATTGATGTGTACCTTGCACCATTGATCGAGGATTTGGTAAAATTGTGGAAAGAGGGGTCGCCGTGTGGGATGCGTACAAAGAGAGCATTTCACCCTCACGCTATGGTATTTTGCACCATAAATGATTTCTCGGCCCTTGGTAATTTGGCGATTCTGATCTGAAAAGAGCCAAAGCGTGTCCTATTTGTGAAGAGGAGACGAGAGTCTATGGTTGCTTAATTCCAAGAAAAGCTGTATATGGGTCACCGTAGGTTTCTACCTCGAAGTCATCGATCTAGTAAGATGGATGACAAATTTGATGGGAAGAGGGAAGTCCGTTCGACCTGCAGCCTATGAGTAGAAGCCAAGTATATTCACGTGTAGAGGATATCGATGTTCATCTGGAAAGAGTCAAATCTGTTCGATCCTAGGACCATTTGGAAGAAGAGGTCAATATTCGGGACTTAACGTCTTTGGAAGGAGTTAGATGTTGACATTGTATTGATGTCATGCATGTTGAGAAGAATGTCTGCGACAACTTGGTTGGCATCTGCTGAACATACAGGAAGACCAATGATGGTGTCAATGCTCGTCGCGACATGGCCTACATGGGAATCGGGCCCAGACTTGCGGTGATAGAGGAGGATGGAAAAAGTCCGTACATCCTGCTTGCATGCTACACCTGTCTAAGAAGGAGAAAAATATCTCTGCAAATGTCTCCAAAGTATTAAAGTTCCATCGACTACTCATGAACATTAAGAAGCTTGTGTCTATGGATGATTTGAAGTTGTTGGGCATGAAGTCCCATGACGCCATGTCTTGATGACCCAAATGCTCCTGGTTGCAATCCGAAATATTCTCCCGAGAGGATGTCGGGTTGGCAATCACAAAGTTGTGTTATTTCTTCAATGCGATCTCTGCAAAGTTATTGACCCGATGTACTAGACAACTTACGAGTGAGGTGGTGCGACTCTGGTCACCTTGAGATGCATTTCCACCGTCGTTCTTTGGCGTAATGGTCCACCTTGTTGTTCACCTTGTCGAGAGATTAAGATATGTGGACCCGCTTTCCTCGTTACATGTATCCGTTCGAGAGGTACATGGGTATATTAAAGTCGACGTGAGGAATCGGTTGAAGCCCGAGGGTAGTATTGTTGAAGGTTATGGGACCAAGAGGTTATTGAGTTTTGCGTGGACTACCCGAGTAAAAGACAAGCAATCGGTGTTCTGTATCTCGTCATGAGGGCGATTTCTTTGGTAAAAGAACTGTTGGGTCCAAACTAATGAGTCGAGGTTTGATATGTATTGCAAGGCGCATTTCACGATCTTGCGTAATAAGCGCAAGTTCGCCCATACATCGAAACATAAGTTGATATTACGGAAGAGAATCCACAAATGGATGAGCTTTCCATCGCACAAGAACACAATGATCGATTCCTCACATGGTTCAAAGAAAAGCGGAGGTCTCCTTTAGTGAGAATGTAAAATGGTTGGTGACGGACCAAGATTTAATGTCTGAGACATGGCAGGGTGCGATATTAATGGTTACATCTTTTACACCGAGAGTCAAGATGCCAAGAGTATCGTCCAAAAACAGTGGTGTGAGTATAAATGCTTTCTCGATGATCATCACTTTCAAAACAGTCTCCCCAACCACAATGAACTCCTACTATGGGCTGATCGAAGAAATTTGGGAGCTCGATTACGGAATATACCAAGTTCCATTGTTCCGATGTAAGTGGGTACGACTTCCACATGGAGTGAAGGTCGACAAGAGAGGCTTTACTATTGTGGATCTCAGTGTAGACTCGCCTACAAAGATGATCCGTTTGTCCTTGCGAAGCAAGCAACTCAAGTCTTTTACGTCGCGATCCGCCAATCCGAGGTTGCACGTCGTTCTTCATGGCAAGAGACGGATCGTAGGAGTTGAAGACGTTGTAGATGAAGAAGAGTATAACCAATTCGATGAGATACCTTCATTTGCAGATGGGGCTTGTCTTAGCGGGGATGACGACACACATGGAGCCAATTACATGCGAGTAGATCATCATGAAGGCGATTGTAAATAAATGGACTATTATAATGTATGTAAAATAGTTTGCAACGCTTTCAAAGTAAAAATCCAAGGTGATGAATTGTTGTTTGGAGGCTTGATTGAAATGCATGCAATTTCTCTTTATGCTCGCACTTTGTGCCATATGTTGTGAAAGAAAATTCCATTTGACAAAATTACTTTTGGGAAAGCTTGTAAATAGTCGAAAGCTCATTTCGAAATTTTCGTACAATTCGAGATTAATTTGAAAAAGTTTTGACTTTTCTCGCTTTACGCACAAATCATGTCTCTGAAATGAATTCTAGCATATTTCTTGAATGAAGTCGCTTTTCCAAAAATTCTTTTATGGAAAGTTTTGCGGTATCTGAAATATATTTTTGCATAATTTCAAATAATTCCAATGATATTTGCAAAAGTTTTACACTCTTTGATCTAATTCGAAAATGTCTTGCATGCATGGTTTGTGCGGAAAGGCAATAGTGCAACCTGCACTTTGTGCCATATGTTGTGAAAGAAAATTCTATTTGAGAAAATTACTTTTGGGAAAGCTTGTAAATAGTCGAAAGCTCATTTCTGGAAATTTTCGTACAATTCCAGATTAATTTGAAAAAGTTTTGACTTTTCTACGCTTTACGCACAAATCATGTCTACAAAATGAATTTTAGCATATTTCTTGAATGAAGTCGCTTTTTCTAAAAATTCTTTTATGGAAAGTTTTGCAGTATCCTGAAATATGTTTTTGCATAATTTCAAATAATTCCAATGATATTTGCAAAAGTTTTACACTCTTTGATCTAATTACGAAAATGTCTTTGCATGCATGGTTTGTCTGGAAAGGCAATAGTGAAATGAACTACATCAGTGTCGGTTTTCATTATAAAAGCGATACTAATAATAAAGCATCAGTATCGATTTTCTTAAAAGAGTGATACTAATGATAAAGCATCAGTATCGGTTTTCTTAAAAGAGTGATACTAATGATAAAGCATCAGTATCGCTTTTCTTAAAAGAGTGATACTAATAATAAAGCATCAGTATCGGTTTTCTTAAAACAGCGACACTAATGATAAAGCATCAGTATCGATTTTCTTAAAAGAGTGATACTAATGATAAAGCAATCTATCGGTTTTCTTAAAACCCCGGCCCATTCGTCTTGTGCAGCAACCACTTCCACGCTTAACCCTAGCCGCCCTCGACCTCCCAGGACCCGATCCAGACTCCCGTCTGCCGCCTCCCGCCCGCCGCCGGTGCCTGCCTCGCCTCCCGCCCGTCGCCGGTGCCTCGCCTCGCCCAAGACGACCCTCACCTCTGGTGCCTCGTCATCTGCCTCCGTCTTCCTCACCTACGGTAAAGCCTCGCCCAAGCAGGCAGACGACCCTCACCTCACGCCCGGTGCCTCGTCATCGCCTCTGTCTTCCTCACCTACAGTAAAGCCTCCTTCAATCCTTGTATGAGCAAGAACATCTATCCGGTCGAGGCTTGCAAAGGGCCAATCGATCTGCGGCTTGGGGACCTTGCATGTGGGGGTTGATTGTTCTCGTGAGGATTTGGGTTAAGGTTGACGATTTTTGTGACAACAAAATTATCTTTCACCGCTGCAATGCTTGGTTAGATCATTTTGTTGTTGGCTATCTTTATGTGAATTTATATTGTATATGATAGATTGCTTCTTGTCATTAGGTTTTGATGGTCTAGCCTCTGTCAATATTCAAGATCAATTTGTGCTATTGTTTGCCCATACCTTAGTCATTTCATTGTCGATGGCTATTTTCCATTGGAATCGATTCTCTTATTAAGTCGGTAGTCTAACTGCGATCGATTCTTTTATTAAGTCTTGAATCAATGTCCATATATATATCTAGTTCATTTGTTATAGAATGACAAATTGATTAAGTTCTAAAAGCGCCAAGTATTGAATCAATCAATTTGTGGTAAGGTTGTCACAAACTTGTCAATATCTTGCCCTAGTGGCGAGGACGGCCTTTTAAGGCAACCCGACATCCGAGAACAACATAAATGATTAATTTGATTTATGCTAGATGTCTTGATACTTTGATTTTCATGATCGTATACATGTTCCTACCATTGTTTTTGGTATCTGGTGTAGGACCTTATATTTTGTCATGCTTCAAAGTTTAAGAATGTGTTTTACTAGCTATTACATTTCCATGGTTAAAGCAAGTGTACTTGAAGAAAATTAAAACCGAAAAATTAACAGGTGTATCATGTGAATTATTCTAATTTCTGGTGAATTTTGAAATTTATATTTTTATTGATCAGTTTCTATGTATATGTGAGATTTCTATCTACGTTAGAGTTCAAAATGCGTAACATATGTCTCCCGTTCGAGAGTACTTGTTTATGAATATGCCATTTCAGCATATTCATAAGCAAGCGATCTCAATTATCCACGTTTTTGATAGCTCGAGGATATCTGGTTCGGGCAAGTTCTGAGCTATGTTGTACAACTTGAGTTGATTTGATCGCGTTTCCTGTTGTTCTCCGGATACACACCCTCTTGACTGTTGTCGAGGCGTGTATCCGGAGAACAACGAAGATGTTGTTAAATTTTCTCTGGTTGTACAACAACTTAGGAACTTGCTCGAACCACATATCCTCGAATGGGATTAGGACCAAACCTATTTAGAGATTAGGGGTTATCGTTGGTACGTATTTAGTTGGTCAACAGATATTGCATGTTATGTCGTTTACTAACTTGACCTTCTATACCAAATCTGATAGTAAGTTATCTCTAATTTTTTTCCTTCTTGTGTTGCTATTCTTGCAAGTATCGAAAACCAGCCTATTGTTCCCATTGTCTTGCAAGTATTATTGCCATTGCATTAGTACATTAATGCTCAAATTCTCTGTTGATGTTGTGAAATCTGAAACTTGTTGGTATAAGTAAACATCTGCTAGTGCTAAATTCACTTGTCATATGGAATGGGCTTTTGTTTTTTTATCTGAGCATAGCTTTTGTTCGGAACAATTGCATACTATGAATTATCTGTTGATCTTTTACAAGATTTATTGTCAAGTGCATATAGTAGCTTCAAATTGCTTTCTCTCATGTCACACATATGACCTTATCAGATAAGAAAACTCAAAATGTCGCAACTAGAGAGCATCGGCTTGTCGCCAGATAGAGTAGAAGGTGCTGCTGAGGGGCTGAGCATGGTTCCAATTACTAAAGGGCCGAGTAAGGTGAGGAAGACCCGAGGACCAAACAAAGGGGCTCTGAGGAGAACGCCGCGAGTTCTCCGCTTCAATGCCACAGGGTGCACGGGCCCTCCTAAGTACATGGGGCGATACTGGTCATTCCTTGGCCAATCGGTGAGGAGAGAGTGCCCATAACGATTAAAGATTGGAGAAAAGAAGTCGGCTGGCGAAAGAATCGGTTGTGGGGCGAGGTTAAGGGTAAATGGATTATCTGAGGAGGAAGATGAACCCAACACGAGACTGCAGTGCGCCTTGAAGAGGATGGGTGTGGCCTTGAGGCACTTCAAGGCCCTTATGCAAAGCGAGTACATCTTTGAAAGGCCGTACACCATTCGAGAGGTATCCATTTGTGACCCACGATGTTTGGGCGAGTTCACGAGGATGAAGAATGCGCCGAGGCGAAAGCGGTGAGAGAGAGGAACACCGTGTCGAGGCATAACACGCACCCGCACCACCTCGGTCAGAGCGACTATGAGGGAAGAAGGCGAGTGGGCGCGACTAGCCGAGGAGTCGCTCACTCCGGACGGTGATGCCTTACTCCCACATATCGAGGAGCGGACGCATAGCGGGTATTAGCGAGGACAAAGAAAACCCTGACGGGCGACTTGTAGTTGCAAACCACCGCTACCGCTCAAGTCGTCTCTACCATCGTAAGACATCTAACTTAGTACAATACAATTGACCCAACTTGTTGTATTTCAAATCTAATTCGTGCTAAGCTTATTACAAGAAGAGGTAAGCCAAATGAAAAGAACAAGGGACCTTCTGAGCCAAGGGTCGAAGGACATCCTGTCGTCTGCGATTGGGAAGTCCGACCATAAGGCGGTGCTTGCCGAGAGGCGGGACACACGAAGAAGTCCTACTTTCAAGATGACGCCATGAAAGTGCCGTATCAAGGTCATGGGAGGCACGCGTGCGGGCGCCTCAAGGACACACTAAGGGAGCGGTGAGGGAGGAGATTAAGGAGGAGATGAGGGGAGATGATGGCACGTGAGGAGGAGATAAGAGGAGATGATGGCACGTGAGGATCGCTGAGGGCCGAGATGATGGCGATGATTTCCCAGTCGAGCGGATGCCCTCGACTCTTATAGAAAGCTCGTGCCCGACCTAGCAGTGCGGTTCCAAAAATGATAAGACCGGTCCCGGTGAAGGTAATAATTAATTTTTCGTGAGTTAAAGCTACGAGTGTAACTCCCGCAATGTTTTTCCTCAAGTTGTACACTTCTTGCAGGTGCCTGCGAAGTGCCAGCTCACCATCCTAACGGAGGATGGATTTCCGTCGAGGTCGCAGCGGGGTTGCATTTCCATGCAACGGCACCGACACTGCATGGTCGACTGTGGGGAAGGGCTACATGAGGTGCGGTGGACTACGTCCACGAAGACTTCTTATCACATGTGCTCGATTCCCCCCCTCCCAACGAAGATATCACCACTCTCGGGCAAGCACGCATGTCGTTCATCAAGTGGCCCACGACGGGTGTCGTACTGGTCAAGGTAAAAAGTCCCTCCGTGTCTTCTCTACCATTCGATACTCTGCAGCAAGTTAAATATATGCGTGCCAGAGGTTCCTCCCGCCTCCTGCTCCTGCTCCTGCGCTTGCGCTGCTCCAGCTCCACGCCTCCACTGCCTGCTCACTCGCTCCTGCTCCCGCCTGCTGCCTCAAGGCTCCTGCTCCTGCCTCCTGCGCCTCTGCCCGCCTCCTCCTCTGCTCCTGCTTTGCTCCGCCTCTGCTCCCGCCTCCTGCTCTCTGCTCTCCTCGCCTCCTGCTGCTCGCCTCGCCTGCCTCCTCGTGACTGCTCCTCCTGCCTCCTCCTGCCTCCCTCTGCTCCAACTCCAACCGTGATGACACAGAGCGCAGAACTGACGTAAAAGGACAAACACGACACCGTAGAACCACAGGAGGCCTCAGAGACTCCTTCCGCCAAGAGGGCAAAGGCGACAGAGGCCACAACGCCTCTTAAGGTACCTGAAAAGCCCATTGCCCGATCTCGAGACTCCTTGACCAGAAAGAAAAGTCGGCCTGAGCCACAGCACCTGTATGATTATAAGTCCTCTGAGCATGGAAAGCCCCGATTGCATCGCATTGGCCGAATGAACTAGGCGGTGGACTCGCATCCTCCATGGACGGTACCTTGATAAGGTGAAGGGAAGAGCGTCGAGTCGACTTCAACGTGAAGTATAAAATGGTACATTTTCACCGTGGCGAGAATGGAACATTCCCGTCGCTTTGAGGATCTATTCGTGTGTACCAAATGAAAGCCGTCGATATTTCTACTTTACGATCATGGACGCTGTGAGTATCACACCATATAGCTTGTGCTCATGACTTTTATAGGATTTTGCATTATGTTTTCTCACATTCAACACGAGTTGCAGGATAATGAGACAACAAGCCGTGACGCATCTACGAAGTTGGGTTTGTCGACCACGAGCTTGTGTCTGCGACCATGGCTAGGCTTCAACCGTGTTCGTTGCTAGCTACATCAAGGGGTATTGCATCTTTGAGTCGAATAAGGACTTCATTGTATTGCCGTACCACGAGGAGTAAGTAATACTTTTCGATTCAATTACTTATGCGCACTTAAAACCGTATGTGAACTTATTTCCTTGCACTACATTTTATTTAATAAGCAACCATTGGGTTTTACTCGTCCTCGTTCCGAGTGAAAACACATCTACACATTTAACTCGATCGAGAAGAGACCGATGGCATACGCGATCAAGCCTCCTTTGCGATAAGCACATTATTGTAACCTAACACATCGAGGAATTTAACTACGGTTATTTTTTGACTCAATGGTTCTCTCCAATGTATGTAGGGTTTCTCGGACTATGTTGATGAAGGAGGGCCGCCGACGACAAAAAGGGCAAGACAACTGCGAAGATAAGCGATTTAAGATACAAGTGCCTAGCATATATATGATTAATTTTTTGACATCTAATCTTCGTGGGCTGAATTTCTTTTCTCTCTTCACGAGTGCCATCAACAGGCAGCGGTGACCATTGCGCTTCTATGTCATGCAAGACATGCTCATCGTGGTCGACAACTCACAACTTTTCTCTAAGGTATATGTACGTGCATAATAATATACTTAGCCTTTTACATAGAAATTTTGAAACTGAAATTAATATCATTTACATTTTGCGTAAGATCAATATCCCCGGAAGAGTTTAGACAACAAAGCACTCAACAATTTACGAGACCACTTATACCGTTAGTACTGTTAGAAGTTATATCGAGAGGATGGCAGGTTTAGAGATCTGAAGCATCCTACTAGTCCATATGTAAATAATATTAATAATATATGTCAATGTGATATGTATCGAGGAAGTCCATGTCTTGATTGTCAAGCATGTTTGTGTTGTATATTGTGAGCGACTATGATATATATGTGTTGTAATTAAAGCGTTTACGTTACGTGAATGTGATATATGCATCCCGTGTTACGTATTGCGAATGTGATGATATATATTGTGCATCTTGTTTTAATCAGTGCTTTTTTGGAGAATTTGCAAAATGGCACACCCAATCAGGTCATCGGAATCGGTTCTTTAAGGAAGTGATTACGATGACCCCTCATCGAATCGGTTCTTTAAGAAAAGTGATTACGATGACACCCTCATCAGAATCGGTTCTTTTGTGGAACCGATTCTGATGAGGGTGTCATCAGAATCACTTTTCTTAAAGAACCGAATCTGATGAGGGGGTTATCAGAATCACTTCCCTTAAAGAACCGATTCTGATGAGGGGGTCATCACAATCACTTCCCTTAAAGAACCGATTCTGATGACGTTTTATCACGATCGGGTCAAAACCGATTCTGATAGCTCCACCTCATCACTATCTAAAGACATCGTATCGCCACTAGAACCGATTCTAATGCTAAAAAAGAACCGATTCTGATGTGCCGTTCTGTAGTAGTGAATTTTCACTATAAACATGAACCTCAAATGCTAAACCGATTCAGATTCGACGAATCTGGTTTATAGTTCATGGGGCTTAGAACGAATCCGGTAAATATGGTCATAAGCATGGAAATATGGAAGTAGTCTAGGTAACTTTGCTCGGAGACACCTCTGTCTATTTAGGCATGGAATGTTCAGGGCAACTCAGCAACTACAATACAAATGTTGCATCTGAACTTGCAGTAACCCAACAATATGATACCTCGCTTGGAGCCAGGATTACTGATATACTTATCAGCTCTGAACCAGGACGCGCCACACGAATTGAACTGATCAGGGCAACAAGGATCCCGCCATGTCAAATTGTCAGTGCCACACAATCTGCAGAGATCTCGATCGCCAAGGGGTTAGAGGGAGACGTCTTAATTACCGTTTACCAAGCACCATGGAAAAATTGATCGAAAACTGCTATGAGATCAATCCTGTATGTCTCATGGCTGCACGCTGATTCACCTGACGAGTGTATCTTCTACCAAGTACGCACACAACCATAGTTTTGCACCTGTAAGACATCGAGCAATCTATCATCAGCACAGCTGCGCATGTGCCTCTGGGCTTTACTGGTTGTAACCATCAACCCACCCATGGCTTTACTGGTGCCACTGCCAACTGTTGCACCTTACCACTGTTCTCTCAACGTAATTATATGTTATACTCTGATACTCCTTCTTATAGGTGACGTTGAAGCAACCACAACGAGAGAGAAAGATTTGGCAAAACTGACCGCAAATTCTTTAAGTACAAACTCAAAAAAGAACAAGGGATTGTTGCTCTCTCACAACCTCTCGAACCTTTCAAAACTCTTGAATCCTTACCTTATACAAGAATCTAATGCTAAAAATAACCTAGCTTCTAATCCTTTCGTGCGCCTTTTGCTCTAGATGAGTTGGCTTGTGACTTCTTGGTTGCTTAGGTTCTCTATGAACCCCTAGTTTTATATAGCCTGCCTAGTTCTCCTCCCAAAGCAAATAGGAATTCTACTCCTATCAAAAATCCTGATTTAATTAGGATTCAACTAACATACTTTTTCAAATCCTAAAATGTTATATATGAGCCACCATATTTAATATTATAGGATGCGTCATACATGCATACAGCTTTTTTCTACTCCCAGGGTAGTTACTCCCTATGCCGCATCTCACAACGTAACGAGTGTTTTGTGAAACAAAGGGTATGTACCTGTAGTATACAAGTAATAAGACTATCTAGGTGGTATAGGGCTAGAAATTAAGCTCGAGGCTCGAGGCTCGCAGCTCGGCTCGGTGCGGCTCGGCTCGGCTCGATGCAACAGTGAGCCGAGCCCGAGGCTACTACTTGGCTCGCTCAGCCAACGAGCCGAGCTTGAGCTGGCTCGCGAGCGGCTCGTTGGCTCGTTAGGCTCGTTACCGATCAACTGTTTCTCGAGTTTGGCTCACGAGCCTCAACTTAAAAGGTTTGGTCCACCTAAAAGGCTTGAGCTGTTTCTCGAGCTGGCTCACGAGCCTTACGAGCCTCAACGAGCCGGCTCATGAGTCTCAACTTAAAAGGCTTGGTCTACTTAAAAAGCTTGGCTCGCGAGCCTCAACGAGCCGGCTCGAGCCTCGACCGAGTCCGAGCCGAGCTTAATTTCTGGCTCGATTCATACTCCGAGCCGAGCCGAGCCCGGCTCAATTTTTGGCGAGCTCAAACGAGCCGAGCCGAGCTCGGCTCGGCTCAATTCCACCCCTAAGGTGGTATGTACTTTTTTCAAAGGTGGTATGCATATTTTTTTTACATACTCCTTTTTATGTGTGTATATGAAGTTATTTGCAAAATACACTAAAAACTATGGACTTCTTTGCAATTTTTTCATATGGCTCATATTGGAGTGTCTTATAATTAATGCATGAGTGTACTCAAAATGATAAAGGAGTATTTCAAGTTCATTTAGGTGGTATTTTAGAGATGAGAGTAACTACTGCCGGGAGTAGAATGTATTTTTGCTCTCTCTATATATATCATAAAAATTACAGAAAATAAAGGATAAGAACAAATGCACAACAAGCATGCAAAACACTGTGCAGACCTTGCAATTAAACAGCTCAACAATCAATAAAATTCGGTTGATTTGTCCTAACAGATGCAGACAAGTACCCTAGGACGAACATAGTACCATACATTCTCCCTTTTGGGAAGATACCGCGTAACTAGCAATTCAAATGAAATCTGACAAACTACTAATGCTTGGTCCAACAAATGCTGACAAACTTTTTTTTTTGGAGGTAAAAGGAGACAAACTTCTTTAGTGGTGTGACTGGTGCCTCATACACCAGATGTATCCAGCAAGCTTCTTAGCGCCACAACAAATGGTAAATTCTGTAGATGAAGACTATAGAAATGTTCATCAGAATGAAAACTCAAAAATAAAACTTGACAGAATATCAGAATGCTAAATCTAAACAAATTTATACTAAGACTAATTTATGATAAGCAGATTGCCAATTCCTATTTAGAGAGTTTGCCAAATTAAAATCTCCATCTTCATCAGATGTTTAAGAGGTCAAATGAATGAGTTAGATTACATTTCCAAAGTGAGAATTTATAGGAGACGTAAAGTAGCAGTCTTAAACTACCAAGTACCAACAGACTTCTCAAAGAGAGCAAACATGAACCAGCTTGTACTGATTTTTCTCTTTCCTAAAGGACACTACAATATTAACACTCCGTTGGAACATTTTATTCTGTCAATATATCAGAAGGAACACATTGCTTGTACCTTACAACACTCCTTAAAGAAAAATTATCATAGTTCCGCTAGCACATGAACTCCATAAGAGACTAGGATTGTTAGAACTCAGAACTGATGAAAGGCACTTTCAGGAAAAGTAATGTCGGTGCAAGGAATTAGGAATCACTAACCTTGTAATAATAACACATGAACAGCTGGCTGTTTATCCAAAGGAACCTCTGCACTTGGGAGACTGACATAAGCAAGTTTTTACCTCTCGACTCCCAGAATTGGTTCCCAGTTGAGCATCACCTTTGCTCTGACCATAATCAAATGTATCTGTCATAGAAGGAATGCTCTTGATTGAAAAGAATGCAATATGCGGGTAACCCTCGGCAGCGTGACCATACATAACTGGTTGAGAAAAAACATTAGGCGAGCAGCTGTGATTCGTGAAACGAGCTACGTTGCCAGTTTGTTTTGCACTGATGATTGAAGGCAGCTTCCTGTATGTGTCGTTTGGGTCAGAAAAGGCAGGTTCAGACAGCAACTCTGATACGTAGTTCCATCTTAAATTATGCTCAGAGCGAGTGGCCTCAAAGACGTAATCATCTTCCCCATTTACTCCATCTTTGTCAATAACTTCACCAGCATACTCACAGATAAATGCGCCTGCTCGAATGGGATCCCAACTGCGAAGGTCCCAACCTCGATCTGCCGTCTTGAACACTTCAAAATGGAGATAGGAACCTCTCTGAACCAGTCTGTTCCGGCAGTTACCTGAGCAAGCGCAGGAATCATTGCACTCATGTAACACAGTCTGCTAACAAGTATGTCAGAAATGTAAGGAAGATCGTCGGCATTTCGATGCACACAAGAACAGCTCTTATCACCAGGGAGGCATAAGCTTGTGCATTTGCAGCCTTGCATGTTATTCACTGAACTCACATGATTCTTATAGTGCGGTTTAGCTGTATAGGTGAAGTTGCTAGGAGCCCCCTCATCGTCATCCTCGTTTACAACGCAAACTTTCGCCTTTAATTTCTGGACCAGCTGATATGTCAGGCATTATAACATGGTCTCTAGAAGATGGATTCTCCCTCCATTTCTGAGTCTTCTTCCACACTGCAGTGCCATCAGGCTGCATGGTTCCCTAAGCAACTTGAGTTTGAAGACTTTGAACAAGATTTCCGTTTCTTCTTCCAAGTTGCTCGGATACTGTAAAGACCATTGCAAGATCGAAATGACATAAGAGGGGATGAAAGATCACAAATTAAAATTTTCCCTCACTTAATAGATCTAACCAAAACCTCCAAGAAGCACTCAAACACAAAGGAGCAAAACAGAGAAAAACTGCTCTGGCTAGTACTACTGTAGCATAAGGGGTAGTAGGCCGGAATCCAGAGCAAAGGAAGAGTGCACTAAAATTGGGCAAAAATATAGAATTTTGGTCTTATACTTACTCGTGGGGTTTTGATAATCAAAGTGATCTTGAATATCCTCCCACTTGTCACAAGAAGCAAGAATACAAGAATCTCAAACACAATCTACAAAGATTTATCAAAGAAAAAGTAAAAAGATCGAGTTCTTACTAAAGATTGCTTAAATGATGAGGATATGATCTGAAAAGTATTTATCCATCAATCATACATTCTCGGCACAAGAATCACAAACAAGTAGAAAGAGGAGAGGCAGATCTAACTTGTGAGAATGTAAATTGCATAATTTAAATATTGAATTTAAGATATAATATAAATGCGGAATGTAAATTCAGAATCGTAAGGTAATAAAATTTTATTTCATGAGATAAATATTTATAAAGCCTCACAACAAAATAGACAAAGATCAAAAGAGCACTAAAACCTTCAAAAGGAGAGAGCTACCCTACCATCTATTTATACTACTCTTGAGTCATCATCCACTCTTGAATGAGTTCTACTTAGCCTTCAAGTAACCTCATCAAGGATTGAGATTGAGTCATTCTCCACCCTTGGATGAGTTCTACTTAACTCTCAAGAAACCTCATCAAGAATTTAGATTCACTCAAGTTAACTTGACCGCTACTCTATCATCTAAACCGCAATCTAACGGTTCTTTTGATCCGAACAGCCCCAAGTTAGCATCTCAGCCGTTCACTTGTCTTCTAGACTCGTAGCGACTCTGTTTCCAGTCATCCTCCGACAATCCTCAACCGTCTGGATCTCCAGCACACCTCGCCTAGTCCTGGTCATCCTCGGCCTCGCGAAGACCTAGCATCGTTGTCTTGCAATCATCAAAGAACAAGGAAACCCATCACATAGCAATATACAAAATTATATACAATAATTATCTAATTGCTAAAAATAAATCAGATTCCTAACTCAAATACAGTCAAATGCTCATCATCAACATGGGTAGATCTTCACATGGTTTTTCACTATTGTATACGTATATCTTCTTGCCCACCAAATCTGGTTCAATATGTATGACTCTAATACGACTGTGTCTATGTAAACTCCCATCTAGTGCAAGATCACTGGTTGGTGGTGTTTGGCATAGCTCCACCAAATCCGTAGAGTTGGTAGGGCAAAGTATTCCTAACTTCAAAAATTTATAGAGCGGGAGCTGTAGGTATATTAAAACTGTTTAGGTGGAGTCATCTTATTTACATTTTAGACTAAAAATATAAACTTAATTCACTTTATACCTAGAATCTCCGGATCTGAAATAGAACTGTGATCTAAAGCTTTGTCAAACAGAAGCTTAAGCTTTTGATCACACTTATCAGACTTGCCCTGGCCAAAATTAGAACATCCGGATCATCGTCGTTATTCTCGTACACACCAGCCGAAACGATGCAGGTAGCCACAAGATTCCTCTTATTACCATGCATAGCAGACATGTAATCAATCCCCGCAAAGTTCCTACCATGCAGCCCTACCAGGCTCATCTCGGGTCTGAAGTAGAACATGTCACCAACTCAACTCCTGGAACCTCTCCAGTGCTATTGTCCTTTTTTTTTTTTGAAAATTGGTCAGGAGCTCTGACATTCACTAAAAAAGGAGAAACAACAGCTGAACCAAAGTGCGTATACACACGCACTCACCCCACACCCCACACGCACTGTGCACAGCACTCACGCGCGCTGCGTCGAGCGAGGCTCGAACACGGGCGGGCTGGCCAGCCAGTCGAGCCGAAGCTCGCTCGCGCTATTGTCCTTATTGACATAAAGTTTAGCGGTCATCGTGATAGAGAAATTTTACGGTGTATTATATTGGTAGTATATAGTAGGTAGAAGAAATCAAATTCAACCGTTGATTTGTTAAGAATATTTTTACTGTTGTACTATTAGAGGAAGTATAAATAAATTCTAACTAATCCGATCAATTGGATTAAAAAGAATGAATGATTCATAGAATATATATACCGTAAAAGAGCTATCTCATTTCGTGCTTGCCCTCCGTTTTTCAGCTGCTCGAGCCTCCGCCGCAGCGCATCATATGTCGTAAGTACATAATCAACAAATTCCATTGGGATGATGTGGACAAGGCAAAGATGGCTTATGCAACTCATCGAAGTCAAATTTCCTAGGTTGTCCATGCACTCCTGTCATGTCAATAGTATCATTGTCTATTGCCACGGTAGTTTCGGAAGGAACCGAACTATCTTGCACTCGCTTTGATGGCCTTCCCTTCTTCCTCTGAGCAAGGTCCTCTGTGGTGGCTGAAGGAGGTGTCCGGGAAATAACATTGTTTCCCTCTAATGAACCTGAAGCAATTGAGTTGTCTTGCACACTCTTGGGTGGCCTTCCTCTCTTCGTTCGACCAGATTTATCTGTGGTGGCTGAAGGAGGCATCTGAGAACCAACAGGCTTGGGTAGCCTTCCCCTCTTCTTCATACTAGATCCCTCGATGGTGGTTACCGCCGGGGAGTCTGTAATGCTGGTGCGACCACCACCTTACTTAGCAAATCTCATTTAGATGAACTTCGGCAACGTCGGATGGAACTGAGGCTGCCTGCTGATTTCCATCCATTGGCATACTAAGTGACCTTTAACCTGATCAAGCAAAAGAATTATGCTGTTTTCCTTTCACTTTCCTCTACACTTGTTTACTGCACATACTTCAGAGAAAACTGGAAAGAAGAAAATAAATCCATCATTATCTTTAATATTTCAGTTGAGCAAGAAGTCAATATTACAAGTATGATTATTCAACACAACATTTTCTCTGTCTTACTAACCAAGAACCACCAACAGAACATCTAGAAATACTAAATTTATGCCACCGTGTCGATCTTTTTGTTGATGTGTCCCCTTGCGTGGCTACTTGGGTGGTGGCTTAGTTAGCGTCGCATGTGGCAGCCCAGTCAGTAATACGGGCCCCATGCGTCAGCAAAAGCAGTATGTGTGCGCTGGGTTCACGGTGGACCAGAGGAGATCCGTGGATCGGGTTTATACATCTATGACGCGTGTCGGCTCCTGTTGGTTTGGGCTAAGGCTGACGTCACACTGATGTCATGCTAACATAATAAATTAATTTTTTAATATAAAAATAATTCAGTTAAATGTTGATTTTCTAATTCTTAGTATTTTCTTTATTTTTAAATCTTTTGAGAGCCCGTTCTTCCTCATACGAGCTCCGATTGAGGTGATTCAAATTTTTTAAAATTTATAAAATTGAGATCTATTTAATAGTGAATTTTATTGGATTTTTGGAGTTTGTTTTCTATCTATTTTTATTGGATGTCAAAGTACTTGGAGCGTCCGTGAAGGATTCGTTGACTCAAGACCAAGTTCCAAAATAAGAGCAAGAACTTTTTCAAGATAAATTGTGCTTTTATCATGTTGAACCTAGTTTATAAAATTGCTATATTGTTTTACTTTATGCATGTAATTTTATGTGTACAACTATTTCAAAATAGTCCGGGATCTAGTTAAGTACCTAATTGATTTATACCCTACCTTGTCATTTGTATACCATGATTAATTGTTACCTTAGATTGATTTATTACTAGTTGGTTAATATTAATAATCAATATGGATTGGTTAGACTGTGTCTAGTATGTTTAGCCATGCCACGTTCAACACATGACTTTGAAATATCGACTTAATCTTGACTAATGGAATATGGAACATGTTATTAGAATTGGTGTGTCAGGTATTGTCACACAATGATATTGAGTTGGTGTGATAAGGAAGTCACGCAACAATGTTAACTTATTGATAGCACGTGGTGCTTAGTAATCAGCTAGGGTGGTAATCTGTCGGGACCCGGATATGCAAATCCGAAACCCTTTGTGTATTCTGCACTAGTTCAGGATCACGCTAGTGCATACAGTGGCAACACAAATGAAATATCATTCTATACAACGAATTTAACTAAGAAGAAGCAAATTATTATTAAATAAAGCAAACGACCTTATGGTCAAGGTTCATACACCCATGCCCTATGGCTTAAGAAACAAATAAAACTGTTGCAGTGGAAATAAGATAACTTGGGCCATTCGATATGCCACAGACAATCGTCTAGGGAAACGCCTTTCTAATCGACGTAGTCTTCATAGTACTCCTCTTCATGATACTCATTATTTCCTGGTCCTTCCTCAGTAACTGATTAACAAAGGTATAAAGGCATGAGTACAAAAAGTACACAGCAAGTCGTAGGTGTCGGCGTTTCGAGAACCGGCAAGTAAATTTGTAGGTCTAGAGGGGCCACGCGCTCCCGTTCCTTGAATGGTTGGACCAAAAGAAAGGGGATCCAAGATATATACTGGTTCGGGCTGAACGTCCCTACTCCAGTCGATGAGGTGGTCGTGTGTTATTACTGATGCTAGCCAGTTTGCCTGGTTACAAGCGGAGGCTGAGCCCGAGCTCTGAGCTCCCGATGTCTGAGTCGGCTAGAACGGCTACAAGTGCGAGGGACTTGGAGCCAAGGGTGTGTCTGAGCTATGGATGGAGGCTTATCGATGGGTTTTGCTCGTACGTGCTCTGTTTGTGCGCGCTGTGTTCGATCGTCCCCGCTCCGGGGGGTCAAGCTTCCCCTTATATAGCCCGGGGAAGCAGGTTACACGGGAGCATGTGAGAGAAAACGAAAAGGGGGCTTCCTACGCCTAGGAGTCTGGCCTCCCGCCTCGGCTTCTGATCGTTGGACGTGACCTCTGAGGGGTTGGTGGTGGCGTAGAGCGATAGCACGGTCCATTCCTCCGGGAAACGGCGTACCTGCCCTCTGCGCCGTTGTCAGTCTTGGCGTCGGGCGCCAGCCTTGAATCGCCTTGGGAAGCGTCTTGCGCCTCTTTGCTTTCGATCGTCTTGAGCCGTTGCATCGTGGGTAGGTGACCAGTGCAGGAACCACTTCCCGATGATTTGACGTCTGCTCTTTGGTGAAGATGGCCTAAGCTAGCTCGGGGTTCCCAGTCGGTCCGACCCGCTGGTCGGGACACCCCCGGGCCGCCGTCGCCGTAGTTTGTGGGGCGCCCGACCTAGGGCGCAGGTCGGGCTGCTTTCTGAGGTCGACTTGGTCGGGAACTAGGCGCCCTCGTGGGGACCGGTCGGTCGGCTTCTCCTTGTGGCTTTGGCGCGGAGGCGGCCCATCTATGGTGCGAAGGCGGCCCATATACTTTTTGTGGGCCGCTGGGGATACCCATGCCATGTGTACTCGTCAATAGCCCCCGAGCCCCCGGGCGGATTGGAGAGCCGCTCGGGGGTTTCCCTTGGTCGATGGCCCCTGGTCAAGCGCGTCGCTCTGACGTGACCGGACCTCTGTGTTTAGCTGCTATGATTTGGTGTCCGTAGTCGAGTTTGGCAACCGCCGGTCTTGTGGCGATCCGGTGGATGGAGTTTCGAGCCCCGGCGGATCGGAGCGGTCGGGGTTTACCTCGCGTATGGGCGTTTATCTTGTGCGGTGATCCCGGCGTACACGCAAAAGTGGCCGCGCCGGGCCAACGATGGCGTCCGTCCGTGCTCTCGTTGGCGGGGGTGGTTGCTGCGCGTTGTTCGGTGCTTGTATGCGCTCATCCGGTGGATGGAGCCCCGGCGGATCGGAGAGCGGTCGAGGTTTACTCGCGCATGGCGGCGCGCTCGCGTTGTGATCTCGTTTACTCGCAAGGCCGTCTTTGTCTTGAGTCGGCGATGGCGTCCGTCCCGTGCTCTCATTGAGTGTGGGCGGTCGGCGTGTTTCCCACGAGTACGCCCCATCCGCAGGCGTGGGACCTGGAGGGGGTGAGCTAGCACGCGTTTGCCATGCGTTGGCTTGAACGCCGTGCTCGCGTGAGCTGATAGCGGGTTTGTCCGAGTGGGCCCTGGTGGCTCCCCGAAGGGAGAACTATTTCCGAGCGGACGTTGTCCCGGCGCGGGCGTCCGACCCTCTGGGGGCGACCCATGAGAACCTTTCTTTACTCGATCCCGTGTCGGACCCTAGGTCGTCCGCCGACCGGCGCACTTGGCCGCCACCCGTCGGCAGGTTCCGCAGAGAGTCACAATATGGTCTCGGACACGATTCGAGGTGATTGGGTCGTCTGCTGACCCAACTAGAGGCCCGCTGGGGGCTCACCTTATTCTCGTCCCTCGCTCGATTTTTCGCTCGGGGCGGCGTGCAAATCCACTTGGTGGCTTGGGCGTTCGGAGCCCGCGACGCTTGGTCGAGCCCCGAGGACAAATTGCTAAGCCTTCCCGCGGCATTTGGGACCGTAGCGGTCTTGGCGAGTTTGCCATTCGTCGACGCGTGGCACTTCCGGTTAGAGAGCGGGGCAGGAGTCGTCGCCACTCGCCGATGTGAGGCCTTCTCGCCCGCATCATTTGTCTGTCGGGGTTAAATGCGAAGCGGCAAAATCAAAAGCGGCGTCTGCGTCGGATCGTCGCAGCGGCGTAAAGCGCTTGTCGTTTTTCTTGCGACGTTGCCTGTTCGGCTGACGCCTGTCCGGTCGGTGTCCGTTGCGCTCTTATAAGCCCGAGGTGGAGCCGCGGGGGTGGATTCTGCTGCGTCGCCCTGCTTTTCCCTGTAAAAGAAAGAAAGACGAGGGTAGTAGTGAGGTTGATCACCGTTCAGGAAGGGGATTCTTCGCCTCTGCCTGTCTTCCGCCCGCCGGTCCCGCCCTTTCGGAGATGCCGTGGCCGTAGTGCTCCGTTCTTCCTGCGCGTGTTCTTGGCTTGGAGAAGAAACGGTTCCTCCCTCCTCGCAACGTGTCCCGATGGAGGGTGCCGACGAGGGCGGCGGTTCCGGAGCCAGGAGATGACGAGATCGTCGTGTCTACGTTCTTCTTCGAGCACGGGTTCGGGCTTCCCCTTCACCCATTCGTTCGCGGGCTCCTTCACTTCTACAAGGTGGAGGCGCACCACCTAAATCCCCACGGCGTGCTCCACATTGCGATCTTCATCACGCTATGCGAGGCCTTTCTGGGGATCGAGCCTCATTGGGCCCTCTGGAGGTACTTCTTCCAAACGCGGCCGCTGAAAAAATCGGCGGCGGGCGCAGCGCTGGCGCCGATCGGCGGCGCCGCCATCCAGCTCCGGTCCTTCCGGGGGTCGGAGTACATCGACATGAAGCTTCGCCGTCGAGCAGGGATGGCATTCGAATGGTTCTACATTCGAACGTGGGAAACAGCGCCCGGCCTTCACCGTGGCGCCCGAGGCGGTGCTCGAGTGGAACCGGGGCCGTCGAAGAGAAGAGGAAGATGGAGGTGATCCTCGGCGGCTCGCGCCTGAGGCGTGGCTCGACGGGTGAGGCCGTCGTCTGCGTTTTATGGCCGACGCGTGTAGCTCCTCATGGATAGGCCTCACCCGATGTTCGAGTACGAGGAGCATCCGATCCCATGAGGATGGGCGCTGGACCTCCCTTCCTCGGAAGTCGAGGCTCGGTGTCCGCCGTCTGCCACGAGGGCCACGGTGGCGGCCTTGGCCTCCGAAACCCTTCTCGTGAAAGTCCCCAAACTTGGTAATTGGGCGGCCCCCCTATCCTTCCTCGCGCCTCTTGTCTTAATTCATCGTGCTTTTGGCTGAATGGAACCTTTGCTCCTTCCAGGGCCTGGGTGGAGCTACTTCATGGCATGGTGCCGGGGAGAAAGAGATAAGCGGCCCTGCGAAAAGGTCATGTGCAGAGTCCGCTCGGAAAGAGCGTAGGGAGGAAAGGAGGAAGGAAAAGAGGAAGGAACGCCTGGCGATGTCCGCGCGCGGCGAGGAGGTGTCTGAGTCGACCGCCCTCTCCTTGGTCGGCACGGAGTCATCTTCTAGTGATGGCAGGGATCCCGTCGACCCATACGAAGCGTATGATTTCGGGTCGTCGGCGAGCGACGACCTGGCGGAGGGCGCCGATACGGGGGTCACCGACGAGGTACCCCGAGCAGGAACGCCTCCGGCGGAGGTGCCTCCGGAAGGACAGAGAGAAGGCTCGCCTTCACCGGGGAGGCCGGCGAAGAGAGCGCGGTTGCTTAGCGGCCGCTTCGGCCGGCTAGCCTTGTTTAACTTGCTTATGCGCGTCGACTTTACTGAGTTGCTTCGATCGTCCTTTGACCTCGGGGCTTTCACGGGGGAGAGCTTGACGGAAGCGGCGGGTCTGCCGTCGGGAGCGGTGCCGCTACCTCGCGGGCGGAGTTGAAATCACGCCACCGAGCGAGCACGCGTGGCGAGGCGGCGGCGTTAGCGTGCCGCGTTGTTGACGCACCGGAGTTGTGCCGATGGTCGTCTGGGACCGTCCGCGAGCCGGCGCACCATGTAGCCCGGCGATCGCCGCGGCCGTCGCCGCCACGATCGGAGGCCGATGAGGGCGGGCCAAACCTCGTGCCGCCAGTCACGGGGATGCCGTCGCCCGACGTGGTCCTAGCGCTGGGAGCAGTGCCACCGTCGTCGGCGAGGGGGCCGTTAGGAGTGGAGTCGCAGGTGGCGCTAATGGTGGTTGCCGATCCGCGGTGGCGGCGAAGATCCCGCCGTCGGCGCGAGATCTTTGGGGTGGCTACGAGAACCCTTGATCGCCCGCCCACCTTGGTGCTGCCGGGGCGACCCGTCCGTGACGTCATTCACGCTGGACGACGAGGTGGAGCTCGAGGTGTGGGACTCCCTGCAGGCGAGTTCCCGGCGAGCCAAGACTGAGGCGGACCAGATTCGGGTGAGCCTTGGTCACCTTCAGAATCTTCAGCGAGATGTTGACGCCACACCGGAGGGATCGACTGGCCGTGCAGATAGCCGCGTTCAAAGGTTCTCCGTCCTTTTGAGCCTTGTTGAATTTCGTAGTGATATGGCGGCTAGTCGCAGCGTCTGCGGGAGCGCTCGGAAGGTAAGTCCGGGTTCCTCCGGCGTTTGCACAGCCGGAGGACGGCCGCCGAGACGGACCGAGATCAGTTGGGCTCCAAGCTGCAAGAGGCCCAGGAAGCCGTGGCGCGCGAGCGGTCGGCGGCGGTGGAGGCTCGTCAAGAGCTGGATCAGGCTGCCGGAGCTTTGCACGAGGAACGCCGGGCGAACCAGTCATTGAGGGCGAGAGTGTCCGAGCTTGAAGCCCTCCTGACGGAGGCTCGCAACGCCCGAGATACTGCCCGCAATGAGGCGGCCGCGGCGGAGAAGCTCAACGAGGAGGTCCAAGGAAGGCTTCAAGCAATGACGGACTCCTCAGCTGGTGAGGGGTTGTTATTCGTGTTGACTTGGAAGGCGC
Source organism: Guadua angustifolia (assembly GCA_036346375.1). Lineage (NCBI taxonomy): Eukaryota > Viridiplantae > Streptophyta > Magnoliopsida > Poales > Poaceae > Guadua > Guadua angustifolia. Next base: position 23,178,121 of record CM070504.1, on the reverse strand, counting down.
CGCCGTCGAGCGCGCTTTTTGATTTTTGCCTCGCTCTTCAGAGTTGCAGAAGAACTTCGGCGCGGTCGCGAGGCGCGGCGATTGGCGGTGGAGGCCGACGCTGGTGGCGGGCGAGGCGGCGGTGGCTCGGTCGGCGGACGGCGGCAGAGACGGCCGGCCGAGCCAGTGGCCGAGTTGTCGACCTTGGGGAAGGTCGGCCGGTCGCGACCGGTGCTTTCGAGTCAGCAGGGCACGAGCTCGCTTCATGATCGAAGCTAACTTGCGTCTTGAGCACGTCGAGAAGTCGGTGAGCCTGAGTGCTGCCCTGGGAGCCACCTCTGCACTCGTTAACACCATGTCCTTCTACAACGGTCTTGACCTGGACAATATCAGTAGCGGGATCGCCAGGAACCGGACCGACGAGGAGGTCGATCGCTTCGCGCTCCAAGTCGAGCCGCATGCCCGAACGATCGCCGACCGGATACCGCCGCAGAGCGTCCTCCACGGGGAATACGAATGATGTTAGATGTTTATTATTTTTTGAAGATGTACAAAAAACTTCGGTATGTAACGAATTGGGGTTCGCCCTTATTCCCGTTTGCGAGTTTGAGCTGTTTCTTCGCGTTTCCTTGTGCCGGTGGTTGCTCGATGACCATAGCCCTGAAAACCGCCGGGGTCTTTCGGGCGTAGGCATGTTCGATTTTTCTTGAGAAAAACGCTGGGAAGTGCTTCTGAGCCCGTGGCGGAAGCGTCTGTTCACGTTTTATGCAGGGGAGGAGTGACCCCGATCGACCTGTGGTTTGCGCCGCACGGGTAGCCCCTACCGCGAAGTGCTACTTCGGAATCTGAGTCACCGGGCGAGGTCAGAGCGCTTGGGTCGGATGAGTCACCGTTAGGGGAAAACCAAGTGGTCGGCCGGGCCATCGGCTCGCATAAGTGTGAGCGACGTCAAAGAGCGTCGCCTCACATTTTAGGCAGGAGAGGGATGTTCCCGACTGACTTAGGACTTGCACCGCATAGGTACCCCCTACATGGCGCCATTTCAAACCGTGGCATTGGGAGGTAGTGGCCTTCGGGTCGGACGGGTCACCACTAGGGGAAGCCGAGTGGTCAGTCGGGCCACCGACCCGCGTGAATGTGAGTGACGTTGCTCCCGAGCCCCCGAGCGATGCGTGGAGACCAAGTTGTGGTCGGCGCGCATTGCTGGATCTTCGAGATAGGCGCAAAGGAGACTGAGAGGTGAGTGACTTATCTTTTTAGACCCGCCGTCGTGCGGCTCGCTGGTATTTGATGCGAATTCCGAAGTCGTGCTGTATAGCCAGCCCTCGCGCGAAAATCGAAGCGCCGCGCCGTGTCAGCGTGAAGTGGCGTCCTCCTTCGCTCGCGTCGTTTCGCCGGCATTTAATGCGGAGTGGGATTTAAATGAACGTCATGTCGGTGCGCTAGGCCGTGGGCGTGTCGGGAGGCGTTGCGGAGCACGCGAGGCGACGGCGGTTTTGGTTGCCCTATTCCGCCCTTATAAATACGGAACGCGGGAGGGAGTGGTAACTACACTCATCATCAACATTTGCTTCTCCCCGCCTTCTTCGTCTTCCTCGCCCTCTCCATCCTTCTCAGGAGCCCTTCGAGGGTGCGATGGCGAGTGGTGGCGGCGACGAGAGGCGGTCTGGTAAGCGGGTGGCGGAGGCGGGCCCTGGGGGTTCGCCCTCCAAGAAGCCTCGGACACAGGGAGGCTCTTCTGCCGCGGCGGCGCGGGGCGGGCTCGACCTGCCTTCGCCGAGGTTTTTCATCTGGAACCCTCGTCGCGGGTGGGTTCGCGTTTGATTGTTTTGGCACTATGTTGGGGTTTCCAAATTGATGTCTTTTTTGCGCCTCGTCTCCCACAGGTCTAACCAACCCGGAGCGGCGTCGGTGGGCGCCGAGGCGGCCGACGCCAGCCCTCCGGCGGCAGAGAGTGGCCTCTGAAATTTGAGGAGGCGGGCGTCCAACATGGTAGACGCCTTGGTGCGGTCACATCTTGATGCAGTTTCAGCGTCATCCTCTGCCGCCCTTGAGGTGGAGGCGACGGCCCTGCTGTAAGTTCAACCTTCATTAGTTATGGTTTTGGTGTTAATGACAAATCTAATCTTGTGTTAATGACAAATCCAATATTAAGTTTATCCCCTAATGTGATATTGTTATTAATGACTAATCTTATATCGAGACTAACTTGTTTGATTAGAATATCTTTGTTTAGTCTCATCGCATGGAAAAATGGAAAACCCAAGGTATGTTTGCATATTCATCTTAATATTAGTTGCATACCTTGGAGTCAAGTTAAAGTATGAATATCCCCGTTATATTAACCACGAAATGTGCATTATGTTTCCCAATCCATATATTACATGGATGCACATATTTAGGGGGAGTTCACACTCTAACTTGAAGAATCAATTTAAATGATAATTTAAATTGAGTTCATTTGTCGTGTTAATCATTAGAGAACACTTCATCATGTGTTGATGGTGTTTCTTGATTAATCAAGGACAAATGAATAGTTCTTAAGTATAATAAAGCATGAGTTGCATTATTGTACTTAAGACATACTTAAATCATTTCAATTGATTTAGGTTGTGCTCAATTGATCTAAAGGCATCCATTATGTGTTAATGGAGTGCAAGAGATAATTGAGACAACCATGCATCTTGGACTAATAAGTTTCATGAGTTATGTTTGAGTTAGGTCCAAAGATGGATGAGATGATAAAGCAGAGGAGTCGAGTGATGATCCCGGGGGAGTATCAAGTGATGATCATAAAGACCCCAAAGGGGATTGCTTGCGTCTGGGCCGACGAAAGGTATAACTAGATAGGCTAAGGACTTTTGTAGTCTTTGAGTCTAAGGTTTTACCGCCGTACTATTAAGAGGGGTTGCCTCTTTCGCTTGAGCTTCATCATGTGTTGGTGATCTCATTCCGCGTTCACTCGAGCTCAAACCATTTGGATTTGGTTTTTGCATGAGGGTTAACCATTTGGCATGTGTTGCGAATGGGTTAAACTTATGCTTGGTTGCATTTGGTTTTCGCATAATGCTTTGATTTGCATGTGTTGCAAATGGGATAAGCTAATGCGTTGGCTTTGGCGTGGAGTTCACTTTTGCATGTGTTGCATTAGTTGAAGCTTCACGTTTTGGTTCGCAAAACTATCTTTCTTAAAATTGTGTGCTCGTATGGAGCTAGAGGCTTGCATGTGTTGCAAGTAGAGAGCTCATACGGTTGAATCGGTTTTGGTGTGAAGTTTGGTTTTGGTGTTGCATTGAACTAGAGAATTGCATGTGTTGCAATTAAAGAGTTCATGCACCTTGAATTTGTGTTGCTTGGAGCTAGACTTTTGCATGTGTTGCAAAGAGTAGTGCTCAAGCATGAAATGGTTTAATGTGTTATTTGCAAGTTCACAGTGCGAATAAACCGAGGTTTATGAGTCAGGAATCCCGAGAGCATGTGAGTGGGGCTTGCAGCGGATGTTGGCAAGTTGACCGGGTCTTGTGTTGACCTTCACATGGCTAGGGGATTAATCTCGTAAACTCAAGTTTGATTTGCTATCGTTTTGCAAATAGATTTTGAATTGTCGTCGAAATGTGTTTTCGTGAATTTGGTCGAGTTCTTTGAGCATGGGCTAAAGTGGTGCAAATATGTTTTGCACGGGTGTTTGATCATGTGTTGATCATCTTGAGGCTCAAAGAATTGCATTTGGATCTTCGGAGAAAAAGTTTGTGAAAAATCCAGAATTGTGTGGTGTGACCAACCTTTAATTGTGGTGTGACCATTTGTTGAGCGGTGTGACCAATCTTTGAGTGGTCCAACCAATTGTCATGCGGTCCAACCAACCATTGTGTGGCTAACCCTAATTGTGGTGTGACCAATCTTCGAGTGGTGTGACCAATGGTTGGGTGGTGCAACCGGTGGTGTGACCAACCCTAATTGTGGTGCGACCAATGGGATGCTTTGCTGTTTTGTGCTAGCGGTGTGACCGATCGTCATCCGGTTGGACCGGCGCGTGTTTTTCCAGGCGGTGTGACCAGGCGTGGGGCGGTCGGACCGGCCCTGGTCCGGTTGGACCGGCCAGGCGTGCGGTCGGACCGCCTCACCTCCGGTGTGACCGGCCTCAGGGTTGCTCGGCTTGTGTTTTTCAGCGGGCGGTGCGAGTGGCTGGATGGGGCGGTGCGACCGGCCCGGGTCCGGTCGGACCGGCCGGGCGGTGCCACCGGCCCCCGTGCGGCGCGTAATTTCCAGAGACATGTGCTTCGGTGTTTCTTGAGTTTGTGAAGTCGGTTGGACCGGGTGGCGTCTGATCGGACCGGAGCAGCGATGTGGCCGGCCGGGCGGTCGGACCGGAAGCAGATTCGGCCGCCTAGCAACGTTTTTTTTCCGTTGGTTGGTGAGTCGGTCGGACCGGATGAGGTCCGGTCGGACCGCGTTTTCGCTGTTTTTCTGGAATTTGCCCCCAACGGCTAGTTTTCCTTTGTGGGCTATAAAAGGGGACCTTGGGGGGCATTGGCTGTGTGTTGCTGGTATTGTTGAGTGTGTGGGAGTCATTTGCATGTGTTGCTCTTCTCCCATTTGGTTCTTGAGCTAAAGAGTGAACTAATTGCATGTGTTGCAATTAGGAGTGGTTTGAGTGAGCTCTTGTGCATGTGTTGCACTTGAGTGAGGTCCTTGTGCATGTGTTGCACTTGGTGATCACCGAGGAGCGCATTCGTTGTGCCCGGTGAGGTTCAAGCGGAGGAGCGGCTTATTGCTCTTGGAGGTTGCCGACTCCTAGACGGCATAGGCGTCGTGCGCGGGAGCTCTCGAGGTAGAAGCCCCGGCAAGTTTGTGAAAGTTTGGGGTTGAGCCTCGTGCAAGCGTGAAAAACCACGACTAGTGGAAAGAGGCGGGTGCTCGAGCGGGAGCCGGTCCGAGTGGTCGGGCTAGCCTCAACGTGGACTAGGGGAGACCGGCAAGTCTCCGAACACCACGGAAAAATATCGGTTGTCTCTTGTCTCATTATATTCAAGCACTTTACATTATTGAATATTTATCAATTGCTTGAATTAGAATTGCTAGTATTATTTAGTTGATCAATTTAGCAATTCTTGTGTAGAGACATAAATTAGTTAGTGCACTAGTGAGCCTAGTTGATTTAGGCTTTAATTGTCAAAACCTATTTACCGCTTCCGCATTTATCTTGATTAGGTTTTGACATAGGGGTTGATTAGAGCGAATAGTTTTAGTGAGCGATCGATTTTGTAAAACGCCTATTCACCCCCCCTCTAGGCGCATCCTCGACCCTACAAGTGGTATCAGAGCCACGGTCACTCTCATTTTAGGCTTAACCGTCTAGAGAGTAAAAAGGATGGCAAATAGAGGTTTAGTGCACTCCACCGATTCATATATATTTGATGGCTCAAATTATGCTTCATGGAAAATATTTATGATTAATCATTTTAAATCCATGAGCCCACAAATATGGTGGATCGTAGATGTCGGCATTTCTTCTCCAATTAATGATATTGCTCCAACTAAAGGAGAGGAGAAATGTCTACATCTCGACGCTCAAGCTACTAATGCTTTATTTAGTGTTGTGAGCGTAGAAATATTTAATCTCATATGCAACCTCTCAAGCGCTCATGAAATGTGGATCAAACTTCAAGATAAATTTGAATCATCCACAACAATTGAGGATTGCAATGAGAATGAGGAAGTGTCGGTTGATGATCATTCAACGTCTACATCAATTGATGAACCGACAACTCCGTCAACCTCAACCTCCGCCTCAAGCGACGACGATTTTTCAATTCCATCAAAAATCCGTTGCTTTATGGCGAAAGGTAAGAATGAGGTAAGTGATGACGAAGGTGAGCCCTCATATGATGAACTTATGAATTTATTAGAGGAGCTCAATGAATTTCTTGGAAAGGAGAAGAAGAAATATAAAGTTTTAAAATTAGAACATGATTCACTTCAAAATGAATATAATGTTCTAAAAGAAAATCATGAGAAAATCCTTTTCAAGGAATTCACTAAAGCTAGTATGGATATGGGCATTCAATGTAATTTAGTTGATGAATTGCCTCACTCAATTCCTATCACAAACAATTCATCAAATAAATGCATATCCACTTCTAGCGATGATTTACCTTAATGGCTCAAATTCAATTGCTAGTACTTCCTCTATGCATGTTGAGACTAACCTTGTAGAGAAAACAATGAGCTCAAGGCTCAAGTCATTAAGTTGGAAAATGACTTGAAGAGGTGCGTTAAAGGAAAAGCCCTCCTCGATGAAATCTTGAGCAAGCCAAGGCGCCTCAAGACAAGCGAGGACTTCGGTACAACTCCAAGAGGAGAATAGCAAGACAAGACACAACGCGCGCCACTCAAGATCGACAAGTGTTTTGCTTGCAACAAGAAGGGCCACCTCGCCTCCGTGTGCCCTAATAAAGTGGAGATCAAGCCACAACCAACAATGAGGCAATCCGGCAAGGAGCAAGTCAAATCGGTCAAGAGAGGGCCAAATAGCGTGACGTGCTTTAATTGCCGGGAAAAGGGACACTTCGGTAAGGATTGTCCCAAAGGTATAACTCCTAAGCCTATTCTCATTGATAATAATTATATGCTTAGGAAGGACAAGAATGGCAATGTGTTTGCTAAGCTTGTCAAGTCCCCTATGCCGGTTCAAAATAATATTCATATGCATAGGAAGAGTAAATCTAGTAATGGTTTTGCTAAAGTTGTTAGAACTCCTAAGCCAACTCAATATAATTCAAACCAATTGCTTAGGAGAAATAACAATAGCAAAGCCTTTGCTAGATTTGCTAGATCCTCTAAGCCATTTCATAATTTCAATTATCATATGCTTAGAAGAGATCAAACTAGAAATGGTTTTGCAAAATATCAATGTCCTCCCATGCCCTTCCATAAAAATACAAATACTTTGCCTAGGAGGAATAATTCTCACAAAACTATTTCTAGTAATGTTAGTCAATTTAAAAATGCTAAAATTAGGGCCATTTGGGTTCCTAAATCAATTGTGACTAACGTTGTCGGACCCAACAAGGATTGGGTACCAAAGATCGCCTAAAAGACTTTTAGGTGATAAGAGATGGATTGGACGCTTGCACACTCATGGAGGAGAAGGATTATATTGATCTACAAGTGGTGTCAAGCATGAAGATAATCATGTCCATCATAAGCCAATGCCATCTCGGTAACAAGTATTTAAATTGATTACTATTATGTCTTATAGCCTTGTGTAGGTTATATTGTAATATTCATGTTAAAATCAATTTAGATTACTTGTTATGGCCACTTGCTCTTGCCTCTTATCTATTCTCTTAATTGTAAATCTTGAGCAAGTTTAGAAGTGGCACATTTAGGGGGAGTGTTAATTCATATCCATGTGTATCACATCCCTACGTGTGCCCATATTAATTATAAGTGCATATATATTTTCAAAATCAAGCCATTTAGCCAAAACTCAAAATTTGTATACTCTTTTACTAATCTTGCGAAAAACTAGTTTAAAATGTATAAAAATGCTTTTGAAATGTTTCTCAAAGGTTTTGGCTTCACAAAATCTATTTTGAAAGGAAAATGAGTTTTAACTCCAAAATCTAGTTACTAGTATCTTGTTTTGGATTTAAACTTATAATTTTCATAAATTAAAAGTAAAAGGATTTTGAAAATAATTCCAAAATGAAAATCCTAGAGTTGGTCATTCTTAACAACTTTCGTGTTCAAAAGATTTTCAAAAGACCAACTTATCAAAAGTTATTTGACTTTGAAACTCGCCGAAAAACAACACTTGACCCATAATGGTCATATTCTAGCACTTAGTGAGTTTCTCCATTTGGATCCATTCTTGTGTAGAATTGTGATTCAAAATGGTAATTTAGACTCATACACATAATTCAAATCTCTATATCTTACCTCATGCTTAATTTGAATTCTTGTGTTAATTGGATTGACTTTGCTTCTTCAAATTGGACTATTTAGGTCAAAAGTCAAAAATTAAATTTAAAAGGCCCAAATTTGCGAAAAGCTTTGAAAAGGTATTCTATTAAGTATTTTAAAAGTTTTACAAGCTTTCAAAATGAAAACCTATATGTTGAAATCGAATTTGGCTCAAAACGATTTGAGTTGATCCAAAATAGCCTAATTGAGCAATATGTCAAAATGATGGCATTCAAGTTGGATTTCATCATAAATCTTGGCTATAAACAATCTTGATACACCTATCTAAGCCATGAAAATCAAAATTGCATGAAATCCAAATTGAATTGCATTTTGAGGCTTTTTAATAAAATCGATTTCCTTTTATGTCTCAAAGCGCAAATTGCCATATCTTTTAAAATAAAATTGATTTTGAGAAAATTCTTTTTGCAAAATCTTCTAATTAGTCCAAAGTTCATCTCTGCAAAATTTCATATTTTTTGGACTTCATTTGAATCTTTTTTGTCAAAATTTGCAAAAATCAGGAGTGTCTCAGCCTGTCAGGGTCGGTCCAACCGCCCCCCCTGCGGTTGCACCGCCCTTAGGGCCGGTTGGACCGGGTCCAAGCCGGTTGGACCGGCCATGGCATGGTCTGTTCTGAATTTTCAGATTTTTCCGAGGTTTGCTTTGGGATATCTTTTGATTGGAACCTCCTTTTTCAAAAATTCTTTTTGGAAAAGTTTCTTACTATCCCAAAGTTTATTTGTGCAAAATTTCAAAAGTTTCTCAAATTATTTGATCGCATTTTCAAGTGGTATCAGTTTGAGCACCTTAATTGACTTAAAGAGTGATTCTCACTCGATCTTTTGAAAAGACAAAACTTGAGCAATTCAAATGCAAATAACTCCATGATTCATTCGTCGAACATCTTGGGGAGTTATTCATATCAAGTTTTGGCCACTTAATTGCTTCAAGTGATGTCATGTCTTTGTTTTGCTCGATCTGAATCTTTATATTTTATTGATTCTTCTTGAGTGTTTAATACCCGTGAGTATATGTTGCTCTGATTATATTGCTCTGATACCCATCGATGTTATCGTTTCTTCAAGTGGTATCAATTCTTTGTGAGTTGATCCTAAGTGGTATCAATCGAGCATTTATTCATCCATATGCTTACAAGTGGCATCATTGAGTTTCTCTTTTCTCCAAGTGGTATCATAGATCTTATTGTTCATTTCTTCTAGTGATATCCTTGATTATATGGATTCCTTTTTAAGTGGTATCATTGAATTCAATTATTTCCTACAAGTGGTATTTCATTGCCTCTTTGTAGTATCTTTCCGATACCCACATTCTTGATTAAGAATTTCCTCTCAAATTCAAATTGTAAGTTCAACCGCCTAAGATTTCTTTGTGTGAGAATCTTTATGTGTTGAAATACTTAAAAGAGGAAAATCTATCGTTGAGCTTTGTTCTTAAATCAAAATTTGAAAAGGCTCATTTCCTTTGGATCTTCAAGCAAACCCTTGAGATTAATTTTACAAGTGGTATCTATTGTCTCAAGTGGTATCTATTTCTTCTTGGGTTCCTCGTTTGACCCGTTTAGGTAAATTGTTGGATTCTTCAAGAGAATCATGTTGAAAAGTTGCAAGCCTAATAAAATGAGGAGTGAGTTATTTGAATGTGTTTCAAATAAACCGTTCGATACCCTTATTTGCTTTTCATGCTTATTTGTATTTACAAGTGGTATCCATATTTGCAAAGTGCTTATTTCTTTCAAAGTGGTATCCATATTTGCAAGCGCTTTTTCTTCCTTCAAAGTGGTATCCAAAATCCCGAATATGGTCTCTTTTCGAGTTTTCTTCTTTTGGTATCAGGCCATATTTCAAATGAAAACTTGTTTTATTCCTTGTATATCCTTTCATTTGGGATTTCATTGCCTATCTTGTTCATTTGGCTTAAGTTTTTCAAATTCCATTGCCAAGGTCATTAGTATCCTTTCAAATTCTTGAATGACCTTCATTAGATATGACCCCTGAAAGAAATTGTTAAATGCCAAAAAGGGGAGAATGATTAAAGTAAAAAGGGGGAGAATAATGAAATGCCAAAGGGAGAATTATTTCATAAGTTAAATGCCAAAAAGGGGGAAGAATGTATTTCAAGCTAATCTTTTAGTTTTCCATTTTTGGTGCTTAATGCCAAAAGGGGGAGAATTAGGAAGCTTAATGCCATTTGGTTTAAAAAGGAGCTTAATATGATTAAGGGGGAGAATTAATATGCATATGTGTTCAGTTAGCTTAAACTCTCTCGATATGTTAGTTTTAATCCAAATGTGCTCATTAAGCTTGGATTTGTCATTAATCACCAAAAAGGGGGAGATTGTAAGTTCAACCTTCATTAGTTATGGTTTTGGTGTTAATGACAAATCTAATCTTGTGTTAATGACAAATCAATATTAAGTTTATCCCTAATGTGATATTGTTATTAATGACTAATCTTATATCGAGACTAACTTGTTTGATTAGAATATCTTTGTTTAGTCTCATCGCATGGAAAAATGGAAAACCCAAGGTATGTTTGCATATTCATCTTAATATTAGTTGCATACCTTGGAGTCAAGTTAAAATATGAATATCCCGTTATATTAACCACGAAATGTGCATTATGTTTCCCAATCCATATATTACATGGATGCACATATTTAGGGGGAGTTCACACTCTAACTTGAAGAATCAATTTAAATGATAATTTAAATTGAGTTCATTTGTCGTGTTAATCATTAGAGAACACTTCATCATGTGTTGATGGTGTTTCTTGATTAATCAAGGACAAATGAATAGTTCTTAAGTATAATAAAGCATGAGTTGCATTATTGTACTTAAGACATACTTAAATCATTTCAATTGATTTAGGTTGTGCTCAATTGATCTAAAGGCATCCATTATGTGTTAATGGAGTGCAAGAGATAATTGAGACAACCATGCATCTTGGACTAATAAGTTTCATGAGTTATGTTTGAGTTAGGTCCAAAGATGGATGAGATGATAAAGCGAGAGGTCGAGTGATGATCCGGGGAGTATCAAGTGATGATCATAAAGACCCCAAAGGGATTGCTTGCGTCTTGTGACGAAAGGTATAACTAGATAGGCTAAGGACTTTTGTAGTCTTTGAGTCTAAGGTTTTACCGCCGTACTATTAAGAGGGTTGCCTCTTTAAGCAGAGCTTCATCATGTGTTGGTGATCTCATTCGCGTTCACTCGAGCTCAAACCATTTGGATTTGGTTTTTGCATGAGGGTTAACCATTTGGCATGTGTTGCGAATGGGTTAAACTTATGCTTGGTTGCATTTGGTTTTCGCATAATGCTTTGATTTGCATGTGTTGCAAATGGGATAAGCTAATCGTTGGCTTTGGCGTGGAGTTCACTTTTGCATGTGTTGCATTAGTTGAAGCTTCACGTTTTGGTTCATAAAACTATCTTTCTTAAAATTGTGTGCTCGTATGGAGCTAGAGGCTTGCATGTGTTGCAAGTAGAGAGCTCATCTGGTTGAATCGATTTTGGTGTGAAGTTTGGTTTTGGTGTTGCATTGAACTAGAGAATTGCATGTGTTGCAATTAGAGAGTTCATGCACCTTAATTGTGTTGCTTGGAGCTAGACTTTTGCATGTGTTGCAAAGAGTAGTGCTCAAGCATGAAATGGTTTAATGTGTTATTTGCAAGTTAGTTGTGCGAATAAACTGAGGTTTATGAGTCCTAATCCGAGCATGTGAGTGGGGCTTGCAGCGGATGTTGGCAAGTTGACCGGGTCTTGTGTTGACCTTCACATGGCTAGGGGATTAATCTCAATAAACTTCGAGTTTGATTTGCTATCGTTTTGCAAATAGATTTTGAATTGTCGTGAAATGTGTTTTCGTGAATTTGGTCGAGTTCTTTGAGCATGGGCTAAAGTGGTGCAAATATGTTTTGCACGGGTGTTTGATCATGTGTTGATCATCTTGAGGCTCAAAGAATTGCATTTGGATCTTCGGAGAAAAAGTTTGTGAAAAATCCAGAATTGTGTGGTGTGACCAACCTTTAATTGTGGTGTGACCATTTGTTGAGCGGTGTGACCAATCTTTGAGTGGTCCAACCAATTGTCATGCGGTCCAACCAACCATTGTGTGGCTAACCCTAATTGTGGTGTGACCAATCTTCGAGTGGTGTGACCAATGGTTGGGTGGTGCAACCGGTGGTGTGACCAACCCTAATTGTGGTGCGACCAATGGGATGCTTTGCTGTTTTGTGCTAGCGGTGTGACCGATCGTCATCCGGTTGGACCGGCGCGTGTTTTTCCAGGCGGTGTGACCAGGCGTGGGGCGGTCGGACCGGCCCTGGTCCGGTTGGACCGGCCAGGCGTGCGGTCGGACCGCCTCACCTCCGGTGTGACCGGCCTCGGGGTTGCTTTCGGCTTGTGTTTTTCAGTGAGGCGGTGCGAGTGGTGGATGGGGCGGTCGGCCGGCCGGTCGGTCGGACCGGCGGCGGTGCTCCGCCCCCGTCTTGTGCGTAATTTCGAAGACATGTGCTTCGGTGTTTCTTGAGTTTGTGAAGTCGGTTGGACCGGGTGGCGTCTGATCGGACGGGCGCGATGTGGCCGCCGGCGGGCGGTCGGACCGGCGATGCATTCGGCCAGCGCTGTTGTTTTTTTCCGACCGTTGGTCTGTGAGGTCGGTCGGACCGGATGAGTCCGTCGGACCGCGTTTTATTGTTTTTGAATTTGCCCCCAACGGCTAGTTTTCCTTTGTGGGCTATAAAAGGGGACCTTGGGGGGCATTGGCTGTGTGTTGCTGGTATTGTTGAGTGTGTGGGAGTCATTTGCATGTGTTGCTCTTCTCCCATTTGGTTCTTGAGCTAAAGAGTAAACTAATTGCATGTGTTGCAATTAGGAGTGGTTTGAGTGAGCTCTTGTGCATGTGTTGCACTTGAGTGAGGTCCTTGTGCATGTGTTGCACTTGGTGATCACCGAGGCGCGTTCGTTGTGCCGGTGAGGTTCAAGCGGAGGAGCGGCTTATTGCTCTTGGAGGTTGCCGACTCTAGGCGGCATAGGCGTCGTCTTGTGGAGCTCTCGAGGTGTGAAAGCCCGGCAAGTTTGTGAAGGTTCGGGTTGAGCCTCGTGCAAGCGTGAAAAACCACGACTAGTGGAAAGAGGCGGGTGCTCGGCGGGAGCCGTCCCGAGTGGTCGGGCTAGCCTCAGCGTGGACTAAGGGAGGCAAGCAAGTCTCCGAACACCACGGAAAAATATCGGTTGTCTCTTGTCTCATTTATATTCAAGCACTTTACATTATTGAATATTTATCAATTGCTTGAATTAGAATTGCTAGTATTATTTAGTTGATCAATTTAGCAATTCTTGTGTAGAGACATAAATTAGTTAGTGCACTAGTGAGCCTAGTTGATTTAGGCTTTAATTGTCAAAACCTATTTACCGCTTCCGCATTTATCTTGATTAGGTTTTGACATAGGGGTTGATTAGAGCGAATAGTTTTAGTGAGCGATCGATTTTGTAAAACGCCTATTCACTCCCCCTCTAGGCGCATCCTCGACCCTACACCTGCGGGCACGGGTCTAGGCATGAAAACGATGGCGACTCGGCGATCACGTCTTTGAGGCAGCCGAGATGGAGCTGCCCACGCAGCGTCGGAGACTTGACTCTCTGCGGGTTCTCCTCTCCATGCTTCGCCACCTTATGAAAGCATGGGCGGGAACTGAGGCCGCTAGGGTGCTTGGTGGGCGAGCCAGTCACGACCAGCACCGTGGCCTTGATATGCCTTTGGCCTCACCCGAGCGGCCGAGGCACTGGAGAATCTGCCTCAAGCCCTCCGGGAGCGCTCCGCTTCGCTGAAGGCGGAGGTCGCGACCTGACGGCGTGAGTCGTCTTTGGCGTGTTGCGCCCGGCCGGTCGTTCCTTCGACCGGTGGCGACCATCGCTGGATCCGAGACAAGCCGGACCAGGCGCCGCAATCTGAGGCGGCGGAGATGGCGGCGGGGCGGCTGCACCTGGAGATCTCGGACGACGAGGCCGAGGAGGGCGGGAGCTCTGGAGAGGGCGATGAGGACGACGACTTCTTCGACCCAGACCCTTAAGAATTCGTCGCGCGCCTGCCCCGCTGTTTTGCAGATTTTTGCACTCCTTTCTGCTCCAGGACTAGCATAAGTTGAACGCTTTTGATGTCTCCTTCTTTGCGATGTAAATTTCGTGCCTTTGGTGGAACACAACGCATCCTTTAGAAGTACTTAATATTTTAGCCTTCGCATTTCGTCCGCCTATTGATGATCGCCTGTGGAGGATTGCTGGGTCTGTAGGTTGGGGCGTTGTCACTCGGGTGAGGACTTACCCGCGAAAAACCTTTTGCCGATCTCGTGCGGGTTGCACGTGCAAAGCCCGCTTCGCTCCATGGACCGCTACTTTAGCGGTCGTAGTCAAGAAAAACTACTGGAGTTTTTACAGGGCGTAGACCGTAGTAGCCAGGTCGAAGTGGTTTCTTCGCGGGGAGGACCCTTGATCGGTTCAGACGCTACGTATCGAGATTACGTAGGTTAGAAGTCCCCGAGCGGGTTCGCGCCGCTCGGGCTTGGCAGGATAATGGGGACGCGCGGACAAAGAGTAAGTCTCAGGAAAAGAATTGCCTGAGCTTTTCGATATTCCAAGCGTTCGAAACAACGTTGCCATCGGCGTCTTTGAGTCGGTAGGTGCCGGGCCGGATTACCTCCACAACGGTGAAGGGGCCTTCCCACGGGGGTGAAAGCTTGTGCCTGCCAACGTTGGATTGGACTTGGCGCAGGACCAAGTCGCCTACGTTGAAGGCTCGGCCACGGATCTGGCGACTCTGATACCGCCGCAGCATTTGCTGATACTTGGCCGATCGGAGGACGGCGACATCGCGCGCCTCGTCGAGTTGGTCGACGGCGTCTTGCTGCGAGTCGAGCCCCCGAGCTCTGTCGAAGGTTTGCAACCTTGGGGCGCCGTATTCTAGGTCGGTCGGCAGGACAGCTTCGGCGCCGAACACCAGGAAGAATGGCGTAAACCCGGTCGACCGGGTCGGCGTGGTCCGAAGGCTCCACAGGACGGAAGGTAGCTCGGCTGCCCATCGTCCCGCTGACTTCTTCAAGCGATTGAAGATTCGCGGCTTGAGCCCTTGAAGGATCATGCCGTTTGCTCTCGGCTTTGGCCGTTGGTGCAGGTGGGCCACGGCCGCCAATGATCGCGAATGTTGAAGTCGTCGCGAGAACTCAAGAAATTTCTTCCCGTAAAGCTGCGTGCTGGTTAGCCGGTGATGATGGAATTCGGGACCCCGAACCGGTAGACGATGCCGCGGAAGAAGTCGGCCGCTTGCGCGGACGTGATGGAGGCGACCGGTTTTGCCTCTATCCACTTAGTAAATTTATCCACCGCGACAAAGAGGTGAGTGAGGCCCCCGGGCGCCTTTTTGAAAGGCCCGAGCAAATCGAGTCCCCAGACCGCAAATGGCCACGTGATGGGGATCGTCTGGAGGGCTTGGGCCGGGAGGTGCATCTGTCGGGCAAAAAATTGGCACCCTTCGCAGGTGCGAACAATTTGCTCGGCGTCAGCCACGGCGGTCGGCCAGTAGAAACCTTGACGAAAAGCTTTACCCACGAGGACGCGGTCTTTGCATGATGGCCGCACACCCGCCATGGATATCGGCGGCGACTCCTTGCCTGGTCGGCGGGGCGCGCCACAGAGGACCGGAGGACTCCTCTTGTAAAGGTCTTCGCCGTCGGGGACGAAGACTTCGCTTCGCCGGCGGCGCCGAACCTCGGTCGGTCAGAGGAGTGAACCGTTAAATCGGCGCTCAACGAAGGGCTTCCTCCAGTCGGATTCAGCCGTCAGCACGTCTTTGCCCGACCTGGAGGGCGCCGTGGCTGGCTGATTGGCGGCTGGCTCGGCCGAGCCGGGTGGGTCGACCGCCTGCCCGGCCACCGGGTCCAGTCGGATGGACGGTTGGTGGAGGTCGTGGACGAAAACCCCGGTGGGGACCGGTCCCTTGCCGGAAGCGAGGTTGGCGAGGTGGTCGGCCTCGCCGTTATAACGCCGGTAGCTGTGGTGGAGCTCGAACCCTTTGAATTTCTCTTCAAGCTTTCGCACCTCGCGGCAATAGGCCGCCATGCGGGGATCACGAGGCTCCGAGGTCTTCATGACCTGATCGACCACCAGCTTCGAGTCGCCGTATCGTAAAAGCCGACAGCGGAGGTCGTGGCGATCCGGAGACCGTTAGCGAGGAGGGCGTGCTCGGCGGCGTTGTTAAATAGCGTCGAAGAAATCGGACGGCATATTGGAGTTTGTTGCGAGTGGGAAGCGATAACAATCGGCGCTGCTCCATTCCTCGTGTAGGATCCGTCAAAGTACATCGTCCGATTACTCGGGGTCTTCAAGCAAGGGCGCTGAGCCGGTCCACTCGGCGGCGAAGTCGGCAAGGGCTTCGCGACTTGATCGCCGTCACGAGGACGAACGAAATGTCGTGGCCGTTGAGCTCGAGTGCCCACTTGGCTATCCTTCGGCGTCTCGGTTGCGGATGATCTCGCCAAGCGGCGAGAAGTTCTGACGAGCGAAGTCTTGGCGAAGTAGTGGATCGGTTTCCTCTTCGCGATTAGCACGCGAAACAACCGCACTTGCGGATAGCGGGCTTTGGACTCAAGAGTACTTCATCGATGAAGTAGACCGGTCATTTGTACCTTGAGGCACGTCCTTCTTCCGCCCTTCGGCGACAAGTGCGCGACTCACGACACAGGTCATGGCAGCAATGTAGAGGAGCAGAGGCTCGCATTGCGTGGGCGCGGTCAGGACCGGGGGCGATGTCAGGAAGGACTTTAACCGATCAAGGGCTTCCTGAGCTTCCTGCAACCAACTGAAGTGGTCGGATTTCCTGAGCAATTTATAGAGCGGCATCCCGCGCTCGCCGAGGCGAGACACGAAACGGCTCAAAGCTGCGAGGCATCCTGTTAGCTTTTGGACACCCTTTAGGTCGGCTATCGGGCCCATCTTCATGATCGCTGAGATCTTTACCGGGTTAGCTTCGATGCCGCGCTCGGATATGATGAAGCCGAGAAGCTTCCCCTTGGGGACCCCGAAGATGCACTTTTCGGGGTTAAGCTTTATGCGAAACCGTCGGAGGCTCGCAAAAGTTTCTTCGAGGTCGGCGACGAGATCGCCGGCCTTTCCGGTCTTGACGACGATGTCGTCCACGTAGACCTCGATATTACGGCCGATCGGTCATCAAGCAGTGTACATACCGTGATATGTAACACCCGTGTTCTTCGGACCAAAGGGCATCGTCACGTAACAAAAGCAGCCGAAGGAGTGATAAAAAGAAATCATGAAATGGTCGGACTCTTTCATCGGGTTTGGTGATAACGAGTAGGCGTCGGGAAGGAGCGATTCACACCCAAAGATGGAATCAACGACTGGTCGATCCGGGGCAAAGGAAAATGGTCCTTAGGACACGCCTTATTCAGCCGTGTAATCAACACATCCTCCATTGCTGGATTTCTTCTTTACAAGAATAAGGTTGGCAAGCCACTCGGGGTGGCGTACCTCTTTTATGAACCCTGCCTCCAAAAGTTTGGCTACCTCCTCCCCTATGAGCCTGCGCATTTCTTCGTCGAAGCGGCGCAGGCATTGGGCGACCGGCCTCGCGCTGGGTCGGATATTCGAGGTGTGCTCGGCGACCTCCCTTGGGATGCGGCATGTCGGAGGTCTTCCATGCGAAGACATCCGGTTTACTGGAGGAAGTTGGCGAAACACGCTTTCCTATTTGGCGGGAGGCGGACCCTACCCCGCGGTCTTGGCTGGGTCCTCGGGGTCGACCGCGACCCTCTTCGTATCTTCGGCGGACTCAAAGGACCCGGGCCCCAACTTGCCGGAGGCAGGGAGGGACTCAGAAGCTTCCCTCCGGTAGTGGTCGAGTTCGGTGGGCCTTAATGACCGCCAAAGCCATTCTATAATCGCTCGCTCATGATTGAAATCAGTTTGGAAGGATGAACCACAGTAATGGCGCCGTGTACAGGAATCTTCAACTTCGTAAGTATAGTTGGGGATCGCCATGAACTTAGCGTAACACGGCCTCCCGGGATGGCGTGGTAGGATCCAGAACCCCACAACCTCAAAAGTGAGGTTTTCGGTCGGAAGTTCTCGGGCCCCCAAAGGTGACGGGCGGTCGACCGCCTAAGGGGTAGGCTCTTGGCACAGGATGACAAGTGGAAGGTGCCTTGCTTGGTCGCGGTCGGCGCGAAACTCCCGGCGTCGGCGTCTCACTATACATGATGTTGAGACCGCTACTGCCAGATCCATGAGCACCTTTGTGAGGCGCCGACCCCACGATGGGATCGACGACGAAGGGTACCTTCCGAGTCGCGGGATGTGGTCGGGTGGTCCGTCCGATCAAAGGTGATCGGAGACTCGACCACCGGAGGTACCGGGACCGCAGAAGTCACCGTGTGCACCTCGCGGTAGGCAAGCTTTGCCTCCGCTTGTCGTATCAGCTCTCCGGCCACCGAAGATCATGAGGCATCCGTCAGACTCAGGAACCCATCGTCGCCTTTTCTCCCGACCTCCGTGGCCGGGTCGCGCTTCTTTCCTTTACCCGTGGTGCGGGGGTTTCGGAGAAAGCTCCTCGGGACTTCGATCCGTGATCGTGTTGACGGGGTACCGTGGTGCGACACTGGGCTCTCCATCAACTTTTAAGTGGTCGGATGCTTGCGCGCTTCTTTGCTTGTCGAAGCGGCCGGCGCGCATGACCGTCACGATCCTCGCGAACTGCTTTCCTTCCGTCTCCGTTTGTCGGAGTGATCGGGAGGAGCGGCGGGCTCGGAGCCGGACTCTCGTTTGGCCTTTCCCTTGTCGAAGATGGCCCCCACAGCCTCCTCGCCGGAGGCGTGGTTGGTGGCAACGTCGAGCAGCTCCTTGGTAGTCTGGGTTTGATGCGGCCACTTGTGGACCAAGGCTCTGACGTTGTGCGTAGATGAAACGCCCCACGACGTCGGCGTCGCTAATGTCGGGGAGTTCATTACCTTTGATGGGGAGAAGCAGGATATAGTCCGGGCGTTTCCCTGGCTTCTTGTTGCGACTTTTGAGGTCGAGGAGTTCGGGGCGCTTGTAAGTGCTCTGAAATTTCCGACGAAGCGTTCTTGGTCGGCCCGATTCTTGATGGTTCCGTGAGCGGTACTCGAGCGAGCTCGGTAGAGTCCTCGGGTAAATGGGGAAGTCTTGAATGATAAAAAGATCATTAGTAGCTCCTCGGCTCAGCGGCGGTGGTAATCTTCAACCAAACACCGGGGTTAAATCGCCCGTGTACTTAGCTATGTTGGCAGTGCTCGGAAGCAGGCGGGAAAATCCGCCCGACGGATCTCGAAGAACGCTTGGGGTCCGGTCCTTCGGGCTCGGACTCTGATCGTGGCGCCGGCCGCTATCCATAACTCTGCGAGCGGCCCCGCGCCGACCGATCTTTCAGCGCGTCGAGGTGTCGCGGTAGTCGTGGTGTTGCCCGAGGCGTAGCCGAGGTGTAGGAGGCTTAGGGCGCTCAAGCTGCAAGCCTTGATTTTCTTGGCTCATGGCGAGTCGCTTTGGAGGCCCGAGTGAGACCTCGAGTGTTGGCCTTGGGGGCAGTACATCTTGCACGGCGGCGTGCTCTACCAGCTCCGGAGGTCTTTGGTAGGTAGCCAACCTCGAGCTCGTTTGGCTCGAGGATGCATGGAGTAGCATTGCGGCCATGGCAAAATTTTAACTTGAAGAAACACGGGCATCGACCGGTTCTTCCGCCATTCTTTGGTGTACTCGTCTTGGCGCATCTGTGTGCGCCGCCCGGTAGCGGTGGGGGCGCGAGTTGGCTCGGCCCTAGCTGGTCGACCTTCGCCTTGCCGAGTCTGGCCGCTCGTAACTCCAGCTCTCGCTGCTGGAGGAGCTCGTCGTGGCGGACTGGGGACCAATCTGCCCGTGATGCCCGCCTCTGGTCTTCGCGAACACGGTGGAGGACCTCTGGCTCGGGAAGTCATGGCCGGCTGATCACCCACGTCGGCCACGTTGCATTCGTAGGAGTATGGTTCCTCCGAAGCTTGCTCTGCGTCCGAGCCGGAGCCGTAGTCGGAGGAACTCTCAATATTCGTGGGCGGTGGCGCATAGCCACCATAGCCACAGTCTGCAGTCCAGCGGAGGCGGTGGCGCCGCCGCCGCAGACGAAGCGCACACTCTGCCGTGGCAGTCTGCAGTGGCAGTGTCGATCTTGAAGGCGGCGGAGCCTCGAGTCGGAGGTTGTCGAGGGCATAGGTGGCGAGATCGAGGCGTCTCGCGAGGCGGTTACAGGCGTGGCGAGAGCAAGGTCGAGCTCTCTGCGCGATGGCAACAATCGAGGCAACGGCGGATTCGGCTCTGATCGCAAGCCTTGTCGTCGTCGTGAAGGAGCCATCAAGGAGACAAAAATGGGAATCCGGAGATCTTGATGTGTGAGGCCCCTACTGGCGCCATGCTATCGGCGTTCGAGAACCGACAAGTAAATTTGTAGGTCTAGAGGGCCCGCGCGCTCCGTTCCTTGAATGGTTGGACCAAAAGAAAGGGGATCCAAGATATATCTTGGTTAATGAACGTCCCTACTCGGTCGGTGAGGTGGTCGTGTGTTATTCTTGATGCTAGCCGGTTTGCTGGTTACAAGCGGAGGCCGAGCCCGAGCTCTGAGCTCCCGATGTCTGAGGTCGGCTAGAACGGCTACAAGTCACGAGGACTCGGAGCTAAGGGTGTGTCTGAGCTCTGGATGGAGGCTTATCGATGGGTTTTGCTCGTCGTGCTCTGTTTGTCTTGTGTTGTGTTCGATCGTCCCGCTCAGAAGTCAAGCTTCCTTATATAGCCCGGGAAGCGGGTTACACGGAGCATGTGAGAGAAAACGAAAGGGGCTTCCTCGCCTAGGAGTCGGCCTCCGCCTCGGCCGATCGTTGGGCGTGACCTCGAGGGTTGGTGGTGGCGTGAAGCGATAGCACGGTCCATTCCTCCGGAAGCGGCGTACTGCCCTCTGCTTGCGTTGTCAGTCTTGGCGTCGGAGCGCCGACCTTGGAAATCGCCTTGGGAAGCGCGCCCTCTTTGCTCGTCGTCTTGTTGTTGCATCAGCAGGGGTAGGTGACGAGTCACGAGAACCGCTTCCCGATGATTTGACGTCTGCTCTTTGGTGAAGATGGCCTGAGCTAGCAGTTTGGCGTGCCATAAGCCCCCAAGTGAAGACGACAATCTCCCCTGGCTCACAGTTTGGCACAGCGGTCCCCATGCGGGGACGAAGGGCACCCTCGGGTGGCACTCTGCTGGCGAAGTCTATTTGGCGTGGGCCGGCGGTGGAAGAAGCGAGTCGCCATTGCGGCGAAATAAGTTTTTCGAGCAAAAAAGCGAAGGGCAAAAAGAAATCTGAAGAAGCGAAGCGTGGCTATTGCGTAGGAGTGTATGCATATATAGGCCTCCCGCGGACGGTTCGCGTCGATGAAACACGACGTTTGGTCCCGAGAAAAATCGGCGGTCATGGGGAGGACGAAGCGGTTGCGTCTTGTGAAGGTGGTGGGCCCATCGAGGCGCACTAGCATTAATTAAGGTCAGCGGTGGCCTTGCGCTCGGGGCGGCCCGAGGCTCTTGTCGGTGTACTCTGCAGGTACCCTTTCCTTGTGAAAAGTAATAGGCCCAAGTGGCTGGCCCAATTAAAGCCCACGCGGTCCCGACAGCGATCTGGCGATCACGCCACCTTTCATGGGGTGGCGGCTTGCAGCGTGGCACCACTGGCGGGCGAAGCCCGTGGCGGCTGCCGCGCGGCGGGTGTTTGGGCCCCCTTGTCGAACCACGGATGCGACCAAAGGAATGAAGGGGAAGCTTCGCCTCGAAGGTTCCCTCTCTCGGCACTTCGTGTCGGGATCATTAATGTGAAGGGTCGGCGTTAACCGACGGCGGCTCATCCCTCTGACGTCTCTCACCAACCCGTCGTAGAAGCGTCCTGTCCCGGGCGGACCGGGCGAGGCCTCTCACCGACATTAAATGATGTTTGAAGGACAAGGCCACGGAGGCGTGTTTAATAAATGAGTCGTGGTTAGATGTGGAAGCTGGAATGATGGGTGTAATTAATGTGTGTAGATAAGTATAGCGCCACCTTCTCTCCTGCCTAGGGTGGCCCGTCTATATAAGGGCGCCCTAGTGCATGAAGAAGGGGGCCGGTCGATTGGCTAGAACAAGAAGCATAGAAAGGCAGACATTGAGAAACACCCTTGTAAGACATTTCCCCCCTTTCCTCAACAAAGAACCCGCAGGATGTAGGGCTATTACCCATTCCGGGGGCCTGAACCTGGATAGATCAGCGTGTCCACTAGCTTGCTGTCGCCCGGAACTCACCGCTAAGAGACATTAGGGTTTCCAGCCACGAAGATGCCCTCTACCGAACCATAATTTCCGTCTAGGGAGTAGACACTCTGTGAGCGGAATCTTATCAGGTGAAATACGCTGACAAGTGTTGAAACTTTAGCGGGTAGTATTGGGTTAAGTTAAAGCAGTTGTAAAGGCTTTGTCATAATATCTCTGCGACACACCAAAAGAAATGTGTTAATATCGATTACACAAAGAGATGTTCATGTCATGTGGGTAGAGCACATAACCTCTGCAGAGTGTAAAATCTATTTGGACAGCTGTGCATGCGGTATTGAGCAATACTCGGGAATTGCAGTCAAGGGTTAGATTTTATAAAATGGAAACTTGGTTGGGATGGCGGGCTGCCATTAGAAGGTTTGAAACTTGATTTAGGGTTAGATGCCATGTTTACTTGATAAATACTTGCAAAATTACTTATTACAGTTATTTGTTTTACTGTTTTTTCAATCTATTTATTGTATTCATTTACAAATGTTGTTTTACTGCAAAATAAACATATTAACCATTCCATTGGAATAAGCCTTGCATATAATTATGATAGCATTGCATTCTGTGCATAACTTGTTGAGTGCTTTAAGTATTCACCTTTACCAACAACAAATCACCAGTTAAAGAGTTTGCACCGACTATGGAGGAGGAATATCAAAAGGAGACGAATGTTTAGGGCGCGAGCCTTATTAGTTGCCTGTGGTATACTCAAGGGTCAATTACGTTTTCAGTTCCGTTACAATATCTTAGTTTAATAATCTTAGTTTTGCCCTGCGTGGCATATTCATGCAAGTTAACCATAAGGTCATTCAACAAATTATATTTAATATATGGAGTCTTTATTTATTTACCACTGCGTATTATTGTGATATTTATCTATGTTAAGTCTGTGTGCATTAACGTGATTCTAGACTAGTGCGATATACACAGAAGATCCGAATTTACATAGTCAGATTCCGACATCTAAGGTCGGATTTTTTTATCCATAAGCCCAAATAATTTGTTAAATAAATAACTCAAATCGGTGGGCCAAGAACTGACAAGCACTTCTCTACCTCAGATAGTGGTCGGTGGGACACCAAGCTCTATCGCAGTTAGCACTATATATGTTATTTTCTTGGTGTGAACATATACAATGATGTAGACATCTGTCTACAAAGCAATTCCATGTCATCTACAAACGAGATAATACTAAAGATATTCCCTATAATGCTTTGTTTCTAAATTGTCTATGGACCTGTTAATTAAGGGTATCCATGCATCATCATGACAACACGTATCGACGGCATCCATACAACAACAAGAAAGCCGTCTGTAAGAGCCTTATTTCTCGCCTATAGACTCTCATCCAGATAATCAGAAGTCCGGCCTACATCACAAGAGTTATATATAACTCAAGTCACCATATTGTACAAACCCTGATCACATGTCAACAAAGTCTATGTCAAGGTTTGCAAACCTATACAGTGACAATCAACCATCAGACACTTAGGCTATTCCCAGTGCATAGTAACATACCCATTTAATGCATGCCATATAAGCATTTTTGATGATGTGGCAAGAGAGTTAAGAGGGGAGAGAAGAAAGCTGTATCTTGAGGAAGATACCACTTGGGCACGAAATCATAGACATTGAAACTTGAATCATTTAAGTGGCCCAGAATTCATACTCTCATACACATCTAGCATTTAATTATCTTATAGGGACTAAGAAACAATTCATGATACCATGCATTGGGATAGTTGTATCTTCTATAATATCATATGACATGGCAGCTTTGGATATTGTGACAAGATACAATGCACTGTGAATAGCCTTACATGGTAATTTACTTTCAAAGTTTCCTTTTAATGTTGGCTTTTCCTCTTTGAAGTACCATAAGAATATAATGTATGTTTCCAGTGTACTGTTCCCTTGCAACCACAAGAGTGTGAAGCGCAAAATAACAGTAAATACGAATGCTATTGTGCAATCAACAACTATTTATGTCCCAGTTATCATGTCATATATCCAAACATGCATGTCTCAACCTGGAACCAGAATTTTCATCAAATTTATTTTTTTGGCTCACAGTAATCTAATTAATCTTGATTTAACTATATTGTCCATGGATATCCATGGTTCAGTCAAGCAGTTATCGTAGTTTGCATTCAAATGTTTCTAAATACAAGCTGCATCCCTCATCATAAAAGTTGCATGGTGTACTGTAATCGTGCTTTTGCTCCTTAAAATACCCACAAATTCTAAGTTGGTATCTATTTATGTAATTCTATTGTAGCATTGAGTAGTTATTCCTAATTTAAATGCCAAAAAAGGGTCTAAGCAGAAGAAAAGGAACATATTTTAGGAGTTTCCATCTCTTGAGTTAACAATGATTTTATTTATCCTTTTTTTTCTCAGGGGCACGGTTTTTGTATAGATCCTGCCTCTATGTGTTAGATATTAAGGGCTAAACTTAAACATGAATATTTGCTAGTCTAAAGCATGATCACCAAAACATTATTGTGCGGAAATAAACATAAGCATAAGGTTACTAACCCGGAGAAGATGATGAAGCCATTAGGGTTAATCGGTCAGTTGATGTCGGTGAAGAATGACAATGTAGATGCCCGGCTAGCCTAATGCGCAATGAAGAAGAAAGGAGCATCGCGATCAGTGGCGGAGCCAGAAACTTTCAAGAGGGGGCTCAGTATATGCGTGAAAGCGTGATCTTGGCGAGGCAAGGCCATCATGACATGAAAAACAACACTCTGACGTCACTACAAATAACCAATCATATATATATATATATATATATATATATATATATAAGAAGACAAGGTTGATCAGGCCAAAATTGAAGACCTTCTTTACATAGAAAGAGATCACGAGTTGGAATTCATTCGAAAGAGTTGAATGCCACCTCATTAATAGATAGTAAATCAAGCGACTACTCAAGTCGGTCAGTACTTAGTGACCCATGGTCGAGCACAATAAAAGCAGTGCGACACCATTTGCAATCTAAGTGTTATAAGTAGTTCAACTGATTAGTGTGCTTTATTTTTTATTATGTTGTTAGCGAATTAGTTATTACAAATATGATTGTGAGGGTGATGTTTGTTATGAGTTTTTCTTGAGCATCTAGCTGGGTGGGGCCGGGTGGGCTCCAGCCCCACCTAGCCCCACCATTAGCTCCGCCTCTGATCGCGATCTTCACGGCGATGGTTAGGGCCTTCGGTAACCTTACGCTAAACCCATGATCGGAAGGGGTTTTGGATGGATGGCTAAGCTCAAGATCAAAAGGCAAAAATGACTTGAGTGCCAGTCTCCTCCTTTTAAATGTGTGGTGCTGGTTATCGGGACCAAAACCAAAATTACTAAAATTGCTCCCGATCAGAGCGCAAAATGGTGGGCCAACCCCTTAATTTTCGGATCTTTTTCTTAATTTTGGTATTTCCTATTATGACTGAAGATCACAACTAACACTATGATGGCAAATCTAAAGCCTCAATGTTTAAAATTTCCAAGTTTGTCATCTTTGTATTTTGTCTTACATATGTGGTTCTTCATATATATTGGTGAAGGCATTATGCCTCAATACTTCTTAACATGTGATGGAAGTACCTGGATTTGTTGTTCTATAAGAGCTCATACAAAGTTATACAATATTGTGGATAATGTACAAGTTTGTATCGACTATATGGCTAACAATCAGGTTGACGGACAATTCATACTTTGATTTTTTTCTATCATGGACCCTTACATTTTACATTGGACAATATTTTTATAATTTTGAACACTCATGTTCCAAATCCAGGGTTTGCCACCGGTGCCATCCATGAAGATACTTTTCTGCTTAATAGGTGGAATCCAGATGCCATAGTCTTTAGCTTGTAGCAGCACTATGGATGTCCAAACTACTGGATGCTACACTTCTTCAAGGACTCAAGTGATGCAACACCTTCATCCCTCAAGGCCTCAACCATTCACGTATCAAACTGTGACCAATTGGTCGCATCTACTATCACTTGACAGAATTCAAAAGATGGGAACACTTACCTGAAAATAAAGGTGCTTTTGTTCTTCTCTCATTGAGGAGCTTAACTGAGCCAATGAAAATTGAAATAACTAGTCAGAAAAAATATTTTTTGGAGGTTGTAAATTTCGGTGACAAAGCTATATGGATCTTAGCATATCTGTAACTGGACTGGAGAATGATATCCAGACATTTGGATCCACAAATACGGTACTTACATCTAGTTGGCTGCTGTATGAGAACTCCTTCCAACAGCCAGAAAAGGTTTTGGTACATCGACTTGATTCAATGCAACCGCAAACTAAATACAAAATGATAATGATTCTGTCTTGGATTAGTAGTTTTAGTGTCCGGAAATGGTAATCTCTTCTATATAAAGTAAGAGTTTCTTTCCACGTCACTTCATCAAAATTATCCACATTTGCCACTGCTCTTTAATTACCCATCTTAACCACTGATATTACTCTTTGCAAATAAACTTTTTATCGCAAATTGAATTTCCGTTGCAACGCACGGGCATATATAATGTTTGTCTTGAACTCTGGTGTACATTGCTATAGGTGGTGCCAGTGACAAGTCCGATAACCAATGCGGGAGAGCAGATGAGTTTTGTACTGGATCCATACTCCATACTCACCTCGTATGATCTCCTCCTGGAGTCGAGCCGAACATGATTCAGTCCTGGAGTCAAGCTTGCATCTACGTAAGTGGATACCAATTGAAATGCGATTACGACAGAGTGCCTCGCATAGGAAAATATGAACTGTGAATAAATATAAAAACTGCGGATATTACCCTGCGTAGATTCTTCGTACATTGCTGTTTGGCTGGAACGTGGTTTCCACTTTCGAGGCAAGAGTCCAGAAATAGCTGAATGTAGTCCAGAGAGGCCCGTGTTCGAGTCCTGGCAAAGGATTTTTTTTTTGGGTGTCATTTGACCCATTTCCACAACCGTCCTAACCTTCTTTTTCTTGTAAAAAATCTAGCTATATAAATCAAATCTTTCTTAAAAAAGGTTTCAAATCGAATTGTTTTGCTTTGGTTCTTCAGATGAGTTTTGCTGCAAATTCCTGAAAGGCGCCGAGAAACGAAACTATTGACCAACATGTCAAAAATATTCGCCGCTGTTTCCGTTAACAATCCTAGAATTCCTTATTATTTTTATGGCCATCACACAGTGAATAAATTTTATAAAAGTCCTACTTTTAAAAGGGGCTAAATAAAACACATACATCACTAAAGAAAAATTTGGTTATTTGCCACTTCAAAGATTGATTCTTTGATTATGATGCCACTTAAACCAATGATATATGGGACTATTTGAGTTAATGAAATGTAAGTTCAGTGGCAAATTTACGTCGCCTGTTTGAAGTGGCAAAATACTAAATCTCTCCATTACCAAATTTCTCGCTCGCCTTCTTGCTCGTCCCGGCAGAAGGAAAAGGGATCCCTCGCGGAGGCCATTATCACCACCCACCGGCAGCGGCCGCCGTGGACGCGTGCCTCTCCCCTGCCCCGACACCAACCCCCCGTGCCCTACGATGTCTCCGGCTCCGCCGCCGTCGCGCGGCCGCATCCGGCCGTGGTTGGTGGTGGGCGACCTGGTGCTGGCGGCGCTGTGGGTGTGCGCGGGCGCGCTGGTGAAGCTGGCCGTGTACGGAGCGCTCGGCCTTGGCGGGCGTCCCGAGGGCGACGCCGCCAAGGTCGCGCTCTCCGTCGTCTACATGTTCCTCTTCGCCTGGCTAGAGGCGGCCACCGGCGGGGCCTCCTACAACCCGCTCACCGTCCTTGCCGCGGCCCTCACCTCCCGCGGCGGCCCCTCCGTCTACCTCTTCACCGCCTTCGTACGGATCCCTGCGCAGGTGATGCCTCTCTCTCTCTCACACACCCACCTCCCCCCCACCCCCCTACCCTTATATGTATCATCCCTTTTATCTACTTGATTTGGTCTACATAGAATCATTGTGAAACATATGACCCCATCTGCTAATTTACTTGGTTAACTTGAATACGTGATCTATCAACCAGACTGTACCTAGGTATGTAACTCATCCTACCGCGAAGGATATTTATTTTCAGAAAGGAACTATCACACTGACTTGTATGTTATTATCTTATAATACCTCATGGCTACTCCGTGAGTTGTAGTTATTGTTACTATGTACTCCTACCAACATACAATTGATACAACAGGCAACTATAACAGATGCTATTTTTTATTGTCGCTTTTATGTTCTAGAGTACACGTGAATAAATATAAAGAATAACAAAGGAAGGGTTTCACAATATTAGCTGTGGAATACATGTCAAAGATATCTAAAATAATTTTAATTTAGCACTACTTTTGAAGAGATGAAAATCCCAGCTATATGACACAATTCTTAAATTGTGATCAATTCAAGCCTCTTCATAATGTAAAACACATTTATTGTAAAATATTTGGCTTGATTATTAAGATGTTTAAAAAACTGGACAACAAGGGGACAACATATAAGGTGTTGTTACTAAGTGTGCTGTTTATGTGAGCATGAAATTAGGATAGGAAGGGAGAAAGAGCCATTCGACATAACTAAGAGATGGCGGAGATTAGACTTGTCATACTTTATCAGGAATATAGATACTTATATGTTAGTGAATAGCTATCGTTTTCTTTTTGATTGAGCATCATGTTTGTTACAGTCGTATTGATTTATGGATCTACATAATTGTTAAACATTTGACGTTGTTTGGTTATCAGGTAATTGGTTCGATTCTTGGAGTGAAGTTCATCCAAGTAGCTTTCCCTAAAGTAGGTAAAGGAGCTCGCTTAAGCACTGGTGTTCATCATGGAGCGTTAGCTGAAGGATTGGCAACTTTCATGGTCGTTATGGTCTCAGTAACGCTTAAGAAGAAGGAGATGAAAGGGTTCTTTATGAAGACATGGATAACGAGCATTTGGAAACTGACGTTTCATATCCTTAGCTCAGATATAACCGGAGGGATCATGAACCCTGCATCGGTAAGTGATATCTGCACCTAATGTCATGAGTCGTGACTGGTCCAGAAATGAACCTCTTGGATTTGAACTGCAACACGTGCTCAAATTTCATAGGAATCAAATTGAAAGTATTATTCAACCATTGTATTTATGTATTGTTGCATTGTGTAATAATTTATCGAGCTGTGAGCTGTAACATTGTTCCTGTCATTTGCTCAGCAACTTGTATGTGTCTTGTGCTTTCCAAGTGAATCATGATGATGTGACCTGTTGATCACATTTCTAGCCCCCTTCCCCTCATTTTTTTTTTCAAATTTAGCCCCTTTCCAAATGGAATTGCAAATCTAGCCTTCTCCCTTACCGCGGAAGGCGCGACAGGTGACACATGTCCTTTACCGCGCCTGGGGAGCGTGGAAGCCGCCGCTGCCACACCCATGGAATGCGGCAGCGGCCAGCGAGAGCGGGAGGTGCTACCGCAGTAGGGGAGCGCGGAAGGTGCCTTCCGTGGTGGGGAAAGGGCTAGATTTTCAATTCCATTTAAAAGGGAGTCAAATTTGTCAAATTAAAAAGAGGGGAAGGGGGGCTAGAAATGTGATGGCAGTGAAATCAAGCAGTTTGTAAGATTGCCTGCACATTCAGATTTTCTTTCTTCATCCTGAAGATGTGCCATTTAAGCTATAAAAGGCTACAAAAAAGTTATGGTAGATCACATCAACTGGCTGTGTGGTGGATGTTTACTTCAAACAAATAACTCTTCAGCTTAGCATTATACCCTGACATGCAT
This sequence comes from Guadua angustifolia, assembly GCA_036346375.1. NCBI lineage: Eukaryota > Viridiplantae > Streptophyta > Magnoliopsida > Poales > Poaceae > Guadua > Guadua angustifolia. The sequence continues at coordinate 23,148,001 of CM070504.1, read as the reverse complement.
TTTTTTTACGTCATACTTTGCATGCATTATTAGCCGACTTCATGTAATTCTTGATAATTAAGAAACTGACTTTGATTCTCTAATCATTTCCTTCTGCTATTTACTGTAGGCTTTTGCTTGGGCGTATGCTCGAGGAGATCACACGACGTTTGACCACCTACTTGTGTATTGGCTTGCACCCCTCCAAGCAACCTTTCTAGGAGTATGGTTAGTGACCTTCTTAACTAAACCCAAGAAGATCAAGGAGCGAGAAGCAGATGAAAACAAGAGCAAGAAGGAATAGACTGTTAAAATAGTGTCTTACCATTTGTTGCGGAGCAAGAACTCCAGTTCCATTTTTTCACCAGTCAAGACTGGTTTTGAAACTAGTCTAAAAAATGCTCATTTGTCAGCTTGTAAGAAGCCTCCTCGATGTATGTCTTGTATCTGGCTCAGCATAAACTGTGCAGAAGCTTGTACATAATTGTTCCAGCCAGATATTAGAAACAGTAGGGAGGAGATGAGACCACTAAGGTTCAATTGTAGTGTACGTTATTTTGACACTGTTTAAATCGTCGTCTGTTTCAGTTAACAGCTTGAGATCGGGCAATATTTGTCAATGTGGAGCACGAGGTCTCGTTCTCCATGATAACTGGCAATGCAAGCCTGGTCTAGTTTTTAGAAAACCAAGCACTTTACAAATCAATACTGTTGCTATTTTACATTGCAAAAATTATATTGAGTTAACTTATGAACAATTCGCAGCAATTATATCTGATGTACACAGAATTGTAGATTTTGGGGGAAGATCTTAAGGTCTTAAAAGTTTGGCAAACACTACTGAGTATCACAAGTGGTGAAAAATAACACAGTTTTCAGGGCTTCTGGTGAGATCTACCGGTTGTTTCAATACCTAGAAATATCAGCAAGTATTGGACTGGTTATCGGCAGAAACTGCTACTTGTCTTCCAGTGGGAACTGACCTAACAGGCTAATACCAGACTTAAGAAAATCTTGTGCCAGTGTTTGGTGTTGAAAAACGACTTGATGAATGTTATTCCTTCTGTTTAGAACTTCAGATTGCCTTCTTTATTGTCGCTGCTGTTGAGCCATGCTGTTTGGTGTTGAAAAACGACTTGATGAATGTTATTCCTTCTGTTTAGAACTTCAGATTGCCTTCTTTATTGTCGCTGCTGTTGAGCCATGCTATCAGACAACTAAATCTGAAAACTAGCCTAATGACTTTCTGTTCTCCTTTTTCAGTCTACTAGTTGAGTGTCCGTACTTCGCTACAAAATATCTCATTACCAATCAGTTTTGTAGATGTCGATTCAACCGTGACATATACACACCCAAGAAAATTACATGTGTCGTATGTTAGGAAACAATACACATGAGTGAGGGCAGGCGCCTGCCGTTCTCTTGTATTCAATGAGAATTTAGCTTACAACTGAAGGTTACAATAAGTTTTTATAAGCACTCAGCTTAATACATAAAGACTATCCTATCTTTGGGGGGCGACTTAAGCATGGGCCAGGACGCTCTTCGTGGGCCCCTAGAGTTCATCCCCTACTGAGACCACTGGTTCTTCCCCGATCTACCTTCTACTCTACCCGATCTACTAGTTTTGCATACTCCTTTTTCTATACTACTACTATTCTACTACTAACTTGTGCTCCTGATGAGTGAGCTCTGTTTTTAGAGTGGATGAAGGTGCTAAGGGAGGTCTTGCTAGGGTTGATGAAGAGATGGCCGAACCTCCTGGTTCCTCCTCCTTGGTTCTTGGTTCGACTGCTCCTTTTAGGTTCCCTTCTTGGCCCTTTCCTCATCTGGCTTGCTCCTTGGCTCTTGCTCCTTCTTCTTCTTGCTCTCTAGATTGGTTGGCTTTAGTTTGGAAGGTGGAGAATGGCACTGGAAAATGGCTGCCGTGCTTGCTTGCTCCCGGCTTGCTTTTGCTGGCTTGTGCTTGGAAATGTATGCAATGGGGGATGGATTTCCTTGCCTGGCTACTGGGCTGTGCTTGCTCGGCTGCTATGCTTGCTCTTGCCTTTGTTCTATAGATGAGGAATGGGGGCGACACCTTGCTGCTCTCAGTCTTGGATATGCTAATGGGGGCTAAACCCTTGCTAGCTTCTCTCTGCTAGCTATGGAAATAGGGCTGCACTTATGCTAGCTTTTTGGTGTTGGACATGAGCAAGGGAAGTTGAACCTTGTACTCGTTGCTTGCTGCCCTTGCTGTGCTCAGCTGAGAAAATGGGTAAAGGTGATGGATGTCGTGTGCCTCGGTTTGGGTGATGTGCAAATGAGCCGAACCTCAATAGCTACCTTAGCTCCTTACTGTGCTCTTCATTTACCTTTCTACCCCTTTACCATTTTACTGGCCAACATGCAGGTATGATGATCACTTTACATGTTTATGCTCAATGTAATTATCAGGTTAATTACTCATTATGTTTAATTAGTAGCTTAATGATTTTATTATTTTAATTGGATTTAGGGGGGTCCTCACACATCATCACTTCCTAGAGTAAGTCTCTAACTTTGGAGTCCCACAAGGGACGCCAAGGCTTGAGCCCTTCTTTGAGGACCCGCCCCACAGAGTCACTGGGACTTGGCAACCTCACTTTATCAATCGACACCGAGAGAGATGAGAATTCCCCTCCACCTCAATGGGCTCTTATAGGGGTGCCCTAACAAACTGAAATTGAGCAATGAAACTAGTAGGCGGGAATGTGGCGAATCACCCTGGAGGGCTAGAAGCTTCCCCTCGTGCGCCCTTGGACAGGGCACCTACCCATACACCCTATAACAAGCTAAAGGTAAAGCTCCAAGCCCATGGGGAGTAAGTGCCTTCTTCGATGAGCTTGCGAGCATGGGGTCCCCCCTCTGGGAGGTTGTGAGACTTCCTCCAACAACGTGTTTAAGAAATAGTCAGCACTTCTCAACTAGTACTCAATTAACGTGCGTAGCAATAGTAGACACCAATAGCCGCGTGCTTTGGTGATGATCCTAAACTACTAATTACACTGCAATGTGAGAAAGGATATCGGTATGAAGAGGTTTGTGGTATGAAGAGGTTTGTCTACGTCATAGGTTCTCACCAAAATTGAATTTACATTGGAATATGTATTCAAATAATTATTTCCATGACTAGTTCACTCTATGTGAAAACATACCTTTCTTACATACTAAAGAAACGTGGAAATCAATAAAAACATCCCATCAAGACATCTAATCTCCCTCCCTCTGTTGTTGAAAGGATCGAGTTGGCTTAGAGGGGGGTGAATAGGCAACTTTTAAAATTTTAGGTTTAAGTATCAGTCTTTAGCACTTATTAAAATTGATCCTAAGTGCTCAAATACTAATGAGCCAAGATATTTTACAAGAAAGCACAGCTAACACAAAAATAGTAAGAACTAGCACAATTGAGAGCAAAGAACAACAATAGAAAATAAATGGAGAAAAGTAAAAACTGAAAGTAAAAGGGTGACATAAAAAAATTTCCCGTGGTTCAGATACAATCTCATACTTCCACGGTAGAGCACTTCTTTTGGAAGTATTACTCCCCCAAAGCTAGTCGCAATAGCTTTGGCCTTCACTAGGGTGACTCTTTTACCACTCCGGTGAGGTGAGTCCCAACCTCTCACAATGTTGGTGGCCTTCCATAATCACTTTTGGACAGGTCGCACCAAAACTCCTCCAAGCCGTCTAGGAACGCCTAGTTCCAAGTGTAATAGACTATCCACAAGCTCTGTCCCTTGGTTCACTAGCACAGCACTAACTAGACTAAGCTTGGAGCAAGAACACTTAGGAATTTTAGGTTTTGAGTTTTAGAGGTGAAGCATAGTCTCCTTAATAGCTTTAAGGCTCTAAGATACTAAAATATCAAGTAGATGAAAAAACTTACCAATGCATACTTTGGATGAGCTTATATAACCATTTGAATAGAAGCTAGCCGTTACAACTACCACAATAGCCATTGGACATGTCAGACTGTCAAAAATAGGCTAAGCTCAACTTCCCTGGACTTAGCTTGATTAAGCTTCACAAACAGCTCTTTGTACTCCAGACCAAAAATACAGAAACGAGCATTTGCGCCGGACTAAGCCAGCTAGGTCCGTCGTGCATAGGCTTTGAGAAGAAATTGAGTCTGGTGTGAAAATTGATATTTGAATGTTTGTGCTGGACTTAAATATGTTTGGACCGCCGTAAAAGGCATATCTGGAAAGAGTTGATCCGGCGGACTTACAGAGTGCAAGAGGTAGATACTCGAGAGATACGCATTTGCGTCGGACTAGGAAAATTGTTGGTTCAGCGTAAACATGAGTTAGCGCTGGACTTAATTTTGTGTCAGCGGAAGATGGTCTGGCGTAAATGGCATACACTCGGTTTGATTTTTTTGAAAGAGGCTTTCAGCGTCGGATTGAAAAAGAATGGTCCGACGAGGAATTAGTTTACGCCAGACTAAATTTCAGAGGAGATCAGGTTGGTCCGGCGTGAATAGGTCTGAGTTGAGAGTGTGTCGGACTAAAGAATGGAATGTGAATTTGGGTCCGACGTGAATTGGGTTTGAGTGAAGAGAACGTCAGACTAAGGAATAGAAAGAATATTATGGGTTCGGCGTGAATGGGATTTAGCTGAGAGAGTGCCAGACTAAAGAATAGAATGTGAAATTTTGAGTTTGGCGTGAATGGCATATTATTTGTTTGGGTGTAGGATTGATTTTAGTGAGGAAATATCTTTGAAATGACTTTGACTCCAAGCAATCTAAACGACTTAGCCTATGAACCAAGATTCTCACTTGTGCATGGTCCCCTTTATAGTACGGCAAAACTGAATATACCCTAGCTACTTGGCCTGAATCATCTCCCAAGCCAAAACTAGTAACAAGGATTCTTAATCTTGACCTCCTCATCACCAAGGGTTATTGACTTGATCATCAACACCAAAACCCTATTATCATATTTAATTAGAAATTAGAGGGCCTAGATGCTTTCACTTGTCTAACTTCTGAAGATGACGAATGGAAGAGCCAAGGTTTCCTACTTTCTCCACTACAACAATAAGAGCCTGACCAACACCTGTGAAACACAAAAGTACATTCCATCCAAGGTTTCAAATTTTGGTTTCAGATCACATTTTGGAGGCGGTCAAAATCCGAAATTTCTGTGAAATTTGGGCCAAAATTTTAAAAGCAAATTTGAAATCTGGTAATTTGAAAAAAAAACAAAATTTTGGCTGAAATGACCAAAATTTTGGCCCTTTTCAACCTTGTGAAATGGTCTCCTGAGGCTAGAAAAAGTTGGGAAAATGATGTCATGGCATGAATTTGAGATGGCTGAGTTGGTTTAATGTGGGTTTAAATTCCACTCTCTACACATTAAATTTTTTCACTTGCTTCTTGCATACAACTGCTTTTCATCACTAAATTTTTTTCACTTGCTTCTTTCATACAACTGCTACATAAAAAAATTCTTGGGACTGTGACCGGAACCTAGGTCTCTTGGGTGAGAGACCACTATCCTAACTAGTTAGACTCAACTTCCATTGTGAATTAGTAAGCTCTTATACATAATTGTATATGTATAAATTTTCACATGTATTGGCGTTAAATCTGGTCCAAAAATTATGAAATCTAGTCAAAATACCTGAAATCACTGTAGCAATTTGATTTTTTTTATTCCATTGGGATTTGGAATCTTGTCCTCAGCCGAAATCCAAAACTTTCCCGGGATTTTCAACCTTAATTCCATCACACCTCGATGGTAATGTCACAATATAGATGCATAACTTACAAATTGAAAAACTTTAATATTCTGAAGAAATTGTTTGCACAACTGGGTACGTCTACTTCTATAGGGTAAAGAGCAAGGTTTTCTTTCAATCAGCAACAGCCATGATTTTTGGCAATTTGCGTTTTGACCCCCGATTTTCTGGTTAATTGTGAAAATCTCGTGGCTACAATAATTTTACATTTTGATCCCAATATTTTTTCAGTACTTCTAGAAACATAATGAATAAATTATAAAAATGTATATTAATAACTAGAAATTGAGGTTTTAGGTATATGGGCTTCTGTAAATTGTTTAACATTAGACCTAGCACACATTGGAAGCTTCATAACACTGGTTTATTTTTCCTAGCATAATCCCATTTTTATATATATGCTAAATTTAATTTTTGTTATTTTTATAATTCTAAAAATTGCTCTATAATTAGCATAAAATTATGAGAAATGCTAGGAAAATTCTAAAAATTTTAGATAATTATCTACCGATAGATATAAACCAATCTTTACTAATTCGAAAAGCGAGCATGCAATATATTTATTTTACCAGCCATAAAATTTAATTTTGCATGAATATAGTACATGTCAGACGTCGCAAAGAGTGAATTTGTTGAGCTCGTCCTAAATGACAACAATTACTTGACCTGAGCAATGGTTGCCAAGATCAACCTGACAACTCGATCCCTTGGAGCTGCTATCACCTACCCTAAAGTTGGTGCGCCTGCTCTTCCTTTTTTTTAAAAAAAATAGCCAGGTGCTCTGGCATTTCATTAAAGGAGGACAACAGCTGAGCTACAAATGCACACCTACACACACCCACACACGCACTCACTCTTCGCGAGCGCCTACGTCGAGCGACACTCGAATGCAAGTAGGCAATGCTTGACCCAAGGCTCTTGCCAATTGAGCCAAGGCTTGGCCTCACCCCTGATCTTCCTGAAACAACCAAGTGCGTGGCTCTACACTTCCCAAGGCACCATCTCTATAAGGACCTAAAGATCGAGTATTTGATGGAGGAGGACCCGTTGGTACTATAAATTCCTTAGAGGAATGCTATAACCAGTAAAGATCTTCCATGCTGCCAGAAGAACAATGCAAATGGACCCTCCTACACTTCCAAGACTTCAAAACCACTGTAGCTTACAACTCCGCCATGCACAAACTTATCGCCAAACTGTGCTTCTGTACTTAGAAAGTTACATATGCTGGGATGATAGAGAAGACTGTGTGCACCTTCCACCCCAACATAAAGATACTACAGTAACAATATCATCATGCTAAGTATCAAAAGTACTCTGAGATTATCTACACTTTGCTAGAGGCAGAGAAGCATAATGAACTCCTGATGAAGAATCATCATATTTTTACCAATAGGACACAGACAATGCTCAAAGCACATGCCAATGCTCATCAAACTAGTAATAGCCATGGCCATGGAAAAAGGCCAAAGACATTAAGAGAGAAATAGAAGAATATGAAAGACCATGTGGAGGTCTACCCATGTTGGTGATGAGCATTTGACTAAATTTGAGCTTGTTATGCTCTGATTTGAGTTTGATTTAAATTGGATTTTTAATTTGAAGCAACTTGAGTTGAGATTGTCAAGTTCTAGTTTGGTCGATTACTACCAGGTTCTAGAGTAGTCGACTAATACCTCGTCGTCTTGTGGTTGAATGATTCGAGTAGATTAGGAATCATTGAGTATCAAGTAGGAACATTATCGAGTCGAGTGGGGGGGAGGGGGGTCGTTCAAGCATTTGGTCGATTACTGGCTTGGTTGAGTAATGCCCCGCTAGCTTGTGGTCAAATGTTTCGAGTAGATTGGGAATCGCTAAGTATCGAGTAGAGATTTTGCCGGGTCGAGCGCCCTTCCATCATCCCGTCTCGAGTCCTCGGGTTAGCCTCAAGTTACTCGATGTCAACTCATCGACTCAACTTTGAGCAGAGTTACTCGATGTCCTTGGGATATGTATTTTGAATTTCTCGACTCTGAGCAAAGTTACTTGATGTCCTTGGGATTTGTATTTTGAATTTGTGTGAGGTTTATTACATATCATCTTAGGCAATGCTATGTGATATGTTTTCCTTGTCTTTGATGATTGCAGGATGACGATGCTAGATCATAGTAAGGCGGAAGATGATCGAGACTAGGCGAGGTGCGTTGGAGATCTAGACGGTCAAGGATCGCTGAAGATAATTGGAGACGGAGTCAGTGCAAATCTAGAAGACAAGGAATGGATGAGATGCTAGCTAGGAGCTACTCGGATCAAGGAGAGCCGTTGGATCATAGTCTAGATGATAAAGTAGCGAGTCTAGTTAGTATGCTTGAAAAAGCGTACAAAAACTTGATATGTGTGTGGGTTTCGAGTTAGCCCATGTACGAGTGAATGAGTCAATCCTAACGCTTGATGGTGGTCCTTAGGGTAGAAGGAACTCATCCAAGGATGGAGAGTAACTCAAGAGTAGTATAAATAGAGGAAAAGGGATAGCTTTTCCCTTCTTGAAGGTTTTAGATATTGTGTACTCCTTTGAGCTTTTGCCTACTTTGTTGTGAGGCTTTGTAAACCTCCCTTCCAGAAATGCAAATTATTTTCTTTTATGCTTGAGCTTACATTACGCATTTACTTTATGTCTTAAATTTCGCATTTAAATTCTTGCAATTTACGTTCTAGCAATCTGGATTTGCCTCTTCTCCTTTTACATGCTTTTGGTTCTTATGCTTAGGATGGTAATTGATGGATAAATCTTCTTTAGATCATATCCCAATCATCTAGGCAACTCCACGCAACTTTCTTGCAAGAAACTAGTTTTGAGCTCTCAAATGAATCATTCTCATTGATCATGTTTCTAAGGTTTTGGACTTGTGTTCTTACTTGCTGTGATGTGTGGAAAGTCATCTAAGATCACCTTGATCATCAAAAACCCACGAGCAAGTATTAGATCAAGTTCTTGAATTTTGTTCAAACTTAGTGTGTTCTTGCTTAAAAGTGAAAAAAGTCATAACTTTGACATCAATCCTTGCGATTGAAGGTTGTAATGAGTTTCTGACATTCTGAAAGTGCATCTAGGCACTTATGTTATTTTGGTGATTAATGACAAACGCATATAATGACAATCTATATAATTGTGTAAATGCTTAACTTAGTGCTTAACAAATGACAAACCTCTAATATGATTATATTGCTATGAGGCTAACATGTTTATTGCCAAATTGAGTATTAGTCTCATCTATTTTGAGGAAAATCAAGTGGAATGGTTAAGCAAAGATAAGGTATGCAATCTCGGTATCCCTTCTATATTTATTATTGCATTCCTTTTGTGCAAATGTATAGTGAACTCCAAGTAGCATGTTGATTATATATATGCACATTGGTTCATGTCATATTTATTTGTGGATATATATTCATTTGAGTTCATTATGTGCTTTGTTTTTAGTATGCATGTATTAACTAGAGTTAAACTTCACATTGCAATAGATTGACTTGGTGCATGAATGTTTTAGTTGTGTATCTTCTCATGCACCTCCCTTAGTGAAGTTTAATCTAGTGTTGGATCACATATTTACTCTTACTCCAAATATTAGTTGCACATGTACAATTCGTGTATATTCTATCATGTGCTTCATTTAAGTAAAGATTGTGATCCTTGCCATGATTTAAATTGATTCATCATATCGCAATTATCTCTCTAGTGCATATAGATCAATTACATATTCATCATGATGCACTTAGTAGAGAACATTTCTTATGTCAAGTGTTTCCATTTATGTTGTGCCTCTTTATATGAAACACTTGTGGTAATTAACTGCTCACAAATATCAATTTCTTCATATCTATTGAGCTTTTGGGACTAATGCTTTTCATGAGTGGTTTGAAAAGAATTAGGTCCTGTGTGTGTGTGATGACCAAGGTATCATGGAGGATGATTGTTAAGCCGAGGTCAACAAGACGGCGGTATCACCAAGAGTTGAGGACTAAGTCAAGATCGACTTGGCGTGGAGATCGTCAGAGAGGATGATCAAGTCAAGGTTGATGGGACGAGAGTCTCATGAGGTGAATCGAGTCAAGTTGGACAAGGCGAAGATGTTATCAATTATATGGTGAAGGTCTTCATGCATCCGACATTAAGAAAGAAGACGACAAGTGACTATTTCTAGACTTGTATTATCTTTGATTTAAATTGAGTCTAAGGATTGCCGTACTATTAAGAGGGATGCGACGTCGAATGACTTTTAGATATGTCAAGTGCTCAAATGATCCATCCTTGTGAAACTTAAAGAGAGAGTGGTGTTGGTGGTACCGGAAAGTGAGAATTGTAGGTCTCCCTTGGATTCTTGGTGCAATCTGGATTTATCCTTTGAGATTTGGGTAGTGAGACCTTGTTGGTTGTGTAGCCCTCGTTCTTAGCTTTCGGTAGAGTCCAAAATCACTGAAATCGGAGTCCGGAGTCAAAAGTTATACTTGTTTTCGTCGGGTTGCTCAGTTCAATCCGGAGTATCCGGGGTTAAGTCCGGAGTATCTGGGTTTGTTCTCTCGGTTAGGTCAATCCGGAGTATCCGGGTTGTCCAGAGTATCCGGGGTTTAAGTCCGGAGTATCCGGACTTTACGCAGTTCAAACGGCTAGTTTTTTGGGGACCTCTATTTAAAGTCCCCTCCTTCCCATCTTCAAAGTGGCCGTTACTCCACTGGTTTGAGGTGTTATCCTCTTATTTTTGAGCCCCCAAAACACCTCTTTACCCTTAGATCTAAGTGATCCCCTTTGAGAGAAGGGTTGGGAAGAGTTTGAGGAGTGAGGTGTTAGATTGAGTGAGATTTGAGTTGATTGAGCACTTGATTTCATCTCCAAGCTTGTTCTTCGTGAGCATTTGTTACTCTTGGAGGTTGAGGACTCCTAGACGGCTAGGAGGTCGCCTACGAGCCACCGGAGTTTTGTGTGGTTGGCCGTGGAAAGTTTGTGAAGGCCGGTTCCGTCTCCGAAAGGGAAGGAATCAAAGAAGTGAAGACCGACGAGTGCATTTGTGCAACACCGGGAGGAAGAGGGTTGAAAGAGACCCCGGCTCAAGTGTGACCAAGCCTCAACCGGCGAGTGCATTTGTGCAACACCGAGAGGAAGAGGGTTGAAAGAGACCCCGGCTTAAGTGAGACCAAGCCGCCTCAACGGAGACGTAGGATCCCCTCAAGGATCCGAACTTCGGGTGAAAAATCATTCTCTACTTGCTTACTTTTATTCTTGCTAAAGTATTTGATTTTGAATCTTGAAATTGTCTGATCTACTTTTCTATTGAGTTTTCCGCTAGATCTCTACTTGTTCTAGGTACCTGATAGTGTTTAGATACTTTGTGTTCAAGTGGATTGCTTAAAAGTTGAAGAGATTTGAAATCTCATCTCGAGGTACCTAACCCGGACATTCCGCATACTTGACCCGGATATCTGGGAGTATCCGAGTAAAAGCTCGGAGAGTCGGATGACCCTCGGCATTTCGGGGTGACCAATCCGATATCCGCACCACTAACCCGGATAGTCGAAATCTGGAGTATCCGGATCAAAGGTCGGATAGTCAGGTGACCCTCGGGATTGTTTTATTCCGCTGTGATTTAGTTTTAAATTTATTATTCGCCTATTCACCCCCCTCTAAGCGACATCCCCTATCCTTTCACATTCTTAGGATCACATCTACCAAGTTTCATGAGTTTTTGACCATCCAATCAAAAGTTGGATCATTTTTGCTTTTGGTGTTCGTGTTGATTTTCCCTACTGTTCTTGAGCCCAGTCATACCGCATCCTCTCCGGTCATACCGATCATCGGTCATAGCGCACCCTCTCCAGTCATACCAGCCTCACAGGGAAAATCCTTCTTCTAACTTGCTTCTTTTGTTTAATTTGTTTGAGGACTTGTTTTAGATTATTTTGAGTATGGAAAAATTTTAATTGGGACCATTCACCCCCCCTCTGGATCGCCATCTCAATCATTCAGAACAATTGAATACAAGAAGGCAGAGGCAAGCCTTATGTGAGGGGTAAAGGTAAAGGGCCAGGGAGGTTTCAAAAGCATGACATAGTCAACAAGACTGCTTACCCTCTACAACCCTGCTTTAGGTGTGGCTGCACCGGACATTGGTCCTACATCAGCCACACCCCGAAACATCTAGTGGTCCTTTACATGTAATCCACTAGTAGAGTCAAGAAGACTCAGAAGAACAAAGTTGAGATACACTTCACCGCTCAACCTATTGTTGACAAGGACGTTGAAAAATTAATAATATGGTTCTTAATTCCATAGAGGACTTGAACACTCCCATGGATCAAGACAATCTTCTTGGGGTTGAGCTCAATGAATTCTAGAAGGACACCCATGACTTATACGAAGACATGTAGTAGTCTCCCAAATACTCCATCATTTTGCTAGTCGATACCACATTTCCTTATAAGTCTCCTTATTAGTTTAGTTTTAGTTTGTGATGAACATTGGTCTATGCTCACAATGAGTGGTTATCATTTAGGCTGAATAATTGTTATTATTATTTTCATAAAATTAAATTCATTCATTCAGTGTGTTATGGTTTTTCTATATTTTACAATATGTTTTCTGATACAACTATTGCCTTAATGCAAAAAGCATACTTTAAATATAGAACAATGTATAATCTAATAGCAGGGAGAAAATATGTCTTATAGACAGTTGCACCACCAATTCAATTCTTAGGGAAACTAGATATTCTCAAACTTTGATTAAAAAAACTAGAAATATTATGACCATCACTGGAAGCGATGCCCTCATTGTTGGCACTGGAAATGCCATCATAGTTCACCTTATTGGTACTTGTATAATAATTGATAATGCTCTCTTGTATCCTGAGTCCAATTGTACTCTATTAAGTTTCAAAAACATTCATCCAAATGATTTTTACATGGCGACAAATAATGAGGACGATACAGAATACCTACTCATGGCTGAGTTTAATGGATGCAATAAACACATGGTTAAAAACTTACATCCTTTTCCTCAAGATTATACTATACATACAAAACCTAAATGATATGTTTCAATGAAAACAATACTTAAAAACCGAGAATTCTTTAAGATCTAGCATGATTGAATTGGTCATCCTGGGTTGAATAGGATGAGAACATCTTTAATAATACTACTATCCATAGTATGAAAACTACAGACTTCCGTAGACCTGAAGACTTCTCTGCTTGTGCTAAAGGGAAGCTCATAACTAGACCCTCTAATTTAAAAGATAGGGAACAATCACCGAGTTTCCTAAAGAGAATTCAAGATGCTATTTGTAAACCTATCCAACTCCTATCGAGCCCCTTTAGATAATTTGTGGTCTTAATATATGCCTCTATTAGATGGTCTCATGTATGTCTCTTATCTACTCATAACCATATTTTTGCTAAATTAATTGCTTAAATTATAAAATTAAGAGCCACTATTATAAATAAAAAGAATTAAGTCTATTCTAATGAATAATGCAGACAAGTTTACCTCAAAGGTATTTAATTATTATTATATGGCTTTGAACATAAATGTAGAGCATTCAGTACCTCATATCCACACACAAAATAGCTTTTGTAAAGTCATTAATTAAAAGAATAAAACTTATTGTTAGGCTACTACTGTAGAATTATAGGATACACACCAGTTGTTAGGGGCCATGTAGTGCTGCACGTTGCTTCATCAATTCAACTTAGACCAACTACATACCACATCTTTTCCCCTTGCAGTTAGTGTGTGGGAATCGATGATTTCCTATCTACTAAAATTTGGTTGTTCTATATGCGTGCCAATTTCACTATCACAGCATATTTCTATGGATCATCATGAGAAATTGGGGATCTATATAGGTTATAAATCTCCGTTAATTATTAAATACCTCAAGCCTATGACAAGGGATTTGTATACGACTCAATACGCTGACTGTATCTTTGATGAGGATAATTTTTCAGCATTAGGGGGAGAGAAGTGCCACACTAAAGAATGCCATGAAATAAATTGGAATATCACAAGTATCTAGTCCTTAGACCCACACACTAAAGAATTTGAACTTGAAGTTTAAAGGATAATAAATCTACAACAAATAGCTAATAATCCATCATATACCTTCACTGATCAAACGAGAGTGAAAATCTAAAACACCTGTAGTAAACGCACTAGAGAGAGTGGAAATACCCTACATGGATATTGAATCCACTCTTACCCCTCATGAGAAAAAGAGGGGGAGATCGACCTCTAGGCACATAGGACTCAATTCTGTGTAGACAAATGTAGAAACAGATAACCGAACAAGACAATTCACTCCTTACGACAGTTGAAGAAGCTCAACCTAACATTAAGAAAATCCCAAAAGCAAGCCATCATAAGGATTGTCGACAATCGGGATCGCCTGACCGCAGAAGTGTATGGGGGTTGATGTGAATGCAGGACCCGGAACTGGCTTCACTCACCGTGGAAACGGACTCACTGCTCCAATGGTCGGAGGAAAGAGGAAAAGGGGGAGACACCGAGAATTATACTGGTTCGAGCCCCCAGAACAGGTAATAGCTCTACTCCAATCCTGTAGTCTAAGTGTTTGTATGTGTCGTGAAATGCGAGGCTTGAGTGTTTGTGTTCATCTCAGGGGGGTTTTATGCCTCTCCCGGTCATTACCAGAAACGGCCGGGAGAGATTCCCGGAAGAGTGGCTTCATGCGCACTAAAGCTGGATCATAACCGCCCCGAAATTGTCGCCCACGTCTAGCTTGACTCCAACATTTAAGGATCTTGGTAACCGTCGGTGTGAATGTTTGACCTAGATCCCCGAGCTTAACCCCCCCCAACGGGAGCTGGTTCCTTACCCCCTAACTCGAGGTCGAGCGGGAGCCGCGTGGTCAACGACGTGGTCAAAGGCTTCACAGCTCGAGCTCGAGCTAGGGGTTTGTTGACTGATCCGTTGACCAGGCAGGGGTTTTTCAGTCCCCGACAAGGATGGTAACCCCAATGAACATGTGCACGCATAAACTATCACTGGGAGGTTAGAACACCTAGACTTCATCGTTGTGGGAAATCACGAGAAGTTAGAAGACATTAATGAAGAAATATGCATTAATTATGTGGATTCGGGAAAATTATATAAAAGAAAGACTACAATTGTCAATATATATTTTGCCTTAAAAATTGCTAAAACTCTTGATCTCGATCCAAAACAAAAGTCTATGGCATAGTGATAGAAGCTTTCAGATTGGATCAAATAGAAAGAAGCAATTAAAATAGAATTGCACTCGCTTAATAAAAGAAAAGTATTCAGTCCCGTTGACCAAACACTTCCAAAAATGCTCCCTATAGGATCCAAATGTGTTTTCATCCGGAAGAGAAATGAGAACAGCCAGGTGGTGAGATACAAAATTAGATCTGTATCACAATGGTTCACACAGAGGCATCACTTACAATGAAACGTACTCTCCAGTAATGAGTGGAATAACGTTCCGATATTTGATATTAATGGAAGGACCAAGACTCAACCATGGTGAGATACATGGAAGCTAGCTATCTATCTGATCCCCAGAGTGCTTAATCTTAGACTGATTTTGTGCTTCTTTGTTGTGGTACAATCATTTCTTGGTGATCCTTTAAGCATACATTGGTAGCTACCTCTACCAACCACCTAGATATTATAGCACTATATGAAGCCTCACGTTAACGTATTTGGCTAAGACGTGTGATTAGCCATATCCAAAAGCCATATGGCATTAACACCGTTGATATCCTTAGAATTATCTATGAAGATAATGTTGCTTATATTGCACAGATACAAATAGGTTATGTCAAGAGCAATATCACCAAGTATATTGCCCTTAAACTTTTATATCCTTATGAACTCCATAAGAATTGTGAGATAAAGATCCTGCAAACTAAACCATGTAAAAATCTAGTTGATTTATTTACTAAGTCTTTTCCGACATCTAGTTTTTGAAGATGTGTTTATGGCATTAGAATAAGACAACTTAGAGAAATATAGAGTTTAGGGGGAGTAAATTTCTAAACCATAACCCTAAGTACGATCCTAAAGATGCTACCCTAATACAGAAGATTACAAATTGTACTCTTTTTTCCCTCAGTGAGTTTTCCTAAATTTTTTTCATATCTAATGTTTTAATGAGACAACAAGTGTAACACAATATGTGGATGCAGTATACTCTTTTCTCTATTTATTTTTTCTCAGTGAGTTTTTGAGAGAAGTTTTTGATGAAGCATATTCATGACATGATGTTCATCCAAGAGGATTGTTAAGATATAATTAACCTCTAAGGTTCTGTGGGCGAATCTCGAAACTATCCTTGAGGGGTTTAGGTTATAAATATAGCCTCCTATTGTATAAGAGAAATCAATCCATAAGAAAATATTTTAGATCTTCTATATCATGTGCTCACCTATTCTATGATTATTTTTAGAGTATTCTTAACATTGAAGATGGGTAATGGGATTTATTTAATAACCGACTCCTTATTTTAAGTAGTAGATATTATTTAAGGGTGAAATGATCCGTGAGGACAATATTTTCTATCCAATTATGGGGAAAGAATAATAATAACTTATCTATGAAAGCCGGAAGATTTGATGCTCAACCAGGGTAGCCACGTGTCGCCGTCTTTTTGTGAAAAGGCCCTCCGTAAATTTTTTAATTACGTTTAGATCCTCCAACCAGTTATTTTGCGAAAAAAGCCTTTGTTGTCTGTATATTCGCGGGTGGGTCCTCCGGTGGGTGGTTTTGCAAAAACAAAAATTACATCCAGATCCTTCTAACGGTAATTTTGCACAAAGGACCTTATGGTTTCGTATATTCGCAAGCGGGTTCTCCAGCTTTATTTTTTCGAGAAGAACCAACGAACCAAATTTCACACGGAGCGGCGTAGCACGGGATCCTATCTAGTATATATTAAGCCCGGAAGATTTGTCGAGCATGCAGGTCATCAAGTACATTTTTTGCAAAAAAAGCCCTCCAAAAAATCTAAAATTGTGGAAAGGTCCTTCCACCGGTTTTTTTTGCAAAAAGGATCCCGTGAATTTCGAAATCGCGAATAGATGTGTCTACTAGTTATTTTGCAAAAAAAGACCCCATAATTCTACAAATTTCACCCAGCCACCCGTTCTTTCAGCCCGAAAGATTCTAAACACGAACAGGTCCTTCCATAGGTTATTTTGCAAAAAAGACCCTGTAGTTCAGCGGATTCGACACGGGCGCCGGTTCTTTCAACCTGAAAGATTTGAAATTACGTTTAGGTCTGGTTATTTTTAAGAAAATGTGCTTCCAAAAATTTGACACGGACAACGATTCTTTAAACCAAGACTATCTAGCTAATTTATAGCCCAGTTCTTTAAACCTGAGAGATTTCTGGTGGTCCTTAAAGAAAAAACCGTGGTTACGCAAATTCGCCCAAGGCTTCTAGCCAGCTAATTTTGAAAAAAAAACACTGCTGAAGAAAACGAAATTACGTTTTTTGTAGAAAAAAACTCTTAGCAAATTTTTAGTCTGGTTCTTTAAACCCCGAAGATTTTCGGTGGGTCTTTACAAAAAAAAATCGTGGTTACGTAAAATTGCCGATGGCTCCTAACTAGCCAGTTTTTAAAAAAAGCACAGCCGAGAAAAACAAAATTACATTTTTTTTTGCAGAAAATAAAAACTCGGATAAGATTTTTTTCGTGTGGTGTGGCATCGCACACGTCTCTACCTAGTAGAATTTGACACGTGAAGCTTTATCTCATCTACTAAGATTGCAGAATAAATCTGTTCTGAAGTTTGTCGTATACTCATATTTGCTTTGCTTACACCCCCTCCGTAGTTCTGTATACCATCTATTAGGTTCGTTCTTTTTGAGTAATCGTTTATGCATTTTTACAATTAAGCTAATAAAGCATCAAGATAAATATTTCTTCTGGAGTTAGTAGGTCCTATCTTAGCTGGTACCGACATAAACAGATCTGGCTGCAACGTAAGCAGAATGGGACCCGTTTGCATGGCACGGATGTCATGGATCCAGGTCCGTAGCCCATGTGATATGTTTCTTCTCCGCAGGATAGGACATGTAATGTGACCTCGGATAGGCAAGATATCCTGCGTAAACAATTTTATCGTGTAAATTTTATAAAAACTATATATATACATAAATTTTAAAAAATTCTAAAAAAAATTACTATATACGTAGAAGATGTGAGTTTCTAAAATTCTGTAAAATTTAAAGATCAAATTTTACCGCATTTAAAATATATGAAAAAGGTAAACTCAGCATTAATAGTTATTTTTTCCCACTGTTTAACACTATTTATCTCGCTGTTTTTTAATTTGATATTTTTCAAATACGACTGAGTTTGGTCTTTAAATTTTATAGGGCTTTAGAAACTCACATCCCCTGCGTATGGTAATTTTTTCATAATTTTTAAAATTTGTATGTATAATTTTTATAGAGTTTACACGATAAAAATAGTTTACACTGAATATGTCCCAAGAGGAAAAGCTTCACCTACTTTTTGCTGCCACTGCTACACAATGCAGATCCACTGCCTTCTGCTCCATGAGTAATTATGTCTGTTCTGTTACAAAATATTCTTTTAATGGATATCCATAACCCCCTTAGGAGAAACTCACATGCAACCATGACTGAGAAACTCCCATACTATTACCATTATACCATAAAACCTACATAACATTAATTCTTGTAACTCTTTATTTAGTTCAAATCTCTCATGTTACCTATAAATAGAGGTTATATGCATGAAAGAATAGAATAAGAAAGAAAGAATTCTCTCTCACTCCTACATTGTTCATACTTTGAGTAATCTGCTACTTTGTTTATAGGAAGAGACTCGGGCACATCGTATATAGTTTGAGGCTAAAATCGTCTATGATGTCGCCATCATCACAGACAGTCTGCACAGACAGTTTATGGCTAAAAACGTCATGATGAGGGTGATATCACAGACAGTTTTAGCCACAAACAATCTGTGATGACGAGCAGAACTTCACAAATGGTTTGTGACTAAATCCGTCTGTAACGAGTTCAATAACATATACAATTTTATCCATAAACCATCTATGATGATCAATTCTGGTGAGCCGCAGTTGTTAGTGAATCCTTCGGAACAGTTAAATGAAACATGCAATATTTTATATAAGAACTTGCTTCTAGCAGGTATCACAATATACAAAAATTTCCCTACAAAAACTCTTAATAGGAAAAGCCTAGCTAGTTTGGTTGTCATTGTCGCCAGAGTCGTCATCACTGCAGCCATCGAGATCTTCACTCGAACTTGCTCTGTCTGGGTCATCCTCCAGCTCCTAGCCATCAGGATAGCCCGCCAACGAGTCATAACTATCATCATCGTCCGAGATTGCTATTGGTGGACGTTTCTTTCTGATGATTCTTGAGGTGGAGGGAGTTGTGACCGAGGTGGGTGTACTAGCCGACAGAGACTGTCAGTGTAGCGCATAAGCCGTGGCTAGTGGATTCATTGATATTGCGCTATGGCACCACAGCCATTGTCGCAGGGGCTTCAAAGGCCGAGGAGGCGAAGAGGTGGTAGTGGCGGAGGGTAAGTCGACGGTGGAGGCGAAGTCGGTGGCGGTGGCGGAGCCGGCATCGGAGGTGACGGTAGTGGAGTCGTCCCACATGGGGCAGCGGAGTCGACAGAGAAGAGGATGGAGTTTGAGTTGCTCATGGCTTGGAGGCAGTGGAATGCAATCGATCGATCGGAGGTAGTGAAGTATTTTTGATCCAACACTACCTTATATATATCATTACGAAAGTGCAATTACGACCTTCGTTGGAGAAACAAAACACCTATAAGATGAAAAGTCTTCACAGTGGAATTCATCGAAACAGCGCGCTTGGAAGACGAAAGGTCCTCACAGTGGAATTCTTCGGAATAGTGTGTTTGGAACACGAAAGGACATCACGGACGGTTTGTGGATAAAACTGTCTGTGATGAGGACGGTTTTATCTATAAATCATCTGTGATGATCAATTCTGGTAAATAAGAATAGAGCCTCGACCTCCTCTGTATTTTTAGGGTTTCCTAGATATTTTTTAGGTGGCTGCGATTGAGAGGCGATCTGGTGAAAAGAGACCCTAGATTTAGAGGTGTAATCATGGATCCTTGTACTCTAGGTCATCTAAGGTTAGTAATTGCTTCAAATTTGCATTATTTTTTAGATCTAGCTTGGTAAAGAGGGAAATAAAGCTTGTTTCTAAATCTAGCTTGGTGTAGATCTCTTTGTTCTCGATGATGTAATGTAGTAATTGGTTCAAATTTGCGTATATTTAAGATCTAGCTTGGTAAAGAGAGAAATAAAGCTAGTTTGTAGATCTACTTGGTGTAGATCTATTTGTGCTCTGTGATGTAAAGTAGTAATTGGTTCTAATTATGTTATACTCAATATGTAGATAGTTACTAAAAGGAAGGTGACCTAGGCTAATAATTGGTTATAATTAGATCTAGCTTGGTAAAGAGGGAATTGAAGATGGTTTTGATATAGCTTAGTGTAGATCCATTTGTTCTTTTTGATTTAAATTAGTAATTAGTTCTAATTGCATTACATTGAAGATGTAGCCAACTATGTGAAGAGAAAATTGAAGATGTTGCGTCTAAATGTAGCTTACATGTATATGTTAGGAGCTATATAAATTAATCGGCAAGTTGAAATATAGCCTATATGTAGCATATATCTGCATGTGCACTCCTAGTGTACTTAATTTATTATTTAATACCTATTGTTACATATGTAGCGTAGATGGATCGAAGCTGGATGTACGCTGAGAACCGTACAAGCGCCGAGTACATTAATGGTGTCTCTGGTTTTAGAAGAGCTCTAGAAGAAGATATGTTGAACAAGGGGGGTGGAATTAATGCCTTGTCCATGCATTGACTGTGAGAATCTGAGAATGTTTTGAAACCTAGCGCAGATCAAAGCACATTTGATTCTACGGGGTTTCAAAAGGGGGTATACATGTTGGACCAGTCACGATGAAGAGCAGATTATGCAGGGACTAAGTAGTACTACCATCGTCGACGAAGTCAACGATACTCTGGATATCAACAATGAAGTCAATGATACTCCGGATGATATCGACTATGCTTTCGATAAGGATAGGTTTCACGATGATAATCTGGATCAAATGCTACGGGATGCAGAAGGGAACCGTGATGAGTGGGAGTATGTAAAATTCTGAGGCTTGATGGACGACTTAGAGAAACCTTTGTTTCCGGGTAGCAAGTCCAAGTACACAAGGTTGTCATCCGTGCTGCAGCTGCTAAAATTAAAGGCAAACAACGGTTGGTCCGACAAGAGTTTCACAACGCTGTTAGGTCTGTTAGCAGATATGCTTCCGGAGGGAAACGAGTTGCCGACAACCACCTACAAAGTCAACAAGATTCTTTGTCCCATAATAATGGAAGTAGAAAGAATACATGCCTGTTCGAACGACTATATCCTTTACCGCAAAGAGTACGCAGACTTGCATGTATGTCCGGTGTGCAACGCATCTCGGTACAAGCGTAAAGATAGATCGGATGATGACGACGAGGGTATGGAGGTGAAGAAAGGACCTCCTGCTAAGGTGGCGTGGTATCTGCCTGTAATTCCCCATTTGAAACATTTGTTTGCGAACCCAAAAGAGGCTAAATTGCTTTGGTGACACTCAGATGACAGTAAGAACGATGGAATGATAATGCACCCTGCTGATTCCACCTAGTAGAGAAACATCGATGGGAGGTTTCAAGAATTTGCAGTGGATCCGACGAATATAAGGTTCAGAATGAGTATGGATGAAATGAATCCTTTCGGCAACATGAGCAGCCGTCATAGCACTTAGCCCGTGAATCTCTGTGTGTACAACATTTCTTCTTGGTTGTCTATGAAGCAAAAGTACATTTTTCTGTCTATACACATCGAAGGCTCGAAGCAACTTGGGAACGATATTGATGTGTACCTAGCACCATTGGTGGAAGATTTGAACACATTGTGGGCTCTAGGGGTACAAGTATGGGATGCTCACAAACGAGAGTACTTCACTTTGCATTGCCTGTTGTTCTGTACTATAAATGATTATCCTGTCCTTGATAACCTATCGGAGCAGAGTACAAAAGGAGCCAAAACATGTACTCATTGCTTGGATGACACCGAGAGTGTGTGGCTGAATCACTCACGCAAAACCGTGTACATGCGTCATCGTAGGTTCCTTTAGAGGAATCACTCATACTGCAAGATGAAGAAACAATTCGACGGAACGACCGAAGACGATTTAGCTCCAAAGCCTTTAAGTAGGACAGACATTTATGATATGGTTAAGAACTTGGATGTTGCGCTTAGAAAGGGACGTAGATCGACGACCCGTGAGAAGAGCATGTGGAAGAAAAGATCAATATTTTGGGACCTACCTTATTGGGAGCACCTAAAAGTTCGACACTGCATCGACGTGATGCACGTAGAGAAGAATGTCTATGATAGCTTGATTGGTCTCTTACTGAACATTAAGGGTAAAACAAAGGATGGTATCAACGCACGGCTTGACTTGGTCGATATGGGCATTAGACCTGAGTTAGCACTGAAAGAGACCAATAAAGACCGAACATACTATGAACCTACTTATTACACTCTATCCAAGGCCGAGAGAACTGAACTTTGCCAGTGCTTGCATGGTGTAAAAATTTCGTCCAATTACTCATCCAACATAAAGAGACTTGTTTCGATACAAGATTTGAGTTTAACTAGCATGAAGTCTCATGATTGCCATATGCTTATGATACAAATGCTCCATGTGGCAATTAGAAGTATCTTACCGAGCAAGGTCCGGGAGATAATCACAAGACTATGTTATTTCTTTAACAAAATTTCTTAGAAGGTCATTGATCCCAAAGGATTATATGCTCTGCAGGCCAAGGTGGTAATGACTCTATGTCATCTTGAAATGTATTTCCCTTCGTCGTTTTTCGATATCATGATCCATCTCATTGTTCACCATGTGAGGGAGATAAAGATGTGTGGGCCCGTGTTCCTACGAAGCATGTACCCATTCGAGAGGTACATGGGAATTCTCAAGTCCTACGTATGAATCGATCTCGACCGAAGGGTAACATTGTCGAAGGTTATGCAACTGAAGAGGCCATCAAATTCTACATGGATTACATGGCTTAGTGATAGCATCTAGGCCCCCTCAATTAATTTATTATGTTGTATCATATAGTTTTGGTGTTGATGACTAAGTCAATAATCATTAAGCTATGGAGAGCATGGGCTAAAAGCATAAATGAAGAATTATGGACTCACAAGATTAAGGTGCTTTGTTACTAGTTTATGGCTTGGGAGATGATTCAAGTCAAGTAGTTAGTGTTATTCTTTTCTTTGAGCCGTACTATAAAGGGGGATTGTGCACAAGTAAGTTCTTGGGTTCATGAGTATAGAGTAGACTGCTTGGAGTTAGAACTCTCTTTGAAAACTTCTAATCCCTGAACCAAGTTCTTCTCAATATGTCAAAACCTAAGTCTAACCCCGGACCAAATCTACTTTTTGCTTTCCTAAGTCCGGAGTACCTTCCTTGACAAAAACTTCATGCACCAAGCCATTCTATGCAAGTCTGACCCAAATTAGGTAGAAACAATCCTAACCGAGCACTCACCATTCACGCCGGACCAAATTCTACTGTTACCCAAATTCAGTCCGGCACAGAAGCAAATCTCTCGGTTCCAAGTTCTAAAAATCCTTTGCATAGAAACTGAAATTTCCCTTTCACGACGGACCAAATTTTTTAGTCCGGCGTACATGCCAATAACTTCATTCATGTCGGACCAAATTCAGTTCAGTCCATGATAGAAGTTTCTTTAAGAAATTTCTAACTGAGCAAAATTCTTTTTATGTCAAATCAACTTTGTTTGAATTCTCACATATTCAATCTAGAGCACTTGCACTCAGTTTGGCTAAGAGCTCCAAAGTTATTGATCAGCATTTTAGTCAAAACTTCAAATTCCCAAACAAGAAAGTTTATCCATTTACTACGGACCAAATAGTTATCATATAAAATTTTAGTCCATCAAAAGTATTTTACCCCAGACCAAAATTCATATAAGTCCATAGGTTCCTTGAAGGAATTCTCAAAAGGAAACTGAGAGTTTTCCATTTACGCCGGACCAAATCTCTCCTTTAAAATATTTAGTCCGGCGCAAACATGAATCTCTCGATTGAACCTTTTTTTCTTGTCAAAAGGTCCATGGTTACTGGTTCTGCAAAAAGCCATCTACAACGAACCAAACATTTTGGTCCGGCGTACATATCAAACACTCATTCCTTGTTGTACCAAATCCCATCTACGATAGACCAAATTATTTGGTCCGGCGTAAACTCTCAAATTTGGTCCGTGGTACACTGAACAAGTATCGCTAACCTCTTTCACTTAGTCCGTTGTAAACGTATATTTTTGATATTCTAACACATCCAACGGCTACTGTGGTAGGTGTAATGGTTATATTCATGCCAAATGTCTATATAAGCATTTCCTGAGCCATCTACCACAGAACTTTATGATCTCCTTGACATTTTAGCAAACTTAGAGTTTTCATTCCTTCAAGGAGAGTGTGCTGAACCTCTGAACCAAAACTCTTTCTTTTCAAGGGTGTTTAACTCCAAGCTTAAGTCTAGCGTTGTGTTTGTGAGTGAACCAAGAGACAGGGTTTGTGTAGAGTCTATTACTCTTGGGTCTTAGTGATCCTAGACGGCTTGGAGGCGGTGAAGGTGTGACCTGTCCAAAGAAGCTTGTGGAAGGCCACCTTGTCTGTGAAAGGTTCGAAACGCACCTCACCGGAGTGGTGAAAGAGTTGTCATAATGGAGACCCAAAGCTACTGCGACTAGCTTGTGGGGGAGCTATAGTTCTTGTAGAAGTGCTCCAACGTGGATTAGGAGACAGGCTCTGAACCACGGGATAAAATCATTGTCCCTTATTTATTCTTGTTTCTATTGAACATTTTATTATTGTTGTGAGTTATTTCCGCTGGTGTTAGTGTACTTTGCACCGGGGTACCCTCTCCGTCGTAGAAGTAATAGGCCCAAGAAGTGGCCTGGCCCAGTGTGGCGCCCTAGCGGGCAGCCGGGCGATCACGTCCTGCCCGCCGGGTGAGGAGCTCGTCACGGCCCCCTAGCGAGCGGCCGGGCGATCACGCCACAGTCACCGGCGAGCGACGCGTGGCACCTGGCGAAGCGGCCGGGCGATCATGCCTGCCGCCATGGGCGTGGAGCCCCTCACGGGCGAGGCTTATGAGGCGACGAATGCGGCGGCCGTCTGGGCCCCCCCTGTCAGGCCACGGAGGGAACCAAAGGAATGAAAGGAAGTCTTCGCCTCGAAGTTTCCCTACCTTGGCACCTTGTGTCAGGGTCATTAATTGTGAAGGGTTCTACTATCGACATGACGACGGCTTGTCCCTCTGACGCCTCTTACCAAACCCGTCGCAGGAGCGTCATATCCAGGGCGGATCGGGCGAAACCACGCACCGATATTAAATGAGGTTTGAAGGACAAGGCCACGGAGGCGTATGTAATAAATGAGTCGTGGGTCGACGTGAAAATTGGAATGATGGATGTAATTAATGTGTTGTAGATAAGTATGGCGTCTCCTTCTCCCCTGTCCGGGCCAATCCGTCTATATAAGGGCGCCTCGGTGCATGGGACGAGGGGGCCGGAAGGAGGACGAAAGATCGAGAGATCGAGAGGCTGAAAGAAGAAGAGAGAACTCACCCAAGCTGTAAAAACCGTTGTAATCCCCTTCACATTTCCTCAACAAAGAACCAGCAGGACGTAGGGCCATTACCCGAGCTGGGGGCCTGAACCTAGGTACATCGCCGTGTCTATTAGTCTTTTGATTCCCAGAATCCATCGTGAGAGACATTAGGGTTTCCAGCCACGAATACGCCCTCTACTGAACCATACCTTCCGTCTAGGGAAAAGTCAACCCTGTTCGTTGACAGGGTCTTGTTAGGTGGAATACGCCGACAACTGGTATCGCTGCTACTCTTATTTTTGTTATCTTATCGAGAGTAGCTATAAATTTGATTAAGTCTATTTAAACTGTTTCTTAGGTAGTTTAAAATTTTGAAAGTTGCCTATTCAACCCCCCCTCTTAGGCCAACTTAATCCTTCACTCAGGTCGAACCGATAGGTGTGCCTCGATCCTGCCATGTGGCTAGGCTCTAGGGCATCGGGACCATTGGAAGGAAAGAAATCACACCTGATTTGGTTGCTGTCGGCGTACTTTGCGCGAGTACCCTCTCCCGCACTTCGCGTCGTGTACGTGGCGGCTTTGGCGGGCGGTGGGGAACACGCCTGCCTTGACGTTGGTCACGTGGCGCCAGCGAGTAGGTGGCGAGGCGCCTGCTTTCGCCGGCGCCCAGCCCACATGGCGGCCTAGCGGCGGGTGGCGGCGCCCGCCCGGCAGTCTTGGTCCACGTGGCGATTCGGGCGGCGGTGGCGAGGCGCCGCTTTCGCCGGCGCCCGGCCACGTGGCGGCTTTGACAGCGGGTGGGCGAACACGCCCGCCCGGCAGTCTTGCGGTCCACGTGGCGTTGAGGCGGCAGTGGCGAGGCATACTGCGCCGGCGCCCAGCCGCGTGGCGGCCTAGTAAGCGGGTGGCGAAACACGCCCGGCAGGCAGTGCCGATCGCGTGGCGTTCGGACGGCAGTGGCGAGCGCCTGCTTCGCCGGCGCCCGGCCGTGGCGGCGGCGGCGGTGGCGAGGCATACTGCTTTCGCCCGCCGCAAGGCAAAAAAGTGGTCGCGAGGTGGCTTCACCTCGAAGTCTCCTTCACCCATCGTCTCGCGTGCGAGCACGCCCGGTATGTCGAATCCATTGATTGTGAGGAATTCTCTTGCCAAGACCAATCCTCGGCGCTGTCGCCTACCCATCTCAAGGGTCCCATCCGTGGTGGCGAAGCCATCTTGTCGGCATTTAATGAGGCGAGAATGGGGCGGCCTGAAAGGAGTAATAAATGTATGAAGATCAGCATGATGACCCCCCTTTTACCTACCCCCGTTAGCCTGGCCTATATAAGGGCCCTCGGGTGCATGCGGAGGGGGGACGAACAACCAAGAGTTCAAGCATTCACTACTAGAAATCTAACTTTTGCCGAGGGTGGAAACACCGTCGGGTATCAGCAAAAACCGTCGGTCACGTACATGGCCGAGTGTATACCGTCGGGAATCTCCCCTCGGCAAATCTTCGTCGGGAAATGGTGTGATGGCCGACGGTACCTTCGGCCATTTGATTTCCGTTGGTTTGCATGGCTCTCGGTGATTACATACACGAGTGGTTTCTTCACCGTTGGGATGCTGCGTCTGCAAGAGTTTTACCTCACCGTCGGGAAATTGGAGCTTCGGTGATAAAATGGGCAAAGGTTTAAAACCACCGTCGGCTTTGTATTTATGTCTGTGGTGCCTCACCGTCGGCCTAAAAGGCGTTCGGTTACAAAATTAGTGAAGGTTTGAAACAC
Organism: Guadua angustifolia; assembly: GCA_036346375.1. NCBI lineage: Eukaryota > Viridiplantae > Streptophyta > Magnoliopsida > Poales > Poaceae > Guadua > Guadua angustifolia. The sequence goes on along the minus strand of CM070504.1, from coordinate 23,120,732 downwards.
CGTTGTAGATTTATTTGCCGTCCGTTTTGCACGATAAATCGGGTATTAAGGCAGCTCGGTTATAAACTTGGTGAAGGTTTAGTCACCGTAGGAGATTTATTTGCCATTTGGTTTACTGAAACTTTAGGCTAATGATAACCCTCATAAACTATATTACCAACATTGTCACAACTTTCGGTAAATTTATTCTTGTGCATTTTTCAACCGTCACTCATTATTGACCCTCGGTAAAGATTTAAACCGAGGTACCATTAAACGCTTCGACAAATGAAGTAGCAGCTCGGAAATGATTTTTTGAAACAAAATTTTCTTAAAATGCATGAATTGACGCCATATACAAAGAGAAATATAATTGATATATAAACATCAAACATTGCCATATGTCAAACAACTAATAGAACCATATATATTGTTTAAATAATATCATCCATCCACACAAATAATACCCGACTTACAAGATGTCATAGCGATAGCAAAATATTGCAAACCATAAGATAAACAACGAACACTAAAATTATCCTCCAATATGCATAATAGTCAAATAAACACTAATTGAGTCAACACGATAGTCCATTTAATCATCCGTAGGTTCTCCCATCTTTGTAATCACCATCGATTGTCATCTTCACTTCCTTGTACTATAGGATTGTTGCCGCCGCCTTCTTCACCAGAAGCACTCTATAGCAATGGTGAGAATATGTTAGTTGTTAAGCAACATAAGTACCAATCTACTATTTGATTCCTTTTCTTTTCATTAAACCTTCACAAGAATATTTTAAAAAATACATTGCTAACCTTGTCATGACTGTCATGATTATCCCTGTCTTGTTCTTCCATAAATCCAGCATTTGAACCAGAAGTGTCCTAAGAAACATGAAGGAAAAACTATTAGTAAAATAATATATGTCTAAGCAAGTAAATTTAAATTTATCATATGATGGCAATGAAGGTCATAGTCAACAAGTAATAAATTGTTTTATGAAGTTACTAGCCACTAGAAAGTTAGCATACCAACGCATTTGTGAATGTATCATAGTCAATCCTCCTCTTGCGGCCAATGCTGCAATAATCCTAGATAGTGACATTCATTCTTCTATTTGTGATTTTAATTCATAATAAACAAAATATTACCCTCACAACATGCTCCATGCGACGGTAAGAAGCATTCTCTCTTTGTAAACTTGCAACCTTCCTTTCTAGATAAATCTCTCGAGCACTGCTAGTTGACTGTGATAAAGTCCTTTTCCTTGACTTTATGGCAGCCTTGTCTTTATGACTAATTGCTTCATTACCAATGGCTAGCCTACCATGTGGCATTTGACCTGTAAAGTTATAGATGACGCTAACATCTAAATCATGCCTTCGACTTGCCAATTTTTCCATATTCTTTTTCCATGCCGATGAGTATTGTTCCTTTTACACATCAAAAGCGGGAAAAGGTCATTAGTAAATCAAACCAATTTTCTCTGACACATTAGATTGGAACTCACCCAAACATCTTTGGCTTTTTGGTGTATAGCTCTTCATTACTCCTTGTTGCATTCTATGTGTGTCTTGCCATGAACCAACAAGCCGGGGTCTTCTCGGTTTGTGTTTCTACAATTAAAAAAATAAGTTAGTGTGCGCAATGCATTATCGTAGAAATAAAGCGTAATGGTTTGCTAACCAAGAATTGTCGTGTAGCAACAAGGCTTCTTGACCCTCCACAATGGTAGATAGTATCTCCTCCGGCTAGCCTATTTAAACTTGCCATTTAAAGACTTCTTTACAGATTCGGTGTACTCCAATACTCACATAGTAAATGCCAAGTATCCTCATCTGCAAAGTCACTTGGCTTAGCGAAATCAAAGCTTGCCTTTGTAGGCCAATGATTACCCTCTTCATCAACATCTTACGGAGGCATGTTGTCATTTGCATATAGTATGGTCATCGCTCTTTTTTCTCTTCAAACAACATTTGTGGCACTTTCTTTTGAAATTCTCTTCTAAGACAATATTTGCATTATCCTTATCGCTTGGATCACACTTGAAAGTCTTCTTTGAAACATGGAAAGATAATAATGTTTAGCATTTATGCATGATGGCTATTAAAAAACTTATGCAAGAAAAATTACCCAAAACTCTCTTTTGATTCTTTCAGCTTGCGATAATACTCTTTGTGGATTTGGAGACCACTTATAATCCTCCCAAGTAAGTGCAGGCCTCCTCTCATCACCACGCCCAATTGGATTAGGATATAGTCGTCGCACTAGTGCACCAATCACTGTTGACGGTTTACGGGAGTGCACATAAGGGTGCACTTCGAATTCACTATTGATATGGAAAAAATAACAAAAATAAGCATATTCACATAATCAATATTCTAAGTACAACTTTTTTGCCATTAGTAGTTGATGGACCTGATTTACTTAACAACCATAAAAGAATAACTAAAAGGTGAAATTAAGGTGGTGCTAACACGCCAAGCTGGAACTATTCTTGGGCGTTCGCTCTCCTCAAGTCTATCACCAAATCCAGTTCTAGCTCTAGTCTTCGATCATCATTTTGCTCATTGGTTGTTGGAGAACCACCGTTTGAGGCGAATCACTACAAGGCGGTTCGATTAGTCTTGATGGTCCATCATTTGGCGTCTATGCATTAGCGTCCACTCATCACGGAAGTACATGATATAACAATTATAGTCTTGAAAAAAACATATATTGAAAAATACAACTATTTGATGTTGAAATAAAATGGCAACAAATTTAACAATGAAACCGAACCGAGATAATCACCGAACATGTATCTTTGAAATAATTAAAATGGTACAGATTTAACAATGAGATGTTTGGTCGATGAAGCTTTCAAAGTCACCAAGCATATGTCGGCCCTCCTAGAAGTTTATTATTTACATGTATCATTGTTAAATACATGTTTCAAAAACTATTGTTAAAAGTAATTGCCAACTCTTGGATATTTGGTGGAAGTTGAATACTAGTTAATTTGCCATATGCATGCTCATTGTGGTATTGGGATACTGCAGGTACTTTTCAGAACCAGGTAACAAGGTTGAAAGGGCACAACATGATGTTCTATTTTCTAGGACCATTACTATCTCCATTGCCTTGATGTTTTATAATTGGTAGCAACTTGAAGTTCTGGTGAAGAGCTTCATTTTGGTTTAGAATCCATATACAAAAGAAATTCATCGGTTTAATGGGTGCTCAACATAGCGAGTGGTAAATTGTTGCACTCTATCTAAAAATTGTTGAGGGGAAAAAATATGGTGGCATTGTAGATATATATTCTTTTCAAAAGGACTTCGTTGCTGGTGCTACAAGCAAGTGCGATCATGTTAGCTTGACTAGCTATTTTATCGATTCTTGATAGCAAATTTGCTTCTTGATGCGGAAATCTTGGATGCAACAACTAGAAGCATTTGAAATGAGAGGTTTGGTAGGTTAATTTAGCCTTTTGTCGTTGTCTTGATACTTATTATTTTCAATTTGGGAAAATTATTAACGAGCAAGCAATTACATCAATCTTTGGGATGGTAAAGTATGATTCTCATGTTATGGCGAGGCTACTCAAAATAGCTTCCTTTGGTGAGCTACGCGTGTATACTAATACTACCCATGCATGAGCTACGTATGATGACCATGGGCGACCATGCATATGGAGGCGGAGTCACCGGCGAGGTAGATCTCGATCCTTGGTCGGCGTGGGCGGCGAGCGGGTAGTCGTGGCGGCGACGGGGTGATGAGCTCCTCGCGGCGGTGCTTCCCCCGGAGAGTCGCCAGCGTTTCGCGCCGCGCACCCGCTACCGCCTCCTGCCTCCATATGCATGATCGCGCCGTCGAACAAACTACAGAGGATGTGTCGGGGATTTAACAAGTACCTGTTCGTTGTCGCCGTGCGTTGGGCACCCTTTGTCGAAGCCATGCATAGACTGGTGCTTGACGTCGCCGTCCGTCGCTACGCCGCAGTCCTGGTGCTTGCCCTTGCCGAGTGTTTTATTTGCACCCTCGGTAAATGTGTTCCCCGTTGGTCATTTCATGCAATGGCCGAGTGTAAGATTTCTACACATGGTAAATTTTGTACCCGTCGGCAAATTCTTACATTGGTAGAGTGTAAAATATCCACCCATGGTAAATTCTTTACCACAATCGGCAAAAGGCTTGTCCTTGCCGAGTGTTTTATTGCACCCTCGGTAAATATGTTCCCCGTTGGTCATTTCATGCAATGGCAGAGTGTAAGATTTCTACACATGGTAAATTTTGTACCCGTCGGCAAATTCTTACATTGGTAGAGTGTAAAATATCTACCCATGGTAAATTCTTTAACTTGGTCGATAAATGCTTGGCCTTGCTTAAAGTGTTTTATTACCCCTCGGTAAATGTCTTTCCTGTCGGCCATGAATGAAATAACAAGTGTTCTTCGTTGAGCAAATCGGAATAAGAAAAAGCCGTCGACCACCTTTTTGTTACCTACGGTCTGTATGCTATTACACATTACCCTCAGCAAAAGATAGATTTCTAGTAGTGAGTAGAGCCTAAGGAAGAACTTGTAACTCCAAAGCTCTGTACTTGCTTCAAACAATCAATAAAAGATCTAGCGGGGCGTAAAGTCATTACCTGGTGAGGGGCTGAACACAGGTAAAATCTGTGTGTCATCTTAGTTCATAGACTCTGAAGTCCTTCGTGCGGGAGTCTCTAGGGTTTTCACCCTTTAGGGTTAGCCAGCCGCGAAGACGCCCTCCTATCGAACCAAACCCGGTCTGTAGATTCGGGCCTGTCCGGTGGAATACGCTGATAGTTGGGTGTGCTAAAGCCCATTTCACAGTTTTGCAACACATGGCTATTGTGGCCCCGTATATCAACGAGCACAAGCACTAGCTACAACAAGAGAATCTATCGCGGCAAGAGTACTGGATTATCAGACAGCTTAACCTTCAATTTAACAGATGGTTGAAGGAGTGACAACCGATCAGTGCAAGCTCCTCAGGTGATACGCTGATATGGTTGGCAAAAGGGCCAGCATTTACTGTTGTAACATGGAAAGGATACGACTTAAATGGGTATATATTTTACATGAGAGATAAGGACATGAAGAGCACAAACCAGAACAACGGTGTTCATGTAGATGCACTGAATACCGCTGGGTTGATGAGGAGCTCGTACTATGGGTTCATTGAGGAAATTTAGGAGCTCGACTACATACTTTCCAAGATCCCTTTATTTCGGTGCCATTGGGTTAATCTGCATCACGTGAAGGTTGACAAGTACAGTATCACTACTGTGGACTTCGAACATGTCGGATACCAAGACGAACCATTTATTCTTACTAACCAAGTTGTTTAACCGACCCATCCAACAAGAAGCGCCACGTGGTTCTTCAGGGAAAGAGGATGATTGTCAGAGTTGAGAATGTGGTAGATGAGGAAGAATACAATCAGTTTGACGAGTTACCTTCTATCGGTACTGGCGTCATGGTTCAAGAAGATCAACCTGAGGAAGTTAGCTGCACCCGTGTCGATCATTGTGAAGGGCTAATTTTTATACAGAAGAATAAGCCAGTGGAGTTATGATGAGATCGTTATGTTTATTTCAAATGTACCTGTATTATAATTAATGAGACGTATCTATGTATTATAATTAACGAGATGTATTGAAAATGTATGTATTACAAAATTAATTTGGTAGTAGATAAGATTAATTTGATGTATTACAAACTATATGCAAGCTTAAAAAATCTACTTATAAAAACATGCTTAAAAACTAGGTAAAAAAACAAACATCAAGAAAACTACTTACAAAAAATGGCTTAAAGAAAAGTACTTACAAAAAATAGGCATGAAAAAACAACCTAAAAAAAAATTATTATTACTAAGATGTATTTGTTACATTTTATTATTAATTTCAGAATATCTTAAGTTGGATAACAAAATTAACCTGTGTTGTGAAAGTACAGGCACAAAAAACTACTTAAAAATAAACTACCTAACAAAACAGTCTTAAAATAATGTACTTAATGGTAACCTGCAAAAAAAAGAAAAATTCACATCACAGATGGTTCTAGTTTTGAACCATCTAGGATGGGCCTGGCATGCACAAAAAAAAATTGTTTCCTTGGGATTCGAACCCGAGACCCCCTATAAGCAGACCAAGCCTTTTGCCAACTGAGTTAAGTACCACTTGTGAAATATTATGCCTATTATTTATATGAGGTTATTTGCATCACAGACGGTTCTATATTGGAACCATCTGCGATGTGGTTCCTATTTCTTCTACCCTCATCGTTCTGACCTTCTACCCCCATCGTTTTGTCCTCTGCCCGAAACCATCGTGCTAGTGTCACCATCCACCTCCACCATCGCGCCCTAGCCTGTGCTGCTGTCCGCCTCCACTCACGCCTTAGCCTCCCTCTCCTCCACCACCTCCGCCTGCGCCTTAGCCTCCCTCTCCTCCACCGCCTCTGCCTCCACCCTAGCCCTAGCCCTTGCCGTTGCCTGCCTCCACCTCCCTCCACCCCCTCCTTCCTCTCTTCGTGGGCCCTCCCCTCGGCGGTGCACCCTCGCCTCTACCCCCTCCTCCCTCTGATCACCTCCGCTTGTGCTAGAAGTCCTCCCCCAAACCGAAGGTATGACTTCCTCCCCCTAAATCTATGGCAAGTGTTGGTACATCTGGCAAGAAAACTAACTAAAGTGTTGTATACTGAGATGTTCAGCCTTGAGTTTGTTTCATTTGCAATATAGCATGGTAAATATTATGCACTGCGGTTTATGTCTGAAATGGTTATGGGTTAAAGGCCTTACTATTAATTTATTTATACTCTAGTTCACAGATCTTGTGTGAGGTGATTTACCAATACATGTAAATTTGTCGTTATGCACGGATGTTTTGCTAATAAGATGATTATATATGCATGGAGGTTATAATCTGTGTACAAGTTAGAATCTGGCTCTTATATATGCATGGATGTTTTGCTAATAAACTGATTAAATTCTTAAGAGGGGACTTAGTAATATTTACATTCGAATCTGGTTGGTGATGAACAATCGTATATAGACATTCAAACAGCATGTTTGACTACTTGAATATTTGCCTGCAAAGTATAAATTGGTGGATAAAAACATCAAATTCAACTAGAAATGAAGATGGTGAAAAAAATTCAATGTCTGTCCACAATTTTTTCATATCCATGTGCAATTTTTGCACACTATTTTGAATTATGAATATATCATAAGTTTTATCCTAGAACAACATGCTCGCTCACCTTTGCAGCTGCCATATAGCTTCTCTTTTTGTGCAATCTCTTAGTCCAATATGCTTCAATCAAAAACTGCAAATTGCATTAAAACTGCATATATATTCCATGATTTATAACATGTTGTTTGTGTCATGTAAACTCCACCTTAACGCCTTCTCACCGCTCGATGATGACAATCGGTGAAGTAATGATCATAACAGTTAATTTTGCAAGTTTGGCATTGAACTAGTAGACTTGCATGCTAATAAGTATTGATTCAATATACTTATTTGTCTAATTAGTGTTCATTACCTACTGTCACTTTACTTCTGTTGGTAGCACACTTCTTTATCTATATTTTGTTTACTTCAATTGGTAAGCTTGTTTGACGTTGATCTGAATATTACAATCAGATTTAGTTGATATCTATTGATCACAACATCTTTGCTTTATTTGATTATGTTAATATGAATTTTGCCTCTTAAATCTGCTGGTAGAAGCGTTGAGCTACTTGTATTAATCTTCTCTGTTGATTCGGTTGATTAATTAACATTGCTTGACTTGAATATAATCTGGTCTTAGACTTTTAAAACAGTGATCTTAATTATCAATTCTTTAATGTGCATGATAAGGTGGTAAGGGTTCAAGGCCATACTTGCTTAATTGATTGTTTAGCCCATTTGAGATTAAGATTGAAGATTAGAAATCTTCAAACTTGCCCGATTTCTGAGAGCACCACAAACAAATTTACATCATCCTCTTATTATCGTGGTTTGTTCAACAATATTGATTGGTCTTGTAAGCAATATCAATTCTTTTAACCTTGTATGTTCAAAACAACTCTTAACTTACCTTCTCTTAAATTTGCATCTCTTAATTTACCTTCTCTTAAATTTGTTTCTCTTAAGTTACCTACTCTTAACTCTGCATCATACAATTACAAACGTATTAAAGAACGCTTAAATTTACTTGTTTTCCTCTTCTATAAGCCTCTATGATTTTGTTTATTTACTGACTTTGTTTATTTACCAACTTGCCTCTTATATGATCTTCATTACAAGATGGCATCCCCTCATTCCTCGTCGCCGAATGGATTTGATGAGGTGCCCAACGTAGGAAATCAGAGGCTCGGTCTAAGGCTTAGTAAGAGGCCTCAGAGCCGATACACCATCACAGTAATCGATCCACGTGATGGGGCCCCTACTGCGCCTCCAAAGGCTGTGGCAGCTTTTCAAACCATGTGCGAGATCGTTGAGCGTAAAAGGATCCCCATCACCTATCCATCATGGAAGATGCAGATAGATGAGGAACGCGATAATTTAGTGACTGAAATATTCGTGTCATTCGAGCTCCCACAAGACACCATGCCCACATTGCGATGGTATGCATTGCTAGTGGTGGGAAAGGTGTGGAAGAACTTCAAGAGCATCCTCGTCACTAATTACGTGAATAAGGAAATGACTCTATTCTAGAAGTACGGGTTCATCACTGAAGATGTGTGGGGACGATTTGTTAAGTTGAAGACGACAGAAGAGTTTGTGTGTCAAAGTGCGGCGCACAAGACCGTCTAGTCAAAAAACACCCACCCACACAGACTTGGCTCAACTGGGTATGCAGGCAAGATTGCGCAATGGATGAGGGAGGACAACGAGGCTGTCCAGAAGGAGGTCGCACCACCATTTGGACCCGCACGTCTGAAACTGAGTAAAAGCAAGGTCACATCCCACGTCTTCGGGCGGCATGTCCTTTGCCAACCTTGCCGATGAGGAAGTGTCCCAACATCTAATATCGTTAAGCACAGAATCTTCCCAGGGATCTTTCACTTCTGACAGAGAGAAAAATATAATCTCCACAGCCTTGGGAAACAAGAAGCACCCGGGTCATACATGAGGCTTAGGTGTTTTTATTCCCTGAAAAATGGGATTCTCACATAACTCCAACACGTATTGAAGTAGGAATAGAAGTAAAACCGAGCGCCAAAAATGGCTAGTAGCCTTGATTGAGGAAAGGGTTGAGGAAAGGTTCAAAGCATAGTTTGATAGTCAGTTACAAAGCTTTGAGGAAAGGATGGAGCAAAGGGTGGCTATGGAGAGGCAGACATGGAACGTGCAAGCCCAAGAACCACAGGCGTAGTTCAGCCCAGCCAACCATCAGAGCAGCTACTCGTTCGCTCCTGAGACGGATATGGACGAAGCCAGATTTCCTTTGAATGAAACCAGGGTAATATACAATGTCTGCAATGCTCTTTAGATAGACTTGTTTGACGTATTATCTAATTAATTGTGTACCCTTACATAGATGGTCACATCGTGCATTCTCCAAGTGTGGCTTGCCAACGGCTCTGTTCCCCTTCAAGCTGTTTGGGGACGTGCGTATCCATCTGGTGCAGGGCGTTAGTGCATGATCGTACTTTACAGCCAGGCTACGGGAAGGTCGAGGTCGACGGCATACATAAAATTTGCAAGACCGTCACACTAGAGATACCCCCAAACGATGAGATCGTCACACTAGGGGATGCCATTGGCACATTCATCCAGTGACCCAAGAAGGACATCTCCTTCGATGACTGCCTAGAAGCATCGAAGCTACAAGCACTACTAGAGCCACGTGATGCGCCGGAGCAACCAACACTACCGGAGCCATGTGTTGCACTGAAGGAGCCTGCCAAATTGGCTACCATGTCCCGTCATGCATAGGCCGATACTGCAGTTCGGGCCAAGTCGTCTCCCATGAATACGATATTTGGTAAACGGTGAGGTGGTTACAAGGGCAAATCAAAAGTGACAACCACATCAGCCCATGACTTTTCGTTTGCCCCGTTGGCACAGTAATTCGAGCTGAGACAACCATTCATACCGAAAAAGCGCTAGGAGACACTCACATTGGCATGCGTTAGATTGCAAGATTGGTGCATGGAACAAGCCTAATTTGTTGGCATAACGTGCATCGAGTATCTCGGCCAATTTCAAGGAGGTGCATTTATTACACTGATTTTTAGATGGCTATTTCGTGGTCGGCTTCAACGACTTATTCAATCTATACAACCTCAATGCTCTCGACGCATCACTCATGAGTTGCTGGACATTGTAAGCATTTGTAATCACAGTTTACATTCGTGTCGTACCGATAAAGGTCCAATATATATGATCCTTGATTTTGTATATCTAGATACATGATTATGGAAGCAGAAGCAAGGGAAACAACCGATGGGTTTCCTCGACCCACATATGGTGTCCAAGCAAACTATGGACGAAAATTTAGAAGTCGTCCACAAGTACGTGGAAAAAGTATTGCCGACTCAATGGAACAAAAAAATTCATACTTTTACCCCACAACCCAGGGTAAGTGCTTCATCCAGTTGCTTTGTACTATATAACGCAACTTGCAGTTAGGTTCAATGACCATGGTGACATGACTGTGTAGGTTTCACTATATTCTACTCATAATTATACCAAGACAGAATTGGGTAATTTACCTTGGTTCTAAAAAGGGCGGCACCCATGACTTGAAGCCTATCAGAGATTTACTCGACACATTGTTCAGTATCTACAAATTTTGTGGAGACCCACATAGGAAGAACCCAGCGACGCTGAAGCATATTTACAACTTTTCGGTATCTGCTAGTACGCAATAATCCTTCACGCTCCATAATAATACCTTCGGAACTAATTAGCCTATTATATTTTTGCAGTGCTACCAGTAACCCAAGGGCACTAACCAATGTGTATTCTACGTTTGCCACAACAAGCAACTCCTCATTGATTCAAAGATGACTAATGTTATAAAGGTTTGTCAATCTTGCAACAATTGTTTCCACTTATTAATTTATATACACGCAAGACTTTACTCTTCCCATTACAGGCTTGGCAATGCGCTGAATATGCATTGAAATAGGCCGACCTACTAGGTATTTGAGAACAACTTTGTGTCTTCTTGATGTGTGAGGTCATTAATTGAAAAAGCGAACACCACTCAAGCCTCGCATGAAGAGTTGTGAATTTGTTAGATACCGTTTGCATTAATTTGTGAACCTTGTGCTGTGAATTTGTGAGTTGTAGTTCTCAATTCAATTAGTTTTTATATATGTGAGTTGATTTCTTAAATGGATGCGTTCTACATTGTAATGTGCGATCAAAGTTAATTTGTAAAATCGATGCATTGTATGTTGATATGTGATCGGAGCTCATTTCTGAAATGTATATCATAATAATGCTAGTGATGCTCTGTATTTTGTCTTTGTTTCAGAGGGTATAGCTAGCATTTCCTGAGGCTAACCAATAGATTAAAATTTTGAAAAAAAAATCAATATCATAGACGGTTCTAAATTGTAACCGTCTGTGATGAGGCACTCATCCCAGACGGTTACAAACTAGAACTGCTTGGGATGAGTGGCTCATCACAGATGACTTTTTTCACAGACAGTTGTAAAACCATCTGTGATAACCGATTGTCATCACTGACATTTCGGTATAGACGGTTCATAAAACCGTCTATGATGTTTTTGTGAACCGTCTGTAATGTAGGTATGCGCAGTAATGCAAACAGTGCCGAAACAAAACGAAGCAGAACATAAAAAAGCCTATCAACGATGATGTTCAGATTCGATATCATCCTCATATAAGGAATAATTAACTATTTGCCACTATTACAGAGTGCCACTTAATACTACAGTGATATGAGTCACTGACAGGCTACAGTGATATGAGTCACAGAGAAAAGTGGCAAATAGTTAAGAGCCCCCTCATATAATCGTCATCTTCTCGCATGTATATATAATATATATCCATTTACATCTCTCTCTTTGTAATTTATCAGCAAATAAATGATGTATATATATAGTGGGTGGGGTCGGTTTTCCGAGCTGTAGATCTGTATCTTATGCTCATCAAATATGCCTTGGATTCGTCAAGGACAAGCAGGTTGGTAGCTTCTGCGTGAATAGTTCGCTCTTGCGCCGAAACCATTTTGTCCCCGTGAATGATGTTATATTGTTTGGGAGCCCACTTGATTTTTTTTCTTAAGAATGGCTGTTTAGACTAGCAGAATATGAGAACCGATGGTTGCTCGGTTGATAGCGTGCCACCCTAGAGCACCTTCCGCCCTAGTTCGAGCCTTGCGTTTGACACAAACGCTCGCGAGAGCCATGGAATTTTCTCTTATGTGCGCGCGCCTGTATAAGTGTTTGTTTCTAGCTTACAGTTACCCTTCTTTAATGAATACTAGTGCTTTGACTAATTTTTTAATAAAACTAGCAGAATATGTTAACGTCGCGAGCCATGGAATTTTCTCTTACGTGCGCGCGCCTGCATAGGTGTTTGTTTGTAGCTTACGGTTACTCTTCTTTAATGAATACTAATGCTTTGACTATTTTTTTAATAAAACTAGCAGAATATGTTAACACAACAAGTACGGCAGGGAGTTTTAGAATCATGAAGAGACCTCTGGAGCAGACAAAAGCATACAAGACTTTATGAAAAGAAAGGGTACGGTCAATTAGAATACTAGTGCGTGGATGTGGCTTATTAGCCCAAAAGACTGTGTCAGGCGGGCTACCTACTGCCCCCACCTAAAAAGAAATGGATGGTATTATGTTGAGGAGCAAAAATGCAAGGTTGTCAGTCTGTTGCTATGTTATTTGAGTAGAAAAATGATTGTTTGACATCACCGAGTGTCAAAACAAGAAAATTAATATCCTCAACTCCTAGAGAGTGAGACTGCACTAGATGAGAAACGTTTAATGTATCGGCTCTGTTCTTGTTGTCTTTACAGAAATAGCCTCGGTAGATGAGTTTTTACAGAAATAACCCATTCCATAATTCCATTTCACTTGCCGTCTCCAGCTCTCCACCTACTCCCCAATCGAATCACCATTTGCTTGCACCACCTGTTGCCAATCCCCCCATTCGCCGCCACCTACTGCCGTGGCATCATCGCTGTCGCCGGCTCGATGCGCCTCAATGCTCGCACGCCTCAGGCCTCTTCCTTTTGCCACCTCCTCCAGCTTCCCCTTTCTCGCCTTGGGGTTCTCGAAGGCGATTCGATGGAGGAGCGGCACGTTGGATCTGGGGTTCTTGAAGGCATTTTGAGGGCGACGAATCTGGTGGTTCTTGGATCCGGTCCGAGAGCGACAGATCTGGTCCGGTCTAGGGGCTCCATGGAGCAGGAGGATAACAAAAGTGAGTACTAGGTTGCCGTAGTCCTTTTGATTCTTACTGTTGCTGGGTTTTAGGGTTTTGATGCTATGTGGTTCTTAAGGATGATCTTGCTTGTTTAGATGTTTATGATCTTGTTTCTGCGATGCTAACTCAATCTAGAAGACAAATTTTTGATTTAGTTGGGTAATTTAAAGCCTCAATTGATGTCCCCTTCTGTGTAGCTTGGTTGGTTCCCATGAATCATCAGATAAAGAGCACTTGGTTAGATTATGATGGATTTGGATTATTTGATCAACATGCATGCTACTTAGTGGAGCTTGGATCCTGAATGTCCTAGGGTGTTTAGAGTTTAGATAACTAAGGACTCAAAAATCTAATGTGAGAAAGAAGGCAGCAACAACAACTGACCGAGGAATAATTTCTAAGGCAGCAACAACAACTGATTGAGGAATAATTTCTAACTGTCAATCCAACTGTAACCAGGATTCTTCATAATTCTTCTCTCATGAATCATACCTCTCATTTCTGTCGATTTGATCCAATCCCCTTGAGCATCGAGCATACTGGACAGCTGGACATATATACAAACTGGAATGTGGTGAGTGGTGACTCCATTTCCATCAGCCTTTTTTCCACCTCCCACATCAGAGCCTCATTGCCCTAAGCTTTGTACCCACCAACAAATTTTGGTTTACCGAAATAACTGAATCTAAATATTTTAGTTAATTCAGTTTGGTTTTTGAATTTGAACCAACAATTTTGATAGCCAATTTCCAAAAACTGAAATATTTTTAAACCAAATAAATTAAACCGATTTGACCGAAAAAACCGAATGTCCACCCCTAGATGGATATATTATAGGGACATGAGTATAATGTTGTACACCTAAAAATTTTTGTAAAAAAATGATATATAATAGGTATATATACATCAACAACATAACCAAATCAATATATATGCTCATCTATCAATTAATTTCAGCATATTTCAATTCTCTCGTTCCTCCCCTCCAGCTCAATTGGCCGGCCTAGCCCATTAGTGAGAAGCTCACCTGCCCATACATCAACCAAGCATAGATGTACAGTCAACCCTAACCAAAAACCTCACTCTCCTTCTCACTTCTCTGTGCTCTGCCTCTCTTGCTCAAGGTGGCGGTGGCAGGAGGCCAAGGGCCCAAGGTGATGGGCGAAGCCGCCTACCTTTCCTCTCGCTCAAGGTGACAGTGACAGGAGGTTAGGAGCCCGACTGTCTTATGGCGATGGGCGGACAGCGGCGGAAGGCTGAGGGCCTAAGCACCAAGGCCAGGGCAACAGGCTGACAATCGCCTGCCCATCAACAACAAACGAGTGTGTGCTTTGTGCTGGGCCACCACAGAGGCCATCAACCAAGGAGGAGGGTTTTTATTACTCTCAACGTTCAGAAATATAAGTTCTATAGTTTGAATGGTCTTGTTTATAAATATAATGTTTACATGTAGATTTAATGAGACTTTTCCTACTATACCTCTATTTGCTCTCTCTTAACCATATGCATTTTTTATTATCACCAACACAAAGTATTATCTCTCATTTTTTGAGACAATTAAGTAAGGTATTTAAGTCATTTTCTCTCATACCTTTCTCAATTTCACTCACAACCTTAATTTTTGTGCAAAGTCAATATATGCCTTATATTTCTGAATAGATGGGGTGTCTCGTTAATCACTCAATTGTCACATATGCTACATTTAATCTCTATTTTTTGGTACAGTTTCATGTGTAATTGATTGTGCCAGTGGTGTAAAATTAAGGGCGTGTTTGGGGGAGCTGCGGATGGACTGAAAAGCTGCTTTTAGCTTGCTGGATTATCAAGCAGCTATAGCTGACGAATGTGGTTTTTCTTGTTATTCCGTTTGGAAAACTGGGTGCTATAGCTATAGCTTTTGAGGGACAACCAAACGAGAAGGCAGCAATCTAGCAAAGCACAGAGGCGATCGAGCGAGGAGGTGACGTGGAGATGGCGAGGAGGGACGGCGGAGGTCAAGGAGACGGAGCGAGCTAGGTGAGAGATGGTCGAGTGAAACCACAGCTAAAAAGCTCCTCCCTAGTAACCGCAGCTTTTGTGTGTGCTTTTGTTATGGCTTAGCTTCCCAGCTATTTGCAGCCATGCTGTTTGAGGGCTTTTAGCCCAAAGCTGAAGCACGGCTAAAGCAAAGCTCCCTAAACAACCCCTAAGATGTGTTATTGAAAGCGCAAAAAGGGCAGGATCAGCGAGGTATGCAGCTGTCACTGGTCTCTATAATATGTTGTTTTTCAAACCATTATGCTCACCTCATGTCGCCTATATACTCATAAGAAATCTCACATATATATATACTAGGTAGAAAAGCGCTCTGTTCTTGTGGGTTGAATTCGATAGCATCGCTCGGAAAAATAAACTTTTTATTTTACATAAAACCACCAATAGGTCAAAAATAGTCTAGAGGAAAAAGGAAAAAAATTATCGAGATGACAACATTCTTTTGTCGAGTCTAATACTCTCGTGTTCACCGAGTAATAATACATGCTCGCAAAACCACCCACGGTGAAAAATAGCCTAGAGGAAAAAGGCGAAAAATCTTCGATGAATATGTTTTTTTTTTGTGACCAAAACATGTTTTCCGGGTTTTTTGGGTGACGAAAACAATTTTTCTGAGTTTTTTTTGTTGCATTTGTTAAAAAAAAGGGTCGTTAGGACGCGCCGGCGAATCCATGGGTCGCTATAAATCTTCGGACGAATCTACATTTTTTTAAAAAAAGACCCGTGGTTATGAACCGTTGGCAAATCCATAAATTGATATATGAATCCGTGTTTTTTTGGTGACGAAAACATTGTTTTCGTTTTTTTTGGGTGCTGAAAATATTTTTTTCGGTTTTTTTGTTGCGTTTGCTAAAAAAAATAGGTCGTTAGGACCCACCGGCGAATCCGCGGGACGAAAACATTGTTTCCGTTTTTTTGGGCGTTGAAAATATTTTTTAGGGTTTTTGTTGCGTTTGCTAAAAAAATGGGTCGTTAGGACCAGCGGTGAATCCACGAGTCGCTATAAATCTGTGGACGAATCTACATTTTTTAAAAACCCGCTGATTCTGACCGTTAGCAAATCCATAAGTTGCTATAAAACTTGATGAATCTGCGTTTTTGGTGGCGAAAACATTTTTTCGGGTTTTTGGGTGGCGAAATTTTTTTTTGTTTTTCGTGGCGAAAACATTTTTCCGGAAAAAGCGGAGAAAGGACTGAACGTAAGCGAGGGACACGGTTGTTATTTTTGGACACATTAGCTATCTGAAAAATTAGAAAAGGGCTTGTTCGCGATTTGAAATTAACGGAGGCTTTTAGTAAATTCTGGGGCGAGGACCTAAGCGAAGGAAAAAAAATATTCTTGTCTCACAAAAAATCGCGGAGGGCCTATCCGTAATTTCAAAGAAACAGAGGGGTTTTTTTTGCAAAACGGCGTGGTGACAGGTGGCGCTCTGGTTGGCTGCCGATTCTTGCACGTATAGGGTTTTTTATTGATTGATATGTACTCCCTCCGTCCCTAAAAGCATGTCGTTTTAGGCTTCTTTTTTTGTCCCTGTAAACAAGTCGTTTTAGACTTTTTGGTCCCCACACGGCGAGTATCTGGAGGCAGCACGCGGTATTAAACGCAGCTTCTCGAACGGCACGGGGAAAATATCTCGCCAAATCCCGTCGTCCCCAAAGGCCACAGTAAAAATCCCCTCTTCCCCGTCCAAATCCCCTCGTCCCCGTCCAAATCCCCAATTGGTCGCTGCGAAGATGAGCGAGGAGGACCGTGGTAGCGCGCGATCGTCGCATCGCGCCGACGCGGCCGTGCGAGGAAAGAATAAGCGCGACATCGAGGTGCGGCGGCGATGTGATGGCGAAAACTCGGCGATGGGATCTGGAAGAAGCGGCCGCCGAAAGCGCCAGCGTCGCCCGTCCGATCGCCGGAGGCCACTGCCGGAGGTGGAAGCGGCCTTGAGGCGATTATCGCGCTGATAGCGAAAACGAAGACGGGAGGTGGCATTGCCGGCCGAAGTGGAGGTTATCGGCGTGAAGGTGGCGCCAGCGTCGTGGAAGCGGCGTCCGGCGAGAAGAAGGTCAAGCTCGCCAGCGATGGGAGCGGCAGCGATGTGGTGGATAAGGGCCAGCGATGGGAGGTGGAGGTGACTGGCGTGGAGTTGGCACCCAGCGTCGTGGATGTGGAGGTGTCCGGCGAGAAGAAGCACACATGAGAATAACATGACCAGCCGCCGTCTGTTTGGTTGCTTTGTGTCGTTTATGGTAGATCTGTTAATGACAACTGACAAGATAAACTGAGAGCTCTGTTGGCTGGTAGATGAACAATCTGCAAAATATATCGGACCCAATTGTTGAATTCCTGCATAGCTAGTGTAGTTATCAGCATATTGGCCTTTATCTTGTTTATCTTATAGAATTCAAAAAGCGTTCATTGTTGCTATGCTTATACTGTTGTATGGACCAATTCAAGCATACCATACTTTTTTCCAGTTCATTTTTAGGAAAATGTGATTGATATAGTATATCACATGATGCATTTGACCACTTATTGCTATCCTCAGCAAGTTGGTATGTTTAAGTAATCCAATTAGTTCATCATGTCCTGCTTTTTTTGAGTTCATTGTTGCTATGCTTATCTTGTTGTATGGACCAATTCAAGCAGACCATACTTTTTCGATTCATTTTAGGAAAATGTGATTGATATAGTATATCACATGATGCATTTGACCACTTATTGCTATCCTCGGCAAGTTGGTATGTTTAAGTAATCCACTTAGTTCATCCTGTCCTGCTTTTTTTGAGTTCATTGTTGCTATGCTTATCTTGTTGTATGGACCAATTCAAGCAGACCATACTTTTTCGAGTTCATTGTTGATATGCTTATCTCTTTGTATGGCATGCATTTGTAGCTTACCTTTGGAATCGTTTGGTCACTGATGCAAACATGGTTATCACACATAAAGGCCTCTTTACTTGTGTATATGCACAATCCTTTGTCATTATTATGCACTGTGTGAAGTGGATTACAATGATTATTACCAGAATTTAGAGTTGGACGGCTAAGTACTATTAGCAACCCTAATTGCAATATGATAGCATTTCTCCATCCGCTTTTCATTCCAATGATTTCATTAGTTCAAATACAATGGGTAGAAAGGCCTAGTTAAGCTAACGATTGTAGGACGACTCATAGAGTCGACGATCACATTCTAGGCGATTGGGCATGCTCCCAAGTGTCTGCATTCTCTCCTTGTTCATGTGAGGGATCTTGTACCTATTGCCTCCACCATCTTTCATGACCTCAAGCAAGCAACTCTGCAGTGTGAGGAACACCCTACTAAGTGTACTTGGGTTGTATTCTTCGTATTCTTTGCAAACATTTTCTATGAGTTTATCCATATTTCTAGAGGTCTTCGTACTAGTCAAAGCTTGGAGAGACGCAAAAAAACCAAGATCTAATGCATTCATGTCAGGGGAGTTTGGTGGCGAGAGATTAGACGAATGTCAAGCCCAGTTTGCGAAACAGCAAATGCAAATTGGGGATCATCAACTGGCACATGGGATGGTGCATTATCTTGCTGAATCCATATAGTTCTCGTCCGGTCTCCTTGTGGCCAACGTGAAGCGATGGTGGAAGCAATTTAGCAATTATGTAAGACCCGACGATCGTCTATCAACCTTGACTGTTTTGGTTACTAGGGTGCCCCTTTCGCGATTGCGACTTGTCCTTTGAGCTGGTTCCTGTTAGAAATAAATCAAAATTAGCAACATCATAGGCACAATGTGCATAATAAAGATTACAACGGAAACAATTGTGGTACCTTTCTGATAAAAGGCCACAGGCCTATCTTGCCATCAAAAGTACAATTACCTTCATCGTCGAACCTTGGTTTTGCAACAGCAGCCAAGAACATTACTTTGTCAATTGCATTCTTGTTTTGGACAGTTCTATGTGGGTCCATCTCTTCAGGAAGCAAGTAGAAAGATCTATCCTTCTTGGTTGCATTAAACCACTTCTCGTCAACATGGACAATGTTGTCCATTTTAATAAATTTTGGTTGATCTCCCAATGAATCAACATCTAACATTGAAAGACACCACTCCAGCCTCTCCTTTTTGTTTGCCTCTCTTAGTGAAGGTTTTAGAGTGTTGGAGTGGCGACGTAGCATCCCCTGTTTGAAGCACCTGTGCAATGTGCTTTTGTTCACCCCAATCTCCTTTGCTAGGGAACGTATAGTGCTCCTTAGAGGCAAAGGAATGTTTAGAACTTGTGTCAAGTCAACCTAGACTTTTTTTCTACCACAGTTCTTAGGTTTTATAGAACCCACATCTACAGGGATTCCTTGATGTCGACACTTCTTTGCTCTATGCCAAACTCGCTGCACTGTACGATGATGAACTTGAAACATGTGAGCAACAATGGTGGTGCTGTTTCTATTTAGTTCCCCACGAGGGTTGGTTCGCTGTAGCAAAGCTTCATAAATATCTTGCCTTTCACGGTCAGTCAACTCTTTTAACCTGCTCACTTCTTCATTTTCATGTGGTGCTTGATGGTTTGAGCCATGCAACTCCTCGTCGAACTCAACATTGACATGGTCTGCGAAGACACCATAGTCATGCATATCTTCATCCATGCCTGTGGAAAGACAACATTAAATTAGTAAGTTACTGATTCTATAAAAAAGATAACAAGTGATGCCTGTTAATTTTTTCTTATGCAAATACTGCTAATTTTGCATTTGTGAATTGCGATCATTAGTTCTGTTAATGCTTGATGTACATATTCCTGAGTCCTAACTTGTGCATTTGTGAATTTTGCATTTGTGAATTGCACTCAAGAATTTTGGTATTATGTTGGACTTGACTTCTGTTGATGCTTCATGTACATATTCCTGAGTCCTAACTTTTGCAGAAAAAGCACATTAAGTTTAGTTACTAGTCTCTTTTTCTTTTGGGGAAAATTGAATCATTACAACTTCTATACTTCCATCTAATATCCGATCTGATTAGGTTATGTTTAGAAATAGAAAATGAACTTCTGTTGATGCTTGATGTACATATTCCTGAGTCCTAACTTGTGCATTTGTTAATTTTGCATTTGTGAATTTTGCATTTGTGAATTGCACTCAAGAATCTTGGTATTATGTTGGACTTGACTTCTGTTGATGCTTCATGTACATATTCCTGAGTCCTAACTTTTGCAGAAAAAGCACATTAAGTTTAGTTACTAGTCTCTTTTCCTTTTGGGGAAAATTGAATCATTACAACTTCTACACTTCCATCTAATATCCGATCTGATTAGGTTATGTTTAGAAATAGAAAATGAACTTCTGTTGATGCTTGATGTACATATTCCTGAGTCCTAACTTGTGCATTTGTGAATTTTGCATTTGTGAATTGCACTCAAGAATCTTGGTATTATGTTGGACTTGACTTCTGTTGATGCTTCATGTACATATTCCTGAGTCCTAACTTTTGCAGAAAAAGCACATTAAGTTTAGTTACTAGTCTCTTTTCCTTTTGGGGAAAATGAAGCACATTAAGTTTTAGTTACAACAGAAATTGAAGATGCTCAGGTGGAGGAAGCATTACAGGTTATCTTTTTGTTCAAATTAATATTTGTACACGTTTTTTGACCATAAAAGCATGGACTAGTAAAATGATTTAGAATGGTGATGGTTGCTGACCTGGGTGGTTCATGTTGCCTTCTTCAAATGCTTGCTCTGCTATAGGATTGGCATTGTGTGCTTGATTGGGTGCACCAGTCTCTTCATCTTCAAAGGCTATGTTTAGATCAAAATACAATCCCCATTTCAGATCATCTGATAATGTTATAATAGTGTTACTAATGCATTCTTTTACTGCTAACCTGGGTGGTACATGCCTCCTCCATGAACTTCATCTGCATTCAGATCATTTGCTTGCTGGTTGGCTCCTCCTTGTGCTGATATGAACACAGTTAAGAACATCAATCCTTAGTGTTGCTACTATTTGGTAACCTATACGTAAAACACTTCAATTTACACAACATACTACTATTTGCTAACCTATATTTTCTTCTTCATCATCAGAATCATGGATAAGATCAAAATTTTCATTGCATGGAGTACTAGTAAAATGATATAGACTGGTGATGGTTGCTGACCTGGGTGGAGTATGTTGCCTTCTGCAAATACTTGCTCTTCTAATATTGGCTGTTCATCTTCAAAGGCTACGTTTAGATCAAGGTACTCCTGTTCATCTAATATTGGCTGGTTTAGGTCTAGGTTGATCATGGCTAATTGCTTCCCTATTTGTGAATGACAGGAAGATTGGTACTAGTAATAATGGATGAAAGTAAATTTATATTCACACCCGTTGGCTTCTTTGCCGAGACTTCAAACTTCCTGGCCGCTTCTGTGATTTCTTTGGCGCCCTGTACTCTAATTTTCTGGCGCCCTGTAATCTCTTCTTGGCGCCCTGTAATCCTCAAACGAAATGTGATTTCTTTTGGCCGCCTGTAATCTGTTCGGCTCCCTGTAATTTTGGCGCTTAGAAAAATTACCGCCACTGTTTTTGGCGCTAACAAAATTCACACGCATGTAAACGGTTAATGACTAGCCTCTTTTTTTGGCACAACATTTACTGAGTTAATAAACCGTCCAAGCTTCTTAATGGCATGAGACAGGGTACATGCGTCATTTTTTTGCCTTCATAATACTGGATTTGAATTCTAAAACGACATGCTTTGAGGGACGGAAGGAGTATATGTGTGTGTGAATACTGTGTCGCGGTATTACCGTAATCGGTGTTGACTTATCCTGACAACCTACCAACTCCGAAGTCCAAACACCCATCCTATAAATCTGAATCCGCCGGTGCACAGAAGTAGTCACTCGCCTCCTATAATTCACAACTTCAATATTCTGGTCCTGACTGGAAATAGGGAGGTGTAGTGTACGTTTGTAAAATCGGCTGCGCACCACGGTATTGCCTCACCCTGTATTGTCATACTACTATCTTCGGTCACAAATAGTTACCGTTTTTAAACATAATTATAGTCAAATTTTCAAAACTTTAATTGTTAATATTTTTTAAATATTTAAATTGGATACATAAAAAACATATGTGTATATTTATCTCAAAAAAGTACTTTCATTATATTATAGTTTTATTATGTTTTATAAATATATTATAATAAAAATTTGTAGATAAAGTTGTGTTTTATCGACCGTTTCGGTATCATGACGATAACAATTTATGACAAGGAGTATGTTGTACTAATTTGTGGTCCGTTTAGCATATTCGCGTACGTCTTCGTTAAGGTTCTTACCATACCACTCGCCAGACCAGGGATCAAATTTACGTTTTGGCCAAAAATTCGGACTTAGCCGAAATCCGAAATTTCGGACAAAATTAAGTAATTTTGGTGGAAGTACATTCAAAATTCAAATCCAGTTTGTTTTGCACCGAAATTTTCGAAATTTCGCCGAAATTACCCTGAAATTTCGGACAAAATGCACTGAATGAAAATTAGTTCAAACGATGTGAAAAATTTTTGAAATTATTTTTTTAGATTCCTGACACATTATAGATGTTCTCATAAAATTTTCAGGTGATTATCAGTTCTGTGGATTTTTCACAAATTCAAACATTGGTACTGTCCCGATGAAACGTTGATCGGCAAGTTTGAACTGGATGAAAAATAGTACAAACGACGTTAGAAAATTTTGAAATTTTTTGTGGAGATTCCTGATATATTTATTATATTTATTTAAAAATTTCAGATGATGATAAAATGTGAGAAATTTTCAAAAATTCAAACATTGGAACTGTCTTGGTAAAGCGCTGAGTGGCAAGTTTCATCCGAATGAAAATTAGAACAAACTAGGTTATAAAATTTTGAAAATTTTTCTGGATGGTCCTGACACATCCATAATATTCTCATAAAATTTTCATATAATTACCAAGTGTCATGAATTTTTGAAAATTCGAACAGTGCTACTATCCTGTTAAAAGGTCGATGATAAATAATAGATTTACTTTAGCAATAAAAAAGGTTTAAATTTTTTAAAAATTTTAAATAAGGGTGAAAAAGAAATTCTTAATATATTATAAAAATTTTGAATCATTATCACGCTCCAGTAAATTTATAAAATTCGTAGAAGGCACAGTGCCATTTATGTTTTTTCTCTGTTTGATTTTTGAAATATAATACAACAAATTAAGTTTAGTGCTTACTGCATTGATAGATTTTATTTAAAAAACAAAGAAAGTTTAAATTTTTTCAAAATTTTATAGCATGGTACTGAGGAAATTATTAATCTGTCATAAAAATTTTAGATGATGATCACACTCGAGAAAATTTAGAAAAATCTAAGAAGTTTACTGTCCCAATTATGTCCATTCTGTTTTTGATTTTTTAAAGATAACAAATGATGTTAAATTATTTTAAACTTTTTATTGTATGATCCCAAACTACTATTGATGTTATTGTAAATTTTTCATATCATTATCAAGCTTGTAAAAAGTTTTAAAAATCTGACAGTGTTTTTGCCTAAATTTTAAAAAAATCTCAAAAAATTAGTTTTTCAACAAATTTTCATAGAATATCACTTTCTAATAGGTTATTGGACCAAATCCGGTGCTCAAACTTCAAAAACCGGATTCAAAACCCGAAATTTCGGCGAAATATCCCGAAATTTCTGAAATTACTGTAGCATTTCAAATTTTTTGAATTTTTAAATTGGCCCGGCATTTGTAATTTTGAGGTGGTCCTAAATCCAAAATTTCGCCGAATTTCGACGAAAATTTGAACCTTGCGCCAGACAGGTTAGATTAAAAAAACAAAAATCCACTAGTGGTCAGCTTTTCCTTACCGTACGTAATCTTAAAATGGTGCAAGCGGGCACTCGATCGGACACGTCTCCATCGCACCGCAAGCTGTACTACACTACTACTTCACTACTTTCTGCCAACTCCTTCCAAGCGGACAAAAACGCTAATTCTGCTCTTTCTCGTCCTACCTAGGCATCCCGGGCACAAAATGGGGAGAAAATACCACGCACGCAGTGCCACGATTAAGTTGAAATAGCATCTCCATCGGCCGTACTGGACGGCTGCATACTCGTGTGCACGCTGTTGCCGCGCCAGGGCCACTCGGCCGATGCTTTCTGACCGCAACCACAACAAGACGCGCACACGACGATTGGAAATTTCGGCACACGGCTAGGGGTGAAAACGGGATGGATAATTCCCGTTCGATCTAGAGCCGGATCCAGTTTTGATCGGATTCGGGAAGTAAAACAGATATCGGGTCGGATCTAGATAGTTAAAAACAGATGCTGGATCGGATTCGGATCGCATACTATCCGGAAAATATGGGTCGGAAAACGGATATCGGGTAATCGGTGATTCGGATATCCGAATTGTCTCATGGCCGCCGTGTCCCCTCACCCCATCACCCGTGAGCCCGACTCCTGTGTCTCTCCCTATCTCTCAGTGTCTCCCGTGTGCAGTGCCTGATCTAAAATTTTGGATCGCCTCCCGTCCCCCAGCCCTGGTGGCCGGCACTCCCCTCCCCCTGACCGGCAGTCCCCGGTGGCCGGCGCTCCCCTCCCTCGACGGCATCTTCTCTCGGTCGACGCTCCCCCTCTCCCCGACAGGCGGTCCCCGGTGGCCGGCGCTCCTGTCCCTTGGCGAGTCAACAGCATCTTCCCCCGGTCGACACTCCCCTTGACTGGCGGTCCCCCTCCCCCCGACTAGTAGTCCCCCAGCGGTGGCTCCGGTTCCCCTCGGCTGGCGCTCCCCCTCCCCTGACGGCGAGTCTCCCCCAGCAGGTAAGTTTTTTCAGATGTTTCATCCAACAAGATCTTGGGGTATGTCAATGGGAAACATCAATGGGGTATGTCATCCAACAATTATAGATCTGGGTTAAAGCATCAATGGAGTAGCATCCTTTTTTCGGGGATGATCTGGGTTAAAGCATCAATGGCGAAGCATCAATGGATTTGGTTGCAGCTGCAAGATCAGTTCATGGGTTACATTCTTCAATATTTGTTGTCAACTGTCAAGTTTTCTGATGGATTTGGTTGTGAAGACTTGTAAATTTTTGACTGCGTTTGTGAGGAGTTCATCTAGGACTAGGGAGTTCGAAGTTTAGTGTTGTGTGACAGACTGATGGGATAATGATGCGTCAGCGTAAAAATTGATGATATGTAAGTTCCTTGATGTGAATAATGGTGAATGGAACAGACCAGAGAAATAATAAACGATTGAAATGTTATGCAATTTTCTGGCTTTAGATTTCAAGTATGTTGTATTGTTGTTGTTACGTCGGTTTCAGGTTGTAGTGGTTTCTAGTGGATGTCATGAAGTGAAAATGTAATGAGAAGCATGCATTGAAGCTAAGTATGCATCTTAAGTTTGTTTACAGCTGCAGAGTGTGTAGCACCTTTTGTTGCTTAGGTTGTGCTAAAGGACTATAAAGTTGCTTGGAATAAGTAGGCTGGAACAAAATGAATAAACTCTTATGATTTACTATGCTTAGGTGTAGGTAGTCGTAAGTGGTGACAGAACATCTATTATTTGGTTTTCTTATGCAATTTGTTAACTAATATTCTTGAACTTATCTTATGCAGTTTGTGAACTAGTATTCAATAGATTTCAACTGTTACTAATCCATTCTGAAAGTAGTTAAGAATTATGTTGGACAAATTCATTTGCTGAACAATATATAGATTCTTCCATGCTAGAAAAGAATAGTTGAAATTATTATACATCAAAAGTGAAGCCAATATGAATTATAGAAGTAATTGCAGGTGTAGTTTCTTGAATGCTTTACTGTCATGGGGCATTCTTGATAGTCAATGAATAGACTTAGAGATTTACTGTCACATGCATAGTTTGATGAGTTTGAAAACATTATTTAGTTTTTCCACGGATTAGTTTCAATGGGTACACTTACTATCACATGCATAGTTTGATGAGTTTGAAAACAAGTTTGAGCTTATTTCATTGAATAGCAGTTAGCAGTACAACAGAGTTGTTGGGGATATGATAATACCCAATTTATTATTCTTAGATTTATCTTGTAATATTCGTTAGAAGTAACATGCATTTCTCAGGATTTTAGTGGTCCTCTGGCGGCCATGGACAGTGCACCTTGAGACATAATCAGCCCTGTAACTGGTTCTGAAAGTGACCTGTATGACTTATGTCCCAGGTTGGCATATTATTGTTATGCTTACGTGTCTTCCATATGTGACCACACATCAACTAGACTTAGAATGCATTTGTTTGTTTAGAGATTATAAGCGATTTTAAAAATTTGGATTGTAAAAGTTGGATTGTTAAAAGCTGGATTGTTAAAAGTGATATTGTTTGGTAACTTCAGATTATAGTGTATTTGGATTGTTGTTTACTGCGTGGCAAAAGTCTGTAGTACCCTACTGCTTTTGTTGTCTTATTTTCTTTGAAAGGTGGAAGGGTATTATGGTCTTTTGTACAAAAAAAAGTGAGAAAGCTCCTTCAGGTGGATTGTGGGATTCTAACAATCTGGACTCGGATTATTACAATCAAATTAAAAGTGTCTGTTTGTTAACCTTCCAAACTTTTAAAAGCCTTTCTATAATCCCTAATCAAACAAACAGGCCCTTATTAGTACTGGGAACCTTGGTGGAAATTTATAAACAACGCTGATACAAGTGTGCAAGGTTACTTTGTTAGGGAGTTCCTTCTATACAAAAGGATAATGATGTGCATAATGTAGTAGTGGGTCTATGATTTAGTTGTTTTCTTATGAGGTCACATGGAAATATATTACTTTATGTCATGTATTTATGTAGTTTGATTCAACATATATTACTTTATGTATACGTGTATTATCCGTTTCGATTCGAATCCATCATATATCCGACCCGTATCCATATCCCGAATTATCCGGATTCGTATCCGGTTCCGAATTCAGAAAAAAATATGGATTAGGATACGGGAAGAACAATATCCACCCGTATCTGACCCGTTTTCACTCTACACACAGCTGGTTGTCTCTAACCAGACCCCCAAACGACGACGTTCTATGTAATGCCAGTTAAGGTCCTATAAACATTCTTAAAATGGTAAAATTCTCTATCTATTATTTTTGTAGACGTTTCAAAGTTTATTTGTTTTATCAGACTATTTATTTAGGTAAAACTGCAATATTGTCATATGGTATGAAACATTACGACATACATGACAATAGCTTCGCTTTTATTTACAATTGAATTGTTCATTCATTCAGTTATGATTTTTTAATTGCATTCATATTGTATCATCTTTTTTCTTCGTGCCACCAATATGGACAATCGCTGATCACCTGGAAGTTCCATTTTGTATGTATGAAAGAAGATAAATTAGATGTTTATTTTGTTAGTATATATATATATATATATATATATATATATATATATATATATATATATAATAATTAAACCATATACCGTTTAGCGTATAAACACCGAAAGTTCATTAACCTTTTACCGCTATTTACAACGTCGACGGCACTAGCCAGAAGAGCAGAAGCCCTCGGCACGGAACCAGCGCCGCGGCGCGGAGATAGCTAAGCACAACAGCCGTGCCAGCGTGCCACGCCACGGCAGGCCACTGATACGGGCCGGCGCAGGCGCTCCACGAGGAGTAGCCGTACGAATCTCTCGCGGATATGCATGCGCTGGCCGCTGGGTAAAGATAGGCGGTGTGACAGCGCGCTTCGCACGGTCCACGCAGCAAAGCCAAGCCAAGCCAAGCCAACCCATCGGCGCGCGCGTCCTTTTCCTAGCCGTGCGACCGTCTGTCCGCTCCCGCCCCCGCGCAGCTGCGAGGAAGCTTCCTCGTCCGTCCCGATCGATCCGGCCGGGGCCCGGCGCGACCACGACGCTGGGTCCGTCGGGGCCGGTTTTAGGGGGCCGGTGTCAAATGAAAGTGGAACCGTTCGGTGTGGTGCGTACGTACGCTCGGTCGATAGATGAAAACAACCGAAGGGAGGATCCCATCACCAGCACGTACGTGGCTGGGTACGGCGGCTGGTTGAGCTGATGCTGATTTTGCCGGGTCTGCGCCGCGTTTGGCGATGCTGCTGTGTGCAGTACGTGAAAGGATACGTGAATAATTACTGAACGGCTTCTTCGTTTAACGATTCCTGACCAGGCAGATTTGCAAGTTAAATGATCAACGTCACCTGGTTTTTGTTTCTCTATGGAAGACAAGCCAGCGCCATTCATTTATGAAATATCATGTAAGTACGTGTTTGTATTCCTCTTTTCCTTCAACGGCAAATTAAAGGAGATGGATGGAGCTGCACGGCTGCTGCACTCGATCGTCAGACGCGATTCACCTCCACGCATTCCGTTGCATGCACGTCCATGCATGCAGCTGCGAGGAAGCTTCCTAGTGTGTGCGTCAAAGGGTCGAGAATGACGTGGATGAATCTCCCGTCCTTTTCTGGCTCTCGGTACTTCGGGAGTTCTGTGGTTCAACGCATTCTATCGGAAGCAGTTTTTTTTTTAAAAAAAAAATAGATCAACACAGAGCAAAACCTTACACACGAATTTTTGCTTGCGTGTGGCCATTGACCGTTGTTGTCTGCAGCACCAGCACACCCAGGTGAGAAGATCTCGGCAAACCAATGGCAGGCAGCCAGCGTTTGCCCGCAACAGAACGACGAGAATTTTTAGGCGCGTACAGTTGCAAACTCGCCAAACCATGCATGCATGTACTACTGAACTAGCATAAGAATTATCAGCTGCTCCATTGCGTGCTCGAGAGCCCTTTCTCTAGGGGAGCAGGCGCATCGCATGCATGCTTGCCCAAACGTACATGCGTACCCTTGCGCCGTTTCCAACTGGAAGAAAACAAAAAAGTGCTCACCAAACCGAAAGCACACACGAAAAAACAAAACTTTTACCGACGGAGATGGGGCCGGGTCCGATGTGTAGCACGTCTTCACGGACAATGTGTGGTTATCCCTATCCACTGCCAATAGCAAGTTTTACTGCGTCGAGATTTTTGGGTCCTCTACTGTTATTCATGTGGAGACCGATGCGTGCAGGCTGCAGCTAACTTCTCCATGCAAACATTGTTTTCCATTTTGCTCTCCCAGTACTAGTTCTAGAAGTTGGTATAATGCCCTTACTAAAGCCTGAAGCATTGCCGTGCGCAGGACCGTTCTGGCCGGCTCTTGGCTCAAAATTTTTCTCGCGATTTATATCACTCTATAAACTGCCTTCTTGCTTCTTTCTAGAATTTTTCGTCCCAGTTTGGGACCCAAAGCATTGGTGGCTTGAATGGTAGCAGTGACTTGCCGGTACGCACCAAATGTTCTCTCCTGATCTGTAGCCAAGCGAAACACTCAGGGCAGCGCGTTAGATCCAAGGTTTTTCTCTATCAAAATAAGGTGATTTCCTTCCAATCAATCAACCTTAAAATAAATGAAGTGATTTTCAGTTCACTACTCTTTGCAGCTCGTAATAATAGTAATCTATTTTTGTGTGCACACATCAGATCTCTTCTGTGGGGTCTCGAGGTGCCACGCTTCACCAGCTAATTAAGATTGCAGATATTAAAGTAGTATTGACTGCTTTGAGCATTAGTAAGTCAACCCATGGTTTCAATGAGAGTCTAGAGAGAGAAACAAAGAAACCAATGCATAGTTTCCCAATCCATGGTTTTCATGAGTAGTGTCTAGAGGAGAGAGCAATAAACCAATGCATGCACCACAAACACGCCTTAGTCGGTAGCGAAATGTCCAATGCACATTTTGCTAGTTTCTTGTGTCTTGGTGCCCGTCGACCGATTTCTTGCATGAGATACGGTTTCTTCGTTTTTCCTTCTCTCTCTTCTTTAATTCCTATGCCACATCAGATTTTTGCTTAGTTGACAGCGTAATTAATTCTATAGACATTAGCTGAGGTGGAGGGTTGAGACTGCCCTTAGCGAAAAGGGTGGGCATATTTTGGTGGCAGCTACGCGATCACCGCTTTGCTCCCTTCCCTTGTGTTCCCAATAGCACAACCAAAATCCGTACTGTCGGGGTCCACTGCAGGATTAACAAAATCGAAAATTCGATTTTCGAACTATTTTTCTTCTTAAAAAATTGGTAAAAATCAAAGAAGTTTCAATTAAAATTTTTTGAACTCAGCGGTCAAACAAAGCTGGGAAAAACAAAAATTAAGTGATTTTACAGATTTTTGATCGATTTTTTACCATTTTTATTTTCATTTTTTTCGATTTTCAAGTGATTTTTTCTATTTTCAGCCCATTGAAGAAAATTGAAAAGCAAAACCAAAAATATTCTAAATTTTTTAAAAACCTAACTAATCTATAAAACACCTTAGAGAAATTTAAATAATTTTTGAAATCATTTATTGCTTCTAAAAAATCTAAAACAGCAATTAATGAAAATGAACAAAGACACTATCAGATTTTTATAAAAATTTACAAGATTTGTTATATTCTAAAATTTTAATGTAACTATAACTAGTGCCAAAGGATCGTGTACTGATTTTAGAAATATTAGACTTCATTTATTGCCCATATAAAATCAAAAATAGAAGAGCATATACAATGATGGTAGCACTTTCAGAATTTTTTAAAAATGCATATGTCTGATCATCATCTGAAAATTTTACAATATCATTATAATTATGTTATAACATTACAAAAAAATACTTAATTTGTGCCCCTAGAAAATTAAAAACTGAACAACGTATATTCTGACAGTATCACTATTAAAAAATCAAAAACTGAAGGATGTACTATCGGTTCTACCTGGACTGAAGATGAAGAGAGTCTAATATGAATGCATCAGCCAATTGTTCCATTCTATAAAATTACCTATTTTTTAATGAAAATTCACAACAATCACTGATGCACTCAACTCAATACTACAGATGCCCGGGAAGAATTTTCATACATGTGGTCGAGGGGCGAGCGCGAAGGCTAGTATGGGCGTGGCTCCCCATGCAAAAAATTTTACTTACCCCTTATATCTTCAGCCCAATGCATGATGTTGCTACTACAAAAAACTAATTCAAAAGTTAAGGGATAATGGTTGGACTAAACTCTTAAGTGATGTTCTTGCATTTTGCAATAAGCATGAGATTTGGTTCTGATATGAGCGGTTTCTATCTTGACTTTATTCGATCGCGTAAGCAGGATGAGACTTCGGTTCAACATCGAGATCAATATGATATTTTTACGATTCTTGTTGACGGCAGACTACACGAGTTAAATAGCAGATTCAGTGAACAAGCAACTGAGTTACTTATTCTTTGTAGCTCTTTGGATCCAAAGAACTCATATAGGTCATTCAACATTGACAATGTGTGCTTGTTAGCTACAAAGTTTTATCCTTCAAATTTTCAGAATAGGAAAGAATTAACTTGAGGCATCAATTACAACATTATGAGCTTGATGTGCTACGAAATCAGGAGTTCCAAGACTTATCAAATATTGCTGATCTTTGCCAAAAACTTGTAGAGACGGAAAAATCTAAAGATTATAATTTGATAGATAGGTAATCTTTATTTACTTGTGTTTAAACTATAATTGTCCTCAACACTCTTATTTTCTATATATTAATCCCATCGTCTCTAATTTGCGAGTTAATTGACTTGTCCTTACTTTGCTGTTTCAGCTGCAACAACGAGCGTGCTTTTTCTACCATGAAACTTGTCAAGACAATACTTCGAAATAAAATGGAAGATGAATTTCTGAGAGATTGCTTGATAGTCTATATTGAGAGGGATATGGCTCTAGAGTTTAAAACCGAAGCACTTATAGATGATTTCATTGCAAAAAAGCGTCGATGCAGTTTAACTAAACTCTTGCGTGTGTTATTTTCCCTAATTCCTCTAATGACATATGAATATGGATGATTTCAATGTAATACATGACTAAATTATCCTTTACATATATAGATTTCAATATATTAGTTTTTCTATTGGTCCCCTGCGAATAAAATTGCTGGCTCCGTCCCTGCATGTGGTTTGTTACGCAACCATGCAGGAAGTTTACCTTAGCGGTCATTGACCGAGGCCATGCTTAAATCTGAATAACATTCCCTACGCGGGAAGACATAGACTGGTATATGCGTACGTATACACCTCATACGTTGTGATAAAGAGTACATACGTATATACATACTCTGGCCCATGCTCTAGGTACGGTCATGCCTAATGGCTTCATGTGGCGAAATCATCATTTTTCTAGCCTTTCGGGTCTTTTTTTTTTAATCTAGCGCCTCCGTAAAATCATTTGCAGATTTAGTCCCTTTTCATTGTGGAAGGAACTCAGGAGCATAGTAGCCAACGAGACGCAGGTGAAGACATGCCAACGCAGGAATGATAGCCGGTGCCATAGCCAGGGAGCGCAGTTACTGCGGAAGGTGTCACCTTTCGACGGTTTCACGGATAAACTAATTTTATAAATAAGTGCTTTAATGTTTTTTCTTTGAATATAATTTGCAGGTTAATTTTTTTTTTAAAAAAAAGAGAACTAAAAGGACGATTTCTCTTGGGGACGGGGAGGGTTGGCCTGCTGTCACGACCTCACCTCCCTTGCCTGGACGCAGAAAATAGTAGAAACTGAACATAAATTCAGAAAAGGACACACCATGCAGGCATGCAGTGTGCAGTGGCAAGGCAAGCAACACACTGTTGCTGCTCACCCCCCTGCCTATCTCGTGGGTTGCTACAATACGTTACACATCACCCCCAACATCATCCCCACCTCCTCCTCCTTGACCTTATTAGTACCACCTCCCTCTCCCTCTCCTCTCTGCCTCCACAGCATCCTTAACTCTAAGTCCTGCCTCCTTGTGCTCTTCCTTGAGTTCTTGTGAGAGACTTGCATCTGCTGTTCTTCGAATTGAAGGTAAGGCTCGGTGCCTCAGCCTGAATCTGTTTCTTGCGTGGCTTTGTGGTGTAGGTTTTTTTGCATTTCGGGGATTTTCATATCCTGCTGTTGAAGTACAGTTCTGAACATGTGAATATATTTATTTTTTGTTTGGGACGCCCGGCGCCGCGGGGGGCGTTAAAGGATTGGGTATTTAGTGTTTTCTGTCGGAATTGCTACCTCATTTCTTGTGGCATTTGGGTTGTCCTGCGAAAGATGCATGTTCTTGGCATTTCCAGCTCATTGTGACCTTTCCTTCACGCCAACAGTTCTCTTTCATCTTTTCTTTCGGCGATAATACTCACTGCCTTTTGAACTACTTTCCGGCATCTTTGTTGTCTGATAGCATCATACCAATTAGCAACTGGCGAGTGGCGATTTTTCCTATCAGGCCTCCATGTACCTGCACAAATGCAGTGTTTCTACCATATACTTACCAGGATTTACCAGGATTTGAAATATTTTACTTGGTTGTCTTGGTCTTTTTTGCCTTTTGGCTGCAGGCATATGTTTTTTCCTTGAGGTGTTGCACCTGCCTGTCTTTACCACCTTTTTTATATTGGTGCAGTTCAAGGTGGATTGAATCATTGCTGCTTGGGAGTTGTCTGGTCATTTTATATTTTGATCAGGTGTAGCTTAGTGTTTCTGAGATTAAAAATTTAGGATTTACAGAAGGCTGCCTCCTTTTCCTTCTTTCTACTTTCATTTTGGAAAAGAACATAAAGGCTACTGCTTGATAGAGTATGACACGAGACTATACTTTTCTGTTCTCTGAA
Organism: Guadua angustifolia; assembly: GCA_036346375.1. Classification (NCBI taxonomy): domain Eukaryota; kingdom Viridiplantae; phylum Streptophyta; class Magnoliopsida; order Poales; family Poaceae; genus Guadua; species Guadua angustifolia. The sequence goes on along the minus strand of CM070504.1, from coordinate 23,086,625 downwards.
ATGTCAGAGATTGAAAGTTTTTTCTAAAGCTTTTCACATGGAATGACTTGAAAGTGAGATAAAGTTTATTAAATTTGTGGACGAGTACTGTTACTCTTTGTTAAATCTCTGTTTAAGTTATTCCCTGTCAGTTTTTTTTTTCTTACAGCGTTATGTTATGTTTATTGAAGGCCCCCCCTCAAATGTTTACGTTCTAACTTCGTAACATTGTTTGGATCAATGCGCTTTATCAACCTGCCACATTTTTCTTTCCAGTCTTTGTTTTAGAAATTAGAAAGATCTGTTGAGCGCTAGTGCTTGATCCCAATCTGCAATAGACGGTGTGATATCGTTTTTTGCAAGGTTTCTTATATATCTATTATCTAATCTTTATCTAAAAAAAAATCTATTATCTAATCATGTATGGTATTCTAGTAAATAAAGCTTATGCATACAAAGAATGGTGTTTGTGTAACAAGACCTATGTCCATGTACTTAATACGACCTGATTCTTTTGAAGGGAATGATCTAGAGTTTGTCTCTTAAGTCTTAATGAATGGCGAATTGTCAAGTTAATAATCTTCAAAGTCTGCAATTGTAGGTGTTCGAAGAATAACTCCGAAGGTTCATAGGAGCCTTCCGTTGTTGGAAGATGTATAGGGCTAAGAGAGCTGCATTGTCACCAAAGGTGAAGCGCCGTGTTGGGAAGTATGAGCTTGGACGTACGATTGGGGAGGGAACCTTTGCAAAGGTTCGGTTTGCGAAGAACACTGAAACTGGGGAGCCTGTTGCTATCAAAATCCTTGACAAAGAGAAAGTTCAGAAGAACAGATTGGTTGAACAGGTCATCATCAGACAATTCCCTTATAAGACTGCACTAGTTTCCTGTCAGTCCTTCTATTTGTCCATATCATGATTCATATATCGGATGAACCTCAGTTTATTAGAAATGAAGTGGTTGAAAGTTGGACGCTCAGTAAGTCTGGATATCGCTTTCATAAATGTAAAAAGTTCTATTGCCAATCTTATCATCATTCCTAATAGTGAATAATGGCTATCTTTTATCCAATAAGCAAGACAAAATGCTTATATTTCTTACCTCATGGATCACATGCGTAATTGCATTCTGTGCTTTTCTTTGGTCAAAAGTTCACTGCCATCACTTACATCTTTGTATCAAGGAGCAAACTGGAGAAACTATTTTCTTCCTTGGATGTTGCCGTGTTCGCATGGGAGCATAGGAAGATGTAACTTCAATTAAGAATGATTCTATGTCTACATATTTGCATGACATCGAGATATACCCACATGGTGATCTTCCAGTCGAAGTTATACTACCCAGTATGTGCTCCCGGTGCCTTGTGCTGTTTCCAATTGCTGTCTGAGCTTTGCGCAAATTGAATTCAAAATACAATGTACTCTGTAAACTTTAGTGTATGTTTCCCTCGTGCCCTCTGGATATCCATGTCCTCGGTTCTATTTAATTAGCTTCACTATTCTTTCTACTATTCTGAACATATAATTCTCAGGCAAAGACTTAAGACTTTCATTAGCCACAAAACATTAATGTATTGTTTCATATATGTGCTCCTCATATAGGGAATACCTCGTGCTGCATACCTATTTTTTAAAAGGTTGACACTTTTTATTTGATCTCTATGCTGATACCATCCTAAACTCAATGCAGATTAGGCGAGAAATTTGTACTATGAAGTTAATAAAGCATCCTAATGTTGTGCGACTGTATGAGGTGAAGTCCAAAAATCAAATCTACACTAAGATTTATCATTGTACCTTACTAGAAATATGTTTGTTCATGCATACAGTCTAATACCCTTTGGCTGAAATTTGGCCTCTACCTCAGGTGATGGGAAGTAAAGCAAGAATTTTCATTGTTCTGGAATACGTTACTGGAGGAGAGCTCTTTGAAATCATTGTAAGTGCCAATGTATCATCTATCCATTTGAAACGATTAAAGTTATATTATCCAATGAGACTGTTAATTATTTTACATTATCATGTTTTGATTGATTCTATTTGCTGTTGTACACCAACTTCAAAATCAGCATACCAATGGAAGGTTGAAGGAGGATGAAGCACGCAAGTACTTTCAGCAACTGATTAACACAGTTGACTATTGCCACAGTAGGGGTGTGTATCACAGGGACTTGAAGGTGAAGCCTTAACCTCCTTGTCATGTGCTCTTTCGTAATTAATTATGAGTGCAGAAGTGAAGAAATGTAACATAATAATGTTTAACCTACATTTGCAGTTAGAGAATTTGTTACTTGATGCTGCTGGAAACCTCAAAGTATCCGACTTTGGTTTAAGTGCTTTAACCGAGCAAGTGAAGGTATTATTATGATATATCAGTTTGAATTGACTCCTAATAACAGTCACATCGTTGTTATTGTGTTGATTGCATTTCAATTTTACTCCCTAATACTAATGATTTTTTTCGATCCTACAGGCTGACGGGCTGCTGCACACAACATGTGGAACACCAAACTATGTTGCTCCTGAGGTATTATTTTTTACCCTTCATAGTATAGTTGTGCGTTTGTTCCACTAGAACTAATCAAGTTTGTCTAACTTAGGTTTCTGTTTGAACTTTGTAGGTGATTGAGGATAGAGGCTATGATGGTGCAACTGCAGATATCTGGTCTTGTGGGGTAATCCTTTTTGTTCTGCTTGCCGGGTTTTTACCTTTCGAGGATGAAAACATCATCTCCCTTTATAAAAAGGTAATGCTTATCAAAAGATCGAAAATACCTAGATGCTATCATTGCTTATTATCTCTTTTGACTCCCTTTGCAATCACACAGATCTCTGAAGCTCAATTTACCTGCCCCTCTTGGTTTTCTGCTGGAGCTGAAAAGCTGATTACAAGAATTCTGGACCCCAACACTAGAACTGTAAGTGTCATACAACTTTTGAAACACAGTAGTTGATATGACTAGGACCAGTTACAAATTTACCATAGACACACAAGCAATACTTTCAATTGTGCAGCTGCTACGAGTCTTTGTGTATGACTAGACACATCTTTCACACAAGAAATGGAATTCCTGCATAGGATTTAATTCGTTATGTATGAGTCCTCCATTAATTTTTCATTCCTGGAAAGTAGTTGTGGAATCCCAATTTATTTGACTTTCTGTTGTTGTTGAATGTTGAACAGCGGATCACCATTCCTCAGATACTGGAAGATCCTTGGTTCAAAAAGGGGTACAAGCCGCCTGTTTTTGATGATAAATATCAAACTAGTTTGGAAGATGTGGATGCTGCTTTTGGAGACTCAGAAGTAAGTCAATCGACCTGTTTATTGTTTAAGTATTTTGAGTTTTGTGGTAGGAATAAGATTACTAACTACACATATTGATACATTTACCAGGACCAGCATGTGAAAGAGGAAACTGAAGATCAACCAACCTCAATGAATGCATTTGAACTGATTTCACTGAATCAGGCTCTGAATCTGGACAATTTGTTCGAGCCAAAGAAGGTCAGAAATAATTCTGCTGCAAAAAGCTGTTATCTTGTTACATTGTCTTATGTTTGGTTTTCCGTATTTTATTACCCGCTTGTTGCTTATGAAATAGGACTTATTTCTACAAATTTTGTGGCAGGAGTATAAAAGAGAGACAAGATTCACCTCACAATGTCCTCCAAAAGAAATCATCACAAAGATTGAAGAAGCTGCAAAGCCACTTGGATTTTACATTCAAAAGAAAAATTACAAGGTATTCATATTGCTTAGTGTCAACATATATATTTCTCCTGCTACTATCAACTCATTTATGTAAGCCCTTATTATAACCTTTTGTACTTCAAGTCCTAATTGCATTTTTCTTCTTTCCAGATGCGGATGGAGAACCTGAAAGCAGGTAGAAAAGGCAATCTCAATGTTGCAACTGAGGTAAGTGAAAACACCACGCCAGCAAAATATTTCAAACACTGAAGAGGAATTACTCATTCTCATTTGGATGTTGTTGTGTGACAACCATTTAGGTATTTCAAGTAGCCCCATCCCTGCACGTGGTAGAGCTCAAAAAGGCAAAAGGGGATACTCTGGAGTTTCAGAAGGTACTACAATCTTGAGCTAGTCTTCTGTAACATAAGTGAGATATGACATTAGCAATGAACAATCATCCTAAATTAAGCAAGCAACTTAGGCTCAGGTCTACTGAATCAATCCATCAGTTTGCTGAAAACTTTATTTGAAGCTCGAGTACAATTCAATACTTCAAGAAGTAAAACTAAGATTTCGGCAACAGTTGTCTTGAATTATTCTCTTACACATACTTTAATACCTCCTCAAAACACAGAGAGAGAGAGAGAGAGAGAGAGAGAGGGGAAGAAGAAGAAGAAGATACTTTAGTACCAACCAGTTTTCTTCAATTGCAAATCATTTTTAGATCCAGGAAATTTTGAGTGATTTTTCCATGCTATTTTAAGCAACTGCCACTCCATTTCTTACACAAGTAACCAAATTTGATTGCAATGTGCAACAGTTCTACAGAAATCTGTCGACCCAGCTGAAGGACGTGGTTTGGAAGTGCGAAGGCGAGGTTGAAGGTAACAGCGCCGCGGCATGAGGCAGACTTCAGACTTTCACCAGCCGGCCGGCGCCGTCTTTTCCCCTGTACATAGTTCCGCCATGGGATGGTCGTTGGTCGCTGAAGAGTCGGTTCTGCAAACAAATTGGTTCGTTCATTTGTTGATAGATAAGCTCCGATGAAACAACGGGTGTGAAGCCTGCTTGTGGATGAGCTTATTGCTGCGTTTGTTCATTTATTTGTGGTCCGGAAGCAGATGAATATTGCAGATAATCCTGTGCATGAAGTTTAACGTCAGATATTTAGTTTATTAGCTTGATATCTTGTTCCAGTTTTGAGTTAGGGTCGCAGACTGCTTTATCTGTAGGAGTTTCAGACTGTGAAGTTTGCCGGATGAGATACAGTGCCTTACCCGGTTGAAACTAGATTTGATTCAGCCATTTAGGATTAGGGAGTCCGGACCGTCATCCATATTTACATGTAATTTCTAGCTTATATAAGTAATAAGAAGAAAACCAGAAAAGCTGCAAGGACATTGCGCAGCACCAAAAACTGAAATTCTCTGTTCTTGCCTCGGTGGGTTTCCAGTGCAGCGTGTGTTCATGTTTGCATGATCGTGCCACCTGAAAATCCAACAATGAAAACGAGAGGGAAGAGTACGTCAGACATTGGCAATGCACTGCTACCTACTATCTGCTAGCACATCAGAGGAGCTGCTTTTTTTGACGGGGATGGGATCTTATTCATATTAGCGCATGATATATAAATGATGCGATGTGCAGCTGGTCCTCCTCGAAGGTGTTGCACGCTAAGCTTATGGAATCGTAGTTGAGCGGCGAAAGTGAAATGCTGCAGTAGCAGAACTAGGACGTTGGAGGCCATGTGGTTGCAGCCTTGGTGGTAGGTGCTTTCGAAATTTGGAAGGATTAGCACCTCCTTTCTGAAGCATGCGAGAACCATTTTGCCTTTGGAGTTGCCGAGGAAGGAGAAACCAGTACGAGCGAACTAGCGGAGAGTCCCTATAACCAAGTGGCGTCTCGAGAGCCGCGGATGTTAGCCATGCCCCCCGCCCGCCCATGGCAGCCGCGGCCCCGCGCGCGTGGCACGACGGCCTCCCGCCCACGGGCATGTCCTCCACGCTCCGCCGCGTCGGCACATCCCGACCCCGCCTCGCCTTTACCGTGCGCCGAGCCCGCACATATGTCTCCCTCCTCTTTAGATTGTTTTTTTAGAGAAATCGGTTGATTTATATTAATAACACGATAAAAAAGTATATAAGTATCTATTTTTATATTGAAGACAGTAGACAAGTAACATATTATCGCCAGATCCTTAGGTCGATGAACATGTTAAAGAATACTTTATCGTCTTCACCGTCGACTTCGCATCTTGTGATGGTTTCTTGATTAACGACAAACATGGCAGTGAGAAGTAGATTGTTAATGATCTTTATTGATATATAAAACCTACATCTTGGTAGCGGTGTTGTTCGTCGGAAGAAAATAAATGTAATTTATTTGCACGTATCTCAATCCAATGTCGATTTCTAGCGTAGGCATGACTATTATCGTCCAAGTGGGTCGGTCCAATGAAATCCGTTGTGGGTAAATAAAATCCGGCTAAAAAACTTGTCAAAGGAGCAAAACTAGAAATTTTAATCTAAAATAAAAAAAATAGAAGAAATCTAAAGTGATTTGTAGAAAAAATCGATGGATCCTCCGCCCATTCAACACCGACGGACACTTGAGAAAAGCAGAGAGACCACCGATGGAGTTGAGGGTTCCATGCGGCGGCTCCGTGGTGGAATCGCTTCAACAGAGAGACCACTAATTGTAGGTTTGGTAGGCTTAATTTGGGAGTTCATTCAGGGCTAATTGCATTGTTCGCTACTTCTATTTGGACCACCCACAAGTCCCACTCAGTTTCAATCTACGCCGGACAAGCGAAGCCTAATAAATCCATTGGACTTGGGCCACTTCGCATTCCCTAACCTCTCGGCCTTTGCCCAAAGGCACATCAGCCCCCCCCCCCCCCCGGCGCGCCTCGAATACTAGTCTAGAAAACACTAGTACACATAGTAAAAATAACCTCATGTTATACCAAACGCATGTTATTAATAATCAAAATTTACATAAAGGTGGCACACGAGCCAAATAAAATAGCATAGTGGAAGATAAAATAAAGTAGCAGAACAACCCAATAGAATTGTCACAAGCAATCGACTGGGGAAACAATATAATCCTCTTGTTCCTCACCATCGAAATATAACTCCTCTAAAACACCAGAATAAACAAGGGTAAGTACTAGAAGCACTCCACAAGTTACACGAGAATGCATTATTAATGTTAAGGTGACAGAGGAATGCATTTAGATATTCCAAGTAATTTCTAAAGGCATCATTTTATGTAAAGAGCATTTTATTTTTAAACATTTTTCTTTTCCATTAATCAGGATCCATCCTGGAGCTAAACTAATTTTTCCCATAATGGAATCACTCCATTTAAAATTCAAAGGAATCACTCCACATGAAAACTCAATTTTCTAAAAACATTTTTGAAATATCCAATTCTAATCTATAAAAGGCTTGCTCGGTATGCCTATGACCGAGGGCTCGGCTAATCGATCGGTTTTACACTCTGCAGAGGTTGCACAACTTTACCCACAAGACCCGATCGATCGTCAATTTTTTTCAATACACACTTCCTTTGGTATGTGACAGAAAATCATGATAAGGCCCCTAAAAAGCTCCGTCTCATGTAGTCATGACCGCTAAGGTTTTACCGTTGAAAGGGTTACATCCACCCTAGTCAAAAAGCCCCTCTTGTGCCATGCAACGGTCTAACCAACCCCAAATTCAACCCAATAGTATAACTAACAATGAAATGTTTCAAGACGGATATTTAGGTCTGTCATATACCAGACTTGTGGTAGTACGATAACGCTTTACATTCAGTAGCTCATAGACCGGTTCTTACTTGACCAGATGAGCTTTCACAACCCAAAAACCACCTGTCGGGGACTAGAAATCCCTGCCTGGTCAACAGAAAGTCAACAAGCCCCTAGCTCGAACTCAAGCCGAGAGGTCTTTGATCACGATGTGGACCGTGTGGCTCCCTTACGACCTCGAACAAGGGGGTAAGGAATTAGCTTCCGCTCGGAGGGGTCAAGCTCGGGATCCAAGCCATGCATCCAACTGGCGGTTACCAAGATCCTTAAATAGTGGAGTTAAGCCAGACGTGGGCGGCAAATCCAGGATAGTTACGACCCACCTTTAGTGCGAACGAAGCCACTCTCCCAGGAATCTCTCCCGAACATTTCCAGTAACGACTGAGAGGGGCATAAACCCCCCTGGGACGAGCATACTCAGGCATCACAACACAGAACACACGCACATACACTCAAGCTACAGAAGCTCGAGCTAGAAAACACCTCCCTGTACTCAAACATAGTGAAATTCTCCGCCTCTGGGCAAGACTGGAGTAGAGCTATTACCTGTCATAGCGGCTCGAACCAGTATAATTCTTGGTGTCTCACCCTTTTTCTTTTTCCTCCGACCTTCAGAACAACAAATCCAACCCTTCGGTGAGCGAAGTCGATTCCGGGTCTCGTATACACAATTAACCCCCATACACTTTTGCAGTCTGGCAATTCCGATCGTCGACAGCTGGCGCCCACCGTGGGGCCCGAAATGTTCTCTCATTTGAAGGAACTTCAAAACCTCGGAGACATGGCGTTCATCGCTGCAGGACATTCGGCGAGTTCGGACTCGAATGCAGTTCCCGAGCGTGATGGTTCCACGTCCCTGTTTTCGCCCTCATCGTCGCTGTGTGATCAGTTTGTCTTCATGGCTGCTAGTCGTGACACAAGCGTGGAGGCTAGTGATCGCAGTCCAAAGACTCTCGAAGATACTCGCCGAATGGCCCAAGTTACTATCAATCAGGCCATAACCGCCCTCCGGCGAGAGGAGTGTGAGAACGTTGGGACTTCGTTTGGACGATCCAAGCTCCCTCGGTCGGGCGAGCGCCTCCGTGCTATCGCCCGGGTTATGACCGATCCTGCTCGGGTGAGATCAGGTCTTTTTGGCTGAGCTCTCGCTGATGAGCTCGACAAAGCTGATGTTGAATTCATACCTTCGCGGCACCAAAGTCGCCACTCTGGATCTCACTCCCTGATGAGTGACGACAACTCCTCGCGCAAGCGTCGGCGTCCCCACCGATCGCCTTCACGCTAGCGATCTCGGGAATTGTTCCGGACTCCTCCACGTCATCGCCCCCTGAACACGACCCCGGATGACGTTCAGCGATAGCAGAGCTACAGTAGCTCCCATTCCAGCAGCAGTATGTCGGGAGGTCTTTCCCCAGACATTCCACCAAGGCGTCGCAGGGTTCACGAACACCTGCGGTACCTCCTGGGCGATGCCCGCGCTCATCGCTACGATCAGCGTGGTCGTAGATCCGGTCATCGGGGCGACCGCGACTCCGGATCCAGCAGCAGCGACCACCTTCCTCTAAGTGGTCCTATTCCGGCCTATGGCTGCTTGGCATACTCTGACGACCTTCATCGGGTGCGCTGGTCAGCCCGATTGAAGCCCACCTTGATTGAGCGGTTCGATGGGACAAAAAACCCCGACGAATTTCTTTCAATCCACTCGACCGCAATTTTGGCGGCCGGAGGAAACGAGGCGGTGATGGCCAATTATCTCCCGACCATATTGGATGGAGCCGCGCACACCTGGCTCTTCAACTAGAAGCCTGCTTCCTTCCGATCGTGGCGTCAGATACAAAGCGCCCTCCGCTCCAATTTCCAGAGTTGTTACGGGCGGCCTGGGAGGGAGAAGGACCTGGATCATGTTATCCAGGGGAAGAATGAGCCCCTCCGTGACTTCGTGCGGCGGTTCATCCGCACGAGAAACTTAATCTCAAGCGTCTTCGACGAGGCTGTGATCAAGGCCTTCAAGTTCGGCGTCCATGATAGGCGCCTCACCGAGGATCTGGAGATTACAACGAGGCTCACCGTCAACAAGCTGTTTCGTATGGCGGAGCGATATGCGGACGCAGACGACGCGGTTTGCTGGAAAAGTGATTACGACCAAGGTAAGCTTGGTATCAATTCGGGCGAGGCTGGTCCTTCTAATGCCAAAAGCACCGAACCAGACGCAACTACCAAGAAGCAGAAGAGGGGTCGCAAGAATGGAGGTGGTCAACCGCGGGTGTTCGTTGCAGCAAATGGCCATCGTGAAGTAATGGAGGTGTGAGAACCGGTCCAAGAAGGGCCCCGACCTCAGCGAAACCGACCACGGCCTCAGCAGGCGTTGCGCCGACCTCGACAGGGGAATCGTCAGCCCGGGTCCCAGCCAATCGATGGCCGATCTCAGGATCCTGAAGGGCGTCCCAGGTATGATGAAGAAAAGTTCTGCCTATTTCACAAAGCCCCAAGCCACGACCTGCGAAACTGCTGGGCCTGGCAGAATAGGCTAGACGCCTTCTACGATGGGCGTGGAGAGATACCCACGCTCCGAAAGAAGGAGAGCAACCCGATAGGGTCAACATCGGAACAGATCAGGACGACCTCGACTTGGAGTTCCAACAGGGTGATCGCCGGATTGATGTCATCTTCGGTGGCTCATCGGCATATCAGTCCCAGCGCGAGATCAAGAATGTTGCGTGCACCGTTTATCAAGCTACTGCGGAGGTTCGCCGACCAGCCCCAAGTGGGTCAGACTACGATTACTTTCTCGTGGGAGGATGCTCCCCAAGGTATGTCCAAAGACCTGAAGACTGCCTTGGTTGTGACCCCGACCATTAGCAATACCATAGTCGGGCGTGTTATGATCGACGGGGGCAGTTCCCTTAACCTACTCTTGGCAAGCGCGCTCGACTGGACGCAGATTGTCCGGTCGAAGGTCAAAAATATAGCGGTTCCGTTCTTCGGGATCGTTCCAGAAAGTTCAACCACCCCCCTTGAGCAAGTGGTCTTGCCCGTCACCTTCGACGACTCGGACAACTTCCGCGCCGAGCTGATCACCTTCGAAGTGGTCGAAGGAGACCTCCCCTACAACGCCATCCTTGGGCGCCTGGCGTTAATCAAGTTCATGGCGGCAAACCACTACAGCCATCGCTGCATGAAGCTTCCAGGGCCCAATGGCGTCATAACGGTACGGGGTGATCTCAAGGCGGCACACGGATGCGAAACCAAGACCTTGGCTCTCGCCGGCATGCTACCTCAGCGAGGTCCTGTGGCGACCATGAAGAGTGCTCGCTAGAAGGCGACCATCCAGCCCAGCGGAACGACGAAGGCTGTGCAGCTCGAAGAAGGCAACTCGAGCAAGTGTGTTCACATCTCAACCGAGTTGAGTTCCAAATAGGAACTCGAACTCGTCACCTTCCTCCACGTTAACAAGAGCATATTCGCTTGGGAACCGGCAGATATGTCGGGTGTCCCGAGGGAGGTGATCGAGCACAAACTACAAGTAAGGCCCAACTGCCGACCCATGCGCCAGAAGCTGCGTCATTTCTCCCCCGAGAAGGTAGCTGTGATAAGGGAGAATCTTGATAAACTCTTGAAGGCTGGCTTCATTCGTGAGATCGACTACTCCGAATGGCTAGCCAACTCAGTCATCATGCAGAAGAAAGGCGGGAAATGTAGGATGTGTGTGGATCACACGGGTTTGAATTCGGCTTGCCCGAAGGATAATTTCCCCCTTCCGCGAATAGATCAGATCGTCGACTCCACTGTAAATGCCAAGATGTTGAGTTTCTTGGATGCCTATTCTGGATATCATCAAATCAAGCTAGCAGTCGATGAAAAAGTAAAACGGCCTTCATCACACTATTCAGGACATACTGCTACACGATCATGTCATTTGGTTTTCGCAACGCTGGCGCAATGTTTCAGCACCTGATGACCAAGACCTTCGACTCTCAGATCGGCCACAACCTCGAGGTCTACGTAGATGATATCATCGTTAAGAGCTCTTCCGAAGACAGTCACATCCGAGACCTTGAAGAGACATTCGCCAACTTGAACAAGAACAAGATTAAGCTTAATCCTGAGAAGTGTGTGTTTGGCGCCGTCTCGGGAAAGGTACTTGGCTAGATGATCGAGGGCTCAGGAGTCAGCCCGAACCTAGAGAAGATCGAGGCGATTGAAAAGATGGCTCCTCCGACTTCGGTAAAGCGGGTGCAGTGTCTCACTGGACGAAGGGCCTCCCTCAGCCGATTCATCTCGAGACTCGATGAGCGTGGGTTGCCATTCTTCAAGACTTTGCGTAAGCAAGGGAGCTACGACTGGACGCCCGAGGCGCAACGATCCTTCGACGAGTTAAAGGTATACCTTTCGAGTCCACCTCTGCTCACGACTCCGCAGCCAGGCAAAAAGTTGTTGCTCTACCTCGCGGCTGTAACCCAGGCCATCAGCGCCGTCTTGGTGGCCGAGCGAGACGATCGACAGCATCTGATCTACTATGTTAGCGAAGTGCTTCACGGACCGAATGAGCGTTACCCTCAAGTCCAGAAGTTACTTTACGCCTTCCTTATGGCTCTGCGCAAGCTTCGGCATTATTTTCAGGCGCATTTGGTGGTCGTCCCGAGCAATTTCCCGCTCGGTGAGATCTTAAGGAACCCGGAGGCCGGAGGTCGCATCGCCAAGTGGGCCATGAAGCTGGCTGTGTTCGACATTCAGTTCGTGGAACGCATGGCCATCAAGTCGCAAGCGCTTGCCGACTTCGTGGTCGAACAAACGTCGCAGCTGGCTCCCGAGTATGAAGTTGAGGAAGAAGGGCCTTGGGTCATGTACTTCAACGGTTCGAGATCTTTCAAGTGCTTGGGGGCTGGGATCCTCATTCTCACCCCTCGAGGTGACAAACTAAGGTATGTGGTTCGTTTTGGATTTTCGGCCACCAATAATGTGGCAGTATGAAGCTCTCCTGGCAGGTCTTCGAGCTTGCAAGATGCTGAGCATGCGCCGGTTGATCATCAAGGGCGATTCCTAGCTGGTCATCAACCAATTCAATAAAGATTATCAATGTTCAGAAGACTCGATGGCCAAATACCTTGCCAAGATACGCAAAATGGAGAAGTGGTCCTGGAATCTGGAAATCAAGCACGTGCCTAGGAAGGACAACTCCAGTGCCGATCTCCTCTCCAAGCTCGGGTCGTCCAACGATGAAGTTCCCCCGGACGTCGTCCTTGAGACCTTGGCGGCAGCCTCGATCTCTGGCCAAGAAGTCTCGATCGCCTTCATTGAAGGTGCTCTCTCGTGGGCGGAGCCGATCTACAACTTCCTGGCGTGGGGTGAACTTCCGTTCAACCCTGCCGAAAGGAGTAGGATCAAGCGCCGAGCATGTTCATACAAACTTGTCGACGGCCGGCTTTATCATCGGAGCGTCTTTGGAGTCCTAACAAAATGCATTTCCTTGAAGGAGGGTAAGTACCTGTTAAACGACATCCACTCGGGTCTCTGTGGTGCACACTCCTCTTTCAGGACAATGGTAGGCAAGGCTTTTCGCATGGGGTTCTACTGGCCAACAGCACTACAGGATCCTCAGAACATTGTTCGCACCTGTCGAGCCTGCCAGTTCCATGCTCGAAAGTCGCATCAACCGGCCTACGCGCTTCAGACCATCCCGCTCGCATGGCTCGTCTCGACATGGGGGCTCGATGTTCTCAGCCCTTTCCCTCAGGCGGTTGGTGGGAAGAAGTTCTTGTTCATCGCTATCGACACCTTCACCAAGTGGGTCGAGGCCGAACCTGTTTCGACCATCACTGCTCGGGCGGCTGTCAAGTTTTTTCGCTTGTTTGTTGTCACCAAGTATGGGGTTCCATGCAGAATTATTACTGACAATAGAACACAGTTTACCAGTGAATTGTTCTAGGAATATTGCGAAGACATAGGCACCAAAGTGTGCTACGCTTCAGTGAGTCACCCACAGAGCAATGGAGCAGTGGAACGCGCCAATGGACAGATTGTTCAAGGCATCAAGAAGCGAGTTTCAGATGAGCTCGAACGACACGGCCGGACCTGGGTGGATGAGCTTCCCACCGTCTTATGGTGTATTCGTACCACGGTCAGCCAAGCAACAGGGTCCACCCCCTTCCGGCTTGTATTTGGTACCGAAGCCGTCTTGCCTTCAGAGGTCACGCTGGGCTCTGCTAGGGTCAGCTTGGTCGATCAGGTTGACTTCGAGCAAGAACGGTCTCTTGACCTTACCCTGGCAGAAGAAGTAAGATGCCGTGCACTGCTACGATCAACGCATTACCTACAGGCTCTTCGCAGACATGCGTCCCGATCGGTACGACCTAGGGAACTCCTTGTTAGGGACCTAGCCCTAAGATGAATTCAGGGCTCGTCCAATACCAATAAGTTATCCCCGCAGTGGGAGGGCCCCTACAGAGTCGTTTCAACAGATCACATGGGGGTTTACCGGCTAGCGATGCCCGATGGCAGAGAGCTCTCGAACTCGTGGAACATTGATCAACTCCGTAAATTCTATGTGTAACGCCTTTGTCTCAAATTTCAATAAAAAGTTATTATTCGTTGGCTATATTGATCTTTGTGTCCCTTCTTAATCTTATATTTTGTAGTGGGTGTCGCGATCTCAGGATTCACTTTCAGGGGTCATGCCGGCAATAAGCCGATTCTTATTGCGTCATGGCTTCCCCTGTGGCAAGGCTTGAATCAGGGGTCCAGCCCGGGGATGTATAACTTTAATTGAGCTAGAGTTTTCCTGAATCCGACCTGCGTATAAGTGCTCTTGAACCCGATCCGAATGTTGCGAGCTTGAAGTTCACCTCCAGGGGTCGTGCCACCTGTAAGCCGATTCTATTCGCATCCCGGCTCTCGCTGTGACAGGGCTTGAACCAAAGCCCACATTCGGACTGTCGTGCAAGCATAGATCGCGATTGGAGTTTTAGGGTCTAATCTAAACAACTCTAGAATCTTTGGGACTAAGCTCTTTCTCATACATGGGTTCACTTATTATGCTTAACGATTCTAACAGCCTCCTCTATGGGATACACATCTTCTACCGACCTTGCAGGTCATAGCGTACTTAGAATGATTTTGTGGTTCCTAACTTGTGTCCAAGGCCGGCGTTGCTCGACCTCGACCACAACGAGGGCTGGACGAGGGCATACTGCCTCAGAAAAAAAGCTAAGTACACGACAAACAAAGAGAGATAGAGACAAAAGTTCATTTCGTTCAAAAAATGGCTTTGTTGCATTAACCTTTCTTTACAAGTACTAGGTACAAAGCTTCAGAACTAATCCTAGCTACATGTCAGCCATGTCGCGGGTGAGCTTCTCCTGCTCGAGCTCGGCGACCTTTGTCCTCAGAGCTGACAGTTCACCTTGAAGATGAAGTGTTTCGGCTGCGGAGTTGGCGGCACGGCTTCGCTTGTCTTGGAGTTGGGCCAGGGCGTTCTTCATCGTCTTGGTTGCCCGCCCTAGCTTCTCCTCGAGCTCGGCGACCTTTGCCTCAAGCTTGGCGGGGGCTTTCGTTGAGGCGCTCGCCTGGCCCGCGATCTCCTTCTGCAGCTTCTCCACCTTCGCCCGCTCAGCTTTAAGGGCTTTGGAAGAGCCCACACACTCAGCCTCGAGCGCCTTGGCCGACCGAGCGCGTTCTTCCTCCACAGCCTTGAAGGCATGTTCGCGCTCGGTGTTGACGGCTTGGCTGAGCTTGCACGCGTGGGTTGTCTCGAGCACTGTTAGTGTTCCTTGGAGGGCGGCGAGCTAGGCGTGGGCCGCTGTCCTTCGCTCGGCCTCCTCCTGCTCGATCGTCAAAGTTTCCTCGAGCTAGAGCAGGCGAGTCTCCCGTTCCTCCACCTTGTCGAAGACGATCTTTAGAGCATTAGAATGCCTCTGAAGACCTTGAAGCCCCTGGGTGATGAGTCCAACGGCCTACCAAATTCAAAGGAAATCAAGTTTCTTCAAAGAAAAACAAGCTAAGAGACAAGAGGAGTACGAAGAAATTATACCGTGCACTGCTGGTTTGGCCTTCAAAGCCGTGGTGGGTTCCGTGGATCTGCTGCTTGGCGCCCAGCACGCAGACGACCTTCCACCGAGGTTGAGGCACCGGGGCGGAGTTCTTCCGGCGTGTGGTCAACTTTGCCGGTGGCAGCCTCAGCTCGGGTCTCCTCGTCCGCCCGAAGGCCTAACTCGACTTCGGACTCAGTCCCTTTGACCAAGTTGGCCCCGACCTCCACAGTCGGGGGGTCTTCCGCTTCTTCTTGAAAGTGCATTTAGGCATTAATGTTATTTTTGTGATTAATGACAAACGCATATAATGACAATCTATGTAATTGTGCAAATGCTTAACTTAGTGCTTAACAAATGACAAACCTCTAATATGATTATATTGCTAATGAGACTAACATGTTTATTGCCAAGTTGTGTATTAGTATATTAGTCTCATCTATTTAGAGGAAAATCAAGTGGATGGTTACAAAGAATAAGGTATGCAATTTCGTATCCATTCTTTATTTGTATTGCATTCCTATTGTGCAAATGCATAATGAACATGTTGATTATATATATGCACATTGGGTCATGTCATATTTAGTTGTGCACATGTATTCATTTGAGTTCATTATGCGTTTTGTTTTTAGTATGCATGTATTAACTAGAGTTAAACTTCACATTGCTATAGATTAAATTGGTGCATGCACGTTTTAGTTGCGTATCTTCTCATGCACTTCTCTTAGTGAAGTTTAATCTAGATTTGGATCACATATTCACTCTTATTCCAAATATTATTTGCACATATGCAATTCGTGTATATTCTATCATGTGCGCTGTTTAAGTAAAGACCGTGATCCTTTGCCATGATTTAATTGTTTCAGATTATATTGGCAATTATCTCTAGTGCATATAGATCAATTACATATTCATCATGATGCACTTAGTAGAGAACATTTATAATGTCAAGTGTTTCCATTCATGTTGTGCTTCTTTATATGAAACACTTGTGGTAATCAATTTCTCACAAATATCAATTTATTCATATCTATTGAGCTTTTGGGACTAATGTCTTTCATGAGTGATTTGGAAAGAATTAGGTCCGTGTGTATGATGACCAAGGTATCTTGGAGGATGATCGTTAAGTCGAGGTCAACAAGACGGCGGTGTCACCAAGAGTCGAGGACTAAGTCAAGATCGACTTGGCGTGGAGATCGCCGAGAGGATGATCAAGTCAAGGTCGATAGGACGAGAGTCTCATGAGGTGAATCGAGTCAAGTTGGACAAGGCGAAGATGTCATCAATCATTTGGTAAAGACATCATGCACATTGCATCCACGGAGAAGATGGCATGCGGATTGAATGTAAGACTTAGATTTCTCGCTTGAATTTGAGTCTAAGGATTGCCGTACTATTAAGAGGATGCTCCATTGAATGACTTTTAGATGTGTCAAGTGCTCAAGTGATCCATCCTTGTGAAATTTAGAGAGAAAGTGGTGTTGGTGGTGCTTGAAAGTGAGGGTTGTAGGTCTCCTTGAATTCTTTGTGAAATCTGAATTTATCCTTTGAGATTTGGGTAGTGAGACCTTGTTAGTTGTGTAGCCCTTGTTCTTAGCTTTCAATAGAGTCCAAGTTCACTGAAATCGAGTCCGAGTCAAAAGTTATGCTCGTTTTGGTCGAGTTGCTTTCGAGGCACATCGGATAGTCCGATGTTGACATCGGAAAGTCCGATGTGGACTTAGAAAATTTTGTGAAACATCTTTGAAAATGGGTTCTTCTGGAAATATCGGATAGTCCGATGTTGATATCGATAGTCCGATGTTCCAATATCGGATAGTCCGATGTCGATATCGGATAGTCCGATGTTCACTTGGAAATCTGAATTTACACACATCGGATAGTCCGATGTTCCATATCGGAAAGTCCGATTTGTGCTTTTTATTCACAAAATTTGAATTTCGAGTGGAGTCGATCTGAGTTTACACACATCGGATAGTCCGATGTTCAACATCGATAGTCCGATGTGGAGTCGACCAGGGGCATAACGGCTAGTTTTTGGAGCCTCTATTTAAAGCCCTCTCCTCTCCATTTCAGAGCGCAGCCATTCCATTGGTTTGAGGGGTTATCCTCTTGTTCTTGAGCCCCTAAAATACCTCTTTGCCCTTAGATCTTAGTGATCCCTTTGTGTGAAGGGTTGGGAAGAGTTTGGGGAGTGAGGTGTTAGGTTGAGTGTGATTTGAGTTGTTTGAGCACTTGACTTCATCTCCAAGCTTGTTCTTCGTGAGCATCTATTGCTCTTGGAGGTTGAGGACTCCTAGACGGCTAGGAGGTCGCCACGAGCCACCGGCTTGGTGTGGTTGGCCGTGGGAGTTTGTGAAGGCTTTCGCCTCCAAGGGAAGGAATCAAGAAGTGAAGAACCCAGTGCATTTGTGCAACACCGGAGGAAGAGGGTTGAAAGAGACCCGGCTCAAGCGTCAAGGAGTTGAAACCGGCGAGTGCATTTGTGCAACACCGGAGTAAGAGGGTTGAAAGAGACCCCGACTCAAGTGTGACCGAACCGCCTCAGCGGAGACGTAGGATCCTCAAGGATCCGAACTTGAATGAAAAATCATCGTCTCAAGTTTGCTTCTTACTCTTACTTTAGTATTTGATTTTGAATCTTGAAATTGCGATCTACTTTTCTAGTGAGTTTTCGCTAGACCTCTATTTGCTTCAAGTATTCTAGGCTAACTAGTTTAATTTGGTGTATTTAATATCCCCAAATAGCCTAGATATCATTTATGAGCTATGTGCTCTGGAGGATTCGAATATCCGAATAGAACTTTGATACTCCAGAATAATCTCGGACTATCGAGAATATAATCTCGGACTATCCAAACCACTCGGATAGTCCAAGTATTATTCGGACAATCCAAGTTTTGTATTCATTGTAATTTAGTTTAAATTTTATAAACGCCTATTCACCTCTAGGCGACATCCTGTCTTTTCAATTGGTATCGAGCAAGGACTCTCATTTTATTAGACTTAACCATCTAGAGAGTAAAAATGTCTAGAGGAGTAGAGCACTCACACGATCTACTTATGCTAAATGGTTCAAATTATGCTTCATTGAAATTATTTATGACTTCTCATTTTAAATCCATGAGCCCCAAATATGGTGGATCGTAGATGTTGGCTTTTCGTCTCCACTGAATGAAGTTGATCCAATCAAGGAGAGATGAAATGCCTACATCTCGGCAGCAAGCTACTAACGTTTTATTTTGGGTTGTGAGCGATAAAATTTTTGATAGCATATGCAATCTCAAGAGCGCTCATGAGATGTGGATAAAGCTTCAAGAACTATTTGAATCATCCACGTCTTCAATTGAGGATTGCATTAAGGAAGAGATGTCGGGAGATGAAGAACCGACATCTCCATCAACCTCAACCTCCGCCTCAAGTGACGATGAAGATTCACTCACATCTCGAATCAGTTGCTTCATGGCGAAAGGTAAGAATGAGGTAAGTGATGATGATGATGATGATGATGAGCTCTCTTGTGAAGAGTTTATGAATATGTTAAAGGAGCTAAATGAATGTCTTGGGAGGAGAAAAGAAATATAAAACTTTGAGCGTGAACATGAATTACTTCAAAATGATTTTAATATGCTTCAAGAAAATCATGAATCCTCCTTAAAGAAATTCATAAGCCTAAGGTGGATATAGGAATCACATGTAATTTAATTGATGAAATGCCATGCTTAAATGTCAACTCTAATATTTCATCAAAATTGACATGTCCACCTCTTGTGAAGATTTAATTGATACACCTTGTTGCTCTAATGAAATTTCTTCCGCCTCTATGTCTTTGGATGCTAATCTTGTAGAGGAAAATAAAGAGCTCAAGACCCAAGTCATTAGATTGGAAAATGACTTGAAGAAATGCATAAAGGAAAAGTCATCTCGATTTAGATCTTGAGCAAGCCAAGGGCGCCTCAAGATAAGCGAGGACTTCCACAACTCCAAGAGGGAGAAGAGCAAGAAGAAGCACGATACAAGAATGAAGACGATTGTGTGCTTCGCTTGCAACAAGAAGGGCCACTTACTCCGTGTGCCCTAACAAAGTGGAGATCAAGCCACAACCATCAACACGAGGCAAACCGCAAATAGCAAGTCAAGAAGAAAAGACGCTCAAAGCCCACTTGCTACAATTGCCGGGTAAAGGGACACATCGGTAAGGATTGTCCCAAAGGTATGAACCCTAAGCCTACTCATCATTTCAATGATTATTTGCTTAGGAAGGATAAGAATGGCAATGTGTTTGCCAAGCTTGTCAAGTCCCCTATGCTCGTTAAAATTGATAATATTCATTTGCATAGGAGGAGTAAATCTAGAAATGAATGTGCCAAAGTTGTTGGGACTCCTAAGCCTACACAAAGCAATTCAAATAAATTGCTTAGGAGAAATAACAATAGCAAAATATTTGCTAGATATACTAGATCCTCTAAGCCAATGCATAATTTCAATAATCATATGCTTAGAAGAGATCAAACTAGAAATAGTTTTGCAAAGTATTATTGTCCTCCTAAGTCCTCTCACTTAAATGCCAATCATTTGCTTAGGAGGAATAATTATCGCAAACATATTCCTAGTCATGTTAGTCTTATCAAAAATGCTAATATTAGGACCATTTGGGTTCCTAAATCTATTGTGACTAACATTGTTGGACCCAACAAGGATTGGGTACCAAAAACCGTCTAAAAGATTTTTTAGGCATTTGGAGGTACATTGGACGCTTGGTTTCTTCAAAAGAATGAAGACTTCATCAATTGCAAAATGGAGTCAAGCATAAAGACGATCACTTCAAATCATGAGCCAATGCAATCTCGGTAACAAGCATTTAAATTGATTACTATTTAGCTTCTAGCCTTGTGTAGGTTTAGATGCATTGGTATCATGAAAAATTAATTTAATTGCTTGTTGTGACCACTTGCTCTCGCCTCTTACCTATTCTCTTATTGCAATCTTGAGCAAGTCAAATAGTGGCACATTAAGGGGGAGTGCTAAATCATAATCATGTATATCATGTCCCTACATGTGCCCATATTTATATAAGTGCTAATATATATTTTCAAAATCAAGCCATTTAGCCAAAACTCAAAATTTTGTATACTATTAGTATTCTAGTGAAAAACTAATTGCAAAATGTATACAAATGTATTTGAAACACTTTTCAAAGGTTTTGGCCTCACAAAATCTATTTTGAAAATAGAATGAGTTTCATGATCAAAATCTAGTTACTAGTATCTTGTTTTGGATTTAAACTTATAATTTTCATAGATTTAAATGTAAAATGATTTTGAAAGTAATTCCAAAACGAAAATCTTAGAGTTGGTCATTCTTAACAATTCTTGTGTTCAAAAGATTTTCAAAAGACCAACCTAGCAAAAGCTATTTGATTTTGAAACTCGCCGAAAAACTATATTTGACCCATAATGGTCATATTGTTGCACTTAATGAGTTTCTCCGTTTGGACCGGATCATGTGTAGAATTTTGGTTCAAAATAGCACTTCAAACTCATACACAAAAGAGAGGGAGATTTTCAAAAGCTCAAAATTCTTCTTCTTATCTCATTCTCTTATTCGCTTTTGTGCTATTTGAAGAATTTGACTTTGTGGTTTCATTTGTTCTTCAAAGGAACCCTCTTGGACAAAAGTCAAAAGAGTGTTTAAAAGGCCTAAGTTTGTGAAAAGTCTTGCAAAAGTATTTTATTATGTATTTCAAAAGGTTTTGCAAGCTTCCAAAAAGACAAATCCTATTTTGGAAATTAATTTGGCCAAAATATTTGTGTTTAACTCAAATATACCTACAAGTAGTATTTTGGCATTCAAATTGGATTTCATTGTATTCATTAGAAATTCATGGCTTCAAAATGAATTCCAAATTATTCAAGCCATGAGAATCCAAATTATGGATGGAATCAAATTTGAAGTTGCACTTTGAGGTCTTTATGAAATTTGTTTTCATTTTTATGCCTCAAAGCGCATTTCGCCAAAATTGTGCTAATAAGAAAACTCTTTGGAAACAAAAGTTATTCCAAAACCTTCAACTTAGTCTAAAGTTGGTTTCCTGAAAATTTCAAATCATTTGGAATTTATTTAAAGTGTTTTCAATTGGTTTTCAATCTGATTTCTGGAATTTTCATCAAATCGGAATATCCGATATCAGTATCGGAACATCCGACTTCTGGTAAAATGAACTAATCAGAATATCCGATATCAGTTTCGGAACATCCGATATCAGTATTGGAACTTCCGATTGGCCCGTTTTTTTAATTGGATTGGATTTCAAACTTGGTATCGCTAGTATTCAATTAAATTGAGAAGTGATACTCACTTGATCTTTGAAAAGACAAAACTTGTGCAATTCAAATGCAAACAACTCCATGATTCATTTGTTGAATATCTTGAGGAGTTTATTTATTGCAAGTTTTGGGCACTTAATTGCTTCCAAGTGGTATCATCTTATTAATGTACTCTAATACTCTTTCTCGAATCTTTGTGATTTAGTTTTTAAAATTCAAAAGAAAATCCAAGTTGTCTTGATCTATCTTAGATTTTCTTGATCTATCTTAAGTTGTCCATCTCTTTGATACCCGAAATGTTTATTGCTCGATACTCATCGATTTTATCGATTATTTCTTCAAGTGATATCAATTTTAGTGATTTGATTATAAGTAGTATCAACTCGAGCATTTATTCATTTCTTGTGTTTACAAATCGGTATCATTGAGTTTCTCCTATTTTGACAATTGGTATCATTAAGACTTATTGCTTATACTTTCAAGTGATATCTTTTGGTTGTTTAAATTCTTTCTTGTGGTATCATTGAACTCGATTATTTCCTACAAGTGGTATTCTCAATTGCCTCCTTGTAGCATAGATTCGATAATTTAAAATTCTTGATTAAGAATTTCCTCCCAAGTTAAAATTGTAAGTTCAATCTCCTAAGAATTCTCTCTGTGAGATTCTTTATGCATTGAAATACATAAAGAGGAAAATTCCTAGTTGAGCATTGCTTTTCAAGCAAAATTTGCAAATGCTCATTTACGTTGTTTTTCAAGCAAAGCCATTGAGATATACTTTAAAGTGGTATCTAATTTATCAAATGGTATTTGTTTTGGGTTCCTCGCTTAACCCTCTTTAGGCAAAATTTGTGGATTCTTCAAAAGAATCATGTTGCGAGCTTTGTAAAGCCTAATAAAATGAGGAGCGAGTTATTTGATTTTGTTTCAAATAACTCGTGTGATACTCTTCTTTCGCCTTTTTGTGCAACTCTTACATGTGGTTCTTCAAAAAGCCAAAAAGAGGGAAAATGTTGTTTTTACAAGTGGTATTCTAAAACTCCAAATATGGTCTATTTTCATGGTTTCACTCTTTTGGGCCATATAAAGAAAAAGTGTGCGGAATTCTTGAATCTTATTAGAAATTCTCTTGTAAGCTTAAGAGTGAACTCGAATGTGTTTTATCCATGTTCTCTCTTTAAAGTGGACTTCAAGAGTTAAATTTGAATAAGCTTCAAATCTCTTTCTTTGCATATTAAGATCATGGGATTTAAATTGCATGAAAATAGTATTATCATGTTTATCATCTATATCGTGCATGTTGTTTTTAGACATTATCAAACTAACTTGGGTCAAATTAAAAGATATTTGTTCCCGGAAATCGTGTGCTTGTCTATTGATGTTCAAGATATTGGAAAAGGGGTCATCTTCGATGGTGGGATGAAGGAAATGGAGAGGAGCTCCATAGTCCGAGGGATCTAAGGCTGGGCGCGGTGATCATGACCGATTTGAACATGCGGTGGACAAGAATCGACAAAGGGATGTGTTTTTGACCTCATTCAATAATGTCTTTGCACACCATTATGTTAAATTATATTATTCTAAATGGTGTTGTATCTTTCGATTGGTATCATTAATTGGTATCTTTCAAGAGGTATCCTCTAATCCTAAATTGATTTGAAGTGTCATCTAATTTGCATTTGGCATTATCAAGAATTAAAAGATACATATGGGTGACACATTGCAAAGAGGTATGCTCTTGATAAGTTTGTGAAATTCTTGATCATGAAAGCGCATTTTACTTATACAATTTTAATTCATGATCTTGTATACATCTTGTGATCATATAAGCAATTCATTCTCTATATGATCGTGATTCTCATAATTTAATTTGATCATGAGCATGTGCTTAAATTATATAAATTTGCTATATGATCTTGATGTGTAATGAATAAATCTTCTCCATGTGAAATCATATTCATATGTCATGTTTAAGCATCACTTATATCCTGTGAATCATGACTATTTTAAATTGGTATAATTAGAAACATCAATTATCTAAATCTTGGATATAATTGGTATCATATCTTGCCTAGATTTAGGGGGAGCTTAATATTATTGTCCTATTGCTAGCTCCTTAATTTTATTTTGTTCTCCCTAATCTTTTTATTTGAGTGTGCAATCAAGGGGGAGAACAGATTTTATTGAATAAGCAATAAGGATCTTTTAAGCACCTTTTTGGGATTAATGACAAAAGGGGGAGAATTTATGGATTTATCAATTGTCCCCTAATCGATTGACAAAAAGGATAATTTGTAAGTATGATCTCTTATTGTTTCTTCATGCTTGTTTTAATGCTAAATATATTAATATTGTCATTTGGTGCAATTGATAATAGGTTTGTCATAAATCACCAAAAAGGGGGAGATTGAAAGTGCATTTAGGCATTAATGTTATTTTGGTGATTAATGACAAACACATATAATGACAATCTATGTAATTGTGCAAATGCTTAACTTAGTGCTTAACAAATGACAAACCTCTAATATGATTATATTGCTAATGAGACTAACATGTTTATTGCCAAGTTGTGTATTAGTATATTAGTCTCATCTATTTAGAGGAAAATCAAGTGGATGGTTAAGCAAAGAATAAGGTATGCAATTTCGGTATCCATTCTTTATTTGTATTGCATTCCTATTGTGCAAATGCATAATGAACATGTTGATTATATATATGCACATTGGGTCATGTCATATTTAGTTGTGCACATGTATTCATTTGAGTTCATTATGCGTTTTGTTTTTAGTATGCATGTATTAACTAGAGTTAAACTTCACATTGCTATAGATTAAATTGGTGCATGCACGTTTTAGTTGCGTATCTTCTCATGCACTTCTCTTAGTGAAGTTTAATCTAGATTTGGATCACATATTCACTCTTATTCCAAATATTATTTGCACATATGCAATTCGTGTATATTCTATCATGTGCGTCGTTTAAGTAAAGACCGTGATCCTTTGCCATGATTTAATTGTTTCGTTATATTGGCAATTATCTCTCTAGTGCATATAGATCAATTACATATTCATCATGATGCACTTAGTAGAGAACATTTATAATGTCAAGTGTTTCCATTCATGTTGTGCTTCTTTATATGAAACACTTGTGGTAATCAATTTCTCACAAATATCAATTTATTCATATCTATTGAGCTTTTGGGACTAATGTCTTTCATGAGTGATTTGGAAAGAATTAGGTCCCGTGTGTATGATGACCAAGGTATCTTGGAGGATGATCGTTGTCGAGGTCAACAAGACGGCGGTGTCACCAAGAGTCGAGGACTAAGTCAAGATCGACTTGGCGTGGAGATCGCCGAGAGAGGATGATCAAGTCAAGGTCGATAGGACGAGAGTCTCATGAGGTGAATCGAGTCAAGTTGGACAAGGCGAAGATGTCATCAATCATTTGGTAAAGACATCATGCACATTGCATCCACGGAGAAGATGGCATGCGGATTGAATGTAAGACTTAGATTTCTCGCTTGAATTTGAGTCTAAGGATTGCCAGACTATTAAGAGGGATGCTCCATTGAATGACTTTTAGATGTGTCAAGTGCTCAAGTGATCCATCCTTGTGAAATTTAGAGAGAAAGTGGTGTTGGTGGTGCCGGAAAGTGAGGGTTGTAGGTCTCCCTTGAATTCTTTGTGAAATCTGAATTTATCCTTTGAGATTTGGGTAGTGAGACCTTGTTAGTTGTGTAGCCCTTGTTCTTAGCTTTCAATAGAGTCCAAGTTCACTGAAATCGGAGTCCGGAGTCAAAAGTTATGCTCGTTTTGGTCGAAGTTGCTCAAGGTACATCGGATAGTCCGATGTTGACATCGGAAAGTCCGATGTGGACTTAGAAAATTTTGTGAAACATCTTTGAAAATGGGTTCTCTCTGGAAATATCGGATAGTCCGATGTTGATATCGATAGTCCGATGTTCCAATATCGGATAGTCCGATGTCCGATATCGGATAGTCCGATGTTCACTTGGAAATCGAATTTACACACATCGGATAGTCCGATGTTCCATATCGGAAAGTCCGATCTGTGCTTTTTATTCACAAAAATTTGAATTTCGAGTGGAGTCGATCTGGAGTTTTACACACATCGGATAGTCCGATGTTCAACATCAGATAGTCCGATGTGGGTCTGACCAGGGCATAACGGCTAGTTTTTTGGAGCCTCTATTTAAAGCCCTCTCCTCTCCATTTCGAAGCAGCAGTCATTCCATTGGTTTGAGGGGTTATCCTCTTGTTCTTGAGCCCCCTAAAATACCTCTTTGCCCTTAGATCTTAGTGATCCCCTTTTGTGTGAAGGGTTGGGAAGAGTTTGGGGAGTGAGGTGTTAGGTTGAGTGTGATTTGAGTTGTTTGAGCACTTGACTTCATCTCCAAGCTTGTTCTTCGTGAGCATCTATTGCTCTTGGAGGTTGAGGACTCCTAGACGGCTAGGAGGTCGCCTACGAGCCACCGAAGCTTGGTGTGGTTGGCCGTGGGAGTTTGTGAAGGCCGGTTCCGCCTCCGCAAGGGAAGGAATCAAGAAGTGAAGAACCGGCGAGTGCATTTGTGCAACACCGGGAGGAAGAGGGTTGAAAGAGACCCCGGCTCAAGCGTCAAGGGAGTTGAAACCGGCGAGTGCATTTGTGCAACACCGGGAGTAAGAGGGTTGAAAGAGACCCCGACTAAGTGTGACCGAGCCGCCTCAACGGAGACGAGGATCCTCAAGGATCCGAACTTGTGAAAAATCATCGCCTCCAAGTTTGCTTCTTACTCTTACTTTAGTATTTGATTTTGAATCTTGAAATTGCTCGATCTACTTTTCTAGTGAGTTTTCGCCAGACCTCTATTTGCTTCAAGTATTCTAGGCTAACTTGTTTAATTTGGTGTATTTAATATCCCCAAATAGCCTAGATATCATTTGCAGCTATGTGCTCGGAGGATTCGAATATCCGAATAGAACTTCTGATACTCGAATAATCTCGGACTATCCGAACCACTCGGACAGTCCGAAGTATTATTCGGACAATCCGAAGTTTTGTATTCCGCTGTAATTTAGTTTAAATTTTATAAACGCCTATTCACCCCCCCTCTAGGCGACATCCCTGTCTTTTCACTTCTCTAGCGGTAGCCTCGGCCGGGTCATCGGTTTGGTCCTCCACGGCAACCTCGAGCGGCGAAGTGTCGGCCTTGGTGGTTGGGGTCATCCCGACCTCGATGGACAGAGCGACCACAATGGGAACGGCTTGAATGGCCTCGGCTGCGGGGGCCGAGGCGTCCTGAGCTTCACCCCCCGCTGCGGCCTTGGCCGGGGAGACGTCGGCTTCGGAGGCCGCAGTGTCATCGGCTTCTCCTCTATCGGCGGTGGGTGAGGCCGCATCTTCGTCCGGGTCAGTGAGCCTGTGCTCGGGCTCGTCGGCCACGACCCAACTGTGGGGGCCTTCGGCGATGCGATTCTTGCTCACGGGGAGGCGGTGCACCAGCTCGTACGAGGCCTCCTCCTCGGATTCGGACTCGCCCTGGACGATAGCCATTGTCAGGAGGTGTTGGGGGTGAGTTCGAGCATTCAAGGTCTGCGACAAGGAAAGATTACTAAGCTAAGACGAAAAGGAATTCTGCGACCAAAAGAGAAGTGGGGTACCTGAGTCACGAACCTCTACCTCGCAAGGGGCTATTGAGAGTCTCGGCGTTCCGAGGGTGAAGAGGCTACCCTTCTCCGAGCGCCTCGTGCTGGGGACCTTGGAGCACACGGTGGCTCTGGGTTCCCCGTGGCGACAGCCCTAGGGCCCTGCAATCGAGCCCCTGGGGCCGCCTAGGGGCTAGAGGTCCTGGCGGTGGCCGCCGCCCTTTGCTGCTGCGAAAAAAAAGAATGAATCAAAGATTGTTGCAGCCCTTTACTCCGCAAGGACTCGAGCTCGACCACGGGTGGACATGCCACTGAGCGGTCGCCCTACTCGACGTGCTGCTTCTTCGAGGCTTTGCTTATCGGGATGTCCGAAAGTGGCCTTTTACCTACCTTCTTGCCCTTACTTGCTCGGGCAGAGGTAACATGCACTTTGCTGTCCGGAGTAGTTCTTGGTTTTCCTGCAAAACACACTCTAAGGTCAGGGCAAGCTCCAAACATCCCCGAGTTGGGACCTGACTCAAGGTATCTTACCTCGGCGCTCCGACTTAACACATTCTTCGAGACAGGGTCGTCCGTGGAGTAGTCGAACGCCGCTTTCCCGAACATCTCCGTCATTCTGGCTGCTAGCCAGGACTCCTTCGGCGTTGCTGGAAGAGCAAAGATTGTTAGAAAACCCCAAGTTCGAACTTGAGCAGATTTCAGTTCAAGAATACTTACTAGACGTGCCCTCACGGGTGAGGTCGTCACGACCCTTGATCTCGTAGAATGGATGCAACCTCTTTCGCAGAGGAAACACCCAGTTCCGCAGGAAGTCATTGGCGATGGCTTGTCCGGTGAGGCCGTGTGTGGCACAAATGTGGATGGCGGCGATGGCTTCCTGGTCGACCGTCAGGTCGTCCACCTCGGGGGTTTGGCGTTTGCCGACGATGGGCGCTCCATCATACGCGAGCGTGCCGTCTTCGTCTCTCTTCAAGTAGAACCACCTCTCGGTCCATGGACCAAGGGAGTCCCGAGCGTGGAGTTGGGGGAAGGCCTAGGGAAGTCCCGTTCGCAGCCGAAAATAAAGGCACCCAACCACAGGGTCCTTCCCGGTACGGAACAAGGAGAAGAAACGGAAAAAAAGAGATGGGGTGGGAAGGATCCCGAGGAACCACTCACACAAATGAGAGAAAATGGAAAGAAGAATGGAATTTGGCACCAGGTTGACGAGTTTGATCTCGCATTGTGCGAGGACCGACGCCACGAAGTCGCTCTCCGGTGTCCGCAAGCCGAAGAGCATGTAGTGCTCGGTGCTGACGAGTTCGTCTTCTCGGGGCTGCGGTTCGGTCTCTCCGCCCGGCAACCGCCATGTTGTAGGGTCGAGGATACGCCTAGAGGGGGGTGAATAGGCGTTTTACGAAATTCGATCGCTCACTAAACAATCGCTCTAATCAACCCCTATGTCAAAACCTAATCAATTATAATGCGGAAGCGATAAACTCGGTTTTGACAATTAAGGCCTAAATCAACTAGGCTCACTACGTGCACTAACTAAATTATGTCACTATACAAGAATTACTAAATTGATCAATCAATTAATACTAAGCAATTTTAATACAATCAAGCAATTGATAAATATACAATAAACGTAAATACTTGAAAGTAAAAGAGACAACCGATATTTTTTCGTGGTGTTCGGAGACTTGCTTGTCTCCCTAGTCCACGCTGAGGCAAGCCCACACTTGGACCGGCTCCGCCGAGCACCGCCTCTTTTCCACTAGTCGTGGTTTTTCACGCTATGCCGTAGGCTCAACCCGAACCTTCACAAACTTGCGGGGCTTCTCACACCTTGAGAGCTCCCACAAGACGACGCCCACGCCATCTAGGAGTCGGCAACCTCCAAGAGTAACAAGTCGCTCCTTCGCTTGAACTTCACCGAGCACAACGAATCGCCCCGGTGATCACCAAGTGCAACACATGCACAAGGACCTCCCTCAAGTGCAACACATGCACAAGAGACTCTCAACCCACTTCTAATTGCAACACATGCAATTAGTCTCACTCTTGCTCAAGAACAACTTGCGGAAATGCAATACATGCAAATCACCTCTCAAATACTCACACAAGAGCCAATACACAAATGAGAGCTTCAATACATGAACCACCTCACCCAATATACTCTAGCAACCAGCAAATGCCCCCCCATGACCTCCTTTTATAGCCTCACAAAGAAAACTAACCGTTGGGGGGCAAAACGGGCATTAAACGAGCTAAAACTAGTCGTTGCTACAGTGTTTGCGGTACTACCGGCCCCTACGGGCGGTAGTACCGGCCTAGGAACTCTCTCTGCCAAAAAACTACCGCACGGGCGGTACTACCGGCCCCTACGGGCGGTAGTACCGCTTTTGCGGTAGTACCGGCACTACAGCCCACCAAAAAGCTCATAACTTTTTACTCGAACTCCGATTTGGGTGATTTTTGATTCTATGCGAAGCTTATCACGAGGGCTACAATCTCCACCCATTTTCATGATTTAAGCACCCATATATATTTTTAAATATCACCAAAACCAAACTCTAATGCAGTCATTCAAGTCTAAATTTGATTTTCCAAATCCTCGCATAGACTTGATGAAAGGCATGACTACAAGCTATAAAGAGTCACTAACATCAAATATTGAGCCATGATGATCAACTCATGATCAATATAACTTTTGCAAAACACATTTGCAAATAACCCGAAAAGCTATAAGATCAATCCTCTAGCCATGCAAGGATCAACACATGATCCCGACACTTTGCAAAACACATTTGCAAATGCCAACACATACTCTAGGATTGAAACCCATAACCTCTAGCTTATTTGCAAACCATATTTGCAAATAACAAAACAGCATTTTGCAAAAACACATTTTGCAAACACAAACCATAAACTTTACTTAGCCTTTGTGATGATCAACACATGATCAAGACACAAGCTAAAACACAATGCATGAGCTCTCACCTTTTGCAACACATGCAAAGCTTAGCTCCATGCAAAACCACATAGATTAAGAAATATTGTTTTGCAAATGAAAACAAAACATGAGGCTTCAACATTTGCAACACATGCAAAAGTGAACTTCACGCAAAAGCCAACGCATATTGCTTATCCTATTTGCAACACATGCAAATCAAAGCATTATGCGAAAACCAAATGCATATGCTCTTCCTCTTTGCAACATATGCAAATCAGAGCATAAACCAATAACAACCGAAAGCATAAACTTAACCCATTCGCAACACATGCCAAATGGTTAACTCTTATGCAAAAACCAAATCCAAATGATTTGAGCTTGAGTGAACGCGGATTGAGATCATCAACACATGATGAAGCTCAAGTTAGGAGACAACCCCTCTTAATAGTACGGCGATAAAACTAGACTCAAAGACTACAAAAGTCCTTAGCCTATCTAGTTATACCTTCATCGCCGCGTGCAAGCAATCACCTTTGGGGTCTTTATGATCTTCACTTGATACTCCCTTGGGATCATCACTCGACTCCTCTTCTTTATCATCTCATCCATCTTTGGACCCAACTCAATCACAACTCATAAAACTTGTTAGTCCAAGATGCATGGTTGTCTCAATTATCTCTTGCACTCCATTAACACATAATGGATGCCTTTAGATCAATTGAGCACAACCTAAATCAATTTGAATGATTTAAGTGTGTCTTAAGTACAATAGTGCAACTCATGCTTTATTATACTTAAGAGCTATTCATTTGTCCTTAATTAATCAAGGAACACCATCAACACATGATGAAATGTTCTTTAATGATTAACAAGACAAATGAACTCAATTTAAATTATCATTTAAATTGATATGAGTATATATTAACTACTCAAGTTTTCATATACTCATGTATTTAGTTTCTTTGTCTTGATCCTTATATGTGTCAATTAGAATTAGATCAATACAAAGAGACTTTCAAGTTAAACTATAAACTCCCCCTAAGTGTGTGCATCCATGTAATATATGGATTGGGAAACATGATGCACATTTTGTGGTTAATATAATGAGGACATTCATATTTTAACTTGACTCCAAAGTATGCAACTAATACTAGAATGGATACGCAAACATACCTTGGGTTTTCCATTCTTTTAATGCGATGAGACTAATCAAAGATATTCTAAATAAACAAGTTAGTCTCGATATAAGATTTATCATTAATAATAAAATCACATTAAGGGATATTAGATTTGTCATTAACACCAAAACCATAACTAATGAAGGTTGAACTTACACATGTCACCGGGTCCAGCGGTCCCAGACCTTCGAGCTCCTTCATCCTGGCCAGCGACAGAGAGCTCTTTCCAAATTTGGCCATGAGGAAAGCTTGGTCCTTGATTGAGGGGGAAAGGGCAGATTAGACAGAAGACCAGAAAAGTCGAGATCGAAGGAAGTTCAAGGGAGTTCGGGAATTTGTCAAGGAGCCGATGGTTCGGGCTTTATAGGCCTTGATTGTCGCCAGTTGGAAGATATCGTGTCTCAAAAGGCGCGCCGGTTGCATTCGATAGGCGCATTCAGAGATTTGGCGACGGAATCGATGCGTCGCGGGCGCTTCCGCTACTCTTCCGTGTCTGTACCAAGGCTTCGAAATCCAAGGGTTGCCAAGTGTAATTGCGTTGAGTCCCTTGGTTGGTCTCCGCCCGACCTCGATCTTGAGCTTGGGCGATTCTGAGCACAGTCAGAAGACCGTCCCCTTTTTCCAGATCGTGAGGCTCGAGGTCATCCTAGATGCCTGGATACGACTTGAGCCTCAGGGGCTAGCTGTCGGGGACTAAAAAATCCCTACCTGGTCAACAGAAAGCCAACAAGCCCCTAGCTCGAACTCGAGCCGAGAGGTCTTTGATCACGATGTGGACCGCGCGGCTCCCTTTCGACCTTGAGCAAGGGGGGTAAGGAATCAGTTTCTGCTCGGAGGGGTCAAGCTCGAGATCCAAGCCATGCATCCAACTGGCGGTTACCAAGATCCTTAAATCGTGGAGTTAAGCCAGACGTGGGCGGCAAATCCGGGATAGTTACAATTAAATAGTAGAGTTAAGCCAGACGTGGGCGGCAAATCCGGGATAGTTACGACCCACCTTCAGTGTGCACGAAACCACTCTCCCAGGAATCTCTCCTGAACGTTTCCAGTAACGGCTGAGAGGGGCATAAAACCCCCTGGGACGAGCATACTCAGGCATCACAACACAAAACACACGCACAGACACTCAAGCTACAAAAGCTTGAGCTAGAAAACACCTCCCTGTACTCAAACATAGTGAAATTTTCTGCCTCTGGACAAGACTGGAGTAGAGCTATTACCTGTCATAGGGGCTCGAACCAGTATAATTCTTGGTGTCTCACTCTTTTTCTTTTTCCTCCGACCTTCAGAACAGCAAATCCAACCCTTCGGTGAGCGAAGTCAATTCCGGGTCCCGTATACACGATTAACCCCCATACACTTTTGCAGTCCGGCAATTCCGATCGTCGACACCACCGGTCAGCTATTCTCACACAGTCTAAACCACATTTAATTTTACTTGATATCACATGAAATGACAAAGCATAGTTTTAAAATTTGAACACAACTTTATGTGGCATAAATTCCCAAAAGACCTAATTTTAGTTCTAAGCATGTCTAAGCAATTATTCTAAATATTTCATCAGAAAATAAAGCTTACATTTAAGGTTACAATGGCATAAAGTATTCAAGTTTCAAATGTGGAATAAACAATGTGGGCATAAGTAATTTAACATTGGGACAAACTATATTTGCTAAAATTATGCATGCAATAATTTAAATCAAAACAAACTTTTAAATCTGGGATAAATATGATCAAGGGTTTAACTTGTCTTGGCCAAAGTCATGGTGGTCGGTATCGACGGTCGATCACAAACTCTTTTAGCTCTTGGAAGTCTATACGTTGAAAATCAATAAAATTTTAAAAAACTAAGACTGACATAAATAAGAAATATAGGATTTTAGATGAATTTAGAAAGAAAATGGAGTTGATTCAAGTTCGAACGGGCTTCTAGAAGATTTAAATTAACAAAAATGAAAAATAAAGCAATTTCTAGAATTTTGAAATTATTTTCCTAAAGGAAAATTGGAATTATGACACCTACTAATGTCAGCCATTTTTCTTTGCTTTTTTCTTTATCTTTTTTCTTCCTTCTCTTTCCTCATGCCCTCTCTGCCCGGCCGAGCCATGCGATTCCAGAGCTGGCGCTGCACATGGGGGAGGGGGTAGTCGAGGGTAGCGCCGGCCAGTGGGGCGTGCCCGGGGTGCGCGATGTCGAGGCAAGTCGGCCGTGGTGGTGGCGGTCAAAGATGAAGAAGCTTCGCTAGAGACGGTGAATGGTGAATTTCGGCAAGGAGAGGAGGGCAACCCAGAAGGGAAGAGAGGGGGAAAAGAAAGGGTGATCTCACACACACACCTCGTGACGTAGACAGTTCAGCGATTGGAGCTTCGAGATGGCGGCAGCGAGGAAGAAAAGGCAATGGTCGGAGTTAGGGAAGATGACCGGAACTTCATGATTTTCGAGCAAAGGAAGAGGAGAGGGCCCCCGGGATTTGGAAAAATGGGTTTCTTGAGGAGTTGCGGTCACGGGGGTGGCTTTTATAGCATTGAGGGCTTGAATTCCGGTGAGAGAGGTGACGACCGTTTTTGATTTTATCTCACGAAAACAGTTCAAAAATCATGGGATAACTCGATTTAAGGGGATAAGTGAGGTTGGGATAAGATGGTGATCCAGTTGTACATAGTTGGGGGAGGATTTGGTGCAAAAAACACAAGGTGAGAGGGAGAAGAGGGAGTTGCTGCCAGAGGTTGAAGACTAAAAGGTTGCTCAGCCGATCGCCACGATCACCAGGGGAGGAGCAGGCGGGGGGCAGCCGTGCCATGTCGACCGGGCCAAGGGGAGAGGTGGCTAGCCAGCTAGGCCGCCCGCTCCATGGGCTAGGGGGAGAGGCTCGGGCGACTAGATTGGAAAGTGTAGCTGGCCAAAGAGAAGGAAATGGTTTTTTTTAAATAATACATTTTTTATTCAAAATTTCAAAAATATACCACCAAAAAATTACAGAATATACTGTCATGCCTGCTGGATGGGCGATGGGCCTAAATTGCAAAATAAACGAGCGACAGGAGGCCATGTCACCCCCAAGCCTCCTGTCGCCCGATGAAATGGCGACAAGTGCCAAAGCGGCGCCTGTCGCCTGATGAAATGGCGACAAGGAGTAAATCGACTGATGGTTGGGCGACAGGGGGGGCGCGGGCCCCTGTCGCCTAACCAAATGGCGACAAGAACGTTTATAAAAGGCTGTCGCCCGGTACTGTAGCCATTTGTGCGCTCAGTTTAGAGTTTGAGAAAGAGAGTGAGAGGAAGAGGAAGAGGGGGAAGAGGAGGAGAGAAAAGGAGGAAGAGGGAGGGATTCTGTGTGACTGTTTGGAGGTAACTTTCTATTGTTTACTTTTTTTAGCAGTAAATTATGGTATATTAGAAATAGTTTTAGATCTAGGTAATTTGATATGTTACGGATAGATTTAGCGAATTTGGATATTTTTTACGGATAGGAGTTTGTCGATATAGATTCATGGAAATGTAGTTAGATGTAGGTAATCTATATGTTGTTAGGAATGTAGATGCTTTTTTACGGATAGAAGTACGTCGATATATATTCTTAGAAATTTAGATGTTTTTTACCGATAGAAGTACGTCGATATAGATTCTTAGAAATTTAGATGTTTTTTACGGATAGAAGTACGCCGATATAGATTCTTAGGAATTTAGATGTTTTTTACGGATAGAAGTACGCCGATATATATTTTTAGGAATTTAGATGTTTTTTACGGATAAAAGTACGCCGATATATATTTTAGGAATTTAGATGTTTTTTACGGATAGAATTACGTCGATATATATTCTTAGGAATTTAAATGTTTTTTACGGTTAGATATATATTTTTGTAGCATGTAGGTATAGTTATTTTAGGTGTCACAGTATTTTTTATGGAAAATAATTAATTCGTGGGTGAATGAATGGATTCGCAGATATGATGTAATCGAGTTCCATTTAGAATCTATTATGGAGAGGGGTTGTAATCCATGGTTTGAAGGGTGCGAGATCTAAGTAACATGCAAGATGTGGACGTAAGTTTGAGTAGGGTCAAGAGCGCACATTTGCTTCGTGTTGAAATGGTTGTATTATACTTTTCTGGATGGAACGAGAGAAGTGCGAGTTGAAGGTATTTTGCCTATGTAGTATGCTAAACGACCCTATTTACTGGGAGCTAGTTGAGTTAAAGGGAACCGCATCGTGGAGATCATATGTGAGGGGGGCAGAGCAACGGGATGGAATCGGTGCTTTTAGTGCAAGCATATGAGAGGATATTGCCCCCAACAGCTAGCTTGGACGCCGGTGAGTGTAGTCACCTCAAAATGAGCTCGATTTGGTGACACCAAATTGGGGATCTAGTCAGTGAGCAAAGATGTTCAACAATGCAACGATGATATCATTTGCCAAAGTGGTGAACAGGTTGAGTTTCGGGAGGATGATGGAAATGTTGGCCAAGAAGCGCGGGGACTGGTAGACGAAGGTGAGCAAATTGATGAAATAACAGCTAGGATGGAAGAGGAAAACCGTGAGTACAGCAGAGCAGAAGAGGAGGATGACGATGAGTCGGATGAGGAAGATGGAGGTACGGAACCGCTTGTGCCAGCCGAGTGGAGCATGCAACAATTTGATAAGCTGGTTGTCAATGAAAGCAACGATATACCTTGGCAGTATAGTGATAATGAGGTTAGGCCTAACAGTATGTACCCGACAAAAGAGGCTGTGCAAGATGTCGTGAAAGATTGAGCTCTATCATTAAGAAGGACTTTCAGGGTTAAGAAATCCACTCCAACCTGCTACGACGTGGTGTGTGAGATCCATGGGTGTCTGTGGAGAGTGCACGCATACAAGCCCAAATGGGGCACCCATTGGCTATGTTCAAAGGTTGAGCATCATACATGTATGACCGAGGAAACAGTAATAGCTCACAGGAACCTGTCATCCGGGTATGTCGCGAACATCACGTACGCAGAGATAGTGGAGAACCAGAGTTTTGAGCCCCGTGCTACTATCCGAGCGATCGAGAACAGATATCAGTACACAATTAGCTATGGGAAGGCATGGAGGGCGAAACAGAAGGCATTAGAAATGAGGTTTGGGAAGTTTGAAGACTCGTACCATAATCTGCCCGCACTGCTCAATTGCATTCAGGGAAGAAATCCTGGGACCTACTGTGGTTATCAAGATTATCCGTCAATCAAGTGGCCAACTAAAAGGCATCTGAGGAGAGTGTTCTTTGCATTCGGAGCTTGCATTACGGCGTTTTATCACTGCTGTCCATTGTTGTGCGTGGACGGCACATTCTTGACCGGGAAATACAGAGGGCAAATACTGATAGCTGTGGGCGTCGATGGGAACAACCAGATTCTGCCTGTTGCCTTTGCCTTCGTAGAAAGCGAGAATTACGACAATTGGCTATGGTTCCTACGAAACTTGAAGATCGGGGTGGTCAAAACTCGTTCAGATGTGTGTGTGCTGCATGACAGGTATGCTGGCTTGCTTAGTGCTATCAACCAGCTGCAAACAGGAGAAGAGGAGCCATTCCCATGGCCTGACTTGCAAAGTCGATGGTGCATGAGGCATTTGGGTGCAAACTTCTATAAGTAATTCAGGAACAAGCAACTGATGAACATGTTCAAAAGACTATGTAACCACAACCAGGAGAGTAAGTTCCGAACTCTGTGGAAAAATCTTGATGACCTGACAAGGAAACACAAGGAGCAGACGAACAACACTAGTGCTAGTGGAACACAGGAGCAGGCAGAGCCTCTTTTCCCCTGCCAACAGAGGATGAGGCGACTAACCGTCGTCAGAGGCAAATGCCAATCAAATGTTTCTGATCGATCAAGCACTTAATCGAAGAGAAGTGGTCATCAAG
Source organism: Guadua angustifolia (assembly GCA_036346375.1). Classification (NCBI taxonomy): domain Eukaryota; kingdom Viridiplantae; phylum Streptophyta; class Magnoliopsida; order Poales; family Poaceae; genus Guadua; species Guadua angustifolia. The sequence goes on along the minus strand of CM070504.1, from coordinate 23,049,141 downwards.
TATATGACACACATGGTGCCGATACGGTGTGATGACCACTAACTTTGCGTAAGTTTACAACCGGGTAATGCGAGGATGAGGTGTCTTCCGTTGGTAGGAATTGTCGAGGAGTCCGAGGGGTACAACCAAATACTTTGTGGATAGGCATGCATCTGCTAACATAGTAATGAGAGATGAGAAGTTCTTGTACTCTTCGATGATCACTAAATACATGGATGAGAAGAGTCAAGATGATCTATCCAAACATAGAGCTATCAAAGTTGGTGCATGGACACCGCGCCAAACATAGAGGTGATCTGCAGGATAAAGGAAAAGGCGGCGTGGAACCAACCGGAGGGTTGTCACCCAGAGTGCATCTTCAGCCGAGTGCAAATGCTCGTGCAATAAGCCATACCTTTTGCATAGGCCATGTTCTCATGCCATAGCCGCATGTGCTTTATTTGGAATGCAATCTGGTACATACCTATCTAAATATTTTATGAAGGAAAGGGTGATGGCAACTTGGAGCGAGGAGCTTTATGGTTATGGGGTTGTGGGTTCTTTCACCACAACTCCTAGTGTTGATGAAAGGTTCTGGGTCCCTGATTTTGATGCGAGAAGAAGGAAAGTAGGGCGTCGAAAAACAAGGCGTATAAGAAATGATATGGATGAGTCAGAAGCTGGCAAATACATGAAGAAATGCTCATTGTGCAACCAACGAGGACATACGTTCAAGAACTGCGAAGCACAAAACGAAGAAGATGAAGGAGGAGATGGTCACCCGACGGTGGGGGAAGGATCGTCCTCTGCGAGGACTGCTGCACGACGCCATCGCACCAGATGACAAGTAGTTTGCATTATCATATGTTATATATCAAATTTATATTTCATCGATGTAACGTGTGTTGTATGAACTCTGTTTTGTACCTAGCTGTTGCGAGTGTTGTGTCTTGACAAATTGTTAGAACTGTTTCGATATATTGTAATGAGCTTCTCCATTTTTTATGTGCGTATTTGTTTCAATATATTGTTGTGATGCTTGTGTAGTTTTACGTACTCTTTTGTTTACATATGTGTTTCAGTTCTAACTTTCATTTTTGTAATTTGCAAGTATGGCTCACCAGCATGGAGATGACGAGTGGCCGTTCGAGTTGCTGGATCCGGTCGTCAACCGTGGTCACCGTGCCCGCTTTGCCACTGCTGTCCCAAAGGAGGGAGGGGACCCTGTGCAGCTGGGCGTCCTTCGACCTAGGCCAGCGCAGCACTCCTGGATGCTCGATCCGTGTTGGATTCCCAGGTAACATATCAGTATTTAAATTTATAAACATGTTTGTTCTAGCACCATGACTAGTGCAGCACTGATATTAATTACATGTTTTTGTTTCTTAGGCTTCGAGCTTCAGGGTTGCTGCCCCTTGCCCGGATGGTGGAGCACTTGGGACGCCGGTTCCCGTATGACCGGTCGCTGATCACCGCTCTGGTGGATCGGTGGAGGCCGGAGACGCACACCTTCCATCTCCCTGTCGGGGAGATGACGATCACTTTGCAGGACGTCTCCTACCTCCTCGGCCTCCCGATCGCCGGTGAGGCTGTGGTGCCCCAGGACGTCGACTCGGAGTGGCACCAGGAACTGCTGCAGAGGTTCGCGGGTGTACTACCACCTGCCGTGTACAGGACCTTCGAGCACACGCACGGAATGACCATGAGCTGGCTTCGACAGTTCGTGGTACGCAAGTAGCCTTTAAAACTAAATTGTGTACGTACTGCTTAAAATAACAAGTGAGCTTTATTTTACAGCATGAGGAGATCGTCGAGCTAGCAGACGAGCAGAGCCTCAACCGCCACCTGGAGGCGTACTTGCTGTGGCTCTTCAGCTGGTGCATGTTCACGACGCCCCATGGGGATAGCGTGGGCAGCACCGGTGCGTCAGGAGGGAGATCGCGGACGCACCCCTTGACGCCGTGCCACAAGACTCGGGGGCTCGGCCGTCTGCGGCGCCACCTACCGCGCAGACTCGCGACGGTGTGCACGGATCGCCGATAACGCGATTCGGAGGATGTCCATTCTTTGGTACAAATTGTGGGCATACGAGAGGTTCCAGACGGGCGTTCGAGATCGACCGCAATTTCTACAAAGATGCAAAGGTGACGTCGACGGTCCGACCATGGGCACCATCTGGTGCCAACGATGGGTAAGATATTGCAATCACGATTTTGGTACTTTTTATTTAACTTTTCTGAGTACTAACGGTTACGTTCTATCGTGACTCTGACCTAGGTGGGCGACACGATCGTCGGGGTAGCCTACCCGCAGTTTGTCGCTGCGTTCGACCACCTCACCGAGGACCACGTACGCTGGACGCTGAGGTGCAGCTTCGTGTGACGGGTGGCCTGTCCACCCTTTGCACACGAGACGCAGAGTACTGGCTCACCCGTCGGTTCCTCATGTTCGACGTAATTTTTTTTTCGGCGGTATATTTTTGAAATTTTGAATAAAAAATGTATTATTTAAAAAAATCGAAGGAAATGTATTCGATCCATAGAAAAAAAAGGAGACTTTAAATTTGTTTTCCAATTAAAATAATACCTGAAATGCAAATAACATTATAGGAAATATCAAATGGAGTTCAAAACTTTGGGACATTTTAAACTTAGTAAAATTATTTCATAATTTTGGTTTTGTTTTCTCAACTAAATTATTTATTTAAATCTGAAAATTGCATAAGTCATTAACTAGATGCTGAAAATTCAAAAAATATGAAATAAATGCTTAATTAAAGAATTGAAAATTCTCAGAGTGTTACAAAAACACATCCCTCGGCACTCGATGCCAAGGAACAAACTCCATGCAACAAATCAAGAAGGGGGTGGGTGCGCAAACGCAAGATCACCGGCCAGTCAGCCACCCTTCTATCGAAATGGGCAATGCCAATGAGGTCACAGAAAGCTCTCCAGATAAACTCTGCCAATGAGGTCTGTGACGGACCGCCCTTTTCAGGGGGTGCATATAAATACCTTTGCAGCCACCCAGGAATTTAGCTGCAGGTAACCAAGTGTACATTGCTTGATGAAAGAGCAAATGCGAACATTTTATAGATGAAATAAGGGCCTAACGCCAAGGTTTTACAAAAAGTGCGGTTGTACTTGAATACATTACGAGAACACCCACAGAAACGCTTGAGCGAGATAGATCAAGGCCTCCAAAACAAAATAACATCGTCATCTACGGTCTTCGAACTCGCCATCTTCAAAGGAAATCTATGGAGGGGGAATTGGGAGCAAGGGTGAGTACACAACCGTACTCAACAAACCACACGGAAATTCAATATTACATGCGAGGAATAAGCAAAGGTAAGCACAGGTTTTTAAGTATTGTGGATGCAAGTTGTCAATATCAGTTTTCATTTTACATTTGAAACACAAATCATAAGTAGCAATATAAATCATGGGGGGGTTATCTTGTAAAGTCCACCTTCACGACAAGTTTTAATTATAAAATTACAGGGGCGCAGTTACAGGAATCACCCTAGATTAACTCCGCTTCATTAACCGGAAGCACGGCGTATTCGAATACCATTGATATCACTCTGCAGAGGTGCTCAGCTTTACCCACAAGATATCGTCGACCGTTAGTGCCAAGCGCCAACAACATGCAACTTTCATGCATGCGGCCAGGCCGGGATAATCATAGCATTTCGTTGAACTTCCCCTTTTTAGCTCCTACCCAATAGGTTACTTGGGTCCACAATACCCCAGGATCCCACGGGCCAGGATGGGATTTGCGCCCTGGTTACAGTGGACACCTACTGTTGTGAAAACTATCGAATGGCCTCTTCATTCCGTTTCACACCCTACCACGTTGCTACCCATTCCTTCCACAGCGAATGGGTCTCGCATGCAGGCATTCCAGGGGGAAGTACAATGTACTGAGCTACGTTGGACCAAGTCAATGAGATTGGCCGGCCCAACTTGTGGTTGAGCGGATCCGGTTATTTACGCTGCGAGACCTCGGTCCTTAAATGCCAAAGACTTAGCCAAATGACATACCACAAATCATTGGTACCAATCTGTACCACCACCATGCCTCAACCCTTGGCCTCGTCATCGGTTGGGATTGGACCGCATCCACCTTCCGTGGTCCGCCTAATGTCATCCCCCATACCGTAGCAATTTTATAAAAACCAAAAATCATCCAAGCCAATCCTTCTGAGATTAAGCATTTGTCTAAAAGTAATAATTGTATGAATTGCTACATTTACGAGGGTTCAATATTTTATATCCTAAGGTTAAAAAGGAATTAAGGCATAACAATGAGTTTAGTATTGGGTGGTATCTAATCATGTCATTCGAAACTACCACATTTTCTAGTTTTCTAAAATAACAAAAATAATGCAATACAAGAAATATACATAAGTACTGTAGTGGAACTGGGTTCAACATGTTCAAGGAGTGTGGCTTGCCTTGCGGATTCGAGGGTTCGCCTAAAACAGAAAGTGTTGATGTCGTGTTTGGCTTCGAACGGTGCTTGCTCTTGACGCTGCTCCAAGAACTGCTCCGGCTCCAAGTATTGCTCCTGCTCCGAGATTCGTGCCGACGGTTGTTCGACGTTGAATCTAACGCGAGAAAACGCAAACAATAAATAAACAAACAAATAAAAAATAAAGAAAGAAAATTGGGAAAAAGAATCAGGGAGAAAATAGCCGGAACAGGGTTCACGGGTATTTTGGAAATTTTCTGGACTTGATATGGCGGAACGGAGATCATTTTTGGACTCAGTGGCTCGAAACGGTCAAGAAAATATATTTTTGGCATTTTTGGAATTTTGGGAATTTTTTGGGATTTTTGGGGAATTTTCTTGGTGATTTTTCGGATTTTAAATAAATCAAAAATCCGAAATGAAAATAAAGAGAAGTACTGTGCTATGGGCCGCACAATGCGCAAGAAATTGTTCATGGGCAAGAAGACGCTCGGCGCGGGGCGATGGGTTTACCAGTAGGCGGCAAGGCCACAAGTGGGCCTGAAAGGGCGAGCGGCAATGGTGACAACATGACTCCAAGGCCGACTTCGGCGAGGCTAACAAGCGGGACCGCATGGCGAGAGAGGGAGCGAGGGGCGGCGGCAAGTGTTGCGAGGAACCGGGAGGAGGAAGACGAAGGGCATTTCGGCGAAATAGCGCACGGGAGCTCGGAAGAATTAGAGAGGAAGAGAGAGCAGGATGTGGCGAACTCGCGGGTGGAGAGAATGAGCTCGGGGAGATAGCGGAACGGCCGGGCGGCTGAGGTGTACCGTCGCTGAGGAAGACGAGCGTGGAGCGGGCGAGGCAAGGCGTCGCGCGGAGGAAGAAATGGGGGAAAACGAAGAGGAGAGCGCGGGGATGAGGAAGAGTTACTCACCGGCTCGGGTGCGAGGGGAGAAGAGAGATTGCGAGCGGTTTTTATAGACGCCGGGGCGGGGAGAGAGAGGGGAGGGGACACGGCGGTGGCGGGCGCGGAGGGGGCATCCGGCGTCTGCGTGCTGCGCATGTCCAACATGACGAAGGCGAGGAAAGGGCGAGGGTCTGTGGGGCGACGAGGGCTACAAGGCATGGCGAGTGATGACTGTGGCGCGGGCGCCAGGCGAGGAAGACGGAGGATCGCTGCAAGGCCGGGCCGGGAGGAAATTGAAAACGGGCTGGGCGGGAAAATCTTTGGGCCGGCCAGGGGAAAGCCAATCGGGCCGGCTGAGGGAAGAGCTTGGCCGAAAATGGAATACTGCCGGAACAGGAAGGACGCCAAAAACGGCAATTTTCCCAAGAGGGAAAGGAACTCACCAAGAGCTCAAACAAGATTCAAATAAATCCGGAAAAATTCAAATAGATCCAAATAAAATCAAAGAAGGCAAAAGAAAACTATTTTTGAAAATTTTGAGTTATTTCAAGGTCAGAGAAAGCTGTCCAGATAAACTCATCTTACCTACCAGGCAGCATCTTCCTGGTCAACCGAAAGTCGGCCAAACTTCACCAACCATGTAGTGGATTCAGCGGAGATACTTCACATGCGTGCGGTCTTTTCAACCAGAGTTTCGGTATACTAGTCGAGTGATTCTTGAGGAACATACTTTTCGCAATGCACTCAGCAGCATCTGACAACTACATAACAGATTTGACGAAGAAACAGGAACTACAAATGGATTCAACGGCAATCAGGGTTCTTCAGGACACGGAGAGAGAGAGCAAGCTTTACAGATTCACACAGAAAGCAAAGCGGTTCCATGGCACACCGAAACTACAGCTACTAGTACGGTTCTTCAGGGAAGACAAGGAAACAAGAATCGCATTCCTTACTAATACGCAATGCACAATTTCCTCCTTCCGGGTGTAACAAGTGCCTCACTTGGCCATCATCACCTTAACGAACTCCTCGTAGTTGATCTGGCCATCCCCGTCGACGTCGGCCTCGCGGATCATCTCCTCGACCTCCTCGTCGGTTAGCTTCTCGCCGAGGTTGGTCATGACATGGCGGAGCTCGGCGGCAGAGATGAAGCCGTTCTGATCCTTGTCGAACACCCTGAAGGCCTCCTTGAGCTCCTCCTCCGAGTCGGTGTCCTTCATCTTGCGAGCCATGAGGTTGAGGAACTCTGGGAAGTCGATGGTGCCGTTGCCGTCAGCGTCGACCTCGTTAATCATGTCCTGGAGCTCGGCCTCAGTTGGGTTCTGCCCCAGCGAACGCATGACAGTTCCCAGCTCCTTGGTTGTGATGCAACCTGTCCATTACGCCACACACACCACCGTCAAATCAAAAATCATATAACATTGGGAACTAAAAAATTGGTACCCATCACATGTTTTGGTCAGAGTAACATTAAACATAAATAAATCAGACCTGCATGAAGTATGCCAGAAGCAATCTAAATCTGGTCAAGAAAAACAATAACTCAAACTTGCAGCGTCTAGCTGTATTACACTATTCAAAAGGTAGATGGATAAGGTTAGAAAGAAAGCCACTTGTCCTGTCCAACATGACAGTACAGCCAAGCCGTGATCCGCTGGGTCTTATGACTGAAGTAAATAAATTTACTTGATCCTTGCTAAGTCAGGTTCTTCATATAGCATAGTTCATATAGAGATAAAAAATCCTGGAACCAAATACTATGTAGCAAAGGCCGAAATTAAAATCTGAACACATCCAAATACATCATCACTTTATCAGCCCTACCTGACACCTAAACAGTCCTCTGCATTGCTTCAGATATCTGCTTGATCTATGAGTTCCACATATACACAAGCACCAACCTGAAAATCTTCTGTGCCAGGTTTCATCCCCTACAAATTGCAAAAGTTCTGCCGACGCAACGCATAATGCCTAACAGAAGAATACCAATGCATCTTAGTGTGCAGTGCCTCTCGTCGACTCTACATAGTTCAGTTCTAATGTGCCTACACATAAGATTTGGTCCACGCCCGGGTCGGATCAGAGACGAGGAAGACGCCCCCAGTCACATCGATCAGATGACGCTTTCACGGCCTAATTTCCACAGGGATTGCAAAAGATCTCTACCCCGCAACCGCGCACCATACGGCAGTGCAGAACCACAAGAGGTCCTACCTCGAGGTGGCACGCCAAGGCACGGCGCGAACCACTCTCTTTTTTTCTTGGCTTACGCCACACGGAGCCACAACTTGCGTGATCCTTTGTGCCCGTTACTAAAGATTTACCGCTCGGTAGGATCCGACTACCGGATGCCTGCACGGGGTAAGTTTTCAGGATCGAGTATGACACGAGATCTTTAACGTTCTTCTACACTAGATCAAACCGTAGACAACGGTGCCGAATTGACAGGTTTCCTTGCCTAGGGGAAGCGAAGAACATCCAAAGTATCCTACTGCTATAACGCGGCATAGATCGCAGCAGCAGCAGCAAGAACAAGGAGATATTTGAGAGAGTTTTTTTTTACCATCGCCGTCCTTGTCGAAGAGGCTGAAGGCCTCCTTGAACTCGGCGATCTGGTCGTCGGTGAGCTGGTCCGCCATGCTAGCTTCTCGCGCCGGACACCGGAGACAGATGGATCGAAGCGGCCGCCGGGGGGGGAGGCTGGGAGCGATTTGTGGCCTCGCGTCCGGGGAATTTTAACGGCCTTTATACGCGCCCGTCCCCCCCGTCCCGTCCGTTCCGCCGTCCACGCCTCCCGTTAACACCGTGCTAGGAATTCCCCAAACTGCCCTCTCTCTCTCTCTCTCTGAAGAGCGTGCTACTTTATTATGTTTTTCTTTGTGTTGGCACAGGCTGGGCACCGAATAGCATGGAAGGATCGATTTTTTAAATTTTAACTATAGTAGCCATAGACGCTTTTTTTCTTCCCGAAAACGGCAGTTCTAGGATGAAATTACGGAAATGGTCACTAAAAAGGCAAATTTAGCGCTTGGACACTGCCGAATTTTTTATTTTCAACGCTCTGGGACGGCTGAAAAATTGGTTTATTTGTTCCTGTGCGGGTGAAATATTCTTTTATTTCTAGCGGCGAGAGATGCTGTTTTTTTTTTTTGCGATTTCCAACGGTTGGATACCACTGGATAATTTCGGCGCCAAAATAAAACAGCTAGCCTGACGGTGGAGGGCAAGCAGCAAGAGCATCAGGAAGATCGGGGTGAGATACTAGTTGATTTCATACAAACAATGGGGGCAACATATCCGGTGCAACCCCCCTCCGTGAAACCACGGTGCAACTGAACTAAAAAAAGTTTCAAAAAATTCTGAAAAAAATCATGGATGTACATCTCAACTTACCCCACCTACATATAAAATTTCATGATCAAATTCATCCTATACTAACGGTTACAAAAAAAACAAGCAGCAAAAATGAATAGTGATGAACAGTAAAAAATCACTGTTCATACTAAATTTGTCTTTTTTGTAACTGCTAGTATAAGATGAATTTGATCATGAAATTTTATATGTAGGTGGGGTAAGTTGAGATGTACATCCATGATTTTTTTCAGAATTTTTTGAAACTTTTTTTAGTTCAGTTGCACCGTGATTTCACCGGGAGGGGTGATTGCACAGGATATTTTTCCAACAATGGGTGGGAGCAAAGAATTAGTTAGTTCTGGTTGTATCTAGACCTGAGTGTCCAAATTATTTTGACGCTAAAATTAAACACCTGGAAAATAAAAAATTGGATGCCGAAATTATCCAGCGGTACCCAATCGCTGGAAAATTGCCGAAAAAAAAATAAACTAACAGGGTTCGACCGCTAGAAATAAAAGAATGTTTCGCGCACGTAGGAAAATTAAACTAATTTTCAGCGGTTCCAGAGCATTGAAAATAAATAAAAAAAATTAGCGGTGCCCGAGCGCTAAATTTGCCTGGTAGGGGCTATTTCTGCAATTTTATCGTGAGAACGGCCATTTTGAGGAAAAATTCGTCTAGGGGCTACTACAATAAAAAAATTCGGAAGGATCTATGAGTGCTGAGTATTTATCGATCAGAAAAATTCTTGGAGATTATATTTTTAATGTGTCAAATTTATTGATTTAATTGGTTTTGATTTTGGTGGTTTGAGGTTTATAATACCTTAGAACTATGTGTATTGTACTTTTAGAAAATTTAAACATATATTAAATTTATAATATTATAAAATTATTGTACAAGATTATAAATTTGTACATATGAAATGTACAGCTTCATTAAAAAAATTTAGATCCAGCACTGCCGAATAAGGCTGGATATCAAGCTAACTCGATTCGACTTGACTAAATAAACTCGTTAGGATAACGAGCCAACTCGACTCAAGTTGTTTTCTTAACGAGCTGAAATCTCAACTCAGCTCGACTCGTTAAAAACTCGAGTTGACTCGAGTTAGCTCGTTACGATGCTTGTCGATGGAGGAAAAGAGCACAGCGGCGACGAAGGTGTCGGAAGCAAGGGCGAGGGTGGAGGCACAGTCAAGCCAGAAAGTGGGGAATTGCGGATGTAAAATAGGAAAAAGAATCAGGCCTGAAGGTTGAAGGAACAGGGTTAAGATTACAAACTTATAGTGTTTTTTTTTTGCTAATTCGTTAAACTCGTTAGCTCGCTCGTTTTACTCGTTACCTTAATAAGTTCAAAACCCAACTCGACTCGACTCATTGAAAAACGAGTTCAAATCAAATCGAGTTGAGTTTTCGAGTACTAGTTAAACTTACGAGTTTTGAGTTTTTTTTCACCCTACTGCCGAATAGTTTGACTTGCCTTTGTGCGATTCGCAAGGAGCCATTAGCAAGCAACAGAGGTCACTGATTGAGATGGGATCATGAGTGACCACCGCCTCTCATCATCTGGCGAAACCTTCGGGAGAGAGTGGTTGTAGCTTGGTCAATGTCTAAGGTCATGTATGTTTAGATTTAGCTTTTTTGACTTATAGTTTGAAGTTAGTTTTTTTTTGACTTAAATAGCTTAAAAGCTAGCGGCTTTTATACGTGATAAAGATGGGTAATTTTACCTAACTTTAATGTTATTAGTCTAAACCAACCATCAATAAGCCAAAAAAAAATCTTTCTCTAATGACTTTTGGCTTTTAGTTATATAAAAGCTTATGACTTTTGAAAAACCCAGATAAAAAATTATTCGTTTGTTTAGGTTTTAGTTTTTTGGTTTTTAAGTCGGTGAAAAAGCCAGAACAAACCGAGCCTAAGACAACAAAAAGAAAAGCTGTTGCCAAGATCTCTTTCATGTGTACACTTTGTGATATGATCAATCATATTTGTCCCTGGTGAAATTCAACTCTTCCTATCAATTCACTCTCTCGACATGCCGTATTTAGTTCAAGTTTGTGTAATGCTTTTACCGTTGGCGCTAGCCTCCGGAATAATGTAGTGTTTAGCTTTGACGTATATAGCATCAGTAATTTTTTTTATGTTTTGGTGTAGCCTTGCGTGGCCACGTGAGGACAATAATGTAAAATTATTTGTGTAAGAAGGCCATGTAAATTACAGAAAATTTTTATAATAAAAGGTCTAATTGTGATGGTTGGTAGACTAAAATTAAGTATTGAGAACCTATATGTATAATTCCCTCTCCTTTCTTTTAAAAAATGTAACAAATAATTTGTATGCTAATAACAGTCATTAGCCGTATACATATGATTAATGTTATATGCATGCATGTAAGATCAGTTAAGAGCTTCAGTTTCTCGGGCAAGTGCTTAGTTTTGCATGACTTTTGTCTTGACTATCACTAACTATATATATCCATCGGGTCAAAGCAATTATGTGACACGAACTGAACACATGCTAGCATAGTACACAAATAACAATAGTCCTCTAATCATTAAAGGAACTCTAAAGATGAAGAAAGAGATGAGAGAAAACTCGATATGCAAGACGTTGTTAACAGCCTCAGGGTATGAACATGTCTCCAAGTAGGTTTATGCTGTATAACACATGTAAAATATATATTTTGGTTGAATGAAATTGTGCTAAATGTTTAATTTTTAGCTTTCGTGGTTTAATTAACTTATAAATAACGCTTGAGTGCTGATGTTTCGAGCGAAACAAGTCTCGACCGCTCTGCCATGAAGATAAAACAGTTCGGTTTCTATTAGGAATATATGGATGCTTTTCTGTCGAAAGTTTTTCCTTAAGGCAACAACTTTCACATACATTTACATTCGATGGGAATAGGTTAATAGGTCCAGTGAGACACTGGTTCCGTTTAGAGGTAGGCGTCGTTCCGTACCAGGCTATCTAAATTGTGTTGGGCTACAACAGTTCGTTGTGTCCACCGTGCCATACCGATCCAGCTCGCCTTCAGCGAGTCTAGGCACGACCTTTTTGTGTTTCGTGTCTGCTTCGTGCCATGTCGGTCTAGATTTGGTTCATTTGCACTATTGCGATGAAAGGAAAAGAGCCAGAGATGTATAAAGTTGATACAGTGAATACAAATATTATGGGAAAAAGAATTAAAAATTTATTTATTTTTGAAACAGTTACAGAGAGCCAGTGGGATGTGCTAAACACGGGCAAGAGAGGGGGTAATAGGTGAGAAAGAAAGTGAGGGAAACATGCGAGAGAGATTGAGAGAGACAAGTGAGAGAGAGCCCCTCTTGTCCGTCTCTTTCAGGTGTCGACGACGAGGGTGGCGTCCATGTTGTTGAGTGTGTCCATAGCGCTCATACTCTGCGGGTCGATGACCTTCATATTAGGGTTCTTCCTTATGCCTTGAATCATCGGTCACAATATAGAAAGTGCTACAGTGTTATGACATGCTGTGCCACCTATCATGTCTGATTCTTAGGTCTGGCACGTCCGTGCTACAGTATCATTGGTATAGCGCAGCCCACTTTAAATCGTGCTCACCGTGCCTTAGACTGACTAAAAAAGTCTAGCTCTAGTGTCCACCTCTAGTTCTGTTCATCCTTTGCAGTCGTATCCATGAATCAGCATTCCCACTAAATATACTACGCTATCTGCAAAAAATAATAACTCTATGCTCATGAGTGTCTACACAGAAGAAAGGAAAAATATCCTGTGCAATCAGACAGGCTGGTGAAATCACGGTGCAACCTAACTAGAAAAAGTTTCAAAAAATTCTGAAAAAAATCATGGATGTACATCTCAGAGTAATACCCCAAACTTGACATAAAAATTTCATCGCTCATGATCAACTTTGTCTTTTTTGTAACTTCTAGCACAAACGAATTTGATCATGAAATTTTATATGTAGATGGGGTAAGCTGAGATGTACATCCATGATTTTTTTCAAAAATTTTTGAAATTTTTTTTAGTTGGGTTGTACCGTGGTTTCACCAACTCTCTGATTGCACAGGATATGTTCCCAGAAGAAAAGGGTTCCTAATTTTTTTTCCCCCTGGATCCATAACCGGAGCAAACGAGCAGCATGTTCGCGCCTACGAGGGTATTCCGGTCACAGGGTACAACATGACGTCGAGGGCAGAACTGTGAATTTTGGGGACACGCTGCCATGTGGTACAGCCAAACTGCCCATGGCTTTCAACGAGGGACGGCCATGTTTCAGTTTTCCAAGCGGAGGAGATTACCGTACTACCCCGGACGCGGTTCCGACGCGGAGTGCCTGGTTTTCCTATTTTTGAAATTTCGTGTATTGAAACTTGAAAGATGTATATCGGCTGGTGCCACGTCACCTACGTGGACCTCTACTGGTTTAATGGGCTCTGGCCTGTAGATCAATGTGTTCGGCCCAATTCAGCCTGTGAGGATTTTACTTTCTGTGTTTGTGAAGTATAGATAGGATAGGTCTAGGGCTGGAAATTAAGCTCGAAGCTCAATCGGTTTCGGTGACACGGTACTGGCCCACGCGGCTCGTGAGCCTCACCGAACCGGCTCGAAGCTCGAACGAGCCCGAGCCGAACCAAACTTTTAGCTCGGTTGACACTTCGAGCCGAGCCTAGCTCGACTCGATTTCCGGCGAACTCGAACGAGCCGAGCAGAGCTCGACTCGGCTCGGCTCAATTCCACCCCTAGATAGGCCAGATAGTTGTATGAAAAAACATGGGACCTAAGAGTATACCGAGGTGATGTCTAAAAGAATTATTCCCAAAGGAGCACAATATTATGTTCAGGATGTCAGGTTAATATGTCCTGATCCTGCATCAACATAGTACATTGGGGTGAGCTTGTCCCGATTATTTACATGCATGGGCAAATTCCTAGAAGAATACACGTAATGCATCAAACACACACCCCGGCTTTCCGAGGAATAAAATGTTGTCAGAACCACAAGCACAGCCACGGATTCGTTTGTAGCTTCGAGCTTGCATCCACTTTGATGCTTTGAGAAATGGGAGAAGATTCATGGCGGTCGGTAGCATCGATCAGCTTCCTTTTGCATTCTCTTTAGGAAAAAGCCTGCAAGGGTTTCGATTGCTCCGGCACCAGGAAGCTTGGGATCTGGTCAAGATGAGATTTACTCTGCAGGCTCCAGATGCCATCAATCATGCATGGCAGCTCCATCACTCGGTGAAAGCCTCTAAAGCTTGCAGTGATCGAGTAAAAATGGGTATGCGTAGTGACGTTATCATTTTTCTAGTCTTATCTCGTTTATTTTCAAATCTAATTTACTCTCGAGCGAAATTGTAAATCTAGTCATCTTCTCCATCACGAAAGGTGCGACAAATGACACATGTCACCTACCATGCCTGAGAAGTGCGGGAGCAATAGCCTACCATGCCAGGCGAGCACAGGTGGCTAGATTTACAATTCTACTTAGAAGAAAGATTAAATTTAAAAATTAAGATAATAATGGCTAGAAAAATGATCACTTTGTATTCTTTTGTGAAAGTTAACATATAAGGATCCTGTTCTTCTCTGTACATGGACCCTGTTCTTCTCTGTCTCTCTTAGTGTTTGCAAATGGGCCCAGATCTGGATGGGGAGTCTCGAACTGAGCTAGCTCTAGACTATACATCTCTCTTTCACTATTTCTCTTCCTTTTCGTCTTTTTTAAGAATTAGATCAGACAATCTGGAAAATTTAGATTGTACTATGAGTCACGCTTTGCCAATTGCCACAAAAGAAAAGTACCGGAGGCCATAAATATCTACCTCGCATTGAAAACGTATATATGTATGTATGTAGGAAAAATATCTGTGCAATCACCCCTCCTGGTGAAACCATCGTGCAACTGAACTAAAAAAAGTTTCAAAAAATTTTGAAAAAAATCATGGATGTACATCTCAACTTACCCCACCTACATATAAAATTTCATGATCAAATTCATCTTATACTAGCAGTTACAAAAAAGACAAATTTAGCATGAACAGTGATTTTTACTGTTCATCACTATTCATTTTTGCTGTTTGTTTTTTTTGTACCTGCTAGCATAGGATGAATTTGATCATGAAATTTTACATGTAGGTGGGGTAAGTTGAGATGTATATCCATGATTTTTTTCAGAATTTTTTGAAACTTTTTTTAGTTCAGTTGCATGGTGGTTTCACGGAGGGGGTTGCACCGGATATGTTGCCATGTATGTATGTATATATGTATATGTGTGTGTGGTGGGGGGGGGGGGTGTGGAAGAATACTACGTACGTAGTATCGCTTGCACTAGCAGTTCTATCTGAACTGATTTATCATGTTCGTTTCCACGGAGAGGAGTCGATAGTTCAGTTTATTTGGCCTGTTTCTCACAACCTCACATGGAGTGCTACTACAGTACTAACGTACCAGTAGCTGTTGTTGGCGGCAAAGGCACGGTAAAAATTTGGTCCCTGAATAGGAGGACATCGTGCAAAGTAATTGAGAAACTTGGCTAGCGGGGCACACTCTAGCCAGCTTATTAGCCGGTGTTTTAAATAGCTACTTATCGCTGCGCTATAGTTTTTATCCTAAATACAAAGTTGTGGGCTACTGTTCTACTATATTATTTTTCAATATTCATTTATATTTTTTTATATTTATTCTGGATTTTTGGAGTTTGTAAAAGCCATTTTGCTATTTTAGATTTATAAAATCAATTTATTCATAAAAATGAAACCAAAATTATGCTATAAATAATTTTTCTAGGTCCAAATATTCCAAAGTATTTTTAAGAATTTTTTTCAAAATTTTTAACTCTATTTAATATTTTCTATAAAGCCATTTGTATTTCTAAAATTATTTTAATTCAAAAATAATTGTAAATTCTCCATTCTCCTTTTTAGGCCAAGTTTTTGACGAAATTTACGGTTTCATTATACGGAATTTTCATTTCCATCAAAAATGGCTCTCTCGTTTCCGTTTTCGACTAAAAAAATCTGTTTTCATATCGACATTTTCCATTTCGATTTACGAGAAAAGTCTTCTGTTTCCGTTTTTCTTCGAAACGGTCCGAAATTACGTTTCTATTTTGATCTCTATCTGCAAGCACTATAGTTAATTAGCAATAACTCCGTTATTTAACTACTTTGTACCTAGCGATAGCTCCGCTATCCTACATAGGTATCTATAGGCCAAAATATTGAATTTATTTTAAAATCCAATATTACTAAAAGGCCCAAATACATCGCTTATAAGTCTTAATTATGAGAAAACTTAATAAAAGATCACATATCGCCCTTTTTCAATAATCAACATTCACATTTCTCAGTAATTAAGGACATGTTGTGAAGAACATTATGATATAGTTATCATTTATGGTATTTTGAACATGTACTAATGTGTTTGTTGATTCCAAACTTGACTTATATTTTTATTATAAAAGTATTAGTACCCTCTATAGTACCATATTTTTATAATTTGTTTGGAGGTGACTTCTTAGTATAATTGTATCACCTTGATGTAATTTACTAAGATTAATAAAAGCTTCTTTTATCAAAAAAAATACTATATATATTTAAAAAATTAGTATAATAAAAAGACGAATAATAGTTTCCGCAATAGTTGTTGTATCTTTTTTTGAAGACCTTGTTGCAAAGCCGCGAAAATCACAATTTAAAACCTTGCTATTAGCCTATATGATTTCCAATCAGATGTCCTACGCCTAGTCCTGCCCTGCCTGCGTGCTCACTAAATTAATTCCAAGCATTGCCTGTTCATGCTCGTTTCATGTTCTTAGCACTCCGTTTCTTGAAAACAAATGTCCACAGTACTAATTTTCTCCCCCACACTTCTTGGGCTAGCCCTAGCCATAGATATGGGCACCGGTCATTTTTTTTTACCGGCCCGTCTGTTGGCGTATTTCGCCTGATAAGATTCCGCAAACGGGTGTCTACTCCCTGGACGGAAAATTTGGTTTGGTAGAGAGTATTTTCGTGGCTAGAAACCCTAATGTCTCTCGACGATGGACTTCGGAAATTAGCAAGCGGGTGGACTCAGCGGTTTACCCAGGTTCAGGCCCCCTCGATTGGGTAATAGCCCTACGTCGTGCTTGTTCTTTGTTGAGGAAATGTGGAGATGATTACAGGGGTTGTTTGCTCTAAGTGTTCTTCTACTCTATGAGTTTCATCCGCTAACTGCCGGCCCCCTTCCTCATGCACCAAGGCGCCCTTATATAGGCGGGCCACCCCTGCGGAGAGAGAGGAGGCGCTATACTTATCTACAACACATTAATCACGCCATCATTCCAAATTTCTACGCCGACCCATGACTCATTTATTACATGCGCCTCGTGGCCTTGTCCTTCAAACCTCATTTAATGTCGGTGAGAGGCCTCGCCCGGTCCGCCCGAGACAGGACGCCCCCACGACGGGTTGGTAGAGATCGGAGGTATTTGGCCCACAATGGTGTAGACCTGCAAGAACTCCTCTAGGTTGGTGCTGCCATCATACTTCTCGATGGAGGCTGGACGAAATCTTTCGGGCCACGCCACGCGGCGCAGCCGTCGGGAGAACGCCTGGCATCCGACGCCATAGGGGGATCCTGCCGTCCACCCTAACCCCGGCCCGAAAACCTTGTCGGGGAGGGCGGACCGCGACTCCCCAAAGAATTAGAGGAACGGACCTCCTCCTCCTCTGGTGAGAGTTATGGGAGGAACTCTCACCTTCGCCATCCGTCGTCGCGAGCGCCGGCGACGCCGCAGCGATCACGCCAGATCACCACTGCGCGCCCGCCAAGCTCCAGATGGGACCTCAGTCCCGTGGCTCGCGAGCTGACCTTCTTCTTGCACGCTTTTTCCTTACTCTAGCCCACCGGCTAGAGCAATTCTCGCTAGGGCGGCCGGAAGCTTGGGTGCGCTCAGGCACCTGGCGAGGGAACCGACGGCTCGACCGGCGGCATCCTTACGCGAGCTGAGCCACGCCCACAAGGCCCGCATATCTCGCAGCCACGGAGTGCTGTGGTGTCTCAAAGAAGTTCCACCGGAGGGTGGTCCAGAGGAGACGGCCGATGCGTGTTCTCCGAGCCGAGTGGCGGCTACTATGGCTAGCCGACGCCAAACCGGAAGCCCGGCCACTGTCGTGGGGGCGCCACCGCCCTCCTTGTGTGGCGGTTTGAGGCCTTGTCCCATGAGTACGCCGACGTGTTCTCGAGCTACTAGCCTCGCCACATCTTGTCGCCGCGAGTGTGAAGCCGCCATCACAGTGCAAGGTCCTTTTGACAGAGAACCAAACCCGCTTGAGAGATGGCGGATGAGCCAACCACTAGCCCCTACTGGCGCCGCTCGCCGGCGATTTCGCCGACAAGATTCCACAAACAGGGTGTCTACTCCCTGGACGGAAAATTTGGTTCGGTAGAGAGCATTTTCGTGGCTAGAAACCCTAATGTCTCTCGACGATGGACTTCGGAAATTAGCAAGCGGGTGGACTCAGCGGTTTACCGTGTTCGTGCCCCTCGATTGGGTAATAGCCCTACGTCGTGCTTGTTCTTTGTTGAAGAAATGTGGAGATGATTACAGGGGTTGTTTGCTCTAAGTGTTCTTCTACTCTATGAGTTTCATCCGCTAACTGCCGGCCCCCTTCCTCATGCACCAAGGCGCCCTTATATAGACGGACCACCCTGTGCAGGAGAGAGGAGGGCGCTATACTTATCTACAACACATTAATCACAGCCATCATTCCAGCCTCTACGTCGACCCATGACTCATTTATTACATGCGCCTCCGTGGCCTTGTCCTTCAAACCTCATTTAATGTCGGTGAGAGGCCTCGCCCGGTCCGCCCGAGACAGGACGCCCCCACGACGGGTTGGTAAGAGGCGTGAGAGGGATGAGCCGTCGTCGTGTCGAAAGCTGAATCCTTTACAATTAATGACCCTGACATGAGGTGCCAAGAGAGGGAAACTTCGAGGCGAAGCTTTCCCCTCATTCTTTTGGTTGCCTCTATGGCCTGATAAGGGGGGCCCGAATGCCCGCCCGCTCGTCAGACCGCCACGCTGCCGCTCGCCGCGGCGCGTATCGCGTGATCGCCAGATCGCCGCTGAAGGCTATGTGGATGCCTCGCCCGGCCGGGCGTGGTCGCCGATCGCCCGCCATGGCGCCATCGCGGCGCTGCTGCGAGCGTGCGTAATCGTCGATCGCCGCTGCGAAACCACGTGGGCTCCTTGCTCGGCGGCAAGGCGTGGTCGCCCGACCGCTCGCCATGGCGCCACGCTGGCCGCCGCCCGCGAAAGGTATGTGATCGCCGATCGCCGCCAGGCCACGTGGGCTCCTTCGGCGGTCGGCGTGGTCGCCGATCGCTCGCCAGGCGCCACGCGAGCCGCCGCCCGAAAGGTGGCGTGATCGCCGATCGCCGCCGTAGGCCACGTGGCTCCTTGCCCGGCTGGCGGCGTGGTCGCCCGATCGCCGCCAGTAGTGCCACGCTGGCCGCCGCCCCGGCGAGTAGGGCGTGATCGCCAAACTGCTCGCCAGGGGGCCACGCGGGCTCCAAACTGGGCCAGGCCACCTCTTGGGTCTGTTACTTCTACGGCGAAGAGGGTACCCCGATGCAAAATACACCGACACCGTCGGTGCCAGGTTGTTTTTGGGTCAGTACAGCACGCTATAGGATCAATGGGTACGAAGTAGGCACGACATGGTTTTAGCACGAGTTTTTCGTAGTTTTTGATAAAATATTATGAAAAATTTAACAGCAAAATCGAAACAAGAAGAACTGTCTTAACAATACAGTGCAGCATGTGACAGTTCAAGCGATTCAAGTGTGTGGAAGAAACTAAAAGGTAAGGTGTCTAGTTCCTCTTCATAAAGTGCTAAGTATGTCATAATGAAATCTACAACTAGAGATCAACTATCTCAACATATCTATTTACTGAGAATGAATTAAATTTAGTTCTTTTTTTTTCTAATATTTGTGACTATTGCATTGGTATCATGTGTTTTTGAATCCTTTCCACTTTTAGTAATAATGAAAATAGATCAGATTTAGACTAGTACGCATGACGTATCAATAGACTGTGTGTACGCGCTAGGGATAAGTCGAACCGATACGTACCATCGTACCTATAATGTACCGCAGCCCATCGTGCTGTAACTACCGGCGTTATACAGCTAGCCATGCCCAAATATCGTCATCTCACGTTATACTAGTACCATCCAAAACCAAATAAGAATAAAACTCAGTAGGGGAGAAAAGGGAGCTATAAATGATTCCAATAATCTGGCATAAAACGACTTTCCAAAATCCGGACAAAAACGTACTGTGCTAATGGAGTGAGTACAACCAGTAACTTTCACGGAGCTGGCCCATATTAACCACTCGACTTAGACCGGACCAGCCCACCTCTGAGCGAAACTTAATACAACGGCTTGTTTGTGTACTTGGGCACGCGGCCGTGGAGCCCTCGCAATCAGCAGGCAGTTCACTGACATCCGTCGATCCCACGCATGGAGTACGCAAATGGAATTTCCTCTCGTGTTTCGCTCGAGAGAGACCTCGATCGTCCGCTCATTCTCCGCGGCTCTCCCTACGCACGCACGCAGTACGCAGGACAACGAAACAGAGCAAAGCAAGAGAAAATCGCATTCAGAAACACAGTCTCTTTCTGCACAAGGCGCGGCCGCCATGGCTGCCGCACGGCGCCCGCGCGGCGCGCCCGGACAGCGCGAGCAGCTCTGTTACCACGTCCCTGACCAGGTCGTGCAGGATGGCGTGCTCCAGCGCGGCGCCGACTCGGCCGGCCTCACACCGCTCCTCTCCGGCGCCCTGCCACCACACCTCCTCCACGCTCTCCACCATCGCTCGGCTCCGCCCTGCCGGCGCCTCAAGGTCCCACCGCCGCCGCTGCTGCCAGCTCTGCGCGTCGACCGACGGCGGCATCCACCTCGGTATGCTTTCGATGGCCACCACGGGATGGTGGTAGTGGTACATGGCGACGGCGTGCAACTCGTTCCCTGGTTTGATGATCTTGCAGACATCGCCTACACAAATGACGCAAGAAATTAATAAGCCGTGTGTGTTGCACCTTTTTGCGATGAGTTGAAAACAATAACGTGACAACTGACACAAAACTGGCACGTACGTGGACTTAATTAACCTGGACAAAAAAATTAAGATGACACAGAGAGTACGCGCGTATACGTGATTTTCATGGAGATTGTGCAGAGCGTCAGTGGCGTACGTACCCGGAAAAACAAGGGTGCGGGAGGGCTTCAAGATCTTCGATCCGACGGCGGCGTTACCGCAACCGGGTTTGCAATCTGCATCGAGATTCGTGCATGGAGACGGCCGCTTCCTGCATGGGAATGTCGGGTATGTGATGGTATCCAGCACCGAGTCCGGGCTGGGGTACTGCTCCTCGGTCCGCGGCTTTTGCCGCTGATGCAGCGGCGGCGACGGCGATGAGGACGGCGACTGCTCGTTGCGGCCGTCCTTCCACTTGGTCCACTTGCCTGCCCCTGCAGGAGCCGAGACGTCGGACGCAGCGGCCGTGCGCATCTCGGCTGCGCGGACGGTTGCGATGATCCGCCGCAGCGTCTTGAGGTCCTCGTCGCACTTCTCCAGCGCGCCTAGAAGCTTCTGCCGCTTCTCCGCAGCCATATCCTGGGGCGGGGGAGGAGGAGGGCGATTCGGGAGCGGCCGCGGCGCCGCGGCGGGCGAAGGCGGTGCGGACTCCTCCAGGCCCATGAGGCGGGCGACGATGGCCGGCGGCGGCGGGCGAGGGCTATCGCAGCTTGCCCGGCGGTGCTCCGGCGCAATCGTCGGGCTCCGCGGAGCGTCGCATGAACTCCGCCGCCGGACAGGCGTCAGCGGCTGTGGCTGCGGTGTTTCCTGCGAAGGAGAAGGCGCCACCGCTGGCTTCTTCTTTGGCGGTAGCGATGGCGATGGTGATGGCAGAGGCGGCAGGGAGGCCGCCTGCGTGGCGTTCTTGGCGGTGAGTCGCTTCCAGTGGTGCCTGCGGTGGTACGGGGAGAGGAGGCGGAGGAGGCCGGCCATGCACCCCACGGTGGAGGACGTCGCGGACGAGGCCCGGCGGTGCGCGGACTCCGGCGGCTGCATCGCGCGCTCCGTCTCTTAAGCCGTGGTCAGTGCGCAAGCGAGAAGCAGCGGAGCGAAGCGTGATAGCGCGGCGCTATAATTGCAGCAGGCGAGGACGCGCGTGCAGCTTCAGTGCCCTTATCACCCCTGCGGCTCCATCGATCTCTCTAAAGATGGTAAGGGTAATTTTGGCATTCGACTCGTGTGGGCTTCGTTAGAAAAGACGGGACAAAAGCTGGGCGCTGCTTGGGGTGGGGGAGTATCCGAGTTAAACTGCACTCTGCTGCACAATGGCAGCTAGCTAGCTCGCAGGCAGCAGCTGCTGCGTTGCACCGGGCAGTGCCGCTTGAGTAATTAACGTGCCATTAATTAAAAGTGCAGCGAAGCTATGTGAGCAGATTATGGAATAATGATCTCAATCATGCCGTGGTGGAATAACAACTTGACAATGATACATATATTTGCTGCAGGATTTTCCATCAGTGATGTTTGGGAACGCATGGTGCTGGCCGGCCGGGCAGGCCAAGAACACATGGCAAAGTTGGATATAGTAGTTGGATCTAGTTTCCAGTGGCACCAGGGCAGTGGGCAGATGATGAGATGAGATGAGATGAGATGAGACACATCTGCAATTTTTTTTCCCGTTGCTTTAGCTCCAAGCTGAAACCTTCTGACGCGTACAGTAGTGTATACTATATAGATTTGGCCCAGTGCACTCTGGAAAATTGGAAACCTCAGTCAGGCTTTGACAGGATGATGTGCAATTTCCTCTTCCTTTCTGCTTCCAAGTAATGATGATATTGCTTGGGAAACGTATGTAAGACCATGTAGATCAGCTACGACGCACTATTTCAGCCCCCTTTTGGTATTACACTGGTATATATTCAGTTCTAATCCCGTACGTACTTACTGTTTAGCTTTGATCATGTGTGTGGTTTTATCTTTGTGAGAACGGGGAAAAGAGCACGTCGCAGCAGGTTGCCAGGAAGCAGTAGCACCACAATTAAAGAGAGCAGAAGAGATGGAGGACGAGGATGGAATGGACACAGTGGGCAAAAGGCAAAAGAGGCCATGCGTAAAAGAAAAGGCTCCAGCCACAGCCATCCATCACTCCAAGGTCGAACGAATCCTAGGCTTTGGGAGACTGGCGGGGAGACACCACCACGCGGCGCCACAACAGCACCCGTACACCACACACGGCACAGCACAAGTGTACAGTGAGTGTGCATATTAGTCTAGCTTCCACTCCTCTACGAGTACCGACTGTTCAAGCTAGGCTTCAACTGTGACCAGGGGGTGGAGACAGGTGTCGGCCGAGGGAATGGCCGAAGGTCTGCCCAACAAACAATGGAAAATCCCCCTATATTTATGAAAGTTTCAGCTCACAAATTCTTATTCGAGATGTCTAAGTGAGCAGTCCATATCTTTCTCCTCCCAGCACACTATGCCAGTGCAGTAGCACACTACCGTTCGTGATAGCCTATAAAATTAACAAGTGAGAAACCATATCGACTATTAAGATCAACCTCCTTTCTCTACTTGTCTCCTGTGGACGAGACAAGAGCTGAGGGTTAAGGCGTAATGGTAGCATAGAGCTACACCCTCCTCAAGCGGGCAAACTATCCATCGGACGCTGTCAACTCTAGACAATTTTCCCTTAATCCTTATTTTGTCGCATTGCATTACTCATATTCCGAATTAGCCAATTAGAGATTAATTGATTGAATTCAATTTGATGTAATAGACACATAATTTTTTCATTAGTATATCGTCTCATTGAATTGGCATTGATTTTGTCTATTGCAACCGCAACAGTAGAAAGAGCGTTTTCAGCTATGGATATTGTTAAGACCGCGTTGCAGAATAAGATAAGTAACAAATAGATGAATGATATCATGATATGATGTATTTTACAAGCATTAAAATTAACAAGATTTTTTGGCTTTTTCAAAATATGAGGCCGTGTAAGCAAAAACTACCCCATACTATAGGTGTGTTACATTCTTGTGTTGCAATTTGCATCAATAATTAATTTTTAATTTTGGGTCACTAATTTACATATGCAATTTTATCTTTGAGGGCTTATATTCTTGTATTATTGTTGATGAAGATATGGTTGGCTCGGATACACATAACCTTCATTAGTTAGGTATTAATATTTGTACTATTTCACTATGCTATGTTATTTTTGCCATATTTTATATATTTTGTTGTATCGTTAAGCATGAAATTCAATTTTTTTTAAATTATGCATTTATGATGTACTTGTATTGTACCTCGATGTGAGTAGCATTTAGCGTTAGTTATAGTGGCTTAGTTTCCTGCCAGAGACTTAACAAAATCCTGGCTCCGCCATTGACTGTGATCACCTCCTCTTTTCGATTCTCCTCCACACTGCTTGCACCAGCATGCATGCATCCGACTGATTAGGGAGTGATGTCTGTATATATATTTTTATGTCATTTAATATAAAGCTAAAACAAATCTTATAATAGATGTCATCTTAATATTGTTCCTATGAGATTTTACAATCTTTTAATTATAACATAGAAAAATTATTTATTATAGGCAATAACTCGTATAATAGTATTTTATACTATCTATATAGTCATCTTTCAAAAAAGACAACTATACTCTCTTTTCTTTTTTTCTTTTTTATACGTCAACAAAAAAAAAATTACGTTACAAACGCATGTAAATGACTAACATCACGTCATTGTACCCGCCCCTCGATCCACAGACTGGCTGGTCTCCGTGGGATCTCGGTAAATAACAAATAGATGGACGCTAGCTACAGTGTGCCAACGAGCGGAGAGGGGGGCCGGGCGGGCGGGGCGTACGCCTGCGTCGGCACGTACAGCAGGGCCTGCACCCCCCACCAACTCGCATCGCTTTGCGCCGCGGCCGGTGGTGCACTGCGGATACGATCGATGCGCCACGGCGTGAAACGTAGCAAAAGGCCCCGTCCGGCCGAAAACTGCTGCGCCTGGGGGCGCGCGCGGACGAGAGCGAGCGTGCCGACGTACTCCTCCTCTATCGTTCTGCCCGTGCCGTACGTGCAGCGCTGTCCGCTAGCGTTCGTTGCGAACGGCCCAGTTAGTGGAACAGACATGTCGGGCCAGCCGCCTAATGATTCCCACCCTTCGTGACCGGTTAAAACTGCCGCTGACCGTTGCGACGTACTCTCTTCGTTTATTTTTACTAGGTGTATTTTGATTTTATATAAAGATTAAAGTTACATTGAAATTAAAAAGATACGAAAAAATAACTTAGATGCCGCCACTTAATTGTCTTGAAAGATGAATGATATACTTTGTGTGGCGGTAATGAATAAATGCATATGGATGAGAGAAAATAAATAGGGGTATAGAAAGAAAAATCTCATTAAATCTACATACAAACTTTACATTTATAAATAAGACCATTCAAAAATAGAGCTCATAAAAATAAACAGAGGAAGTATCTCTAGCGATTTCACTAAAAACGCGGATGTCAGCTCAAACCTGATCTATCGGACGGCTACGAGAATCGTCGGATGGACCGATCGTATGATGAAGCGAGCCCACCGCGAGCTCGTCTATCCGGTAGTTTGTGGAAATGCTCCCTTCGAATGCATCACGAGATGGTTTGGCTTGACTTCGTTACCTCATGATTTTTTAAGTAATATTTTTTTTTAGAAATTAAGACATTAATACTCGGTTTAAAAAAATTACAAAAATAATATACCTTTGTCAAACGGTTTGGCGAAAATAGGTTAATCATGTGGTTTAAATGCTAATCACCGAGATGACATTTGACAAAAATAGCTAAAATATTTATTTTCGCTAAATAGTGTGGCGAAAATACCTATTTTCGCCACACCATTTGGCAAAAATAGTAAAACGCCTGTAACTTTTTACTTCAAACTTTGATTTAGGTGATTTTAGACTCTATGCGAAGCTTATAAAGAGATCTTTGCATAGAGTCCAAGATCACCTAAATCGGAGTTCGGAGTAAAAAGTTACGAATATTTTACTATTTTCGCTAAATGGTGTAGCGAAAATAGCTATTTTCATCACACCATCTGGCGAAAATAGGCTAATCTAGGTGATAAGAGTTTAAAATGAGTATGATTTGGCGAACATACTATTTTCGCCGAACGGTTTGGCGAAGATATATTATTTTTATAATTTTTTAAACCGAGTATTAATATCGATTTTTTTAAAAAATAATATTATTTAAAAAATTCCTACCTCATCCTCACTGTCTCCTCCCTTGTAAGTCCTATCTATCTCTCCTTTGTCAACTGTTTGCGTCTTCTATCTATGATGGATCTTGTTTATACCACTACCGTGTCGTTGATCGATTCGTCGGTTACTCGGCTACAAATTTGCAACACTAACATGCTGTTAGCTAGTACAATGTTTGTTTCGGAGTACACGCTATTTTATCTTTCAAATTTTGTTTCTAAATATTACCATCTTTTTAATTAAATTAGCTATTTTTAAAGACATGTACTACTATAAGCTAGAGTAACACAGCACTCAAATAGATATAATCAAAGAGTTTAATACAATACTAGCTAGAATAACGCGCTACGCCGCGTCGCATACGACGATGTAACGTAAAAAATTTGAGAAATTTAGTCACATTTTTTGTTTTCGCATTTTTTAAAAAAAATGGGTTGGTAGGACCCGTCGGCGAATCCATGAGCTGTTATAAATCTTCGACGAATCTGTATGTTTTTGAGTAAACCGTCGTTAGGATCCGTCGGTGAATTTATGGGCTACTATAAATCTTCGACGAATCTGTATTTTTTTTAGAAAGTCGTGGCTGCTTTTTTTTGTGCAATTCGGGAAATTTGGTCGTATTTTTGGTTTTCGTATTTGTTTTAAAAAATGGGTATCGTTAGGATCCGTCGGCGAATTTATGGGCTGCTATAAACCTTCGACGAATCTGTGTTTTTTTTAGGAAACCGCGGGTACGACCTGTTGGCGAATCCATGGGTTGCTATAACTTTCGATGAATCTGTGTTTTCTTTAATTGTAGAGGGATCTAAAGTATTTTTTCCGAGGTCCGTTCGCTAAAAACCACCGGAGGACCTAAATGTAAATCATGGAGGGACCTAAACGTAATTTTAATATTTTTTAGGTCTATTTTACTAAAAAAAACCGTTGAAATGACCTAAACG
Source organism: Guadua angustifolia (assembly GCA_036346375.1). NCBI lineage: Eukaryota > Viridiplantae > Streptophyta > Magnoliopsida > Poales > Poaceae > Guadua > Guadua angustifolia. Next base: position 23,022,175 of record CM070504.1, on the reverse strand, counting down.
CGTTTTCCAGTTTTTTGAACGGGCTTTCCGCGAGATGGAGTGAAGTGGCATAGCTCAATGCCCTCCAACCTCATCCACTTTAATATATAGTACATACGTTCTGTAAATATCCTTTGTAGATGTACACGATTACTCTTGCGTTAGGATTTGAGTAGGAATAGTTCCTGCCGGGGGCCGGGGCTAAGTACAACAATAATTGAAGCGTACGCTGTAGCTCTCTGATGCGCGCGCCGAGATTTTCGGCTTAGGCAGGAAACGAGGCCATGACCTTTCGATATACCGACCACGCGCGGAATTTTCACCGTTTTGCGCCATGCCTGGTTCTTCGGCGAGCAGGGGCCTGAGCTGCCCATATATAGCCCGGGCGCGTGTCGTGTTTGCTCGTTCCATGCATCCCACGAGGTCCCCGCCCGCGCGTAGGGCCCGTGGAGCAACACCACACGCGCGCGCAGGGATCGATCGATGATCGATCGATGGCGAGTTGGTGGCAGTGGGGATCCGATCGAAGGGCCTGGCCGACCGGGTACGTTCATTCTACTCGCGCCACAGCGGGGCCGAATCATGGTGAAAGAGATGGGAGGAGAGCGAGTGAGGACTGAGGACGGCTGCCCTTTGTGTACGCGGGACAGTCAGAGGCAGAGGGGGAGGGCGTGAGGAGACAGGCATCATTGAAGGGAGTGCAGCCACAGCGCAGGGCTGCAAAAGCTAAAATGATCCGCTCCAATCCATTTACTTTTTACTGGAGTGGTGTACCACCCCACGTGGATGCCTAGCCCCTTTTTCACCATGGTTTGCTTGCATAGGCAGACACGGGCCGTCGGATAGTGTAGCTATAACGTGAGTTTAAATACAGTTTATTTGTGATTCATATCATATCGGTCTAGGTTCATTTTATTTACAATACTACGATAAGAGAAAAGAGATTGTAGACACGTGAAGCTGAGACAATGTATATAAATATTAGGGGTAAAGAATTAAATTTTATTCATTTTTAAACTACTATATAGTAATATTGTAGTGTTTGTGTAAGTACATGATCTTCTTCCTCCGTGCCCACCTGCTATGTGCCACGGGCCCTACCACATGTCGTGTTGTCTATCGCGTGGGGCGTGCCGTGCATGTGCCATATGCCACACACAGGGCGAGCCATGCCGTAGCATGGTCGCCAATGTGGTGTGCTGTGTTGATCCGAACACGACCCATTCCACTATGTTGTGTTGTGCAGCTCCCCCTAGGTTGGCAGGCCCAGGATAAAAACCACCGAATTTCGCCCGAATTTGGATATACTGGCGAATTCAAAATTTTAAAAATTTGATTTGCTACAGATAATTTGAAATTTCGGAAATTGGCAAATTTCGCGAAATTTCGGGTTTTAATCCGGATTTTCAAATGTTTTGGCTGGATTTGAACGGAATGGGTCCAATAACCCTTAACAAAGTCTTGTTACATGAAAATTTGATGAAAAACTAATTTTTTGAGATTTTTTAAAATTTGGGTAGAAACACTGTCAGATTTTTAAAAATTTTTACAAGCCTGATAATCATCTTAAACAATTATGGTACCATCCCTTGTTGTTTAGGATCATAGACAAAAAATTTCAAAATAATTTAACATCATTCGTTATCTTCAAAAATCAAAAACAGAATGGACATAATTGGGACAGTAAACTTGTTAGATTTTTCTAAATTTTCTCGAGTGTGATCATCATATAAAATTTTTATGAAAGATTAATAACTTCCTAATTACCATTATATAAAATTTTCAAAAAAATTTCAACTTTCTTGGTTTGCTCAATAAAATCTATCAATGCAGTAAGCACAAAACTTAATTTGTTGTATTATATTTCAAAAATCAATTCATTTGAGCTAAGGATTTATCAGGCAATTCAAATATTTTTATAACTTTTTAAAATTTTGTTTTTCAAATTTATTTGAGCTAAGGATTCTTATGTAAAATTTTCAACTCAAAATATTTCTCCAGGAATTTATAAAAATTCTGACATTCAAAGTACTAGTTTTCAATTCTCTCCGTTTTTGAATTTTTAAATGTCTTAAATTAATTTATTAATTTCTGATATTTTAATTTTGATGCATTTATTTCTGGGGAAGATAATATAAAATTTTCAGATTAAAATTATGACAGAATATTTTCATTTAATTCTGACATTGAACTTAATTTGTTGTATTATATTTCAAAAATCAAACAGAGAAAGAACATAAATGGCACTGTGCCTTCTACGAATTTTATAAATTTTCTGGAGCGTGATCATGATTCAAAATTTTTATGAGATATTAACCATTTCCTTGTCACCCTTATGTAAATTTTTTGAAAAATTTAAACCTTTCTTATTGCTAAAGTAAATCTATTATTGATCATCGGCCTTTTAACAGGATAGTACCACTCTTGGAATTTTTAAAAATTCATGACACCTGATCATTATATGAAAATTTTATGAGAATATTATGGTTGTGTCAGGACCATCCAGAAAAATTTTCAACATTTTATAACCTCGTTTGTTATAATTTTCATTCGGATGAAACTTGCCGCTCAGCGCTTTACCAAGACAGTACCAATGTTTGAATTTTTTAAAATTCCTCACATTTGATCATCATCTGAAATTTTTACACAAATATCATAAATATGTTAGGAATCTCCATAAAAAATTTCAAAATGTTCTAACATCGTTTGTACTATTTTTCATCCGGTTCAAACTTGCTGATCAACGTTTAATCGGGACAGTACCAATGTTTGAATTTTTTAAAAATCCACAGAACTGATAATCACCTGAAAATTTTATGAAAACATCTTTAATGTGTGAGGAACCTACAAAAAAAATTTCAAAATTTTTCGACATCATTTGAACCAATTTTCAGTCAGTTCATTTTGACCGAAATTTCGGGAAATTTCCCAAAATTTCGCCGAAATTTCAGGAAATTTCACGGAAATTTCGGGTATTTTCGGCGAAATTCGGTGGAAATCAAACCGGATTTGAATTTTGAATCTCCTCCGGCCGAATTTCGGCTTGGTCCGGTTTTTCTCATGCAAACGAAAATTTGAACCTTGGGCAGGCCTGAGCAACCATACCGTGCATGCACATGCAGACCGTGCTGGAGCCTTGGGCCAGACCAAATCTACCGTGCACCGTACCGGCTAAAAAAAGCTCAGCCAAATGGCTACCTTTAGGCACAAATATGGAGTATCTCATTCGTGGAGGTGTGTGGGGGCAGGGGGAAAGATTTGACACTTCTTACTGGGTTGGCCACCGCCCTTTTATAGAATTATAGTGCTTTTACTGTCGCCGACTGTTTCCCATCACCAGCGCCATCGGCCCAGCCTTCTAGAATTTCCAGGTGATTGAACCGCTGCACATACTTCCGCAGCTGCGAGCCTGAGCAGCACTAGGACGACAGATCCCAAGTTCGTTAGAACCTCGGTTTTATTACATAACAACAACAACATCATCACCAATAAAAACAATTAAGAATCTAGGAATCACAAGATCTAAATCTGGCACCTAACATTTCTGTGGATTTCCACGGTTCTTAGTGATATTTCTACACATTTCATTCCTAGGGTGTCGGCAACAACGACGAAATGCTGATATGTAGAAACTCTTAAGACGCCTTGGCCCTCTGTGACAAGGTAAACAAACTAGGGAGGCCAACATCATGATAGTACAGCATGTACAACACCAACCAAAGATCCTGCAAGTAATCGAAAATACGCCTGAACCTAAAGTGCCTCAACAGTGAGTTGCTGTTCATTGCTGGTTTCGCAGTGAGTTGTCAAGCATTAACTTCGACTGCATGCGGCGACTATGCTATCGTTCAATGGGCTTATAAAGGACGACGGTTACATATTTGGACTCAAACCTGTGGGTTAAACCAAGGGCCACCAGCGGATGGGCACCCCAGCCCTTCTCGATGAAAAGGTGGTTGAGGACTATGTGCTGAGGCCGCGCACAGCTTTCTTCGGAGTTGGGCGAGTTAAGAACGCCGCGATGGAGCTGAGATGGAAGAGCGGGTGGCTCCTTTGCAAAGTCTTTTTCCTCGGGTGCCTGGAAACTGTAGCTAGAGTCTGGAGAAGGAGGAGGCTCAAACTCTGATACACTCTCAACACTTTCAGGAACAAAATCCTGCATGCATGATAATAAATTTCAAAAATTTAGAAAACAACGGATAAGGGGCAATCTCGACATAGGACCAAAACAGAAGATGCAATGGAGGAGCTCACATTATGGCTTAACATGACAGGGACAAATTAGAATGGGCTCCATGTAATTCTATCTTCCTTTCTTTGAACACCAAATTGTCATCAAAGTTACTTACTAGTCATTCCGTATGCTTTACTACCAGATGAAGTACTTGATTGTTTCAGAAAAACAGTGGCTTATGAAACAAATTAAAATTTCTGCCTACCAAGGCAAGACATTTAACCAATCACAAAATTATGGTGATTGTCAATAACTATAACACGTCATAATCAGTACAATGAAGTTCAGAATGGAAGTCCTTTCACTTTTAGACAGCTGGACGAACTCCCTATCAGTTTAAGCACTGAGCAAACAAAACAACCTCCTAGTGCCTTCTCATTTGTTTGATTGTTTTTAACCTGATCCAAAGATTTAGAATGTATAACTTGAGCTACGCTAAGGTCAACAAAAATTGTTGACAACAGTGTGCTATGCTTGCTATGATCAGTTTCATCAAATCCTTTTCCTCCATCGATCAGAATTCAGATCTTCAGTGCAGAAGAAAGAATACTCACATGAACATCAAGAAGGTTAACAGCATTGCCCATGGCATCAGTTTCACAGGGAAGGTCAGGAAGACATCTCCTTTCTCCATCTACAACAAATCTGTAACGATAAACTCCAGATGGAAGGGTCAACAAAAGAGAATGATCTTTCCCAGATTTCTGCATCGGTTTCCTACAATGTATTTATATACATTATCAGAATCATGTTTGTTCAATTCCTAACTTACAATTTTACCGGAAGGTATTTCAAGTTAATTGGTTATACCTTGATTTCCAGTTATCCCATGATCCTTCAACCGATACATTCTTTCCTCCAAGGGTCCATACAATCAAGGCAGGAATTTCCTTTTGAGGGGGGCCATCGAATTCTTCTTCTTGTTCATTCATCAATAGCTGGTTGAACACTGGAGGTACATCAGCAGCTCTTTGCAGTGGAGGTACAGGTGTCTGCAACATCAGAGTAGTAAATATACTGAGAAAGTTCCTGTTTCACACATTAAAGCTTACTCATCCTTTATAAACAAACAGATGACACAAAGAGATGGCAAGTGTACAGGACCATTTGGGGTAGGGATAAATGGGATAAGGCTATTAACGATGGCTAATTAGACACCCCTTAATCGATAAACAAAATACTAGGCCAAGAAATATCACTGTTGATCATTAAACTTGGTCATTGTATTGATGTGCTTTATATTACCTACTAATAAAGGAAATACCATCCGACAGAAATGCTTGGTTTTCCTAACAAAATAGTAAAGACTATATGCAATAAAGACATCAAAAGTAATGTATTGTCAGAAACTATTAACTACTACTTGTGCTTGTGTTAACTTTATCCAGATATAATCATCCTGCAAGATATGATCTAGTATCCAGCTTCAGGCCTTTTATCATAGAGAAAGTGCATAAAACTTACACAGGTTACCCAGTTCTCTAGAAATTTACGACCACATACAGTGTGCTATTGAATGCTATATTTCAGATAGAACAGAATATAACTTGCCAAAATCAGAATTGTTGCATCATGAGAGGAAAAATTAAACTGTCATTTGCCATATAAAGCAGTTCCAGTTTGCAGCAAAAACAATTTGAGAGCAATATGAGAATATCTGAGGGAGGTTTTTAAGAGACCCAGGATTTTCAGAGAACATCTAGTTTTTAGGGAATATGGCAAGAAAAAGAGGCCTGCTGATAGTATATTATTATATTAAATACATAAAAAGAAAGAACTTTGCAGACCTTTTCACAAGGAAAAAAAGAAAAAGATTAACCCAGCCAATGGGCAATATCCATACTGACTTTTTTGAGAGACTTAACTCTAAGCAAACCAATATCAGCAAGAAGTTAACTCTAAGCAAATCAATATCAGCAAGAAGTTCTTCTTTTTCCATCTATCCTTATTAGGGTGCACCCATAAAAATGTGCACCCATAAAAAATGCATTTGTTTCTTTGTAACAAGAAATGCTATTATTCAGACATCAAAGTAACTCCACAACTGCTCAGGAGCATATTAAAGATAAAACAATCCACAAGAGTTATGGTTGTTATAATGAGTAAGACATTAATGAGATATTAAGAGAACTGCACTTGTGCTTATTGTATAATACAGCATCCATGATTTTGGTGCCAACTAGTTTTCCAGCTTCAAAAATGATCACGATAACATACCATCCAGTTCTTTCGAGTTTGAACAAACTAGTCTCATAGTCTGGTGCTTGAAATAAGAGCTGACGAAAGTGAATACGATTGTTGTCCCTTATTTTGCTGTGTAGTTAAGCATGACATTGAATTTTAGATGTACTATATAAACTGCATATACTTATACTCATCAATCCTCATAGTCCTCATACTGAGAAGCTATTAATCAAAGTCCCATTAGTTCAAAGAAATAGTTCTGTGGCATGGAAAATTGAGGAACTGTTTGTGTTGTAGCCACAATTCTCACTTTTGTATGATAAATTTTAACCAAAAAAAAAGAAAAAAATCTGGAATTATTCTACTATTTATAGTGCAATCTAAGGTTGCCTACATCTACTTGCAAAGACATTGTGAAAAGAAAAAAAAACACTATGGGTCTGTTCTAGCTTCAGCTTCTCCCCTCTGGAAGTCGGAAGCTGTCCCAAACGGACGGTTCTCCGCAACCAAAAGCTAAAAGACAGTAGTCCATTTGTATTAGGAGAAGCCGAAAGCCCACAACCGTCCTGAGGTAGCTTCCCAAAGCTTTGGTGGGCTAGGGTTCCGACTTTACCCCTGAAGTTGGGTAGAAATTAATCGCCTCATACCATGTATAAAAACCAAAACTCACACATCTCTCTCCCATTCTACCCACCCCACCCGACTCGCACACAATAGGGGAGCAGTGGCACTAGGGTTAGGCCCTGGCACTGTGGCTGCCTTGTTGCTGATCTCCGACGTCTCCTCCCCGTTCTCCGCCTCTGAGACCCCGCTTGATGCGGCCTCCTCACCCCCGCCCGACGTCGCCTCCTTGCCGGTCTCCACGGCCTCCTTGACGGTCTCTGCCGCGGCGCCACCTCCTCTGGCCCTCTCTCTGATGGTGCTGTGCCCCCACACTTCATCTCTATCATCCATCTCCAAACACCGCCACCCCTTCTCCCTTGGCTTTGACAAGCTGCATATTTGGCTTGAGGAGGCATCCAACAATGGCAGCGGCCGCAGATCTAGTTCTCCTTTTAGTTCCTTTTTTTTTCCTGATATAAATTAATTACTGTAATCATGGAATTCATCACTTGTGTAATCATGTGATCTGATGATTGTTGTTAAAATTAACTTGTGTACAGATTTGATTATTGTGTGCAAATTTGATTATTGCTAATATAGATTTAATCATGTGCAGTTTTTTTCTGAAAGATCTTGTGTGCAGATTTGATTATTTTTGTATTCTTGAAGACATTTTGTTCATGAATGGAAACAAGTTGATCAATTTAGTACAATCAATTTACTTAAGCCCAAGTAAAATTAAAAAGTTCAAAAAACCTCAATTTAGTATGTGAACTTGAAAAAAGTCTCCAATGCACATCAAACAAGCCATCATTTGACTCAGGGGCATTTTGGACATTTCACAACTCAGAACAGCCAGCCAACCTACCTAAGAGCCAGGCTGCTAAACACCAAACCTCTTTAGCTGAGCCGTTCAGCCACGCAGCACTTCAGCCACACAACCTAGCGAGAAACTGCTTTTCAGAAAAGCTACAGCCATGCCAAGCATGCCATATATTGTGTAATGTTGAAGCTGGGCAGAAGAATCATGCAATGAGCTTCAATATACTAATTTTCATGGATCAAATTGCCATTTCTACTAATGCAACATTAGTGAAAACTAAAAAGAATGATAAATGTATCAATCGATGCAGTGGGTACTAACTGGAAGTGATTTTGCCTCATTTCCTTTCAGTGCACTCAATCCAACAAAGATTACAGCTAGGAAGAATGAAGAGAATTTTAATGCTTAGTTGCATCATATAAAATATTTGAAGTCAGTGTATCACTAGAGATTTAGATTTCACAGACAATAAGAGCATAATCCCAGGAAATGCAGCATAATAATTGATCTAGAAAGGGCTTGGTTCTTATCTTTCTCTCGAAGTAACAGATGGTATGAACTCTAGAAGAAATGGAAAAGAAAAGTGAACGTAATGTCAATCCAATCTTCAGCTGTAATATTATAATACTATTATATTAGTAGCCAGGCCCTAATTGAACGGCGAATTAAGCTATTTTTCGTTTTACAGCCTTGAATACTTAGACACAACTTAAACTTAAAATACGATGGTACTAGACATATTCATTGTACTCATCTGAGATTGCTATAAATTGCACAAGACATGTATGTATCAGTGTCAATATGAGCCAGAGCCCTGACTGCTTGAGCAATGGTACATAATTGCTGGTATGCATACAAGTTGAACAGAGAACCTTAAAGAATAAACTACTTGGACGGAACCCATTGAAACATCATTCTCATCAGTAACTTCGACATCAACATTACACCATCTAAATTAATGACTAGACAAGGAACAAGTGCGAATTTCAGAAATAAATCATTCTGTTTGTAAGCGTATCAGGAATTTAAAATGAAACAACAAAACCCTTAAAATTTTTCTAGACTTGCACGACCAACCAACAAGCTACGTACACTCGAACTTCCCTGTTCAGCTACACGGTTTAACTGTCCAAGTATCGAAATCTAATCAGAAACGATTTACTGCTGCCAATCAAAGCTCTCGTGCATGATTGTGCGGGTACAAAAGAAAATGATGTTTTCCCGCATTGCAATCACAAACGACGAGATAAACTAGCAAGTAGGCACCTAATTACACAAATCAAACAAACAACATCACGTAGTGGTGCCAGTGGCACGCGCTTCGCCCCTATGATCGCACAGAGATCAAACAATTCATCAACAAGAAGGGTAACGATAATTACAAGCGAATTTGGATAACACCAAGCCACCTCCAGATCGCGACCACTCCTCGCATTGGGCCCTAACCCAACCAACCAACCAACCAACCAAATCAGTCGAACCTCCACCTCACCCGACCACATCCCCGGCAAACTACGCATCCGAACCAAACCCAGGGCCAACCGAACTTGCAACCGAATCGAGAAGGAGGGTGCAGGATCTTCGTGATCTGACCTGGGGCACGAACATCCGCGGCGAGAGGGAGCGGCCGGGGCTGCCGGGCGGCGATCCGGCCCCTCCGCCGCCCACCGAGCACGCGCGCCGCACGTGGTTTCCGCCTCCCCCGTACGGCGGGAAGCCGCGCTCCGACGACCGGACCGACGAGTCCCCGCCGCCGTCCTCGACGTCAGCGCCGTCGCCCTCCACGACCGCGGCGGCGTCCTCCTCCCTGCCGCTCGCGTTGCCCATGCCTCCCTCCTCCCCGCACCCCGCGGCGGCGAAGGGGCCGCTAAATTACGGAAGTGCCACTCGGCGTTGTGCCGCTGCTATCGCGCGAGCAGGGGAAGAAGTGGAAAGAAGGAAGGAAGGACGAAGAGAGGGAAGGGTGGCTGCGGGGCTCGTGACGACGTCTTTTACAAGGTCGGGCTCCCCGTTTGCTGGTAATTAAGCGCGTGCCACTGCCCTTGCCCGGGAAGCGTGCACCCGGCGCTCGTGGGTTGCACCGTCACTGCCGCGTGGGACCGACGTGGTCTGGGCATTTGGTGGAGCAGGCGGGTTTAGCGTACGGGGGCAGTGGGCCGCGCGTGTCGATGATGTATACGGTGACGTGGAGTGGGACCGGGTCACGGCTCGCACGTAGGAGGCGGGAGCGATCTGGGTCGGGTGCCGACTCCTGAGACCCGGAACCCGTATCAGTGGTTTGCAACTTGCAAGTTGTTGGGATCTCATTGGATTGCTTCACTATTCGCGTCTATCTAGAATGTTATCTTGACGATCCTTGTGTTCAAGAACGGGATTTGCGTTTCAGGCAACGTAAGAAAGGGGTTACTCTTGTCGCGATAGAACAACAACCATGTTTGGCTTGGAGGGAATTCGTGGGAGTTTTGCTTGTTAATAGTAGCACTGCTTTATACATGCTCGTTTGGACTTTTGCTCGTATCATGGAATTTTGAGCAGTGCTTCAATGATTTCCTTTCCAATACAGGTTATACAAGTCTTGAAGCAAGCAAATAGGTAAGTAATCATTATATACCATTCACTAATGCTTTAATGCTTTAATATTTGTGTAACCATCAAAAGGAAGATCATTAAAACATCTCTCTCGATTTTTTTCATTTATGTCTCTGTGTTGAGACGGTTTTCAATAAATATACATTAAGTTCTAAACTTCAAAATGCGAAAACAAACTATCCTCAAATCTAAAAATAATTGCATACATAATTCACAGCAGATCAATATATATATGCATGTGCAAATGATGTAATCATTTACAAAAGATCGTACTAATAATTCCAATGTCTATATAGATCCATCCATAAAAGATCTTTTGAAGTGAGGTAGAGGAGACATGATGAGAAAAATGGCAGCAGAACACACCACCAATAGTTTTTCTTTTAAGAGAGGTGATTTCATACTTTTCTTTTTTAACAGTTGCATAAATATTAAAGTATGAATGAATATTAGATGGTGATTACTTACCCCTTCGTTTGCTTTAAAATTTATGTAACTTATATTGAGAGGAAAAATATTGAAGCACTGCTCTTCTTTTAAATATGTCATGTGTGATGACACCAGTGTTACAATATTGAGTAGAATGAAGGCGACTAGGAATCACACGTATGATAGGAGTTTTACCATCGTACACTCCTCTCCACCATCAGGGCTAACTTAAAAAAGGTCAGCTTTTGTCGTCCAATTTGGCGCCAAAAAAAAAAGTTAGATGCAACAATTATTTAGTAAACTTGTATCAATCCTCATCTGATGGAACAAATATATCGTGTTATCGCACTACAACGTTCTCTCTTAGAGCAGAACAAAAGATGTTGGTGCAACAAGGCAACATATCCGGTGCAACCCCTCTCTCTCCGTGAAACCACCGTACAACTGAACTAAAAAATATTTTGAAAAATTCTCAAAAAATTACCATATGTAGGGGAGGTGAGCTTCTACAATCGTGCAAAATTTGAAGACCAAACCCAATCGCATTTGAAAGATATGAAAAAAAACAGCAAAAATGAATACCGATGAACAGTAAAAAATCACTGTTCATGCTGAATTTGTCTTTTTTGTAACTGCTAGTATAGGATGAATTTGATCATGAAATTTTATATGTAGGTGGGGTAAGTTGAGATGTACATCCATGATTTTTTTCAGAATTTTTTGAAACTTTTTTTAGTTCAGTTGCACAGTGGTTTCACCGAGAGGGGTGATTGCACAGGATATTTTTCCGTGCAACAAACCCCCAACTTGATGCAACAAAGCACAGATTCCGCAACGCAAACAAAGAGACACCCATACAGCAACAAAAATAAACTATGTTGCAACAAATAAAAAAATGACAAATCATTTCTTGAGAGGTTAAAATGCAATAATTTGAAACAATTTGTGCAATAAAATGAGAAAAAGGGTCCACCAAATTGAGAAAATGCCAGCAACAAATCTACCACAGAAAAAGAAAGATGTGACCCCCGGCGAGGATACGGGCTTACATGAAGAGAAGGCAGGCACCATATGACTTTTGCTTCCATGGCGGACCCGACGAGTTCGAGCTTGAGAGGAGGCGACATGACTAGATATGGCAGGACCGAAGCATGATTGTGTGCCTAGTCGTTGGCTGCGCTACGTGCCACTACTTAGTTTGCCGTCCGCTCTCCCACTCCCTAAGGCCTTGACACTGCCGGGGGCGAGGTCTACCGACGTTGAATCCAAGAAAGAGAGTGACTTAAAATAATTATTTTATCAATTACTGAATTTTTGAGCCATTTCCTGAAATTTCCTGAATTTATAAAATCTTATTCCTATTTGACATGAGACTAAAACCATTCTTACAGTATTAATAAAACCATTTCAAAGTCTAAAAATATTTTTATTTCTGTTTTAAATATTTATAAAATACGTTTATGATTTTCTAGAATTTTTAGCGTTTTTGCTATTTTTCAAAGCCTAAAAACCTTTTCTGAAAATTTTACTTTTCTTCCTACAAGGAGACTATCTATATTACAATATGGGGAACTATCTAGTGTAATACGGCAAAATCCAGATTTGGCAGCTAGTAGTCGCTCCAATTTCGACTCTGAATCCGAATTTAACTATCTGGATCTTGCCGAATAGTAAAATAGTTTTTGGATTTGATCCCAACTAAATCCGACTCTATATCGAAAGTTATCGGTCCGGATTTCACCCCTAAGTAGGAGAGAGCATTCCGGTAGGAATAATGACGTCTGATTCTATAGACTCATATCGGATGCACTCTAGGTGTCATATTACCCAATAAACAAACCCAAGCGTTCGAAAATTAAACAAAACTGTATAACATAGGGATAAAATTCAACACGCCTTGAAAAGTTCGGAGATGGATCGTACCATTTTTATGTCAATTTTCTCCCCCCTTAGTGTTATTTTGGATCGCAGATACACTCTGTTTTCTACTGGATCTTTGTACCCAATATTTGTACTCCTACCTAGGAATTGGTGGTTGTCGAATTCGAGTACTTGTCGTATCAGGAAATTTGCCAAAACTGTCGTTGTTAATTGTCTAATCATTAGGGCTAGCAAGTTCTATCATTTGGAATTCATTGCACGTCATAATCGAAAATGATTTGCGTCACTGAGTTCTGGGCTTTAGTAAATATACACCTATCACTATACGAGTACTACTTAATTATGCGTTCCTTGACATGAAAATGGCACTACGCATCAACATGCGATCCATCTCTAGCTAGTCCTCCTTATTCCATTTTTTTCTTGTAATTATTTGAATCAGCGAATGCAGCCACGTCCCCTGGATCCACGATTTTTAAAAAAGATAGATTTACTCTTCATCTTTTTTAATCTTTTTGGTATGTAAAGGGCAAAAACAATAAAGCGATTTAGTTTTTCTCTTAGAATTAGTCTGTACCTCTTGTCTTGGGTGCAAGCACCGGCGAATACGGAGCCCATCCATTCATGCGAGAAGATAATACTAATACTTCATCATAGAGAGAGGTACCGCAAAAGAAAAAAAAGAAACGTCACGGTTGAAGTTGCCTTCATTAGCTTGTTTTCAATGTGCAATTATATACTAGGTAGAGAGACGCGCGATGCCGCGCCATGCGAAAAAAACTTGATCCGAGTTTTTTTTTCTTAAAAAACGTAATTTTGTTTTTCTCAATGACATTTTTTTAAAAAATTGGCTATCTAGAAGCCGTCAACGAATTTACGTAACCACGGTTTTTTCTATAAGGACCAATCCGAAATCTTCCGGGTTTAAAGAACCGGGTTAAAATTTGGCTGCATAGTCTAGATCTAAAGAACCGGCGTCCATGTTGAATTTGTGGAAGAACGTTTTTTACAAAATAACCGTACCTAAACGTAATTTCAAATCTTTCGGGTTGAAAGAACCGGCGCTCGTATCGAATTTACGGAACTACGAGGTCTTTTTGCAAAATAATCGGTAGAAGGACTTGTTCGAGATTTCAGAATCTTTCGGGTCGAAAGAACCGACGTCCGGGTCGAATTTACGGAATTACGGGGTCTTTTTTTTGTAAAATAGCCAGTGAAAGAACCTGCTTGCGGTTTTAGAATTTTTGGGACCCTTTTTGCAAAATAACCAGTGAAAATATCTATTCACGATTTTAAAATTCTCGACAGGCTTTTTTTTTGTTGCAAAAAAAGGTACTTGGAGGCTCGCATACACTCCATTTCTTCACAGCTTAATATATACAAACAGGCGAAGGCACGCGCAACGCGGCGCGAAAACAGAGGGCCACGTCGCTACGAAGACGATGTGGACACGGCGAGGAAGCGCAAAACCTTCGAAGTTTAATATTGGTATTATATTATTATGTGTCCCTCTTTTCTCTCTCTCTCCCTCTTCTTCTTCCTTTCTTTCCGAGAGGAGAAGATGCATCCTGACTTGTCGTTACTCCTGGCATAGTGAGGATTATGGGTATGTTTGAGGACGTGTAGCTTTTTTTAAAGTTGTATTTTATTTTTTTGAATAGAAAAAGAGCTATAGCTTTTTTATAAGATGCCATTTAATAAATAGTTAATTTTCTTCAGCAATAAGTTGCAAAAGTAGATTCCGTCCGGTTTTCAGCTTTTGACTTTTTGTTAATTATATGTGACTTGTATCTTATGCCAAATGCCACTTAAAAGTTGAGCTGTTTAAGGAGATTTACTAATTTTTTAGAAGCTGAAGCCTGCTTTAAATCCCAAACAGAGCTTATATTGCTGCAACGAGTTTAATACTGTTGCCATGACATAAACGGACCAACAACTCAGAGCTAGAATTTCAAAAAAAGAAGCTGCAAAATCAGATTCTGCCCAGCTTTTAGCGTTTGACTTTTGTTAATTATATGTGACTTCTATTTTGTGCTAAAAGCCGCTTAAAAGCTGAACTGTTTAAGGGGGCTTACAGGCTTTTCAGAAGCTGAAACTGGCTTTTAAGTCCCAAACATGGCTTATATTGACTGCAATGAGTTTAATACTGCTGCCATGACATAAACGGACCAACAACTCGTCCCAGAGCTAGAATTTAAAAAGAAGCTGCAAAACCAGATCACGCCTAGCTTTCAGCTTTTTACTTTTGCTAATTATATGTGACTTCTATTTTATACTAAAATCTGCTTAAAAACTAAATTGTTTAAAGGGCCTTGCTGACTTTTCTAAAACCGTCTTTAAATCCCAAACAGGGCTTATATTGACTGCAACGAGTTTAATGCTGCTGCCATGACATAAACAGACCAACAACTCGTCTGAGAGCTAGAATTTCAAAACAAAAAATGCTGCCGGATTTGCAGAGTAACAGAAAAGCAAGGGAGGCACTATAACTGGAGCATGATCGTTGGCAGGGGCAAAAATGGCGTGTATTCTTCACGGCAACAACAGTACACATACTACGTGGTTCATTGTGGCGTCAGGTTCTACAGCTCGATGTGCTAAGGAGTGGGCCAGATTCTTAACTGGAGCAAAAGGGCAGCTCTGCAAAAGCATCCTCATGGTACCAACAATGGGCCAGGGCTTTGCGTGAAGCTGAGCTAAACGATTATTATCCGTGTGGACGATTAGGAATGCCGGTGAATGGAAGGCAAGAGTTCGGACATGGGCTGGATTCTACAGCCGGTGTTCCAAACTTAGGCATACTTAAGGTCTGTTTAGTAGAGCTCTAGATTTCAGTTTTATCTGAGATCTGAAATTTGTAGGATAAAATAAAGTGAATTAAATTTATATTTTTGGTCTAAAATGCTCCAGCTCTACGAATCTGTGGAGTTAGAAATACCCAGCTCTACCAGATCCACGGATCTAATGGAGCTGGAGCCCTACCAAACACACTTTAGCATTCAGTAAAAACGCAATACAATTCATTGCAAATTGGCCAGTCAACCGCCAGTTTAACAGCCCATACGCTCTAACCATCCGAGCTCAAGGAAAAAGCACAAAAATTGACGCAGCTTGCGCATGTAGCACGGGTTTGAGCCGAACCGGATGGCCTAAGTATCGCACGTATTTGAGCTCTGCTGGGCAGCTGGGGGTAGATTAATTTTCAGAACAGCTCAAATCTGAGTTAGGAGATGTGATTGTAGGTGGCACTGTTTGTGTTCGTCGAACCTCTTAATTAGCACCTGACCATCAGAATTCAGTTAACGTTGATATGATGAACGCGACGAGAGCTCAAAGTGCAAGACAATTAAGTATTTAATTGGGTTTACTACAAGTGAAAGGGAAGCCCGAATGGACGAATCTTTCGTGTTTATCTGCTTGATTCATTTTACACTTCTGACTCTTGAGCAACCAATGCAAAACAGATTAGAAATATCAGTAAAATACCTTCAAGTTAGTCACTGTGGCAGTTTATGTTCCCAACCAAACAAGCTTGAACCTTAAACCGAGTGACAGCTACAGGGATTAAGAAGTACTCGACGCTCGCGTTTTCACAATTAAAGCTATGCACAGTGGTCAGTGCGGTGGAGAAAAGAACTAGAAACCGTAATAGCCTGAACATCCATGCCCTCGCCGATAGGTAGCGCTAGTGTAAGCATGGTGAGATCACTTGAGAACAGCTCACCGATTGACCGGAAAAAGGTTCACATATATATCTCATCAGCTGCATCTCCTCCTCTCTTTAAATCGTACTACGTACATGTTGTGCTCGGCCCTTCGGCCCATATCTCCTTGCTGTACATAAAAACACTGGAATAGAAGAAAGAAAGCGACCTGAGAACAAACACGGTATCAGAGCTTCCATTATAAGACCATCTCCGGTAGTGTTCCTTAAATCTGAATTTTTATATTTCTATATACATAATTTCTTAAAAAGATTTCTTTTCCATACCTATTTTCTTTCCAACAGCATTTCCCAAATTCCACACTCTATTTTCCTCCCTCCTATATTATAATGATATTACATAACCGCTATATAAGCAATGTTTATTTTTTAGCGGGAAAATTCGAACAGCTATATTTAAATACGGAAATTTAAAATTTAAAATTTATTCTAACGACCATTGTAACAGCTATGTTATAACGGTCACCTGTATTTTTTTTTTGTAACGGCTATATTGTAATGGGAGTCTTTAAATCATGAAGTTTATAACAGCTATAGAAAATAAGTTCATAAGTTCATACAACATAAATTTATACAGCAAAAGTTCGGAATAACTTAGTTCATGCAACATAAGTTCAGATGCAATTATAGTTCATACAATATAGGTAATGCTCAACTAGACCTATTATATCTCCTAGCTATTATGTCACTCTGTAAGCTCATATAGTATTGCTTTTGTGGCTCAGTGCAGCGACTTAGATCAATCCCCATAATTCTCTCCTTCTCGACTATTTTCTTGAATTCAAGTTCATTTTTCATTAATTCAAACCTCTCTTTCTCTTACTTAATCGTCACATGTTCTTGTGCATATAGTCGTTTATATCGCTCATCTTTTTTCCTCTCTTTCATAATCTCAAGTTTCCTCTTTTCCTTTCTCAAATTTTCTAATGCCTCCATATAAAGATTTACTGTTAGAACACTTTCTTTATCTCGACGTAATCGTTCTTTAGCCGCTTTACGTCCAATTGGTCTTCTTAAGTCTTTATTTTCTGCACTAGGAGAATTCTCTTCAAGATGAATTGTATTGGAGCTAACAGGACTGGAAGATTCCGGACTTACACTACTTGATGTCTTTTACTTCTTATAAGATAACTGAGTATACCATTTAGGATGGTGTTACAAAACATTCCAGCAAGACAAGAACACAAACAATCGTTCTTTTTCCTCCTAGTACACAGATTTAGCTTGCATAATCTGTACAACCATACAACAACTATACGAGCAAACCATCTATTACAAAAAAAAGGGATACAGATCATGGATCAACCTTGTCTTGCTTAGTTATCTCGCTTTGATTTCGATGCTCAATTACGGTGAGTAAGTCTTCTAAAGAAGTAACACCAGTAGATACTCCTGAGAAGTCATCAGCTCCATCATCAGCCAGGTCAGAATCAGTAACACATGCAATTGAGGATTTGTCGATACCGACTGCTGCTGGTCTGGCAACGGTTGAGGAACCTCAAACACCCGACTCAACTCATACTCCAATTCAGGGAACCCCAGTAGGTACATAAGCAGTAGAGAACAACACAGAGTTGTTGTCATGTCCTTCAACTCCATTGCGAGAGAAGTTAGTAAAAGATTTATATGATACAACTACTGCCGTAGAATTGGAGTATTCAGGACTTTGCTTCATGGCAGCAGAAGAACCGTCGACAGTTGATGAAGCCATGAAGTAAGCTTATTGGAAACAAGCAATGAAGACGAGATGAAAACCATACAAGCAAATGGTACATGGCAGGTTGCAAAACTCCATGTTGGTAAGAGACCTATTGGTTTAAAATGGGTTTTCAAAGCTAAAAAGAATTCAGATGGCAATATTGTGAAGTATAAGGCAAGATTGGTGAATAAAGGCTATTCTCAGAGACAAGGTGTGGATTATGATGAAGTATATACTCCAATAGCAAGGGTGGAAATAGTAAGATTACTTATTGCTTTAGCAACCCAAGGAAGTTGGGAGGTTCATCACATGGATGTAAAGTTCACTTTCTTGAATGGCGAATTGATTGAGGAGGTGTATATATATCAACCTCTAGGTTTTATTGTTGGTGGTAATGCAGATATGAGCCTAAAACTGAAAAAGGCACTCTATGGGCTGCATTAGGTACTTAGGGCTTGGAATGTGAAGCTTGATAGCAAGCTTGCATTGTTGTGTTTTGAACGAAGCCCAATGGAGAATGCGGTATACAGAAGGGAAAAAATGGGCAAGTGTTGCTAGTTGGAGTATATGTTGATGATCTAATGACTGGATCATGCAAAGAAGATATAGCTGAGTTCAAAGAAAGATGAAGAATCTTTTCGGTATGACTAACCTTGGGATGCTTAGTTACTACCTGGGTATAGAGGTAAAGCAATCAAATGATTGCATTTCTTTGTGTCAGGCAGCATATACAGAAACTATCCTAAAGAAATCAGGGATGGAAGATTAAAAGCCGTGTAAAACTCCAATAGAGAATCGGATCAAATTGAGTAAGAGGAGCTCTGATCCTGCAATTGATGCAACTGCATATAGGAGTGTGGTAGGAAGCTTGAGGTATTTGGTAAATACTAGACTTGATATAGCCTATTTGGTTGGTATCATCAGTAGGTTTATGGATGCTCCGACGACCCAACACTTAGCTACGGTAAAACATATTTTGAGATATCTGCGAGGTACAGTCGAATTTAGTTGTAGATATATGAAGAACAAGCAATTGGAGGCGAAATTGGTGGGATATAGTGACAGTGATCTTGCAGGTGATGTGGATGACCGAAAAAGTACTTTTGGGATGGTGTTTTTTCTTGGCTCGAGTTTGATCACTTGGGGATCTTAGAAGTAAAAGATTGTGGCTCTCTCATCCTGTGAGGCCAAATATATTGTAGCAACATCGGCGGCGTGTCAAGGTATTTGGTTGAGCCATTTGTTAGCTGTTTTGAGAAGAGAGAAGCCCAGAAAAATGAGGTTGATGGTAGACAATAAATATGCTATTGCATTTTGCAAGAATCCTGTTTACCATGATCAAAGCAAGCACCGAAGAGCAACTAGCTGACATCATGCCAGAATCACTTGGGAATGTTAAATTCCTTGAGATGTGACAGAAGATTGGTGTGAGTGCAGTAAAAGATGAACATCAAGCTTAGGGGGTAAATGTTAGCTAATCTTGATGTTCAAAGATTAGGAGTCAGTTTTGGTTCAGTTTGTTTTGCTATCTTCAGAAGTTGGTGTCATAAGGTGTTAGGAGTCTCAGCAAAGTAGTTTGCCATTGCTAGACGGCGAACAGTAAACCGCCCGAGTAGATATGGTTTGGTTACAAAGTTTGTTCGGTTAATGAAATCTAGAAGTAGAGTTGTTATCCAAAGTTGGTTGTAATCTATAGTTTATATAAGTAATGGAGAAAACACCAGAAATGCTGCGCAGGATTGGCAGCACCATCTTTTGATCTTCTCTGTGATTGCTCTGTTGTTTTGCTCTATGATCTTGTTTCAGAAAAGCATTGTTGAAGAGCAGAGAATGTTTGATGTTTTGCTATACCGAACTGAAGAACTTGTCAGTATTTGTGCTTCCAAGTTCTAACACATGAGACAACCAAATATAGAATTTCACAATCTTTTCTGTAATCAATTAATTGGAAACAGGATAAGAGTTAATTTCACAATCTTTTCTGTCACCAACTACCACTCAATTACAAGTAAGAGTTAATTTCAGTGAGCAGAAGATAAGAAATCATTTCTGGATGGCCGATCTTTCTCGTCAGTGACGTGAAAAATGTTTTGTGAGTAAACATCAGTCTATTGATTGTAGACTGATTGTCAAAATAGATAGTCTGATAGTTTAAGGGATATTGCAGGCCAAAATACTGAAGAGAACAAATATATACATGAGCAAAAATGTGATTGTCAAAACAGATAGTCTGATAAAAAAGACCATGGACTCTTGGATGCAGAACTAGCTCCAATTATGGTGGAAGTGGAACCAGTATAATATCATTGAACTGTGACTCCTCGATATAAAATTGTTCACTGTAACTACAGCTCTCACTGAATCTCTGATTAGCTCAACAAAGGAATATTTTGTTAGTTCACCAGTAACATTAATAGGGCACATTGGGCTCTAATTTACTTGGCAGAAGCAGGACACGGACTTGCTAAAAGAACAGGTGCAACAACAACTTATGACATCTGTCCTGTTTCCAAGGAAGAAAAAGAGCAAGCAAAATCAATTTCTACAATCACTATATAGAACAACCTAATGATCATGAGACAACAAAATATAGAAATTCACAATATTTTCTGTAATTAGAACTCCATATCCTCTAGTATTCCCCTTGTCAGATATAATCTAACATTAACAAGGTTGTACTGCTTACTATTGATTCACAAAAAGAACCTGTTGATTCCATGCTTGGTATCATTAGAGTAATTATTTTGTGACCTCTGGCTCATTTATGTAGTTTCTGTTTCGAAATGCAAAATTCATTTCCCTTTCAGTTTGACACGGTTACTGGCTAAATTTCATTGGATTTTTTCAAATTTGGTTAGTGTAGCTGCATTGAACCAAACAAGATGGAATTATTTCTGATATGCTCCTGTCACATATAAACTTACACTAGATGTTTTACCAATTATTGCTTGCGCTATATTAATGTCTGCCCCGAAAGGCCTAACGACAAAATGAAAAGATTTAAGATGGTAAGAACAAAGAAGTTCAGCTCCCTTTTGCCTGCAGCAATAGTTCTATGTCAGGCACTTTTGCCACTACTTTTGTAGATGAAGTGTGTTGTTTACATGATGACTTCTTGATGTCGACATGCCCACTGATCACTTAATATTTACATTTTTTGTGTTTGGTTTCTTGGGTTTCAATAGAAGCACAAGGTGTTTTCGACTTCTGTTTTCAGCTTCAGCTGAAAGCCTGTAACCTAATGATTAGAAGCAGGAGAAGCTATTAAGAATGCTGAGTTGAACAAGAAAGTTTCAAGAAACAAGAAACTTGACACCAGCCACAGTTTCATGAGCTCTAACTCGTTGCAATATTGAGTTCATACCTCAAATCCAAATCAAGTTAGGGCTCGTACCTTGCGAATCTGCATGATTTCGCAGCACCTGTGGTCGAAGAGGATGATGGCGAGGCGGACCGGGTCGAGGACGAAGCCAGCGACTAGATCTAGCGGGAGGGAAGCAGCCTCCACGATGGAGCTGGATGGAGATTTGGACTAGGTTGAGGATGAAGAGGATGACGATGAGGCACACCGGGTCGAGGACAAAGAGGATAGAGCGATGCGGACTGGGTCGAGGACGAATAGGACAATGGTGAGGTGCATTGGGTTGAGGACGAATAGGATAGAGCGGCGTTGGTCTCCTACAGGTCCTCACGGGCACGGGACGCACCGGCTGTTGTCCTCCAAGTCGACACCGAGCAGGACGGGGAAGGGATTCTCTCTCCTTTCCCCAAAGATAACGATGGAAATCGGAAACTATTGGAGTGAAGTTTTTGCGATACTGTGCTACACGTTCCCAATTTTCTTAGGTAAGGAATGGGGATAGGGAAGCTTTTGGAGATGCCCTAATCTAACCTTAACTCATACCTCACCACCGTTCACCGTTATCATTGATCTTTGCTATCGTTGCACCACTGAGCCTCCCTCCAGCAGTTGTCACGGGAATACGGGACAACAACAGTGCCGCCATGCTGCCCTTGGTTGCATGGGCTGCAATCACCACCCTGCTACTTGCACGTGTGGCTCCTCGCAGACAGGCCTCCTAGTGTCCAGGAGGTGCTCCGCCCATATCATGAGAAGGAGTTCATGTGTGCGCCAACGTGAAGGAGAAGAAAACAAGTGAGGTTTCTGTTGGATCTGGTTGAGTTTGGTGTAGTTTGGGTCTTTTTGGTGCTAGTCTATTAGTGAAGAAAGCAGAGCAGGTGTGGTACTGCTTCTTTGTAGGATGGGAGAGAATCAAGGGCTATAACAGGTGCTTGAGAAATTGGCATAACTCCATATAGAGAAGACAGGTGCAGCATCATCCTTGGGTAGGGAAATTGTTTCTTATGCCGAGACAACACAGAAGATAGAATTAATGTCAAATGATATTAAGTTTGAGGGTGTGAAACTTTATCTAAGTTGGTCACGGAGGGCATTATTGATTCTCAAGACAAAAGGGCTAGAGAGCTTTGTCGAAAGAGAATCAATTGAGGTGCAGAATGGTGAACTTGGAGTACTACCAACTCACTGGTGGTAGTTTGGCTGTTGAGTTCAATGTCTCCAAGTATTGCTATAACTATTGAGACTATCTTAAAGGCAGCTGAGGTATGAAAGGCTTTGGCGAAGTTGTACTCAGGGGAAGGTAATGTGATGCTAATGGTAGATACACATGAAAGAGCTAGCGATCTAAGATAGGAGGAGTATTCTATGATGGTGTATATTACTGAGCTGCAACGATTGTGGGCTGATCTAGATCACTATTGTCGGGGATTGGTTATTGCCCATAGACGACCATCGGAACCCGGCCACCGTCGACCATGCCCGCGCTCGGGCGTCGTCCCTACGCAGGCCCCCCGAGCGTTCCGACCTACGGAGGCGCGACGACCGAGATAACAACGACCAAGGCCGCGGTGATCAAGATCGTGACGACCAAGGTCGCGGCGCGAGCGCGGGAGCGGGTGCTGCTTTGAGCGTCCGCTTCGCCGCTCCATCGGGCGGCCACGACCTTCCATATCTATGGGACTTGGGCATACCGCCTGGAGAAGTTCTACAATGGCGAGGGGCCCATGCCCGTGCTGTCGGAAAAGGGGGACGGCAGCAAAGGTAAGGGCCCCGCGAACGACGACATGAGTTACTAGGAGCCCCGCAACCACATAGCGGTCATATTCGGGGGCTCCTCGGCCTATAAATCCCGTAGGGATCTGAAGGAGGCGGCACGGGAGGTCGGCCATATCGCTCAGGGCAAGCCGCCCGTGCAACAGCTCAAGTGGTCCGAGCTGCCCCTCACTTTCTCCAAGGACGATTGTCCCCTTGGAATGACCAAACCCCAAAGGCTCCCGTTGGTCGTGAGCCCGACCATCAACAATGCCAAGGTCGGCCGGGTTCTCATCGACGGCGGGAGCTCTTTGGATCTCATATCCGCCACGGTCCTGGACGAGATGCAAGTCCCTCGCTCCAAGATCAAGAGCATAGCCGTCCCGTTCTTCGGGATCGTTCCCGACACCTCGGTCAAACCTCTCGGCCAGATCATTCTACCCGTGATGTTCGGCGGCCTCGTGAACTTCCGAACCAAGTTGATCAACTTCGAGGTCGTTGACTTCAAATCAGCCTACAACGCCATCCTGGGCAGGCCATCCCTCTCCAAGTTCATGGCCGCCACGCATCACGCCTATCAGTGCCTGAAGGTCTCCGGACTGAAGGGCGCTATCACTGTTAAAGGCGACCATAGGGCGGCCTTGAACTGCGACGAGAAGTCGCTCGATATGGTCGGGCAGCTGCCTCAACGCGGCCCCGACCAAGCGCCGACGCACTCCCGGCCTAAAGTTACCCTCCAGCCAGGAGGAGAAACCAAGGCGGTCCCTCTGAGCGAGGCCAACCCGTCCAAGGTCTTCCATCTGGGATCTTCCCTAGATCCAAAATAGAAACTCGAGCTCATCACTTTCCTCTGGAGGAGCGCGGACGTGTTCGCCTGGGAACCGTCTGACATGCCTGGAGTCCCAAGGGAAGTGATTGAGCACAAGCTAGCTATTCGGCCTGATAAAAAGACCTGTGCGTTAGAAGCTTAGGCGATTTTCCCCGGAGAAACAGGCAATCATCCGGGAGGAACTCGACAAACTCCTCAAAGCCGGCTTCGTCAGGGAAGTCGAGCATTCGGAGTGGCTGGCAAACCCGGTCATTGTCAAGAATAAGGGTGGCAAGTGGCGCATGTGTGTCGACCACACTGGCCTAAATGCCGCCTGCCCGAAGGACAACTTTCCGCTGCCATGCATTGACCAACTGATCGACGCAACGGCAGAGTCTCAGGTGATAAGCTTCATGGACGCCTACTCGGGCTATCACCAGATTAGCTTGTTCCCCGGAGACGAGGAGAAGACTTCCTTCATTACTCCATTCGGCACGTTCTGCTATACGACCATGTCTTTCGGTCTGCGGAATGCCGGGGCGACCTTCCAACGCTTGATGCCAAAAACTTTCCAGGACCAAATAGGTCGAAACCTGGAAGTATATGTAGATGATATCATAGTTAAAAGTAAGCTCATCTCAGGTCATATATCCGACCTCGAGAAGACCTTTTGTAATCTCAATAGACATCGAATAAAGCTTAATCCCGAGAAATGCGTTTTTGGGGTGAAAGCGGGCAAAGTGCTCGGGTACCTTATCGGGCCGCAGGGCATTGGTGCCAATCCGGAGAAAATTGAAGCCATTGAAAGAATGCACCCTCCGAGCTCTGTTAAGGAAATCCAAACCTTGACTGGGCGCATGGCAGCCCTAAGTCGCTTCATTTCTCGGTCAAGTGGCGCGATGCGCCTTTCTTTAAGGCGCCAGCAGCACGAGGGCTTCGTCTGAGACGAAAGAGGTGACCGCTCCTTCGAGGAGATGAAGCGATGCATCCGACCCGATCTTGGCCACGCCAAGGTCGGGGGAGCCACTCCTACTTTACCTCGCAGCGACACCCCATGCCGTAAGCGCGGTCTTTGTGAGCGCGAAGGGGCGAACGTCCGATATACTACGTCAGCGAGGTCTTGCACGGACCAAAGGAGCGTTACCCTGAGGTCCAGAAGCTCCTGTACTCACTGCTCGTGGCTTCTAGGAAGTTACGCCACTACTTCCAAGCCCACAAGGTCGTCATCCCGACCAGCTTCCCACTTAGGGAGATCCTAAGAAATCCAGACGCCAGCGGCCGGATAGCGAAGTGGGCCATGGAACTCGCGGAGTTCGACATCCACTTCTCTGCCCGCACGGCAATTAAGTCCCAGATCTTGGCAGACTTCGTAGCGGAATGGACGAACCCCGCCCGACCGGCCGAGTCTCGAGAATCTCGGGGCGATCACCGACCATGTATTTGACGGGTCCCGAGCTTTGACGCTTCGGGGTCAAGGCGTTATCTTGATCGTGTCTCTCAAGGATCGGCTCCAATATGTTATCCAATTACACTTCGCCGCAACTAACAATGCGGCGGAGTATGAAAACCTCTTGGCAAGACTCTGGCGTGCAAGGCTCCGAGTCCAAATGCGGCTAATGTGAAGGGCGATTCGCAGCTGGTCGTCAACCAAGTCAACAAGGAGTATCAGTGTTCCGATCACTCAATGACGTTTTACTTGGTTGAGGTGAGGAAGATGGAGCGGTACTTTAGAAATTTCGAAGTACGCTACATCCCTAGGAAGGACAATTCCCTGACCGACTACCTTTTCAAGGTCGGTTCCTCGCAGATGCCCACCCCTCTGGGGGCGCTCGTTGAGCATCTGCACAAGCCCTCCATTCCCTCTGTAGAGGAGGCAACCCCAGATGCATACCGCCCGGGCGCCAGTGAGCATCTCAGACAAGCCCTCCATTCCTCTCAGAGGAGGCACAAGAGACGTCTTGATAACGTCTCCTTCCTCGAGCATGGTGCAAACTGGATGACGCCATTCGTCCAGTATCTTGCCCACGGGACATTGCCCAAGGAGGAAGCCGAGCGTTCCTGGCTTAAAAGGCGGTCCTATGCTTACAAGCTAGTAGAGAGCGCCTTATACCGCAAAAGGGCACTTGGAGTCCTCTCCAAGTGTATATCTCGAGAAGAGGGCCATTTCCTTCTCAGAGATATCCATGAAGGAATGTGTGGTACTCACTGTCCTTCGGACGCTAAATAAGCAAAGCATTCCGCTTGGGATATTATTATTATGACTTTAGACGACGCCGCACTCGTGGCGACTTCTGTCGGCGCAAGCGATTTCACGCCCGTAAGGCCCACTCACCAACAGATGTGGCTACAGACCATCCTACTCTCATGGCCATTCTCGACACAGGGGTGACATCCTCGGGCCTTTCCCCCGTGGTCGAAAGGGTTGCAAATACTTGCTCGTGGCCATCGACACTTTCTCTAAGTGGATCGAGGCCGAGCTCAGATCAACCATTTCGGCTCAAGGAGCCAAGAGATTTTTCATGAGAACGTGGTGGCGCGCCGGATCCCCAATCGCCTCATCACGGACAATGGCACCCAGTTCACCAGCGAACTGTTCCAAGCCTACTGTGAAGACACCGGAACAAAGGTCTGCTTCGTCTCTGTAGCTCATCCACAGAGTAATAGAGCAGCCGAGCGTGCAAATGGTCAAATCCTTCAAGGGATCAAGAAAAGAGTCTTCAAAGACCTCACCCGTCACGGCGGGTCATGGGTGGACGAGCTTCCTTCTGTCCTCTGGTCTGTGCGCACCACGGCGAGCCGAAGCTCTGGCGAACGCCCTTCGGCTAAATCTATGGTGCCGAGGTCATCCTACCGCCAAATCATGCTCGGATCCTCGAGAATTCACAGTCGAAAATATTCACCAAGGTCGCGGCGTCGACCTCGACCTCGACCTCAAGAGGCGCGCTTTAGGTATTTGCTCCGTCCGCCGCTCTACCAACAAGCTCTTCGCAGGCACGCGGCCAAGTCAATTCGGCCCCGAGCCCTGCAGGTTGGGGACCTCGTCCTACGGCGCATTCAGGATACGTCGAAGGCCAACAAGCTCTCCCCCAGGTGGGAAGGTCCTTTCACGGTCATCTCGATAGCACGCCCGGGGGCTGTCCGCCTGGCAAGGGAGGATGGTCGTGTGCTCGCGAGCTCATGGAATATCGACCAGCTGCGCAAGTTCTATGTCTAAAACTTATGCTCTATTTTGCACCTTATATACATTTGCGTTTTTCTTTTTCTATTTAAGAAAGTAGCACTTTCGTCGCGATCATGCACGCAATGTCTGTTATTTCCCCCAAGATGCTGTGAAAATATATATAAGGTCACCGCCTTTGGTAAAGCCGACCCAGTCTCGCGCAAGGGCACACTCTTCTTTTTGTTTCACGATCTTGGTGACGAGACAAGTGCGTCGGGCGCAATTAGTCGCTGCAAATTCTTCCTACTCTAAGTTCAGGCTGGCGCACGCGCGATCGCACAAGGTGCCACGACCAACACCCCGACACTAAAACCTCGCCACTTGGGGCTCCAGTCTCAATAAGCCGACCTTGGTCCGCAGTAGCTCTTCGCTGCGCGACACAAGTCGCATACAGACAACCCCTTGGTTGGTCCGGAGATTTACTCTGGCGCGCGTGTGTTTAGTCGTCGCGCACCCTGTCAGGCAACCGTGCGTCTTTCCTCGCCTACGACCATACTCGCAACTTAGGGGTATGCGTCCTAAGCGTTAAGGAAGTCTAGGCCTTGCTCGTTCCTCCCGACCAAAACCACATTCGCTGCTCGGAGAAACTGGTGCCTTGGTGGGGGCGTTCTTTCTCAACTCTCCTGCGAACGAGCCCGTGCTCGCAACATAGGTGCACGACCTTCATTCACAGCGGGGGCTTGGGGGGAGCGAGTTGCCACGCTAGCATCATTTCAAAAATCGCGGCGAAAGTGCCTCGTTCTATCTTGCCGGTAAACATTGCTTCTTTCTTAAGGACATGTTCCCTTTGTAAGGTCGTCCTTCGCGCACTTCGGGCTTGTGTCGCCCACGTTTCGTTCTAACCCGCGATCGACCTACTTTTCGTTGTTTGCCTCGTGGTCATTATTTACAGGGAAAAGCCAAACAAGAGCAAAAGAAGCATTGCACCAGGCGCAACCCTTAAGCAAAAGAAAGTTACATGCTCCGACAGCATAGTCAAAAGCCAACCAGAAACATCGAAAGAAGAAAAAAAAGAAGAACGCCCTAAGTGCCGCGGCGAAGCTTCTGCCGCAGATCGTCAATCTTGGCCTCGAGGTCGAGCACCTTCCGCCGAGCTTCGCGACCCTCGCGGGCCTCCCAGCGAAGTTGCTCTAGCTCTTCGTTGCCTTAGGCGGCAAGGTCGGCGACCGCTCGCGCTGCCCGCTCTAGGTCTGCCACCTTCGATTCAAGCTCAAGAACTTTCGACCGGCCCACGGCAAGATCCTTCTCCGCTTGGCAGGAGTTCAGCCTCTGCTTCTCGAGCTTCTCCTCGAGCGCAAGGACCTTCTCCTTGGCCCCGGTGGCGTCGTCCTTGGCCTGGCGGGAGCGCAGCTTTTCTTGCTCAAGCTCTTGCTCGAGGCCAAGACTTTTCTCGTTATATGCCTGGGCGTCCGCCTCTGCCTGGCGGCACCTATGCACGAGCAGGGTGTCCCGGGCTTTGAGATCGCCTTCGCACTGCTTGAGCTTGGCTATCCGTGCCTCGTGTTCCTCAAGCAGTCTGGCTAGGTCCTCGGAGACGGTCATTGCCACGTCAAACTCCTCCAGGGTCTTCTGAAGAAGCTGCAGATGGGAGAAACTCAGGCGCTGCCCTTAAAACTCGAAAAGACGAAACTACTACAGCGATAAAAAGAAGCATTCTCACCAAACCGAAGCCCGTGCTGACAACTTCCCGGAAGCGCTCGGCGACCTCGTGCCCCCGAAGATCTTCGAGCTTCCGCAGGGGGCTGGGGGCTTCCCCCGAGTCCTTCCATGAAGGCGGGTTGATTGAAGACGCTGAATCATCCCCCTGGGCACGAAGTTCGCCCTGGGGCACCACGCTCCCCTCCTGAGCAACCAGTTTGCTCAGGGTCTTCTCGCTACTCACCAGGGCAAGTTGTTCGCTCGGTGGCAGCAGAGGATCACCCCGAGCATGCGGTCCGCTCTGGGCAGGCGCCATCTCATCCCGAGCATGCTGTTCGCTCGGGGGCTTTGCGCCTTCGTCCCGGGCAGGCGGTGCGCCCGGGGATTTCGAGCCTTCCTGGGCAGTCTTTTCGCCCAAGACTTCGAGATCAACCCCCCCTCTCCTTGCGCACCTCCGTCTTTGCCGGGAGGCGAAAGCTTCGCCTCGGGATGCGCCCCGGCGGTGGGGTTCATCCCGCCTTGGTCGTCGCCCACGAGGGCATCCACCGCCGCCACGCCTTCTGCCATCACAACGTCAGCGGCGCGGGCGATCTCCCTCTCTACGACACGATCGAGGAGCTCGTAAATCATTTTGCGGCTGTCCGGGAAAGGCCTACGGGCTATGTCGCCCACGTTAGTTGAGTGGGGCTAGCTCGGGTAGAGAATGCACGAAACAAGGACAAGCAAAATCCAAGACTCACCTTCAGCCAGACCCTCGTCGCCACCCCCGGATGGGTTTGACGCCACTGCGACCACCATCTCGGTCTTCTTCTCCACGGCCTGGGTGATCCTAGCCAGGCGAGGGTCGACCTTATCCATGTCGACTTCCACCAGCGCCTTCTCCGGGCGCCCGCGCCCCATCGAGGGGGGTTGCGCGTCCAGGTCGGCGATCGCAAGAGCCCGGTTTTTCTTAGCCTGCTCGACCTCGGCTTTTAAAGTGGCAAGCTCTCTCTTCAAAGCCTCCCGCTCGGCCTGCACCATCCCCTCGATCAGCCTTCCCTCCGCCTCGATTTGTTCCATTTGGAACCTCGGACTATAGTTCTTGACCAAAGCCTCAGTACTTACCTCCTCCACCTTGGCGTACTCCATGTGGCGGTGGCGGGTCCTTAAGCATGATCGCTTTGCCTCTTCGACGATCGAGTGGTCGCCAGCGGCGGGGCTTGCCTCTTGCCCTTTCCCCTCTTGCCCTTGGCCACGGGGACAAGCACTCCGCCGCTGTGCCCCAAAGGCCTGAGCGCGACCACCGCTGCCTCCAGGGCAATTGTTTCCTGACAAAGGCGGAAATGCTGTCAGAAGAGCTCGGATGCCTTCCCCGAGCTTAAACCACCGTGGGGGCTTACCACTTCGCCCCGCTCAAGCACGTTCTTCGGGACCTGCCTCCCGTGCTCGAGTTCCTTGCCCTTGGGCGTGCCAAACATCCCGCCGACTTGCTTCTCCACCCAGTCGAAGCCCGGGGCTGTCGTCGACCAACAAAAAGAGATCAGGGCAAACTCAAAAAGCACATACGGAACTAAAGTAAGCCCAAGACCGTGAAGCTTACCGGAATCACCTTCTCGGGTCATGTCGGTCCACCCGGTGATTTTGAAGAAGGGGTGTTCCCTCTTCCTCAGAGGGGACACCCTGTTCTTGAGGAAATCGCGGACGATATCTCGACCGGTGAGCCCCATGTTCGTAAGCTCACTGATCAGCATCAAGGTCCGCTCCTCCTCTGGCGTAATAGTCGGGCACGGGCTCTCGATACTGGGGGCCGCCGCGTCGGTGTAGCGCAGGGAGCTCCCCGGCGCCTTCCGCAGGTAGAACTAAGAATTGGCCCAACCCGCTACGAAGTCCTTCAGGGAAAAGAAGGGGTACTCGTACGGGCGGAGGGCCCTCAATCAAAAGTACAATGCACCGGTGCGAAACAATGCATAGAAATGAAAGAAAAGGCTTGCCGTGGGCAAGGTCCCCATGAAGCCCTCGCAAAGATGAGCAAAGATGGCCAGGATAAGAACGGAATTGGGGTTCAATGAGTAATCTCGCACTCACATTGCTCGAGCACGGACTCCAGGAACTCGCTCTCGGGCATTCGAAGCCCGTTGATGGCGTAGAGCTCACACGCGATGACCTCGTTGTCGCGCGGCTCCGGGGCCGGTTTGCCGGTGGGAATCCGCCAGGTCCCCGCGTCAAGGTACCCCAAGTTTTGGAGTGTCCGCATCCTCTCCACGGTGATCTTGCTCACGCCAAACTTCGCCATGAGGAGAATCGGAGGAGAAGGAGGTTTGAAGGCTGGGAGTTTTTCTGAATTCAATCGCAGGCCTGGAGAGAGAAAAAGTTTGTAGAGAGTGTCCCCGCCAGATATCTATAGGCGGAGAAGCCAAACGGACGGGGGAGCCGCTCCGCCTATCCGCAAGTGGCGCGTGGCGGCGCTATTTTCAAAAACTGCCCTGCAGCAGCGCAGTTCCCGAAAGTTGTTAGAGCCGTACCCGCGAGGCTTCGCGGGGAAGGAAGTGTCGCGACTTTTTTGCCCCCGCCTCCGAGCGATGTTCCGGTCGGGCCTTGAGTAGGCGCGCCCATCCTCGGGCAAGGTCGCTCGAATAACCGTGGTAGCTCTACGCCGCGGGATTTTTTCTTCCCCGAGCCAGAATTGCTCGGATGCCACAGTAGCTTTTCGCTGCGAGATCTCCTCTCCCCGAGCAAAGCCTGCTCGGATGCAGCGACAGTTTTTCGCCACAAGATTTTCTCCCCTGGGCTAAAGTTGCCCGGATGCCGCAGTATCTCTTCGCTGCGAGATTTCCTCTCCCCGAGCAAAGGCCGCTCAGGGGGCTGCGGTAGCCTTTCGCCGCCTGGCACCAACCCCCTTTCTAAGAGTCTGGAGGCTTAAGGCGGAGGCCTCGCCGAGGCATTTTTCCCCCCTTAAGTCTCGGGAGCTAGCTGTCGGGGATTGGTTATTGCCCATAGACGACCATCGGAACCCGACCACCGTCGACCATGCCCGCGCTCGGGTGTCGTCCATGCGCAGGGCCCCCGAGTGTTCCGACCTCCGACCTTGTCCCATTCTTTGCCAAGCCGTCCCCTCGAGCAAGCCACTTCGGGAGCTCATGACTGTCAAGACGATCCGCCGAAGGAACCTCGGGCCTCTCCCAAAAGCCGGGCGGGATTCATGAAGACGATGTGGCATTAAATGCCATACGGCTCGAGGCGCTGCACGACCAACTTCCGCGCCGCCGCGATCTGCATACCATGCACGACATCGCCTTGTGTGTTCACGAGGCGCGGAATAGTCCACCCACGTCCAAAATAGTAGCGCGCCCCCTGTAATAAATGTTATGTCGCCTGTAATCCTCTATAAATACCTCCTCCCGCGAAGGGCTGGGGTTTCGCATCCATCTACTTTTCACACATGTACACAGAGCATAGCACGTTGTAAACCACCTTCACATATCGTTCGATCCTTTGGGCGTAGGGTTGTTATCTCTGGCGAGAGGCCCAACCAGCAAAAAAATGATCTCCCCGCTGCGTTGCGATTGTCTTGTCGCTTACGCTTTTGTAGCTCGGTAGGACCTCAGAAGCTATACCCCTCGCGGGAAAGGGGCCTTAGGTTGATCCCTCATTCAACAAGTAAGCTCGGCGGGGGACCGGTTCCCGAATCGTCGACAACTATAATCCCCTTGAGTTGTCTCATGCATACTGCATATCCACCGTTAAGAAATGGACTGAATGCAGATGAGTGGTACAATTCCTTAAGGGCCTAAACACAGAATGTGAGGGAAGGTGTGCCACTATGTTCCATCATCCTACTCTTCCTTCTTTGGAGGAAGCTATAGTAGTAGTTGCACAAGAGGAGGTTAGGTTGAAAGTAATGAAGAGCAATGCAACAAATCCACCTCGTCTTGCTTTCACAGTGACTGGGAATAATAAGACCAAAGCTTGTTTCAACTGTAGTGAGATGGGACACTTGAGTCGTGATTGTCGTGCCCCGCGAAAGCCAAATTGTGGAAGGGGAAGAGGAAATGATTGAGGTGGACCAAGAAGAGGTAGAGTCCATGGATATAGGAGTGACCATAGAGCAAATGTGATAGTCTAGGAAGAAGAATCCACTAACAAAGTTGAGCTCTGTGCGGTAGAATTAGAAGGGTTGAGGAAATTGAAGCGGAAGATGGAAAGTACCGATGGTAAAGACCAAGGGACTCCACATTCGGAGATTTTTCTCATTTTGCTTGTGCTAATGAAGGTAATTGTGCTCATACATCTATATTCTTGCAAGTGTTACACCAAGATTGGATCCTAGATTCAGGGGCATCAAAGCATGTCATAGGCACATCAAAAGAGTTTGAGTCATATGCTCAATATCCATCTAGACGTAAAGGAACTATCCAAACAGTTGATGGCACATCACAGTCCATTAAAGGTGTTGGCACAATTCAATGCACATTAAATATTAAATTGTCATCAGTTCTACATGCTCTTGCTTTTCTAGTCAACTTTGTTTATTAAGTGCTTTAATTGATCATCTGGAATTTCGGGTAACATTTGACCAAGAAATATGTTTAATTCAGGAGAGAAAAACATGGAGGAGGTTTGGGACTGGAACCAGGTGTGTAGTAGGCTATAATGGTACATGGATTGTGAGGTGCTAAACAGTACACTATGTACTGTGTTAGCATAAAAAATGAGAGTAAAGCAAACTATGGTGATGCTTTAGCACACTGTATAAGAATGAAAGTGGACATGGGTGGTCCGCTAACCCACTTAATTTAGCCTGCATAAAATATTAAGTGGACACCCTATCCCATTTGAAGAATTAAGTGGTGCTTGCAGCTAGCCCACATGGCATTTGTGTAGCCTACACTTTCCAAATCATGTATCTCGCACAAAGAAATCTCAACCACAGTGTTGTAGCAAGAACACGTCGTAGAACCCTTTTCCCCTGCATCGTTTCCCCTCTGAAAGGATCAAGTTGGCCTAGAGGTGGGTGAATAGGCAACTTTTAAAATTTTAGGTTTAAGTATCAGCCTTTAGCACTAATTTAAAATGAATCCTAAGAGCTCAAATACTAGTGAGCCAAGATATTCTACAAACAAGTACAACTACCATAAAAGCAAGAACTAACACAATTTAGAGTAAAGTTCAACAGCAGAAAATGAAAGCTGAAATGTAAATACTGAAAGTAATAAGAGGAGGCACAGAGAATTTTTCTCGTGGTTCAGTGACAAGCTCTTACTTCCACGTTAGAGCAGTTCTTTTAGAAGTATTGCTCCTCCAAAGCTAGTCGCAGTAGCTTTGGTCTTCACTAGGGTGCTCTTTTACCACTCCGGTGAGATGAGTCCCAACCTCTCACAACAATGGTAGCCTTCCACAAACCCTTTTGGACAGGTCGCACCAAAAACTCCTCCAAGCCGTCTAGGAACTTTTAGTTCCAAGAGTAATAGACTATCTACAAGTCCTGTCTCTTGGTTCACTAGCACAACACTTGCTAGACTAAGCTTGGAGCAAGAGCACTTAGGAAATTTCTGGATTTTGAGTTTAGAAATGAAGCACAGTCTCCTTGATGGCTTGAGAGCTCTAAGATGCTAAAATATCAAGGAGGTCAAAATTCTACCCAAGGAATACCCTGAATGAGCTTATATAGCCATTGGAGCAATAGCTAGTCGTTACAACCGCCACAGTAGCTGTTGGACGTGTTAGAGTGTCAAAAATAGGCTAAGCTCAATTGCCCCGGACTTAGCTTGATTAAGCTTCACAAACTGCCCTGTGTATGCCGGACTAAGATTACAGAAATGCATATTTGTGCTGGACTAATCTAGCTAGGTCCGTCGTATATAGGTTTTGGAAAGAAACTTAATCCGGCGAAAAAGGTTAGATTTGTATGTTTGTGCTGGACCGAATTTGTTTGGGAACAAGGACATTTTATGTGAGTAAGGGAATCTGGAGTATATCTCTTCTTGTGCTTGTTCATTCAAATGTGTGGACATGCCATGTTATCTCTGATAGTACAATGAAGTACTTCGTTGCATTCATTGATTGTTCCTCTCGTATGACATGGGTGTACATTATGAGGCACAAGGATGAGGTATATTCTGATGTTTACAGGACTTCTATGCTCTTGTAAAATCCCAGTTCAATATACAGGTTCAGATGATTAGTATGGACATTGGAACAGAGTCCATAAATAAGGATTTTGGTGCCTTCATGTCAGCATAAGGTGTATTACATCAATCTCCTTTCCAGACACACCTCCTCAAAATGGAGCGGTTGAAAGGAAAAATCGCCATATCCTAGAGGTGACTCAATCACTGATGTACACAATGAATGTACCCAAGTTTTTATGGAGTGAAGCTGTAATGACAGCCACATATTTCATTAATCGCATGCCATCAAAAGTAATTTAGATGAATACTCTGTGCAAAATGCTACTAGGAGAGAACAAATTTGTGGTTCCACTCAAGGTTTTTGGATATACATGCTTTGTCAGGGATCACAGACCCTCAGTGGGAAAGCCAGACCCACGCGTGGTAAAATGCATTTTCATGGAATACTCTTCTAGACAAAAGGACTACAAATGTTGGAGTCCTAGCGAGTGATGCACATTTGTGAGTATGGATGTGATATTTAGAGAATCTGAGCCATTTTATGGATAGAAGACTGACCTCAGCTCATTGTTTGATCTTGAATCTCCTAATACTGATTTTAATAGTTGAGAGGGGAAGGATGTATCAAGTATCAAGGAAGATGAGCAAGCAAGGAGCAGGGGCGGAGAGAAGGGGGAAGGCAGGGCCTGCCCCCTAATCTAACATAAAATTTAGTAATTAGTAGTAATTAGCTAACATTAGTAGACACTAAACATTAAAATAAAAGCCCAGCATTAGTAAACACTAAATAGTAAATAAGTTCAACGAGCTCGATTAGAAAGTCAATTACCACTCTTTCAACTTGATACATGCAACCATCCGGAGCTAGAATGCTTGGCTACTCTTGCTAATTTGACAAGTGAACTATATAATATAGGTAAAGCTTCTATTTTTCTCAACTTGATGTATATAATGCTTGATATCTCTTGCTAATTTAACAAATGGATTATATAAAACAGGTAAAGTTTCCCATTATTCAATGGCTAATAAGCTGTTACGATTGTTCATAACTCTTCCGGTGCCAATAGCAACCACAGAGCGAGCGTTTTCTGCTATGAAACTTATCAAGACCCGCCTTCAAAATAAAATAGGAGATGACTTTCTTTGACACTGCATGATAATTTACATTGAAAAAGAACTAGCAGCGAAAATTAGTTCAGATGAACTTATTAACTTGTATGATTTTCTAGGTATTTGTAGAATTAAATTTAAGTTAATAGAGATTTAAGTTTCTTATTTTAAAAAATATGTCATATTTTACTTATGTGGACATATGGTTATGCTATATTTAAATTTAAATGCATCGATATTAATATGATATTTTTTTATGGGTGCTATGATAATTTTTTGATGATCCACGTGGTCCTCCTTAATCCAAAATCCTAGCTCCGCCCCTGGCAAGGAGACCAACGGTGGTAATTGGTTCTATTTTGTGTCCTGTGAATAAACTAGCACATGAGGAGAGGTGGAGAAGGGTAAATAAAGAGGAGAAACTACAAGTATATATGAGGAGAAACCCAAGGATGGCTCATAGAGCAGCGACAACCCTCAGAGGCAATTGAGCTGCAGCCAATGGAGCAACAAGGAGGTCCATCAACTATCGAAATTGTTGATTCATCTACATCTTTAGATAATCAATCATGTGCCACACCCACTCCATGTGGGATAGATGATTCCCTTATTCTACCAATTGCCTTGCGAAAGGAAGCTCGGGTTATGGCTGGAAAGCCTCCATCAAGGTATGGGTCTGAGCATGACATAAGCAACTATGTCTCTTACCCATCTCTGTCTCCTGCATATAGAGCCTTTGTTGCATCATTGCAGTCAGTGGTAGTTCCAAAAGATTGGAAAGAGGCAAGGCAGGACCCTAAATGGCATGATACCATGATGGAGGAGTTGAATGCCCTTGAAAAGAATGAAACCTGGGAACTTGTAAACATCCCTGTAGGAAAGAAAGTTGTTAGCTGCAAATGGATCTACACTGTGAAGAAAAATCCAGAAGGGAAAATTGAAAGGTACAAGGCACAACTAGTTGCTAGAGGATATTGTCAGACATATGGGATTGAGTATGATGAAACATTGCACCAGTGGCTAATATGAACATAATGAGGATCCTAATCTCTTGTGCAACTAACTTTGGATGGCACGTGCATCAGCTGGATGTTAAGAATGCTTTCTTGCACGGTGACCTACAGGAGGAGGTGTACATGGAAATCCCACCTAGTTTCTCTACTCCCAAAACAACAGGAAAGGTGTGCAAGCTGAGAAAGTCCTTATATGGTCTTAAGCAATCTCCCTGGGCATGGTTTGGCAGGTTCAGGTATGCTATATGTGATATGGGATACATGCAGTGAAATGGAGATCATATTGTACTTTATCGGCACTCAAAGTGTCAGATTGCAATCCTTGTAGTATATGTTGATGATATTATAATCATGGGAGATGATGATATGGAGATATCACAACTGAAGGAGAATCCGAGCAAGGAATTTGAGGTCAAAGATCTTAGCCAACTTAAATATTTTCTAGGTATAGAAGTTGCGAGATCTTCTAAAGGAATAGTTTTTTGTCAACGAAAGTATGTATTGGATCTACTTAGTGACACATATATGCTTTGGTGCCGGGTTACATCAACACCTATTGATCAAAACCACAAGCTTTGTGTCCAAATGGGAGAACCAATAGACAGAGAACTATCAGAGACTTGTTGGGCGATTTCTATACTTACGTCACACAAGACCAGATATTTCCTATGCAGTTAGTGTAGTAAGCAGGTATATGCATGACCCTAGGAGTGGGCACTTGGATGCAGTTTACTGAATCTTATGCTACTTAAAGGGCAGTTCCGGGAAAAGAGCTATGGTTCGGGAAGAATGGAAATCTGAATATAGATGGTTATAGTGATGCTGATTGGGGCCAGTTGCATTGATGATAGAAGATCAACTTATGACTACTGTATTTTTGTTGGAGGAAACATAGTGCCATAGCGAAGTAAGAAGCAGTCAGTTGTGTCTATATCAACAACCGAAGCAAAGTACAAAGCTATGTCTCTAGGACTCAGTGAGCTGCTATTGGTAAGAAACCTTGTGTTTTTAAAGAAAGGGTTTTTGAAGGTGTCGTGTGGCAACAAATCAGCTATCAACATAGATAATAATCTAGTGCGGTACAATAGAACCAATCGTGTGGAGATAGATCACTTCTTCATTAAGGAGAAGATAGATCTGGGTATAATACAGTTAAACCATGTAAACTTAGGGGCGAATAGCAGATTATCTAAGGGTTAGGAGTTAGGGAATGTAATTTGGATTATAACAAAATGGAAATGATAGATATCTATCATCTATCTTGAGGAGGATTGTTGGGCTGGGCTCTTTGGCCCATACCTCGATCCTTGCTGTGTGTAAAAACACTGGAATAGAAGAAAGAAAGTGACCTGAGAGCAAACAGTACTATCGGTAATTAAGGGTGTGTTTGGCAGGGATTCAGCTTCTCCAGATTCGTGAAGCTGAAGCTATGAGTGTTTAGATAGATCATCTTGTTTACATTTTATACCAACAATATAAACTTAATTCACTTTACTTTAGCCTACAAGTTTCAGATTTCAGTTTCACCTGAAATCTAAAACTCTACCAAACATGCCCTAAGATGCAGCGAATGAGCTCTTCGATCCGTACGTTATGGTGCTGATCGAGTCCCAATTTCTCGATCAGTCGATGCCTCCATTTCTGACCGGTGCACTGCCCTCAAACGCAAAAACAATTGCTCCAAGAACCAGCGAATTGCTTGCTCTACTTCCCTCTTCTGTTTCATACAGATGATACATCTATCGCTCATCGTATATCCATGTAGAGAATATATATATATACATGCATGATGAGATTAAGATGCATGTATGCATGCGTACACGTACGCAAGGGAGATAAATTAATGACGTGCAGCACACCGATGCCGGCCGGAAAGGAGGAACAAAAACAGATGAATTGAAAGAACAAAAATACGTATGCGTCTCGTATATATTAACATCATAATTATAGAAAGTACATGGCCATCGAACGCAAGAACAAGAAGCAGCGTGCATGAACAAATCTTATGCATAGAGATCGTAGAAAGTAGTAAATTCGTATGCATATGCATGGTGGCATGCATGTAGAACCGCAACAAGCAAGCCCGATCGATCCGATTCTACCAGTAGTCTTGGCCATACAGCAAGCTCCCGGTCGTTTGGTCGTACATGCTCTGGAACGGCGGCGGCGCGGCCACGCCGGCCGCGTACTCCGCCGTCCGCCCCGCTCCGGGGTTCGCGGTGGCCATCGTTGGTGTCACAGCGCGGCGCCCCGCCGCGGCCGCCGTGGGCGAGTAGACGTCGTGGTCAGCGACGTTGGAGTCGCGGCCGGTGAGCTCCTGTACGACGGCGCGGAACTCCTCGGCGCTGGCGGTGAGCTTCATGGGGCTGGAGATGTACACCACCTTGATCCCCTTCCCGCCGCCGCCCTTCCCCTTCCCCCCGCCCTTGTTGTGGTTGTGCACCGGCGGCTTGGAGATGCCGTTGTGGTGCCCGTGATGCACGCTCAGCTTGTCCATCTTATCTTTCCTCCTATCCTTGTGGTGCAACGAGGATACACGCGATCAAATAGCAAATGAAACAAGCTAGGAGAACAAGCTAGCGTATGTCTCGACGAAGCGGAGCAATCAATCAATCAATCCATCCATCCAAGTAGCTGGTTTAATTAGCTTGAGATCGATGAGGAGGTGGGGGGTTTGCTCGCGCCTTATATGGGGTGCGTACCGCCGCAAGAATAAAGCTAGGGCGTGGGTACGGAGATGATTTTTGTTTCCAAGATTACTGCTTCCGTGGCGACCGGATGGATTGGTCTGTGCAGGTTCCGGGAATCTGCAAAATGTTACTTTCTCCTTTTATTTTTGTGGAGTATATTTTAACTGGTATGTAGATTAAGAAAACTCTGAGATTAAAAAAAGGCATCAAAGAGAATGAATAAAGTACCATTCCTGTTTTGAAATTATAGAGAGACTAGTGTATGTGGTAAGTCATGCATAATACATGAGAAATAGAAAAAATAAATAGAGGCAAAAGAGAGAAAATAGCATTAAAGATCTAAACACGTCTTATAATTTTCAACGAGAATACAAACCAAACAGGCTTTACAAAAATCAAAGGAGAGTGTAGTATTATTATAGTTTTTGGAGCGAATTGTGGCACATGGGGCTTTGATCGGAGGAGGTGCAAGTACGGTCATGAGTTGTGACGGTTTCTTGATATGGTTGCCGAGCTGTTTTTTTTTTTTTAAAGTACTTGAGAAAGTTTGCGAGATCGACGACCAACAGGATAAGAGAGAGAGAGAGAGAGAGTTGAGAGAGTGAAGGTTCCGGGAAAAAACGGCGCGGGAGATTTTTGACGTGGATGTGATCGTTTGATTAAAATAATTTCGATGTGAATATACCCCTCCCCCACCACCACCACAAATATTACTATCCAAGGTTGCACGCTACGCTGCGCCATACGAAATTCAGTTATACGATGTTGCGCCACACGAAATTTGGTCCGACGATTATTTCCGGGAAAAATGGGTCTGCAAACGTAAATGTGAATTCGTTTTTTTTCTTCAAAGTTTTCTAAAAAATGCGCTAGCTAGGAGTTATCGGTGAATTTGCGGTACTATAGGTCATCTTTATGTGGTGTGAAATCGCTAGGAGTCGTCGTCGAATCTGTGAAAATGTGTTTTTTTTTTGTAATTTCGTTTTCTCGGTTTTTTTAAAATAATGTGCTGCTAGGAGCCATCAGTGAACCTACGGATTGCTAAGAAGCGTCGGCGAATCTGTAGAACTACGGGTTCCCTTTTCTTGGGAAAAACAGATGCGAAAACGTGTATCTTTTTTTTTGCACAATTTCGGTTTTCTTGGGTTCTTTCTTAGAAAAATGGATTGATAGGAGCCGTCACGAATTCGTGGACTGCTATGAGTCGTTGGCGAATCTGTGGATTTTTACGAAGAAAACACGGAGGGATATAAACGTAATTTCGTTTTTTGGATCGATCCAGCTAAAAATCGTCTTTTGGGGCCTAAATGTAATTTCATTTTTTTCATCGTTGAATCCACAGACCGCTATGAGACATCGGCAAATACGTGGACTTTTCTGAAAAAAATTTGAAGGGATATAAACATAATTTCCTTTTTTGGGTCAATCCAGCCAAAAAAAATGTTTTTTCAGACCTAAACATTATTTCATTTTTTCTCGGATATATTCTGTTAAAAACTGACGTGAGGACCTGAACGTAAACCACGGGGGACCTAAACATAATTTCATTTTTAGGTTCATTTTAAAAACCGACGGAAAGATCTAAACACAATTTATAATTTTCTGGAGAGCCTTTCGCGAGGCCAGTGACGTGGCATTGCTGGAGCCGCTGATTTCACCCGCTTTAA
Organism: Guadua angustifolia; assembly: GCA_036346375.1. NCBI lineage: Eukaryota > Viridiplantae > Streptophyta > Magnoliopsida > Poales > Poaceae > Guadua > Guadua angustifolia. Next base: position 22,980,664 of record CM070504.1, on the reverse strand, counting down.
TAGAAAGTATACATTATTGGAGGAGTAAGGGATGACGCCCACTTCGTAGGCCAGTGACCCTTTTGAACTACAGAAACTACAGCATTTCATCGGCACATTCGATGGCTATCTTCCATCCGCTATTATGCATGACATAGTCCGTATGCTAATAAGCTTGGATTTGCAGGGGGCGCACGGTGCGCATCTATGGGTTTATTTAGAGAGTTGTAATTTTTTTTTGAAAAGCTGCCTTTTAACTTTCTAAACTGAAAAGTAGCTGTAATTTTTTTATAAGAGACTATTTAACAAATAGTTAATTTCCTTCAGCGATAAACTATAAAAGCAGATCCAACCTGGTTTTAATTTTTATATATAATTTCTAGATTACACAAAAAGCTATTTAAAAGTTGACCTATTTAGAAAAACTTATTATTTTTTTAAAAACTGAAACTAAAACCCCAAATAAGACCTATAGGTTGTGTTGTCGCCTGAGAACCCTGCACGAGTCGCCAGCCTTCCGGTCCACGTACGGCTCCGGCGTCGCGCGTGGCGAGATCGAGATGCGTCTGTTGCTGTATGTGTGGCAGTGTGCGTGTGGGTTCACATTTCGGGGGGTGAAACGTATGCACGCTGCCACGCACGTGCATGTGGTATGACTTTCCCCGTGAAGCAACCGTGTGCAGTGGCAGGCAGGAAAGTTCGTGCATGCAGATGCAGGAGATGCGTTTCTCACTGTGTTAAGCCAATTTCAAACGATCGGAAAATCGTATTAGACAAAAATACATACATACTGTCGGCGTATTCCACCAGACAGGTCCGTGATCTACAGACCGGGTTTTGTTCGGCAGGAGGGCGTCTTCGCGGCCGGCTAATCGAGAGGGCGAAAACCCTAGAGGACTCCCACGCGGAGGGTTTCGGCGCCTATGAACTAAGGAGAACAAGCCATTTTACCTGTGTTCGAGGCCCCCTTGTAAGAAGGGTAATAACCTTACGTCCTGCTAGATTTCGTATATGATGCTTTGAACTAGTACAGAGTTCTCGTGTTACAAGCGCATCCGCTAGCTTTCTCTAGTATTGCTTGGTCGACTGATCTAGGATCCGATCCCCCTTCCCCATGCACCCGAGGGCCCTTATATAGGCCAGGCTAACGGGGTAGGTACAAGGAGGGCCATCATGCTGATCTAAATACATTTAATGCTTTCTCTCGTCTTTGTCCGTTCCTCCAAATCATTAAATGCCTACGCTGCGTTCTTTGCCGGTCCACCGGATGGGACCCTTGTGACAGTAGGTGAGAGGCGCGGAGGAATGGGCTTGTTGCGTAAACCCTTGCTCTCGATAAGTTCTGCTCTGGCAGTTCGCTGTTCGACACGCAGACGGCGGAAGGAGCCGAGGCGGCCACCGTGCTCACCTTTCTGTTTGCGCGGGCGAAGCGGCGCCCGCCAATCGCCGCCACTCGCCACGCGATCTGGCGCCGGGCGAAAGCGGCGTGCTCGCCACTTGCCGCCGGGCGCCACGTGGACCGACGCTGGCCGGCGGCCGCGATCGCCGCCGATGGCTCGCCGCCACGTGGTGGCGCCGGCGAAAGCAGGCGAGCTTCGCCACTGCTGCCGGGCGCCACGTGGACCGACGCTGGCGGCGGCCGCGATCGCCGCCCGATGGCTCGGCCGCCACGTGGCTGGGCGCCGGGCGAAAGGTAGGCGTGCCGCCACTCGCCGCCGGCGCCACGTGGACCGACGCCGCCGGCGGGCCGCGATCGCCGCCGATGGCGGCGCCCACCACGGGCGGGCGCCGGCGAAGCGGCGTGTTTCGCCACTGCTGCCGGGCGCCACGTGGACCGACGCCCGGCCGGGCCGTGATCGCCGCCGACGGCCCGGCCACACGTGGACCGCACTTTATGCGGTGGAGAGGGTACCCTAGCGTATATCTACGCCGACAAGATTCCTGCCCTAGAGCGCAGGCCTACGACTCCTTTTTTAGAACCTTCACTTAATGCACTTCAATGCTTGGTGCGCTCTTGGGCAGGGCCACCACTCATGAGGATACGACCGCTTCGGTCCCCGCGCGTATCCTGCGGTTTTCCCTTGGGACCCGAAACGGCGCATAATTTTGTCCCTTCGTGAACCGTCGATGTGGGGTACGCATATATAGATGCATCTGCATTGAGCGGTTCACGCCTTCTGTTTTCTTGCGCACTTTGCTTTCTTGTTCCTTCGCCTCTTTTTCCCAAAGCTCTTTGTCTTCTTCGAGCCACCATGGTGAACTCCATTCCAAATTTCATCGTTGACGCCGCCGTAGTAAGGCGGATGGGGATGGTCGCGCGGAAGGCACCTTCGATACCGTCCGGGATCGCACGCGCTGTGTGCCTCTCCGACGAGATCGTCTTTGCACACTGGCCATGATGGCGGGCCTTCTTCCGCCCTTTTCTCAATTTTTTCATCGTTCTCCATTTCTCTGAAATCCACCATCTTCATCTCACCCCCAATTCTATCATCTTCCTCGCTGCTTTAGACACCTCTGTGAAATGTTCATGGGGGTGATGCTTAACCTTCCTCTCTTCGCCACTTCTTCATTCTCGCGCCACCAACGCATTTACGGCAAGTAGTGGGGAGTTGCTATTTTCGCCGGGATGGGATGGCCTCCGCTACATTCCCTTCCAAAGACAGTCCAATCGAGGGCATGGCGCGGCGATCGGCTCAGACATCCAGATGACAATGAATCGACGCTCAGGGGTGCTCACCGGACGGCGCGACGCTGAGAACTGGAGCTCGCGGTCGAAGAGACGGCAGAGCTCGCGCAATGGCGCCCGCGACGGCGAGTTGCGGACGCCGGATCAACGGAGGGTGGTAGCCCGACTACACGGCCCGGAGGATCAGCCCTTTCGCCGCGTCCGGCCCTAATTGTGGCAAGACACGGCGATAACGACCGACGACAAGACGCGGTGTCTTGACGTAAGCCCTTGTATTCTTCTAGCTTCCTTTACGCACATGTTTCTCCGCGGCTTCCTACCAACCGACCGCCATCTTTTCCCTTTCTTGCGATAAAGTAGGGCAACTTTGAGGAGCCAAACTCGGGCGGTGGCTTGTCAAGATCGATGTCGCCGGCCCCAACCGACACACCTTTTTCCGTCGGAGGCCCGGCCGCCGCCGACCGAGCACGCGAGCGCCTCGCGGTTGTTAGGCTACTCCCGCCGATGGACTCCACGGACCGCCGTGATCCGCGCGCTGCCCTCGGTGATCGAGGACGCGCCGCCACGGCGACGGTCGCGGGTAAGCGGCCGGTCGCCGCCGACATCATGGGCTCGGACCCTAAGAGGGTTTCGCCACGGACCAAAGCACCGCCACCACCACCGCCCGTGGCGGTACCCCTTCAAGGGCGGGGCACAGACGCTTCGCCGCGACTTCACCGGCGCGCCGCTTCCGCAAAGACCGGCTCAAACCTTCACCACCGCGCTCTCCTTCGGCGCCGACGATCGTGGCGCCGACAACCACGCCGCGGGAGCTCAGCCACCGCCGCCAGGCGGCCTCACGCCCCGACGGCCGGCTTGAGCTCGAGGGCGCCACCAAGGGCGTTCGAACGCGCCAAGGTGCCAACACCTGGCGCCCACCGAGACGGCGGAGGCCTCCGCCAGCGCCTCCGCCGCCACCGCCGCCAGGCTGCGAGACATGCTCGCACCGCCGCCGAGTTTCTTGCCCTCGCGCGCATCGCCGCCACCGCTTGCCGTCAACTCTTCACCTGTAACGAGATGCGCGGCACTAGGCACCATTCTTGCCGCCGCTTCGGGCATGGTGCCCAGACGGCCTAACAGCTTGCCTCGGAGCGGCGAGCCGAGCGGAGCGGAGAGGGCGGCAATGAATCGACGCGGAGAGGGCTAACACGACCGCAATGCAGCCGGGCGGAACGGGCCGAGACACGGCGGAGAGGGCCGAGGCGGCGCCAAGACCTCGACACTTGAATCTCTTCCGCCGGCGCAATCTCGCGACCATGCCAAGAAGGCGTTCGAGCGCACTAAGAGGTGCTCGAACCCCGGGCGTGAGGCCGCCCTGCTCGAGGACTCGGCGCTTCAATTCGCCCATGCGACCAACCAGCCGCAGAGGCGCATGAGACTCCCGCCGCCCTAGCCGCCGCTTCCGCCACGGAAGGACGCCAGTCGCGATCATGGCGCAACGCTACTGCTCGCCGCGCTACCGCGACGCCGCCGCCTTTGATCCCATGGCGGTGGTGCGGCCGGTGTCGGGAGACGCGAGCAAAGCGGCTCGAGGCGAGGCGCGGGTGCACGCGTCGCCGAATACGTGGCCGAATGCCGCAGTGGAGCAACCGGTCATGGACGTCTCCACCCCTGCCGTCAAGGCGCCGACGAAGAACTCGACTTGGCGAGGACGAGGAGTGAAGGCGCTTTCTTCTGCTTCCCTTTTTGTTGCTTTTGTTGATGAACTGCGTCCCGTAAAACCCTTGGACAACTTTTGGATGAATGTTAGATGTTTAATCGTTATTCATGCGTTTGCTCATTTTTGCATGCTTGAATTCACCACATCCGCTTGTTAGACGGCCGTCATTCGATTTAGCCAAGACGCTTTTTAGAAACACCTAATTTAGGGTAGCGTTTCTAAGTCCTGCCAAGTGATTTCATGCGCCCGCTGTGATCGCGAGCATAGATTATGCGGACCACATAAAATGTAGGTGAAAAATGCCCTTAACTCGAACAAGGAACGCAAGACATAGCAAGGTCTTAGCGTCGAATTTCATGCGAGATCATCGCAGTTTCAACCTTCCGAACTTATACCACGATGATCGCTAAAAATATGCTACTACAGAACGCGGCGAAACAACAAGTTCTCGGAAGTGCTATTAGACCGTAAACACTCAACGGAGACGACCAATGGTGCTTCAGGAGCCAACCCGAGGCGTCTGAGCCGTGTAGGAGTGCTTGTGTCAATCGACACTCGATGACTTGGTCTCACGGACGCTAACATTTAGCACATTTTCTCTTATCATGAGGAGCCGTTGGTTTCAACATCTGCGATAACCATGCACATCTTGACCTAACTCGGGATATGATCGCAAGAGAATGGCCAAAGAACGCCAGATAAAGCGCTTATCTTATTTCGCATGCCGCGATGAGCGACTTGACGCTACTGGCGAAAGCATAACGGGCGCCGGGCGAGCCAAATTTCGAGCCATCGGGCGACCCGACCTTCGGGCCAGGGCGACCAAGAAACCGGGCGCCGGCGAAAGACGACGGAAGGCTGATAGCAGCTCGGGGCACCTTTGGCGAGCAGCCCCGAGCCATCGGGCGACCCCTTCGAAGCGCCGGGCGACCAAAGAAACCGGGCGCCGGGCGAAACACGACGGAGGCTGGGCGAGCAATGGGCATCAAGGCAAATTTCGAGCCATCGGGCGACCAGCGAAGACGCAGGCCTTTCGAGGAAGTAAGCCAAGATCGTTATGCTTACCTGCTGGCGTCATGCACGGCCACCGAGAAGGTGAGTAGGCATCCGGAGAGGTATACGCAAGGTAAGCTTTAAAAACATTCTAAGCCCCACATGAAGTGTCCTGCTCGCCTGCTTGGACCCTAAGTCCTTGTGAAATACCAAGAATTCGATCCGGGCGCCATGTGCTCAGCGGCGAAGTTTCTGGGTGGTGGCATTAGTCGACGGCGCCATGCGGTGACGCACCAACGGTGCTTCAGGAGCTAACCCGAGGCGTCGAAGCAGCGTCGAGCACCGTGACCTAGCCCGCCCCATCGCCTAAGCCAAGTATACCCGGCGTCGAGGATCGCTATGGACTCCACAAAGGAATTAGCAAACGACGGAACCAGCGACATTCATGCGCATATTCGCCACTCAAGGCACAATCGAGAGGAATAATAATGGCGGCAAAGAGTTTTTTCGGCACATGACCTTCTTGATCGCCAGTAGGCCGATCACCAGAGAGGGACGTACCTCAAGGTCGGCCGAGCAAACTGGCTGGTACTTACAATTCCCTAAGGGTAGAACTTCCGAGCAGCTCGATGTTGTAGGAGTTCGCCACCCTCGCCGTCCTCGGCATCTAACCGTCGCCGGGCGAGATATCGAGACCACCTTGAAGGGGCCTCCCACCGGGAGATAAATTATGTAACCCAAGATCGCTGGTCTCAAGAAGACCAGTCACCCACCGCCGTTCTCTCGGAGACCGGGTGGCGTGGTACCGCTGAGGCTCACAGTAGCGGGCGGCGCGAGAGCAAAGACGATCCGCACCTCCTCCGGAAGGTTGACATCTTCTCCGGAGATCCTCTTGGTCCTCTTCGTTGAAGGCGGAGGCCTTGGCGAGCCGAGCGGCAATGAGGGGAGAATGACCTCGGCGCCATACACCAAGAAGAAGGGTGTCTCACGGTCGCACGCAGTGGGTGGTGGTGCGGCGACCACAAAGATGGCGGGAGTTCTTCCGTCCATCTTGCACCCCGCCAGGAGTCGATCAAACGCCCTTGTCTTGAGGCCCTTCAAAGATAAGCGCATTGGCGCGTTCCGCCTGACCGTTGCTCATGGGATGGGCCACCGAAGCGAAACATACCTTGGTGCCCATTTCTTCACAGAACTCCAGGAAAGCCGCGCTGGTGAACTGGGTGCCGTTGTCGGTGATGATGCGGTTGGCGACTCCAAAGCGGGTGAAGATCCCGCGCATGAACTTAACAGCGGCGGCGGCCGTGATGGCCCGCACTGCCTCGGCTTCGACCCACTTGGTGAACTTGTCGATGGCGACGAAGAGGTGGGTGAAGCCCCCTGTGGCCCGCGAACGGACCGGGATATCCAAATTTCGCATCGCGAACGCCAAGATAGCGGGATGGTTTGCAGAGCTTGGGCTGGTCGGTGGGTTTGCCTGGCGAAGAACTGACAAGCTTCGCACGTCCTCACCAGCTCGCAAGCATCCTGGAGGGCGGTAGGCCAATAAAATCCTTGGCGAAACGCCTTGCCGACTAGAGTCCCACGGACATATGGCTCCCGCTTTGCGCCCCATGGATATCGAGAGCAAGCCGCTCCCTCTTCCCGAAAGTGATGCACTTCAAGAGAACTCCGCTTACGCTCTGGCGATATAGGTCCCCACCTACCGTAGTATAGCACTTGGCCTTCGTGCAATTTTCTCACCGAGGCATCATCGTCGTGGATCACTTGGTCACGCAGAAGGCCGTGATAGGGTCCATCCACCGATCCTCCCGCCCAAGGGCGACCACCACTGCTCGCTGGGTACTCATTGGCCGAAGCTTTTCCCTGGTCTTTGCCTCGGCGACCGCCTGTCTTCCCTCCCGGACCCGGGCCGAGGCGGGCGCTGCCTTCCTCCCCGGATTGGAGGCGTGACAGGGCATCGCCTTCCCACTGAGCCGAGGTCATGACAACTTTTGCCGTCGTCCCCACTGACCGGAGGTCGCGACAATGACACCATCATCCCCACCTGAATTGTGGGCGGCGATGGACTGGTCGCGTAGTCTTTCCTCAAGACCCGGCCGGAACAGAGCCCTTGAGGATGCAAGCCGGGCACCCGTCCGCAAGGTGATTGTCACGCCGAGGATATGAATATACCCCAAACCTTCAAAATGACGTTCCATTCTTCTGACCTCCGCCAGTACGCCGCCATGGTGGGGTCGGAACATTGAACTCCTTCCGAGCTTGATTAATGACCGAGGGAATCTCCCTTGACTTAGAGACGCTTAATGCCCAAGGTCTGCGAAGCGCATCGCGGCCAGCAGACCTTCATACTCGGCAATATTGTTGGTGGCCTTGAATTCGAGGGCGACCACGTCTTGGAGGTGTCACCGGTCGGGAGACCAGATAACTCCATTTCGCGCTTCCAACCTGAAAGACCCATCAAAGAATAACGCCCGTGGGGAAGGCACGGCGCTTCTTCGGCCAGAGTGGCGGAGTCCACTCGGCGGATTTAATTCCGCCAACTTTTGACTCTTGATGGCGGTCACGGGGCACAAACTTGATGTTAAATTCCCCAGCTCCACCGACCATTTAGCAATTCGCCTCCGCTTCACGGTTATGGAGAATCTCGCGCAAAGGGTAGGTCAGACCACGTAATTTCCGCCCTTGGAAATAATGCCGCAGCTTCTGGGCGCCACTAGGATCGTGCATACAACATCTTTTGAGCTCATGGATACTGGGTCTCTGCTTCATGCAATACTTTGTCGATGTAGTAGATCGCCTCTGACGCCTTCCTCTCTGCGATCAACACGGCGCCACCACCTCGGGGTGGCAAGAATATCTGAAGGTTCGGCTCGCCGTGGGAAACCAAAGACCGGGAGAGGAGAGGTACCGCTTCAAATCTTCAAATGCCTTCTGCGCCTCGTCATCCACTCAAGTAATTAGTCTTTTTCAGCTAGCTTTGAACAGAGGCAAGCTTTTTCTCCCAATCGGGCAATGAACCGCCCTAGGGAGGCCAAAGCACGGCCAAACATTGACTTGCTTGAGTCGCTACCGGCTTCATGCGCCGATGGCCGATATCTTGTCGATTGGCCTCAATGCCCCTACCGACACCGAAAAAACAAATTTTTCTTCGAGGGCACACCGAACACGCATTTTTCCGGTTGAGCTTGGTGATTCATCCGGAGGTTAGCAAAGGTCTCCTCGTGTCTTGGATCATTTCTTCGCTCTTTTAATTTTCACCACCGTGTCATCAACATAAACTTCAAGGTTCCGCCCCATCCGGGGCGGAAGGTAATATGCATAGCACGCCGGTAAGTAGAACTCGTGCATTCTTTAAACCAAAAGCCATCCTTACATAACAAGATACACCGGTTGGGGTTACAAAAGCGCTTTTTTCTTCGTCTTCAGCGCCATGCTAACTGGTGGTACCCGGTATGCATCCAAAAAGCACAATTCCACACCCGCCGTGGAGTCTACGATGAGGTCGACTCGTGGCGAGGATAAGGATCTTTCGGGCGAGCTTTGTTGAGGTCGGTGAAATCGACACACGCGCCACTTCCCGTTGATTTCTTGACGAGCACGGGTTGGCAAGCCACTCGGTGGGAGACCTCCTGACTATTCCCTTCAGGCCAGCCTTTTGTACCTCCTCTCGAATGGCATCTCGCCGCTCGGCTACCCTCCCGACCTTCTGCGGATCGGGCGACGCGAGCGTTGTTAATCGGTGCTCGATCACCTCCTGGGGACCCCAAATATGTCGGACGGTTGCCAGCGAACACGTCTGCGTTTGATCGAGGAAGGTGACGAAGCGTCTTCCTATTTGGCGCCGAGGTTGGCGCCAATGCCGACGGTGTTCGGTTCGCCCCACTCAGGCGACCACCTTTACTTCACCGCGAACCGGTGAAGCACGGTCCGGCCCGAGGGCTCCGGGAAGTGGCGTCACCGACCGACGCAGTGGTACCGGCGGATCCCAAGCTCGCTTGTGGCGGCAGGCTTGAGACCTAACCACGTTGATAACAATGGGGCGGCTGGGCCCCAGATCTTCACCACCATGTAAGCGTAGTGGGTAGCCGCCATGAACTTGACCACGCCGACCAAGTAAGGCGTTGTATGGGAGGTCGAAATCATGACCAAATCCACCATCTCGGTGCGGTAGTTATCATTCTCCCCAAAAGTGACGGGAGGCAACTTGACCCAAGGGAACAAGCCCAAGATCTGGGGCCACCCCAAGAACGGCAGGTCGGTAGCGCAGTCCCGGCGCTGGATCTGCAGGCGCCATGAATGCCGACGCGACAGAGGTTGAGGGAGCTACCTCCATCCATCAAGACCCGCCCCCACCAAGACATTCCTGGACCGTGGTGCGACCACGATCGGGAGAGGCCCTAGGTCGAGGGTGCATTCAGTGGTGGTCGGCCCGACCAAGGTGATCGCTTGTTCACCACTTGATGTCCGACCCGCCGAAGCTCGACGCCGTGGCGCACACCTCCTTTTCACCGCTTATAAGCGGTGTTGAGGAATGGTGGATGAACCACCATAGATGTACGCCACGCAGTGATCCGCTCTTTGAAAAGCCGCGGGGCGGGATCTTCATCTTGATCATCCTCGGCGGCGCTCCTGAGCCGCTTCTCCACTATCTCGCCCACGACCCGGCGAGCTTGTCTAGGTCATGGGTATTGGTTTTATGTATCGGGCAGTAGGGCTCGCCCTCCTTTTGATCGCGGCGGTCGTTTCTACGGTCGCGGCGGTCATCGCGCCGATCACGGCGATCGTCACGCCGGTCACGACGGTCGTCGCGCCGCTCGCGGCGGTCATTACGCCGGTCGCGGCGGTTGCGCTTCTGAGGCGCGGGGTCTTCTTCGTCGTCGCGCTCGGCGGCCAAGACCTGCCTGGGCTCCCTCTCGGCTTCGCGCCTTCTTGCCCGCCGGCCGGGACCTTCGATGTCCCGCCTCATCCTTGCCTTAGCCACCCTTGGGGCGGTGGCTGCCCCGCCTCAAGCCGCGCGCACTTATGTGCGAGGGAGAAAAGCTCGGAGGTGGAGCTGATGGTACGGGTGGCCATCTTCTCCTTCATCTTGCGGTCGCGTACGCCCCTCCTGAAGGCGATGACGACTGATTGCTCGGAGATGTGGGGATGGTGTTACTGGCGGATGAATCGCCGGATGAAGTCGCGGTTTACTCCCCTTTCTTGTTCGGGCGTGGAGGTCATCCTCCACACCGGCCGCGCAAGGAGCCACGAAAATTAGCGACAAAATGTCGACAACCGCCCCACGAGTGCACCGACCCTCGGGAGATTCAGCAGACGAGCGGGCGTAACTCGCCAAGGCCGTTGGGAGGTAGTTGGCCATGACCTTTTCAGATCCGCCACCGCCCGCACCATCGTCGTAGATTTGGAGGAACTCCTCCGGTTGGTGGTGCCGTCATATTTCTCTATGGTCACGGGCGAACTCTGTCCCGGCCAGCCACGCGGCGCAGCTGGCCGAGAAGGCCTGCACCCGACGCCAGAGGGAGCCGAGCCGCCATCGAAGCCGGTCCGGGACCACGCGCATGGGAGCGCGAGGCCCGGCTCTTCAAGGAGTCGAGGAGGACCTCCTCCGGTCCCGCGGCGAGGGCCACGAGGGGACTCTCATTGTCGGCCGCCACACTTGCCATGGCGACGCCTGGTCCGGATGGCGCGGCAGACGCGAAAAGGTCATCACCGCTGCCGGGCGGCTTTGGCCCGATGAGAGCGAAGGTCCTCACGGTTCTCGAGGAGCCGGACCGGATGGCGCTACGCCCGTTCCTTGACCCCGCCCACTGGCCGTGGCCCTTCTCGTTAGGCGACTCGAGGCTGAGAGTGCCTCAGATGCGCCTTAAGGCGCCGAGGTACGCTTCGGTGCTCGACCGTCGGGAGTCCTACCGGCCGGGCGCATCCACGAGGCCAAGAATGCCAGCAGCCCACGGAGTGGCCGGAGAGTCCCGCGAACTCCACCGCGGGTGGTCCGAAGAACGCACGGCGTGCAAGTTACTCGCGGGGTGGCGCCCCATGGCTACCTTCGACGCACGGGCTGCTCCACCGCTTCGGGAGCAGCGGCGCCGACCTGCAGGCGGGCACGGCGGTTCCTCGACCGCGCGACGCCGGAGGCGCTTTGGTCGCCGCCGCCCGCGAGATCTGGTGTCTGGATCCGCCATCTTCGATCGCGGAGCTCGCTTCAATCGCGAACACCAAGTCCGCCGGAGTTAGCGGAAAAGCCAACCACTAGCCCCTACAGCGCGCCCTGCGCCGGCGTATTCCACGAACAGCCCGTGATCTCTGACCGGTTTTGTTCGGCAGAGGGCGTCTTGCCGGCTAATCGAGAGGGCGAAAACCCTAGAGGACTCCCACGCGAGGTTTGGCGCCTATGAACTAAGGAGAACAAGCCATTTTACCTGTGTTCGAGCCCCTTGTAAGAAGGGTAATAACCTTACGCCCCGCTAGATTTCAGATATGATGCTTTGAACTAGTCTGAGTTCTCGTGTTACAAGCGCATCCGCTAGCTTTCTAGTATTGCTTGGTCGACCGATCTAGATCCGATCCCCTTCCCCATGCACCCGAGGGCCCTTATATAGGCCAAAGCTAACGGGTAGGTACAAGGAGGGCCATCATGTTGATCTAAATACATTTAATGCTTTCTCTCGTCTTTGTCCTGCTCCTCGGCCTCATTAAATGCCTACGCTGCCCTTGCCCGGTCACCGGATGGGACCCCTTGTGACAGTAGGTGAGAGGCGTCGAGGAATGGGCTTGTTGCGTAAACCCTTACTCTCGATAAGTTCGCTCGGCAGCTGCGCTGACCTGACACGCAGACGGTGGAAGGAGCCTTGAGGCGGCCACCGTGTGCCTCACTTTCTGTTTTGCGGCGGGCGGCAGTATGCCTCGCCAATCGCCGCCACCCGCCACGCGGATCGGGCGCCGGGCGAAAGGTGGCGTGCTCGCCCACTGCCACGGGCGCCACGTGGACCGACGCTGCCGGCCGGGCCGCGATCGCCGCCGATGGCCCGCCGCCACGTGGTTGGCGCCGGCGAGCGTGGCGGGTTTCGCCACTGCTCGCCGGGCGCCACGGACCGACGCTGGCCGGCGGGCCGCGATCGCCGCCGATGGCGGCCACCACGTGGCTGGCGCCGGCGAAGGTGGCGTGTCTTCGCCACTGCCGCCGGGCGCCACGTGACCGACGCTGGCGGGGGCCGCGATCGCCGCGCCGATGGCTGCCGCCACGTGGCCGGGCGCCGCGCGGCAGGCGCGTTTCGCCCACTGCTGCCGGCGCCACGTGACCGACGCTGGCCGGGCGGCCGTGATCGCCGGCCCGACGGCCCGGCCACACGTGGACCGCACTTTATGCGGTGGAGAGGGTACCCTAGCGTATAATACGCTGACACATACAAACAATATGTTCAATCTGTGTCGCGCTGCTGAAGCTAGCTACTAGCTTGTACATACTAACCTTAATTGAGCTATATTAATTATAACGGAGTAACTTGTTGCATACATAAAGTGCTACCTGTGTATAAGATCACGGCGGGGACATATATATATATATCTCTACAACTTCTAATTAGGAGTTGGTGGCGGTTGTCCGTTCTCCTTCAGAACATCTGATCCGTTGGATTTGACACGAACGGCTGAGATGTTTTTAAGATATGCTTCACTTAATGTGTATATAAAAGAAATTGTACTTTATATTATATGGTTTAGGATCATTTCTACTTATATGTATCAATTTTTTTAGGATTTCGTTGCAACGCACGGACTCCCTACTAGTGTGTGTGTATATATATACTAGATCAATGCCCGTGCGTTGCTATGAAAAATAGAATTAGTAACGAAACATAAAGGTCAACCAATAAAAAAAATTTGTGCTACAAGATCAAACATCTATTTTCTTCCGATTACAAAAGTTTTTATGGTTTCTTCTCCTGTATGAGTTAAAACTAAATATATTGTATGTAGCAATATATATTACCAATCTAAAAAATCAATCAATCATTTTTATCCCTTTTTGCAATTTATATTACCAGCTCGTGTTCCTCTTCCTCTCGCCATGCCCACAGTGCGCGCTCCTCAGCACCATTGACCTCGTCTTCCTCATCGTCTCGCTCGTCCTCATCATCCACCGCCTTCGCAGGGGTGACACGGGGGCTTCCCCCGAGCACGAGGCGCTGCTGCCGAAGCCACTGCCATTCCGGACCACTGACCGCTACGCGGTCACGCTCGCGTTCTTCCTCCTGCCGAGCACGCCATGGCGCGCTGTGGAGTCCGCCTTCCTCACCGCCCACTTTGTCGCGCACGCCATGGCCGCATGGTCAGTCGCCTCGAAGAAAGGGGCCATCGCCGCCATCCAGCCTTTGCACCTTTGTGTCTTCTGGATCGCCACCGCCCTCGACGCCACGCTCTTCTCCGCTTCGGTGGTTGTCCGCTACGCCGACGGTTCGCAGCTCTTTCCAGATGACCCTCTTATCTTTGCTGGCTTTCTCGTCTCCATGCCTCTGGTATACCTAGCCATCACTGGCTTCATCGGTCATGATGTTGGAGCCCATGAAGGTGAACTAGAAAACACCAGCGCCGAGGCGCCCGCCACGCCATACGCCGCCGCGTCGTTCCTCTCTCTCGCGACGTTCACCTGGATCAACCCGTTTATCTCCAAGGGGTATGCCAATGACTCTCTCATCGCCGACGTCCCACCAGTGTCGCCAGGCAACCGCGCTGAAGCGTCGTACACTTTGTTCACGTCCAACTGGCCGGCGCTAGGGTCACGGCACCCGGTGGGCGTCGCACTCTGGTTGTTCTTCCGGCGCGATTATTACTAATCATGGCGGCTATTTCTGCGCCAAGCGCCCATGTACGTCGATCCATCACTTATTGATCAGTTCGTCGAGTTCATTCGTCGCGGCGGCACGACATGAGAGATCTTGAATGGATTCCCTTAATTGATTCTGTAAAAACTATACAACATATATATAGTACAAAAGAATGATTGGCCGGCTATTAATTACCAGCAATAATCAGGGATTTTGCTATAATAATCAGCCATATTTAGAGAGATATAGCTGGTTGTAAATTAGGAAAGAATAATTAGCTATAATACCGACCATTTTTGGAGATATGCCGGGAGAGGAGGTTAGAAAGAACGGACCACTGCCACCAACTGTAAATTTATATATATATATATATGACCCTAGCAAATACGCCGTAGATCCGCCTCTGGCACACTGTGTACTCCCCTCATTTTTTTTAATTAATATTATTTTAGATCTCTAGGATCCAACTTTCACCGTTACTTTTTATACTTTTATACAAAGATATACTAATAAAATTATACTATTATAAAAATATTTTTAACAATAATTCTAATTATATAATTTTTATTGTAACTATTATAAATATTTTTAAATATATTGATAGTCATACTTTAGAATGTTTGATGAGCGGATTTTACGATGTTAAGTAAAAAAGAATGGAGAAAGTGCTGATCAAGAGTACGCATGCATGCATGTTTCTGAGCTTTCTATATATTTATATCCTTGATCTATATTATTGGGTGTATAAAGATTTAATTCAACGTCTCAATGGTTGAGGTGTACCGTGTCGATCTCCAGCCACCTAGCTTACCGCTAGTAGCTTGCCATAATTCACTGTCCATATACATGCATATTATAATTACCCATGGCACCATGGTGCTTGAATACCATAATTCAAAATAGGTATCTCCCATGCATTGCATGTGTTTTTTTTTAATTTTTAAGATGCTGAGTTTAACTAGTTCACTAATTAGTTCAAACAAGCTTGAATTGAAGAGTTTCTTTTCTTACGATAGTTTGAATGTAGAGGTATGTATTGATTATATATATAAATCAGCAAAGCATGTGATCTAAATTTGTTCAAAATCTTTGATTGAATATATTTTTTTCGAAGATATGTGTTTCATTTGAAATATATATATACACATATACATATATGTATATATACATATATGTACGTATATGTGTGTATGTATAGATACATGTATGTGTATATATAGATATATGTATATATATGTATGTATACTATTCTGCACCTGTGTGTAGAATATGCTATCTTACACTTAAGCCATTTAACCCAGACCGACTGAGCCACACGTAACCAAAATCAGTGGCAACCCAACTAGTAAATAATGCAACCAAACAGTCAGTTCAACCCAACTAGTAAATGATTAATAAATGCTACTTCTAGTTTGTATATGAATCTTTCTTTTTTTGATTTAGACATAGCTTTCAAATGTGGATAATTTTTGTATTCAAATTTTGCATGATTGTAGAATATCACCTCTCCTACGTATGCTATTTTTTTTGAAATTTTTTGAAAATATGTGTATGATTTTCATAGATTTTATAATTCACACAAGATATGTTGACTTTTACTATTTAGAAAATAACAAATACTTATTATTACACAAGATGTTACTGATTTTATAGTTTACACAGGAAATGTTGACTTTTACTATCCAAAAAATAACATATTATTCACTATTACACAAGATGTTACTATATCCTTTGTAAACTAGTCTTATCGTGTAAAATATATTAAAACTATATGTACAAGTTTTAAAAAATTCTCAAACAATTATCATATGTAGGGGAGATCAGCTTCTACAACCTTTTAAAATTTAATGATCAAACCCAATAGCATTTGAAATATATGAAATTGACAAAGCGTTAAATAGTACAAAATCATTATTGAGCCGAATTTGTCTTTTTCATATATTTTAGCTGAAATTGATTTTGGTCTTAAAATTTTATAGATTGTAGAATATCACCTTTACTATGTATGGTAACTTTTGAGAATTTTTTAATCATTTTACTAAAGGGCCAACAAACATAACTAAATTCTTGTGCGTGAAAGCCACATGTACAAGTTTTAAAAATTCTCAAACAATTATCATACGTAATGGAGGTGAGATTCTGTAACTTTATAAATTTGAAGACAAAAATAATTCTCGACTAAAAGATATGAAAAAAAATTGACTCAATAGTGATTTTGCACTATTTAGTGCTTTGTCAACTTCATATCTTCCAAATGTTATTGAGTTTGGTATTCACATTTTACAAGGTTGTATAAACTCACCTCCCCTATGTCTGATAAGTTTTTGAGAATTTTTGAAAATAAATACATGTGATTTTTATGTATTTTATATGATAAAAATGGTTCACACAGGATATAGTAACAACTTATGTAACAGACAGTAATATATTATTTTTTAGATAGTAGAAAGTAATATATACTATGTAAATCATTTTTATTATATGAAATTATATGTAAAGTTTTTAAAAATTTCAAAAATTATCATAAGTAGAGGAGGTGACATTCTACATCTCTGTAAAATTTAAAGACCAAAATCAGTCTTTTTTGAAAGATATGAAATTAACAAGCACTAATCAGTAATGAATAGTAATTTTTTGAGAATTTTCTAGAACTTGTTCATTTAGTTTTCATGGACTTTACATGATAAAGTTGGTGTACTGTGAAATGACTAATCTGTGTAGGGTTTTACTACTGAATAGATGCTTGACATTTTTACAAATGGTTCTCAATTGATTTTATCATCTATTATAATAATATTTACGATCATCCATATAATATTTTACTATAGAGCCGACAAACAGAGCTAAATTCTTGTTCTGATAGTTCATTTCATATTAAAATCACATGTACAAGTTTTCCAAAATTCTCAAAAAATTACTACAAGTAGGAGAGGTGAGATCCTACATCCTATAAAATTTAAAGACCAAAATCAATCTAATTTTGATTAAGTTTGGTATTCAAATTTTACAGGGCTGTAGAAGTTCACATCCCCTATGTATGATAATTTTTTTGAGAATTTGTTAGAACTTGTACATATAGTTTTTATGGACCTTTACTGCCAAATGATTAATCTGTGTAGGATTTTTCAGTTATACTGTATGATAGTAATTTCTAATTATGAATGTAGTGATTTCATATTATAAAAATAGTAATTTATTTCATCGGTCAGCAAAATTATTGTTTAATAGCGAGACTTATATTATTTTATTCCTCTCGTTGTCATTAAGCTACTGGTGAAAGCCATTTGCAAATCCGAACTACCAATAAAAAGATATGGCTAAATAAAGAGGTATCAGATTCATATACAAAACTACAATATGTATTAACTAATTGGGTTGACAAACGTATTAACTAGTAACTGATTCGTGGTAATTGCATATGTTGTTCTTGGGTAAAATGTACTCGTGATTTACTACCAAATTGATAGTAATCAGTACGGTGTGCTGTGCATCTAACCGGACCGCAGAATAGGTATTCTACGCTTATGAGTAGAATATCGCTCCTGTGTGTATACATACATACGTGTGTGTAGAGACAGAGGCTGATGCGTCACGCGCGCAACCGATGACGCAGCGTTTTTCCATCATTTCGACGAGGTAATCAAAAAGAGATCAGCATCAGGGAGGAAAGCGCATCTGGCTGGGAAAGAAGACCGAAAGTAAGTCAAGGAGCGCGCGAGCGACAGGCACTAAGGCAGCAAATGGTGACCGGAGAGAATCAGCGGCTGTCTGGGAGTTGTGTGATCTACGTGTGTGTGTGTGTTTGGAAGGGTAAATCTGAAGCTGACGGCCAAGGTGCCGGGCGAAGTTTCCACCCTGTAGCCACTGGACAGCGAGCGACCTCAACATTGTTTTTTCCACTCTTAGTCAGGGTGCCATATGTAAGTCCCTGTCGATCGGCACCGGGGTAGCTAGGACAGCGCCCCACTTGTGTGCATGTATCCTTTTGCGTAGGGATTAGTAACATTAGTTGTATCTTCTCGATCATCGCTGTTCATGGGTTTGGAGCCATTAAAGTGCAACACATGGATATTTCCATCCCTTTTCTCACCTCTCTTACCCATTTTCTTTCCCATGGGTTCTTTGTTGAGATCTTTGTCCAATCCTAGATATATATAGAGAGAGACATTACTACAGAAAGATTTATATTAGACGCCTCAACACAGACGGTAGAGAAAAATTATCTATGATAAAGAACATCATTGACGGTTATGTAGTGAAACCGTCAGTGTAACAATCACAGACAGTTCTCTTCATGAACCGTCAATGATATCACAGATAGTTTTAGTTAAAAACTGTCTGTGGTAAGTTCATATCACAGACGGTTAACCGTCTGTGATATGACCTCAGACCCCTATATAACCATACCGATGAGGTTCATAACACAGATCCATGCATTTCATCTCCTACAAACCCTAGCGCCCCGGCAATCCTCCTCCCCGGCGACCTCCTCCCTGGCGAACTCCTCCCCGATGACTTCCTCCTTGATCAGCTACCTCTGCGAAGATCAGCTACCTCTACAAGCACCTTCTCCTCGATCGGCTGTCTCCTTGATCGGCTACCTCCGCGAGCACCTTGTCCTCTACGAGCACCTTCCCAGTCGGCTACCTCCTCCTCCTCCCCGTCGGTGAGTTGTGTATGAACCGATATGCTTGACTTGGGTATAAACTGATAATCCTCATTTTGAGTTTGTGAATAATGATTGGCCATTCATAGTTGCTTGCATGAATACGGTAATCTAACTTCATTGATCTTAGCTCTGGAGTAATAGTTGTGCTAACTCCACAAAGCTCTGGAGTAGTAGTTGCCCTAGCCCTATTATTTCCCCTATATTTTTGCTCCTCTTTGTATTGCAGGATTAGTTTATGTAGAAAAAAAAAACCTACCAGATTTGCCTGCCTAACTGCACAGAAATGCATTTGCCCCCTGGTAGTGGCATTCTTTGTTAACACATGCATTCTTATTTAGTTATTGTTCCACATTATTCTTAGATATCTCAATTTTTAATCAAGAACCTACATCTGCAGTATAAAAAGGGTCCTTGTTGATAGTTTGGTTCATTATCCTTCATTTTACTGTCATGCATTTTTTTAGCTATAGCATTATAGAAATGAGACAGGCTTTCGATGGTAAAGATGAATCTTGCATATTTTAGATCTTTCATAGTGTTTCCTATTTTGTTGGATGCAGGTATTGATTGGATACGCGGACATTATCATAGTAATATTTCTGTATCCATAGTGTGGTCTGAACTCCCTTTTTTAGAGTGTTGTATTTCATAGTGATATTCTTTCATGTCTTTAGTTTTTGGTGAGCAAAATACATGTGAGCTCAAACTTTTGGTTATTACCAGTCTTGGTTGTATATGTTGGTCATGCACTAAAGAAAAGCCTACCATGGTTAGAGGTTACCGCCACTTATACTGATTAGAGATTAGAGGTTACAAAATTCTGGTTTATGATGAATTAGTCTTGTTAGGGGTTAGATAAGGAGTAAGAATGCTTTTGACTAATATGGTTAATATCACGGCTGAGTTTCTCATGTCATCTTACTGAGGTTTATAACATTTTGCCATTCTTGTCCTTTTTTGCACATGCTTAGTAAAAGAAGTATCAATATTAATTGCAAATTCAGTATTGCATTGATTTCATTGAAGCTGAACACCTAATTCATTATAAGATATTGTTAAAAGGATGCCTTTTCCTTGTGGTAAAAATAGATCTAGGATATGGCAAAGCTGTTAGAAGCTAAACAAAAACTTAAGTTGAAGATATAACAACTGAATGTGAAATCTGAGATAACAGAAAAGATTTATAAGATAAAACAAGAATTGAAAGACATAGATGATCGCTTACAAGATATCGAATCCTTTAACACGGCACTCATCAGTAAGGACCGCAGTGCGAATGTAGAGTTAGAAGAAGCTAAAGCTGAGCTTATAGAGGTGATATTAAGGTTTCTAGTACTGAATTCGATATGGTTATTGATAATATATATATCAACACACCCTTTCACAACAACATAATCGTCTTTAATTTGTAGGTATTAAGAGATATGACTGAAGATCAATCGGTTATTGGTATCAAATAAATCGGTACTGTATTGAAGTTGTGGAACTTTAGAGAGAACCGAGAAGCCTCTATTGCGGAAGCTATGGCACATATGATGGATGACATGAAAAACTCTAAGGTTTTCTTGTCTTGAACTATGAGATAATGTGGTTTCTCAATATACACATTGATATTTGTGGTATATATCACATTTTGTTAATATATTATCACCTAAACTATGAAATATTTCGTTGTCATATTTGTGGTATCATATTTGCGGTAAGGTCTTCTTGTCTTGAACTATGAAATAATAATTTTCCCCTACCGCTCTTAGCAGAACTTCTATGATTAGTATATGTTGTTCGAAATTTTCTTCCCTTTAAATATTTCTGCAACGATATTTACAAGACACAACTAGTTGTAGATTTTGCAATTAAATATCAAAACCTCCTAGATGTATTGAGGCAACAGCTTGTCTGATGAGGAGGGTCCTAAAATATGAATATTTGTAGCACTTTTATTACCTTTCTTATTCTAATGTTGATGCATTCCAGCGCAAAATTCAATTCCATGAACAGTTCGTCCTGAATATTCATACTCTAATTTATTTTTTATTTCATTTTCATCCCCAAATGAGAATGACATATGTAGCTCATTTTCACTCTGATTACTTTGTTCCTATACAAGATCAGAGTGAAAATGGACTGCATATAGTATTCTCATTCGAGGATGAGGATAAAATGAAAAATAAATTAGAGCATAAACTTACAAAATGAATTGTTCATGAAATTAGATTTTGCGTTGAAATCCATCAATGTCACAAAACCATCGGTGGTGAGGTTTCTGAACCATATGTGATAAGTTTTTTATATAGTAGTGAGAGTTGGCAATCTCATTAAGTAAGGGTAAAATCCTCATGCTTAGCAAACTCCACGTAATAGTACGTGATCATTTATTTACAAAGTGTATTTTATTCCCTAATTCAATAGGCAACGTGGTTAGGACCATGATTTACAAAACCGCCGAAAACTGCTCGAAAATAGCAGTTTTCGACCTTACCGCTCCGATTCGAGATCAAAAACCGCTCGGTAAACCGTTCTAATTAAAAAAAATTAAAATTTTAAAACTTTTGAAAAAATTTATGTGAGTGGTTTTTCGTACCGCAGTTTTCGTTGAAAAACCGCTTAAAACCATTTTCGAAGAACATCTAAATGGCCGGGTCGGTTTTCGGTGAAAACTGAGCGGTTTGTCGTGAAAACCGCGATTTTCTGGTTTTCGTAGAAAACCGAATGGTTTTTGATTTTTTTCAATTTTTTTATTTTTAAACCCTTCGGTTTTTAACGGTTTTTGGGCGGTTTTTCGTGCGGTTTTTACGAAAACCATACCGCGAATTTCGAATCGAATTTTGAATTTCGGTTTTGTGATCCCTGGTTAGGACATGACGTGACGCCTTAGCTTTGATATATGTCAGATCGACGACTCGCTGTACGTCAGTCAAGTAGTTTAGTCAGAGAGACGGTTTACTTAGTTTGTAGGTAGTACGTAGTCCCGTCTGGGACACGAGATTTTCACAAGATTTTTTAGAAACCACATCCGTTTATGCAAAATCCTTACAACATTCGTGCATAATAATAATATATATCTTAAGCCTGAAAGATTTGCCGAGCATGCAAGCTATCAAGTATGTTTTTTTGTATATCTATTATGTTGGGAAGGAATGCCGCGAGGCCAGCCATGCCACGTCACTATTTTGGTGAAAAAAAACCTTCGAAAAAAGTGAAATCGCAGATAGATCCTTTCATTTGGCCCCGTTCTTTTCTGCCTTCCGTGTTGACGCTGTTGGTTCTTTCTCCGTTGTAGATTCCTGCATCTTGGGTGCGTCGTGGGCATAGTCTCTCCAGCTGTTCCTTCTTCCCAGCCTCGCTTGCATTGTCCGTTCCCCCTCGGAAGCTCCGCTGGTCCCCTCGCTGCTCCGCCGCTTCTCCCATTGATTGTCTCGTGCGCTCCACTGGTGCTCCCCCGTCTAGCTTCCCTCTCGCGTCCTCCGACGCTTATCCCTGTCACCCGCCTCGCGCGCCTTGATGATGCTCCCCCTTCTGTCTTCCCTTTCACACCATCCTCCGCTTCTCCCTTCACCCGCCTGGCCCTCTCCGCCGGTTCTCCCCTTTGGCTCCTGCGTCATGCCCCCCAAAGGTGCTCCCCTTCCTCCCTTCATTCTCTCCACTGGTTCTATCGATGCTGGCTGGGTACACGAGGCGATTCCTCGAGGAGCCCACAGGTTCCACTATTCTCCCCCTTTCAGATCCCTCTTCCACAAGGTTGCTATGCGGTTTTTCTAGTTTTTGTGATTTCTCTTTGAAATGTGCTATTGTTGGTGACGACGTTTTGGTTTGTATTTGTTTTTCTAGATCTGGCTATGTGCCTCTCTCCAGTTTCTCCCTAGCGCGGCTCCTCGCCCCATCGCTCATCTACCTGGGGCAAGGTTGAGAAGCCAGCGCGGAGGGACGACGAGCTCGCACAAGGTCCCCTACTACTACGCCACCCTCACTGACTACCCCTCCACCGCCTCGCCGCTCTCCACCTCGACCTTGCCTCCACCCACTGCCCTTCCCTCGACGGCTTACGCCTGCCATCTCCCCCTCCACCATTACTCCTCCGCTTGTAGGTCCAAGAGATTGCTCCTTAGCTGCCCAGTAGAGAGGTCCCGAACTTGCCGCACCATGGAGCAGGCCCCGGTCGCCTCAGATCACCCGTGTTACTTGCAGGGTCCATTATCTAGAGGCACCATTATCTAGAGGTGAAGTGAAGTTCCTGACCATTTTTTTGTTTGAAATGAAGTGCGTTGGTAAATTTTCAGTTTCTCTGTGGTCTTCATTCTTTAATCTTTTGCGGTACCCTCTTCCTATTCTTGCAGGGATCGTACATTTTTTTGTGTTCTTGCAGAGTTGCAGGCATCTTCTGTAACATCCCGAAATATTTAAAAACAAATAAAATAAAATTTAAAAATAACTAAAATAAAATTTGAGTTGAAATGTGATTCAAATTTGAATCTTAACCTTAAATTGAATTGTTCTCTACTTATTAAATCTTTCTAGACTCCTTCTCTTTAGAGAAAAGCTTTAAATGATTAAGTAATGAATCCTTAATTTTAAATCTCAAAATCAAACATGCGCATACTTACCCAATTATCAGCAATGTATATCAATATTAAAAAAAATTCTACACTACCTTAATCAAAACAGATTTCAACAAATAACACATATAATCGTACACACACTTAATATTCTCAATCTCTCAAAATTCTAGCAATTATATTCATGTATCCATATACACATCTTTATACATTTTCGCACTAAAACAACTCATACAGTCAATTCCATTTAGATTGTAACCTCATTCATACCCAAAGAGATTAAACATATTCAAATTACAAAGTTACATCAAGTTTACATCTCTAAAGTTTACATAAATGCACTTCTAATCACATTTTCACCCCAAACCGACATGCAATCTCACCATCACCTGTTTTGCATCACACTAGCAAGCTGCACCCTACTGTTTTTCCTTAGCCCTCAAGCAAAAGACAGCTGTCCAGCTGCATGCATAGCTGCCACCACAGCTCCCTCTCACTACCCATACCTCTACCCATCCCTTGCCCATGTTGTGCAGCCAAATGGCAGTTGCAAATGCTGCATGTCCTCCACCTGTCTTGCTGCCCACAGTTTTCACCCTGCAATCAGCCCTGGTTTCATCTCCTCATGTCGGTTGGTTGCAGTATAAAAAGAACAGGGCACCAGTATTCTTTTTATTCTTTTTCTATGCCACAACTGATCAAATCACACCCTCTTCATTGAGCTTGGTTAAGAGATAGAATAAAGATCAAGGTAGGCAGTACAAAGCAACTACCTTGTCCTTTTCTTTTCTTCTCCTGCCAAGCCTTTCCTGCCATCCTTCGCTGCATCAAGAAGGTACCAGTCATTAGTATGAATTATCTTTCTCCAGTCATCATGAGTATGCAAAATTAATAGCAGCCACACATATTAGTCCTTATACATTGAAATCACCATGTATGCAGAGCCATTCAACTTTAACTGAACCATACAATAAATCAAGGATAATATACCAAATGGTAACAGCATTGCTTCAACAAGTAAAATAAATACTGAAACCACATACTACCAAGAATTCATAACATTCACATTCTCAAGTTAAGAGCTATAAAAATCAAAGGATTGAGCAATAAGTTGGTTAATAAATGCAAATGATCCTGAACCCTCCACCAAAATGCATGCCTGTCAAAACATGCACAAAAGTGACACTTTACAATCTAGCAGTACATTAGGTTGTACAAGAGGAAATAAGTATTTAGCATGTGAATAAAAATCACTGGGACACATAAACGCCGCAATCACGCACAGATATTTAGTCAAAACATCTTTCCCATAATCTAATAACAAGTCATACTGAAGTTATGCCACAATAGTCATACTTCCCAATCAAATCAAGAACACATGCTTTATACTGATAATTGATAAATTTGCCCTACCAACAGCATACAATATAATCTGAACTACACACATACAAATATCTCTCATGATCACAAGACAAAAAGTACAAGCATAATATTATCATAGACTAACTAGGAATTGGAAAATCATAGTTGGTCAGAGACACGAAAGTATTCTAATAAAAATTTGAGCTATTCACAGTGGACTAAAAAATAGTGGTATAAACAACCTAGGCATGTAAAATGATTAAAGGGAGATCGTACCTAATCAATTATCTTTGCTATCTCAACTAATCAAGTAAGAAGAATCATGAATGCATGCAAGCCAAGCAGTAATTAGGTTGCATTCACAAACTAATAGGAATTGAAGCAATAGGCATAACCAAGCACTCATCACAGTTCACAGATAGGACTAATTATTAGTCAACAAACAAGGACTAAGCAACATTATAATACATCTAAACTAAAATATGAAGCTACCATGTCACATCTTAGGAAAGAATCCCCATGAGGCAGCAAACACATATGAATTCCATATTGGCACTCAAAGAACCACCAAAGACAATTATCATCACAAGTACTAGGCTACTTTGAAGTCTTACCAGTTAATCAAGATGTGATTTAAGTATATATATATGATCATACTCATATACCTATTGGCTCATAATAACACCATATCTCCATTACTGACAATCAAGCACAGGGTTAAATATTCCAGTAGGCATCATGGTTTGGCATGCATGTGTAGTGAGTACCATAGACACCAAAGTTAGCAAAAAGAAGGGGGATTAAAAGGAAAATGTGGTACTTAGCTTAGTGAAGGGGGAGGGAGTATCTTGGCTGAGCCATGGTCGGGTGCGATGCGGATGCTGTGGTCGCCGGCTCGGGGACCACTAGCTCCAGCACATCGAGCGGCGGTGCTGCTCTAGCTGCTCGGGCACAAAAGAGAAGGAGAGGGGAGAGATTAGCTGCGGATAAATGGACTAGGGGAGAGGAAAAGGAAGTAGGGGGAGGACTTACCCGGGGACACCAGATCCGACGATTCCCCACCAAATCAGGCCGATCCGGGGTGGCGCTTGGTGCACAGGCATGCAGCGGCGCTCGGTGCAGAGAGGTGGCACCGTGGGGAGAAGCGGTGGCACCCAAAGCCAGCGGAGGTGCATTCAGTCAGAGTCAGGCGCAGGCGCAGGCGGCGACACCGGCGCAGGAGGAGGAGAGGCGGCCGGATTGGCAAGTGAGGAGAGGGTGAGATGAGGAATTGGGTAGAGGGGAGGGCAGAGGGAGATGAGTGCGTGGGAGAGTGAGAGATGGGAAATGGGATGGCGGCTGGAAGTTAGATGGGGTTAGGGTTAGGAATGGGGCCGAGCTCTTGCGCCGAAAGAATGGGTCGAGTGGGCCGGTCGGTCTAAAAAGAAAATATAATAATAATAATAACTGGATGCATGAATAAATAGGTAAAATAAATAAGAAAATAAATATACAAAATAAAATAAAATATGTATATGTACATGTGTATCTCAGCCTATGCTGAAAATAAAAGAAAGAGTGAAAATAGGCCGAGAAAGATAATAGAAAAACAAATCTATATTTTCTTATTTTTCTCTTCTCTAAATTTATTAAACCCTTAAAATACCAAAAACATTTAAAAATAAATACTAGATGCATATAATTTACCATAAGGAGAATTCGGTCTTAATATTATAAATCCAAATAATTTTTGCATCTTGAATTCGTAAACCAAAACACATACAATCAAGAAACTCTAAACCGAAATCACACCTATTCTGTGTAGTAGGTTTCTATTTGATTTTCTATCTGATTTCTTTTTTTCCTATTTAAAAGTTGCTATTTACTCTATTTTCATCGATCTACGTGTAGACTCCGTCGTTCCAGAGCCTGCAGCAATTGACTCTGACTTCGCAACTGAAATCAATGAGCAAGGCAAGCACCCCCTTTGGCCATGTTGATCCCAGTTTTACAAATGTTTTATTAAATATTTTACTGCATGCGTATGTTCATTAAAGTTTGCTATATTGTGGGCAATGGTAGTTAGACCAATAGACTCATGGAACTTCCTCGATAAGTATTGATATGCAAATCTTGATAAACCTATAATTAAGGTTAGACAATATATAATGTCACTTTGGGTATATGCGATTTAATAATCACGCTTAGCCATGCTTTAGAATTGGGATGAACAATTTGGATAAACTGACCATTTGAGATATTGAGACATGATGATGGGTACTGGTATTTTGGTATAAAAACTCAAAACAAAACTATGGTTTTGACGTGGGTGATTACTGGCAATAGCCGGAGGTGCATGGACTTGCACGTAGTGTAGGGGGAGATTATCACTCGGGTCAGATTAAAGACCTAACTCAGTGTTTGTTAAACCTAAGAATTACTGTACAACCACAAGTACTGGTATGGGACAACCTTAAACCAATTAAGTTATCTAGTTTAACTTTGCACATTGGTAGGCTGGAGTAGTACGAGCTTTCCTTTTAAGGTTTGATCGGAGGGGTGCCCACACCGAGGTGTTGGAAACCATGTTTGCTGATACAACGATGTACGCCATACTATGGGGAGTTCTATTATATTTATGCTCTGAGTTCTTCTGCCATAGTATGGATTTAACGTCACCGGGCTGGTGCAAAGTTAATCTAGATAATGTAAAGGTTTTCATCATGACCATTCTGGCCACACACCAAAGGTGCGTGAAACATGCGGCAAAAAGAAAAGGTCGTGACTTGTGGGTAAAGATGTACACCTCTGCAGAGTGTAAATCTTTTCGAAAAGTCGTTCCTGCGGTCATGAGAATCTTGGTACGCCAGCATGAGTTAGAAGTTTTATTATTTTCAAAAAGGGATTGGTTTCATCTGTTTGCCTTGTGTTGGCAAAGAATGGTGTTGGCAGGAATTGGATGTCTCGATGCTCACGTCTTGGAGGACTGTGAGTTATTACTTAGCTTTACTTACTTGTTATTTTTTATATCAGTCAAACTTGCTTTTACAAATTCCGTTTTTCAAATTACAACTGGATTTACAAGTCAAATTTTGTTTTATGCAAATTAACTGTAGAAGCCTTTCCTTTGAAGTGGCCTGCATATACTATAGGTTTTGCAAAAGTCTTGCGGAGTACGAAAATACTCACCCTAGCTCAATTACCATTTTTAGGTGAAGAAACATATTACCCCGATGATACGTAGTTTGACGCAGGATTCGGGGATGTTAGTAAGGAGTTTTTCTAGAGTTTATGCCTTGCCAGTTGCCTGAGGGTTGGATGGGCACGCTACAAGACTTTTGCTTTTTCTGCTACAATATACTAAATTGTAAGACTACTCTGTATCAATAGCTTTTGTTTTAATAATATTTTGTATAGTTGTGATTATAATTGTTGTAAATATGCATACTAGCTACTGATCATGGGACTAGTTGTAAGTTCAAGAGCCTTTGGTTTTGGTGATTGATGTTAATTAATGTTTAATCTATGTTTAATGACAAACCTAATCTTTATGAGACTAACATGTTTTATTGAGCATATATATTTAGCAGTCTCATATTTGGATGAAAAATGAAAAACCCAAGGTATGTACGCGTATTCCTTCTAGTATTTAATTGCATACTTTGGATTCGAGTTAAAGTATAAATGTCCCCATTATATTAACCACAAACGTGCATCATGTTTCTCAATATGATATGGATGCACATACTTAGGGGGAGTTTTTGATTTAACTCGAAAGTTTCAATGTATTGATCCATTCCTTATTGACACATATAAAGATCAAGACATAGAAACTAAATCCTTGAGTATATATTTGAATTGCCTAGTTTTAGTATACTCATGGTAATATAGGATATACTCCAATGGGATCAAATTGAATATGTGTATATTATATCCAAGTCAATCATATTTATGCACATATACATGTGGGGTTTATTCTATAGTTGATGACTTAGAGTAACGATCAATTCCATATAGCCTACACATTATGGATCATTATTTTTCATCAACATGAGTATATGAAAACTTGTGTAGTTAATATATACTCATATCAATTTAAATAAAATTTAAATTGAGTTCATTTGTTTTGTTAATCATTAAAGAACATTTCATCATGTGTTGATGGTGTTCCTTGATTAATTAAGGACAAATGAATAGTTCTTAAGTATAATGAAGCATGTGTTGCATTATTGTACTTAAGACACATTTAATCATTCAAATTGATTTAGGTTGTGCTCAATTGATCTAAAGGCATCCATTATGTGTTAATGGAGTGCAAGAGATAATTGAGATAACCATGCATCTTGGACTAACTATTTGTATGAGTTGTGATTGAGTTAGGTCCAAAGATGAATGAGATGATGAGAACGGGACAAAGACGGCATCATGAGGTGATGGGCGCCAAGAGTGGATCCCGGTTAAAAGAGTAGTCGAGTGATGATCCCGGGGGAGCATATGAAGTGAAGATCATAAAGACCCCAAAGGGATTGCTTGCGTCTTGGCGGCGGCAAAGGTATAACTAGATAGGCTAAGGACTTTGTAGTCTTTGAGTCTAGTTTTATCGCCGCATTATTAAGAGGGTTGTGTCCTAGCTTGAGCTTCATCATGTGTTGATGATCTCAATCCGCGCTCACTCGAGCTCAAACCATTTGGATTTGGTTTTTGTATAAGAGTTAACCATTTGGCATGTGTTGCGAATGGGTTAAGCTTATGCTTGGTTGTTGATTGCTTTATGCTCGGATTTGCATGTGTTGCAAAGAAGAAGAGCATATGCATTTGGTTTTCGCATAGAGCTTTAATTTGCATGTGTTGCAAATACGATAAGCAATATGCGTTGACTCTTACGTGAAGTTCACTTTTGCATGTGTTGCAAATGTTGAAACTTCATGTTTTATTTACAAAACAAATCCTTCCAAAACTTGTGGTTGCTTGGAGCTAAGTTTTGCATGAGTTGCAAAAGGAGAGAGCTCAAGCACGATTTGGTGTTTTTGTGTTTGTATGGAGCTAGAGGCTTCCATGTGTTGCAAATAGAGAGCTCATGCATTTGAGTGAGTTTTGGTTTTGCTTGGAGCTAGGTTTTTGCATGTGTTGCAAAACGAGGATGCTCGAGAAAGTTGGATTTGGAGTTTTCGTGTGGTTCTTTGAAGTATGTGAATAGAATTTGCAAATATGTTTTGCAAATTGTTTTGATCATGAGTTGATCATCACTTGATTCAAGTTTTAATCTTGTTGACCTCTTTCTAGCTTGTAGTCATGCCCTTCATCAAGTCTATGCGAGGGATTTCGGAAAATCAGTTTTTAGACTTGAAAGACTACATTAGAGTTTTGTTTTGGTGATGTTTAAAAATATCTATAGTTGCTTAAATCTTAAAAATGGGTGGAGATTGTAGCCCTCGTGATAAGCTTCGCATAGAATCAAAGATCACCTAAATCGGAGTTCGGAGTAAAAAGTTACGGCCGTTCTAGTGCTGTGGCAACGGTCTTACCGCCCTAAGGCCGGTCCGACCGCCCCCAGTCCGGTGTGACCGGACCTCAGGCGGTGTGAAATTTCCAGAACATGTGTTTTCTTGCTCATTTGAGGCGGTGCGACGAGGACCTCCGGTCACACCGATGAGCGGCGGACCGGGATTTTGCGGTCACACCGCCATGTAATCTGCCGATTTTTCGATCGTTGTTCTGTGAGGGCTTGGTCGGACCGGCTGAGTCCGGTCGGACCGGGCTTGTCGAGTTTTTTCCTGTTTTGCCCCCAAACGGCTAGTTTTCCTTTATGGGCTATAAAAGGGGACCTTGGGGGGCAGTGGCAAGGTGCTGGTGTTCTTGTGAGTTTTATGGGAGATGGTTGCATGTGTTGCACTGCTCAATTTGATTCTTGAGCTAAAGAGTGAGACTAATTGCATGTGTTGCAATTAGTAAGTGGTTTGAGAGCCTCTTGTGCATGTGTTGCACTTGAGGGAGGTCTTGTGCATGTGTTGCACTTAGTGATCACCAGGAGCGCATGTGTTGTGCTCGGTGAAGTTCAAGCAGAGGAGCGGCTTGTTACTCTTGGAGGTTGCCGACTCCTAGACGGCGTAGGCATCGTGCGCGGGAGCTCTCAAGGTTGTGAGAAGCCCCGGCAAAGTTTGTGAAGGTTCGGGTTGAGCCTACGCGAAAGCGTGAAAAACCACGTCTAGTGAAAAGAGGCGGGTGCTCGAGCGGGAGCCGGTCCAAGTGGTTGGGCTTGCCTCAACATGGACTAGGGAGACCAAGTCTCCTAACACCACTAAAAACATCGCTTTGCCTCTTGTCTCCTTTACTTTCAAGTATTTACATTTATTGTGTATTGTTCAATTATTTGATTGTAATTAGAATTGCTTAGTATTAATTATTTGTTCAATATAGCAATTCTTGTGTAGAGACATAATTTAGTTAGTGCACTAGTGAGCCTAGTTAATTTAGGCCTTAATTGTCAAAACCTAGTTTATCGCTTCCGCATATATCTTTGATTAGGTTTTGACATAGGGGTTGATTAGAGCGATTGTTTAGTGAGCGATCGAATTTTGTAAAACGCCTATTCACCCCCCTCTAGGTGCATCCTCGACCCTACACTTGTACTGTATGCACATAGATCATCATTCTTGGTATTCTGTACCAAAAAGGAGGGTCGCTACATCTTCGGGAGTGAACAAAAAAGTTGATCTTTCTTGGACTGAGGTAATGGGGTGTGCCTGAATCAAATCGGGAGGGGTAATCCGAGCCGTTCATTTTGAATCGAACGGCTGTGATCACGTCATGCTTTGGTGAATAGGATCGCGCCGCGTGTCGTGGAGGGATCCGATCGGGCAGGTAATCTCGGCCGTCCATTTAAACAGACGGGCCCGATTGAATCGTAGCGCACGAATCTTGAAGCACCAGCGCCGCACTGTGCGCGTGACGTCATCAGTGACGTCATGCTGACGTCATGGTGGGTCCCACCTGTCAGTGGGTTGACCGAGCCGTGCTGACATCATAATTAGATTTTCATTTACAAAAATAATTCGTAGAAATTCATTTCGGTGCTGACGTCAGCAGAGGCCATGCTGACGTCATATTTCCGAATTTCCCGTATAGAAATAAATATGGAAAATCGGTTTATTCTTTTTAGTGTATTTTCAAACTTCAAATGGCTATAACTTTTGCGTTTTAACTCCGATTTGAGTGATTTTAATTTCTAAAAATTTGTAAAATCAAGCTCTTTATGTTTATGAATTTTATTTTAATTTTAGACTTGAGTTGGTCTTTATTTTATTTATTTATTATTATTTATTTACGTTACGTGTAGACATCGAGGTGCCCGAAGGTTTCGAAGGAGAAGTTTTGACCCAGGAGCAAGCTCAAGAACCTGTACTAGTGCTTTTTGAAGGCAAGTTGTGTTTGATCTTGTTGAACCTATCATAGCAAATTATTTTGATTTAAATTATTGGATGCTAATTTAATAGAAGTGGTTTTGAATAAATTCTGGGAGTAGTTAAATGCCTAGTTGCTGTATGCCACCTTGTCGTATATAATTGTAGGCCATGAATCGTTTGTCACCCTAGGTTGTGGACTAATAGTTGGACATAAATAATTTGCCAACATGGGTTGGGTAGACCGTAAGTAATATGCTTAGCCTAGCCACGTAGATATTTCATGATTTCGGAATATCAAAGTTAATATTGACTTAATGAGATATGGAACGTGTTTTGTGAATGAGACATGTGTTATTGAGTTGATGATGGCACGTGGTGCAATGGTAAAGAACTGGGGTGGGAAAATGATTTAGACTGGGGCAAGAGGCAAGATTGTTTCTGGTGAGCCAAGAGTGGCAACTAGGCGGTCGTATTTGGTTTGTGTTGGTTTTGGATATTTGAGATCACATTTGGTTAGTCTTGCCTCGGTCAACTAAGGACTTAACCTTGCAAGCCTTTGAACTGAGTCTTTCATACAACCACAAGTTTTGGAATGGGACGAACCTAGCTGAGTAAACTGTGAAATCTACTCTTTGGTACTGTCGTGGTGGTGTGAGTCCCGGAGAAGCGGGTGGAAGCTCACATGGCGCAAGAGGGTGGCCCTGGGTGTGGTAACCAAACCCTCCAGTGTTGGAACCTTAGCGGGCAATATTGGGTTTAGACGGATCTTTGGAAAGGCTTTGTTACGGTTACTCGCCTTGGTGGCATTTGACTGTATCTTGTGGGTAAAATGTATAATCTCTGCAGAGTGTACAACCTATTCGAATAGCCGTGCTCACGGTATTGAGCATCGCTCGGTGATTACAGTCAAGAGTTAGACTTTTATGAAAATAACTTGTTTATGGAAAATGCTTGGAATGGTATTGATGAACTTGACTTAAGTTGGAAAATGATTTACGATTGAAATAATTGTGAAAGTTATTATCCTTACTATTGTTTACTGTTTTGCAATCTATTACTGTTTATCTTGAAAGTTGTACTACAAATGAGCCGTAGCCTATCCTTTGTACTGAGCCATGCATGTAGAGTATTAGAATTGCATTCTGTGCATGAATTGCTAAGTGCTCAAAGTACTCACCCTTGCAACAACACAACCTCAGTTGAAGAAGAAGCAACCCTTGCTCTGGAGGAGGAGTTTTAGGAGGAGCCGACGAACTAGGGAGCGAGCCCAGTCAGTTGCCTGTGGCAAATTGGTTGGCGCCACGAGTTTATTTTATTTCCGCTGCACTTGGTTATATAATAAGTCTGAAAGTGCATCTAGGCACTTATGTTATTTTGGTGATTAATGACAAACACATATAATGATAATCTATGTAATTGAATAAATGCTTAACTTAGTGCTTAACAAATGACAAACCTCTAATATGATTATATTGCTATGAGACTAACTTGTTATTGCCTAGTTGAGTATCAGTCTCATCCATTTAGAGGAAAATCAAGTGGGATGGTTAAGCAAAGATAAGGTATGCAATTTTGGTATCTCTTCTATATTTGTTATTGCATTACTTTTAGAGGAAATGCATAGTGAACTCCAAGTAGCATGTTGATTATATATATGCACATTGGTTCATGTCATATTTATTTGTGCATATATATTCATTTGAGTTCATTATGTGCTTTGTTTTTAGTATGCATGTATTAACTAGAGTTAAACTTCATATTGCAATAGATTGACTTGGTGCATGAATGTTTTAGTTGTGTATCTTCTCATGCACCTCCCTTAGTGAAGTTTAATCTAGAGTTGGATCACATATTTACTCTTATTCCAAATATTATTTGCACATGTACAATTCGTGTATATTCTATCATGTGCTTCATTTAAATAATGATGTGATCCTTGCCATGATTTAACGATTCATCATATCGGCAATTATCTCTCTAGTGCATATAGATCAATTACATATTCATCATGATGCACTTAGTAGAGAACATTTCTTATGTCAAGTGTTTCCATTTATATTATGCTTCTTTATATGAAACACTTGTGGTAATCAACTGCTCACAAATATCAATTTATTCATATCTATTGAGCTTTTGGGACTAATGTCTTTCATGAGTGGTTTGAAAAGAATTAGGTCCCGTATGTGTATGATGACCAAGGTATCTTGGAGGATGATCGTTAAGCCGAGGTCAACAAGACGGCGGTGTCACCAAGAGTTGAGGACTAAGTCAAGATCGACTTGGCGTGGAGATCGTCAGAGAGGATGATCAAGTCAAGGTTGATAGGACGAGAGTCCCATGAGGTGAATCGAGTCAAGTTGGACAAGGCGAAGAGGTCATCAACTATAAGGTAAAGGTCTTCATGCACCGGCATTAAGAAAGAAGACGGCATGCAGATTGAATGTAAGACTTAGATTTCTCGTTTGAATTTGAGTCTAAGGATTGCCGTACTATTAAGAGGGATGCGACGTCGAATGACTTTTAGATGTGTCAAGTGCTCAAATGATTCATCCTTGTGATATTTAGAGAAAGAGTGGTGTTGGAGGTGCCGGAAAGTGAAAATTGTAGGTCTCTCTTGGATTCTTGGTGAAATCTGGATTTATCCTTTGAGAATTGGGTAGTGAGACCTTGTTGGTTGTGTAGCCCTTGTTCTTAGCTTTCAATAGAGTCCAAAATCACTTAAATCGGTGTCCGGAATCAAAAGTTATGCTCGTTTTAAATTGTGCTGAGTCAAGTCCGGAGTATCCGGACTTAATTCCGGAGTATCCGGACATTTAGTCCGGACACTCCGGGGTAAAAATGGTCCGGAGTATCCGGACTTTGCGCAGTTCAAACGGCTAGTTTTTTGGGGACCTCTATTTAAAGCCCTCTCTTGCCCATTTGAAAAGTGGCCGTTACCCAGCTGGTTTGAGGTGTTCTCCTCTTGTTCTTGAGCCCCCAAAACACCTCTTTACCCTTAGATCTAAGTGATCCCCTTTGTGAGAAGGGTTGGGAAGGGTTTGATGAGTGAGGTGTTAGATTGAGTGAGATTTGATTTGTTGAGCACTTGATTTCATCTCCAAGCTTGTTCTTCGTGAGCATTTGTTACTCTTGGAGGTTGAGGACTCCTAGACGGCTAGGAGGTCACCTACGTGCCACCGGTACTTTGTGTGGTTGGCCGTGGGAAGTTTGTGAAGGTCCGATTCCGCCTCCGCAAGGGAAGGAATCAAAGAAGTGAAGACCGGCGAGTGCATTTGTGCAACACCGGGAGGAAGAGGGTTGAAAGAGACCCCGGCTCAAGCGTCAAAGGAGTTGAAACCGGCGAGTGCATTTGTGCAACACCGGGAGTAAGAGGGTTGAAAGAGACCCCGACTCAAGTGTGACGGAGCTGCCTCAACGGAGACGTAGGATCCCCTCAAGGATCCGAACTTCGGGTGAAAAATCGTTGTCTCCAAGTTTGCCTCTTGCCCTTGCTTTATTACTTGATTTTGAATCTTGAAATTGCCCGATCTATTTGATTATTGAGTTTCTCGCTAGGCATCTACTTGATCTAGGTTCTGCTAGTGTTTATCATCTTTGTGTTCAAGTAGATTGTTTAAAAGTTGGAGAAATTTCAAATTTCATCTCGAGGTGCCCAACCCGAGTATCCGGACAATTACCGGATAGTCCGGACATTTATACCGAGTATCCGGATAAAATCCCGGACACTCGGTGACCCTCGGCTCTTCAAGGTCTCCAATCCGAGTATCCGGACAATTACCGGATAGTCCGGACATTTATACCGAGTATCCGGATAAAATCCGGACACTCGGATGAAAACCTTGGATTGTTTTATTCCGCTGTGATTTAGCTTTAAATTTATTATTCGCCTATTCACCCCCCCTCTAGGCGACATCACCTGCCCTTTCAAAGTCTTCGCCCTGCGAGGCGTACTTTTGTAACTTAACCATAAGGTCAAGCAACCAGTTTGACTATTTAAATAAAGTACTTACTATTTCGTTGGATATGACTGTGATATGTACCGATATTGAGACTGTGTGCACTAGCGTGATCCTGGACTAGTGCTGAACACACAGAGGGTTCGGATTTGCATATTCGGGTCCCGACAGTCAGGCCGACCACCCTGAGAGCATTGCCGGCATAGGTCACCTTCCAGTCGTGGTTTCGCCCATGATTCGGAACGTGAAGCTCGGACGAGTGCTCGTGGATGGAGGGAGCTCCATCAACCTCCTATCCTCCAAGGCATTCCGGGCGCTCCAAATATCGAGCCAGGAGCTGCGCCCGGCCTTGCCCTTCTACGGCATAGCCCCGGGGGTTGACTCGATCCCCCTAGGCCAGGTGCGTCTCCCCGTCACCTTCGGGGAGGAGAGCAACTACCATACGGAGCTGGTCGACTTTGAAGTCGCCGATTTTGACCTCCCGTACAATGCAATACTTGGCCGACCGGCATTGGCCAAGTTCATGGCGACAACCCACTATGGATACATGGTGGTGAAGATTCCAGGGCCTGGTGGCCCGATAGTCATCTGAGTGGACAGGCCAGAAGCTTTGTGTTGCCATAAGCACGTACTGGACCTGGTCGCTGCCACCAGCGTGAAGCCGGCTGATGCCGCCTTTCCGGGAGCCCCTCAGGTGCAACCCGTGCCTCGCCCGGCTCGGCCGACGAGGTAAAGATGGTCTCCCTGAGTGAGGGCGAGCCCGGGAAGACCGTCTTCATCGGCGCCAGCCTCAGCGCCAAATAGGAAGACGCGCTCATCACCTTCCTCCGGTCTAATTCCGACGTGTTCACCTGGCAACCATCCGATCTGACTGGGGTCTCCAGGGAGGTGATCAAGCACCGACTGGCCACGCTCCCTGAGGTGCACCCGGTCTACCAAAAGGTCCGACGTCAGGCACCAGAGCGGCAAGACGCCATTCAGGAGGAGGTAGAGAAGCTGCTGCGTGCAGGGATTGTTCGGGAAGTCTCTCACCCAGAGTGGCTTGCCAACCCTGTGCTTGTCAAGAAGTCCAACGGGAAGTGGCGGATGTGTGTCAACTTCACCGACCTCAACAAGGCCTACCCGAAGGATCCTTACCCCCTGCCGCGCGTCGATCTCATCGTTGACTCGACGGCAGGATGTGAGCTGCTGCGCTTTCTGGATGTGTACTCGGGGTACAACCAGACTAGCATGGCGGCGGAAGACGAAGAAAAAACTGTTTTTGTAACCCCATGGGTGTTTATTGTTATATTAGAATGGCTTTTGGGTTGAAAAATGCTGGTTCTACTTATCAACGGGCCATGCATATTACTTTTCGTCCATAGATAGGGCAAAATCTTGAGGTGTACGTCGATGACTTGGTTGTGAAAGTTAAAAAGAGTGAAGAACTGATTGAAGACCTGGAGGAAACCTTGGCCAACCTCCGAAAGAATTGCTTAAAGCTCAACCCCAAGAAGTGCGTGTTCGGCGTGCCCTCCGGAAAGCTGTTAGGGTTCCTCGTGTCCAAGCGAGGCATCGAGGCCAATCCTGACAAGATAGCAGCCATCGAACACATAAAGCCACCAGTTCGGCTCAAGCAGGTGCAGTGCCTGGCTGGTCGCCTGGCCTCCCTTGGGCAATTTATCGCCCAGTTGAGAGAAAGAAGCCTACCCTTATTCAAGCTGCTGAAGAAGACAAACCACTTCGAGTGGACTGAGGAGGCTCAACGAGCATTTGAAGACTTGAAGCAGTACCTCTCCTCCCCGCCAGTACTGGTCGCTCCCAAGCCCGGCAAACCATTGCTCCTGTACATCGCTGCTACCCCAGCAGTGGTGAGCGTGGTACTGGTGGCGGAGAGGGAAAGTGTCCAGAAGCTGGTCTACTACGTCAGCAAGCTGCTACACGAGGCGGAGACCAGATACCCACAAGCACAGAAGATGTTGTACGTCGTCCTGGTGGCATCCAGGAAGCTGCGGCACTACTTCCAGAGGCGAGAAGTCACGGTGGTCACCGCCTACCCCCTGCGAGAGATCCTCCACAACCGAGAAGCAGAAGGCCGCATCGCCAAGTGGTCAGTGGAGCTAGGGGAATTCTGTCTCAAGTTTGTACCCCACACCGCCATCAAGAGCTAGAAGCTAGCGGAGTTTGTTGCCGAATGGACTCCCGCCACTCCTGAAGCTAAAGAAAGACCCGCGCCTTCCCTCTGGACTTTATTCTGCGACGGCTCCTCCAGTATGTGGTCGCCCTCGACTTCAAGGCCACTAACAACATCGCCGAATATGAGGGCCGACTGGCAGGGTTGCGTGCCGCCTCGGCGTTAGGCGTCTGGTGCCTCCAAGTCAAAGGCGACTCCCTGCTAGTCATCAATCAAGCGCAGAAGGAATTTCAATGCTCTGACCCTACCATGGCCGCCTTCTTGGCGGAGGTCAGAAAGATGGAGCGCCACTTCGAAGGACTGGGATATATCCATATCCCTCGACGTGACAACCGTATGGCGGACGGGCTTTCATAGCTCGCGTCCTCAAGAATCTCTGTCCCGGTCGGGGTCTTTAAAGAAAGACTATCGCGACCGTCCGTTGCTGCCCGCGCTCAAAGCGGGAACGATGGTGCAGCCGTCGCGGCCTCCGACTCAGGTGGGGAGGGCGGCGTGTTTATCGCGGCCTCCAGTTCAGGGAGGGAAGGCAGCACGTCCGCCTCAGCCCCCAGGTCCGGGAGGGAAGGCGGCGGTGCCGCTGGTGCCGCACCCAGGGAAAAGCTAGGCCAAGAGGAGTATCCAGGCGATCACCACGTGATCACCACACTTGGCCGGGAAGGTCAGTGGATGGATCCTATCCTAGCCTTCCTGCGAGACTGAGTGATCCTCGACAATGACGCCTCAGCTGAGAAAAGTGCACACAAGGCCAAGTGCTATACTCTGGTAGGTGGGGACCTATACTGTAAGGACCCGAATTCACCAATTCGAATCCACTGTGTTTTACCGCACTATTCCCAGGATCAACACTAGTGCACACAGCTTAACATCGGTAAGCATCATATCATACACAACGATAAAAATAATAAGACTTCATTTATTTAATATAACTAGTGTATGATCTTATGATCACTTACATTATTCAGCCACATGGGCTAGACTGAAGGTAAACTTAGACAAATGCAATGAAAATAGCAAAAGATGTAGATGTCCCATCAAGACACCACAAAGCATGCACAAGGATTGGCCTAGTGACTCGTGTCCACCTGAAAGTCCTCCTCCAATAATGGCGATAATTCCTCCACTGTTGTTGGTTGTTGATAGGCAAGGGTGAGTACAAAAGCACTCAACAAGTTGTGCACAGAATGCATTTCTACCATAGCTATATGCAAGACTTATTCCAAAGGAATGGTTAAATGGTTTACTTGCAGTAAAGCAGCATTTACAAACACATACAATACATAGATTGAAAAGACAGTAAAACAAATAATAACATTAATAGATTCAATGATTCTCAAGTAAATCAAGTTTCCATCCTAAGTCAAGTTCCATTATCCATATGTCATCCTGCCATCCCATTCAGTTGTCCATTTTATTTAACTAATCCTTGACTGTAATTTCCAAGCTTTGCTCAATACCGTGAGCACGGCTATCCGAATAGTTTATACACTCTGCAGAGGTTATGCACTTTACCCACACGATACAACCATGCACCACACAGGCGAATGATCATAACAAAGCCTTTACAATGTTCTATCTTAATCCAGTACTACCCGCTGAGGTTTCAACACTGAAGGGTTACACCACCACAACAGGGCCCCCCTCTTGCGCCATGTGAGTTTCCTCCGTACACCCGGACCCACACCACCAAGATAGTACTCAAGCTAAGACATTACAAATTAGTCAGCTAGGCTGCCCCATAACAGACATGTGGTTGCAAGATTGACTCAGGTCAAAGGCTCACAAGGTTAAGTCCTTAGAATTGATTAAAGCAAAACTTACACATACCATCTGCCCATCGGGCCCACCCAGGCACACTTGCCCTTTCCACTTGCTTCAATCTAAGTGATTACCAACCCCAGTTGATTACCAAGCACCACGTGCTATCCACAAGTCAACATTGTTGCGTGACTTCGCCATAACAACTCAATCTCTTTGTGTGACCACACATGACACACAAGTTAATATCATTGTTCCATATTCCATTAGTCAAGATTAATAATCAATGATTTACATACATGTGATGACGTGGCATGGCTAAGCAATTCTATTCCGTTCTAACCATCCCATGTTGATTTCATGTTTAACCAACTATAGTAAACCATCCTAAGGTGACAAGTGAATCATGGCATACAATCGACAAGGTAGGTGTAATTCAAAGGGTATGATATCTAAATCCCAATTTAGGTTGAAATCATTTGTACGATTGAAATAACATGCAATATAGTAAAACAAAATAGCAACAATCTAAACATGGGTGCAACATGATCAAAGCACAACTTGCCTTAGTTAAGCTCTTGATCTTGATCTGAAGATTACTCTTGAGTTGCTAATTCCTCCTCCGAAGCTTCGCACAATTCAACGTCTACGCGAATCAAGAAGAAAGAGCAAATAAACACCAAAACCAGAGAACAAAAAAACTCTAAAAATCCAAAAAAATAACCATTAGATAGATCTCAATTTTACAAATTTTTAGGAATTTGAATCACCTCAATCGGAGTTCGTATGAGGGAGAACGAGCCCTCGGAAAATTCAAATTCCTGAAAATCCATAAAATTGGAAAATAAAAAATATTCTGAATTATTTTTGTAAAGGAAAATATGATTTATTGCGTCAGCTGACGTCAGCCTTGGCTCGGACTGTTGCAGCCGACACGTGGCGAAATCCCTACCATTCAGAGCCGATCCAACGACTATTATTTAATCCACGGCGTGGCTAAACTATAACCACCCGATCTAAATCGGACGGTGGATCTCTACCCGAGCTAAGCACTATTCACTCGGCTACGTGGCTCGATCCGAGACGCTCATCTACGATTGGACGGCTAACGCTTACCCTAGCTGAGCACTGCTGACCTAATCGACGCGGCCCGATCCCGACCGTCCACCTAAGATCGAACGACCGAAACTTTACCCAAGCCGATTACTATTCAATCTACGACGCGGCTTACCTCTGGCGGTCCGATGAGGATCCGACGGCTGGCAGTGCTCGAGCTCGGCGATGAAGATGCGGCGGCGTGGTTCCACCGGAGTTGAAGAAGATGACGGACCCGACGACGTTTCGACGTTCTCCGGCGAGGAAGAAGTGACGAAACGGGTGCGGCGCAACCCGGTGAACTTGGATCTGGCTTCGATGCGGTGAAAGAGTCACTGGCGGCGACGGAATCTCCTCGGCAACGTTCTCAAACTCCGGCGAGCTCGCGTGCGATACCTAGGGCTCCTCGGGCGATGACGCAGCAGAGAAAAGGTGCGACAGCTTCTGGGATTCCTTGGGAGGGTACCCCGAACCTTAAATACCCCTCGGACGGCGCAAAACTTGGAAGGTTTCCAAGGACACGGCGGCGGCGTATACGCGAAGGATTCGGAATTCGAA
The DNA here is from genome assembly GCA_036346375.1 of Guadua angustifolia. Taxonomy (NCBI): domain Eukaryota; kingdom Viridiplantae; phylum Streptophyta; class Magnoliopsida; order Poales; family Poaceae; genus Guadua; species Guadua angustifolia. The sequence goes on along the minus strand of CM070504.1, from coordinate 22,938,982 downwards.
TCCGAGACGACGACGGATGACCGTGCGATCTCGATCGAACAGCTGCGGAAAAGTTCTGGCGTGGCACGATCTTATCCACTTGCCTGATCCAATGGCCCGAAGTAATTAGGTTTCTGAAACGGTATGGTTTGATGAAGACCGTGCGATGGAAATCCGACGGCTCGCATGCGTTAGGGTTTTGCTGGCGACGCGACTTGATGAAGTCCGTTGGATGGTGATCCAACGGCGCGCGCAAATCCTCTCGGAAGAACAGGCCTCTGGGCTGTGACGCGTGGGCCTAGACGCGCATAGTGCTGAGCTTCGGCCCAGTACTGTTCATCGCGAATTTCTTCGAGGTTTTCAATTAAAATAATTAGATAAAATAGTTTGATTTATTTAGGGCAATAAAAATACCAGAAAAATTCCAAGAAAATCCCAAAAATACTTTGAGACATTCTGGACTTAAATAAAATATTTTTAATAAAACTTTATTTTAAACTTATTTATTTGTAATTAATCTTTAACAAAAGGCAATATATTTTAATTTAAAATAATTCAAATAAATTCCAGAAAATCCAAATAAATCCAAAAAAATCATAAAAAGCACAAATAACAATAAAATACTATTAGCTAAAATAAATGTCAAAAATTTGGGATGTTACATATACCTCCGGAGCAGAAACAGAATTCTACTGAAGTGCATCACTCAGGAAGAGGGGAGCAACCTGCTCTCTGATATCCATGGAGGCATGTGCAGGAGCCATATGTCCGGTCGGACACTTGTCGGCAAAGCGTTCCGCCAAGGATTTTATTGGCCTACTACCCTCCAAGATGCTTGCGAGCTAGTGAGGAGATGTGAAGCATGCCAATTCTTCGCCAAGCAAATCCACCGACCAGCCCAAGCTCTGCAAACCATCCCGCTCTCTTGGCCGTTCGCAGTCTGGGGGATGGATATCCTGGGCCCATTCCCATGGTATACGGGGGGCTTCACCCACTTGTTTGTCGCCATCGACAAATTCACCAAGTGGGTTGAAGCCGAAGCAGTACGTGCCATCACGGCTTCCGCTGCTATCAAGTTCATCCACAGCATCTTCACCCGTTTTGGAGTCGCTAATCGCATCATCATCGACAACGGCACTGAATTCACTAGCGCAGCTTTCCTGGAATTTTGTGATGAGATGGGCAACAAGGTATGTTTTGCTTCGGTGGCATATCCCAGGAGTAATGGTCAAGCTGAGCATGCCAATGCGCTGGTGTTGAGAGGCTTGAAGACCAGAGCATTTGATCGACTCCACAAGCGGGGGGCACGGTAGACGGAAGAACTCCCGGCTGTGTTATGGTCGCTCCGGACCACACCTAGTCGGACGACTGGAGAAACACCCTTTTTCCTGGTCTATGACACGGAAGCTGTCCTTCCGTCCGAGCTGTCGCTCGGCTCACCGCGCATCTCAACGTTCAGCGAGGAAGGACAAGAAGACCACCGCGGAGAAGAAGTCCACCTTCTGGAGGAGGTGCGCGACCGGGCGGCTTTGCGTGCCGCTCGGTACCAACAAAGTCTCAGGCGGTACCACGCCACCCGGGTCCATGAGAGAACACTGGCAGTGGGCGACCTGGTCTTGCGTAGAATCAAACGCATGCCGGGCTCCACAAACTGTCTCCTTGGTGGGAGGGCCCCTTCAAGGTGGTCATAGTATCTCGACCCGGGGCGGTCTGGTTGGCCACTGAGGACGATCAAGAGCTGGCCAACTCCTTCAACGTGGAGTTGTTGCGAAAATTTTACCCCTAAGAACAGTAAGTACCCGGTAGTTCGCTCTGATCAGCTGTATGGGCGGGCTCTCCCCTAGCTGATCGGCGACTACTGGCGGTCAGTAAAGTTGTTTGCCTTAAAGGCTTTTGCTTTATTCTCCTTGCTCGTGCCCTGGTGGGTAACATTTCGCGGGGTGTCATGAGTACCGGCAGTTTGGCCGCTCCTTGTCGATCTGCGGTAACACCCGGTGTTTGCGTCGTGCGAGGACAGGCGACCAGGAGTGCAAGTGCGGCACGGTGCTCAAACATGGCTCGCACACCTCGGGTTTGCTCTGCGAAGCACCGCTGGCTGTCACCGCGAGCATCGCAGGCCCAATACCACTCCTGGGAAACTGCTGCCTTGCCGCGCAACGCCGTGGGCTGGTTCCGAGTCATAAGGACTTAAGTTCCAAAGAAAGGGACCATGACGACCCCGCGTAGGAACTCCCGTTCTCCAATATATTTCTTGCATGCTCTGCGTAACGCCTACTTATGTTTTCAGTAGCTATGTGTAATCGCAGATGAAGTGCTGGAGCACTGACCTAATTCAAACATCTAAGATGGCCCCGTGGCGGCCTGGCGGGCAGGTGCGTGATCAGGCCCTGCCCACCGGGCGAGCAGGTGGGCGACCACGCCCTGCTCGCCGGGTGTCGGCTTCTGTGACCAGCCTGGGGGCTGGTCGCCCGGCGGCCTGTGACCAAGATAAGTTGCTCGCCTTAGCATTGTCAACTTATCTTTTGAGTCTGCACCCTGTTGGGTCAAGTTGTGCGTGGTTGTTACTGGCCCTGATAACCTGATGCTCCTCTTTGATAAAAGGAAATGCTTAGCATTTGCGTCGTAAGGACGGGCGACCAGGAGTACGAGTGCGGCATGGTGCTCAAACACGGCTCGCACACCTCAGGTTGGCTCTGCGAATCACCGTTGGCTGTCACCGCGAGCACCGCTGGCCCGATACCACTTCTGGGAGCCTGCTGCTTTGTCACGCGACACTGTGGTCAGGTTCCAAGAGATCATAAGGATATAAGTTCCAAAAGGGCGAGAGTCAGTGACAACCTTGCACAAAGACTTAGGACTTTGTTTGTCTACATCCTGCATGTTTTGCGTAACCATTGTTCGCATTATAGCAGCCGCTTGCAATTACTCATGAAATGCCAAAGTATCGACCTAACCTAAGTGTTTAGGTTCGCATCATGGTGAGGCTGGGGGCTGATCACCCCATGATTGAGTCGAGCAAACACAATCAGAACGCGAACAAGTCAACACGCAGGTAAAGTCAGGAGATGCTAATTTCATTACAATTACTAAGATAATTGTGGCATACAGGAAGGCAAAGCAGAAACAAAGAAAACAACGCAAGCAGCCCGGGCCATCAGCTGTCGTTGACGACTTGGATGTGCCCATCATCCTCCTCGGCCTCCGGTTCCGCTACCGCTGCGTCCAGGTCCGGGCCCTCCACCGCCATCATGCTGGCGACGTGCTCCGCGGCCTCATGCACGTGCGCCTGCGCTTGGGCCTCATCCCCTCAATACCGTCCGCGACGGTCATTGGGTTGAAGGAGGCATCGCGGCTGGCATAGCACGCCAGCACAAAAGTCACGGTGGCCACGATGACTTGCTGCCCTTCCTGGATTGAGCAGGCGGCCATGGCAGCTGGTAGGCCGGAGAGCGCCAAGCAACCCGAAAGTGATGCGATGTCGTCTTGCATCGCCAGGCTCAGCGGCTCGCGAAGATCCACCCCCAGCGGCTCCAAGGCCCTCGCCATGCGCCGGTAAGCTGGCCGGAGCATGACGCCGAGGTTGTGCAGCGTGCGACGCTGCTCTTTCACCGCCTGCCTTTGCGCTGTCTCAGCCTCCTGTGCCCGGACGAGCAGGGTTGCCCCGGTGGCCCTCTCTTGGGTCAGCAGTGCCTCCTTCCTCTCCAACTCCTCACGCAACGCCGCCATCTGTTGCGACGTCTGGGCTTCGCGCTGGGTGGCTGCTGTGGGGAGGGCGTTCGTGGCTGTGAGTGCTTCGCCAAGTTCGGCAAGCAGTGCACTCAAGCCGGTGGCGCGAGCAGTGAGGGCGACCGAAGTGGGCTAGACAGAAGTGCCGGCGCCAGCGACGTCCATTCTGGCTACTTCGGGGCTGCCGGGTTGCCCTTGAGCGAAGCTCCCGCTGCGTCAGTTGGCGCAGCGGATGTCGCAGGGTTGAGGCGCCTTGGCGGGCTGCCCTTGGAGGCGACCTAAAGCTGAAGGAGGCTGTCGGAATTGTGAGCCCACTTGGGCAGGCAGTAGCCGCAGTTGGAGTTGGCGCCGCTGGAGGTGACGCCAATGGAGTCGATGTTGCAGGTGTTGGCGTCGTGGAGGCTGGCGCCGTTGAGGTCGGCGCCGCAGGAGCTAGTGTCGGTGCGATCGACGCTGAAGCAGGGGCGGCAGACGTTGTCGCCCCGGGTGAAGATGCCACCGCTCCGGGCGTGCTTTGGGGAGCGACAGAGCTGGTGGCGGCAGGCGTTCGGTCCTCGATGAGGGGCCTCTTGGGGTCCTCGCCCGAGGAGTCTGGGGCACAAGCCCGTTTGCTTGCGCCCCGATCGTCAGCCGGGGCCGGGTCCCTGATCACCAGGGGATAGCGCGCCGACAGCACGGCGGGGCCGGTAGAGTCCATCGTCGGGAACGACTGGATAATCCGAAGACACTCCGCGAACTCCATATCGCAGAAGCGGTCAGACCCCGCTGAAAGTCGTGTCGCTTCGGCATTGGCGGAGTAGCTCGACACCATCTCGAGATGGCAGGGCCGTCCAGGTTTCCATCGCCTGGCGCGAAAAGAAAAGACATGGATGTCAGTTGATAGCGATCACGAAGAGGTGACCATGGAGTTGGGGGTGAGATGGAGATGATGAATCTCGTAGAAGTGAAGAACGGTGAGGAAGAATTCAGAAAATGGAAGCACTAGGCCTGCTAGAAGCCCCCAGGCGAAGACGATGATCTCCCCCGACTCGCAATGTGGCCCGAGGGTTCCACGGCGAAGGTGGAGGGAGCCCTCGGGCGCCATCTTGGACAGCATATCCACCCTATCCTCTCCAACGGTGGAAGGGAGAAGGGGTTGCGCCATCGGAGCAGAAGCAAGGTTTTTGGGCAAGGAAGATGAAAGGGCAAAGAAGAAAAGTGCGTAAGAACCAGAAAGCATGAACCGCTGATCAGGGGCGCGTATATATATAGGCCCCCCACACAGACGGTTCGCGAACAGGCAAAAGTACGGGACATTTCGGGTCCTAAGAAAAATCGACGGAAGTGGGGAGGATCAAGACGGTTGCGTGCTCAGAAGTGGTGCATCCATCCAGAAATGCATGCCCTGCTCGCCGGACGAGAAGCCCATGTGGCGGCCTGCGCGTGGGCGGGCGTTCGGGCCCACCCGCCAGGTCATGAAGGCAACCAAAAGAATGAAGAGATGGCTTCGCCTCGAAGTCTCCTTCCCCTGACACACTGTGTCAGGGCCATTGATTGTGAAGAATTCTGCTATCGACACGACGACGGCCCATCCCTCTGACGCCTCTCACCAAACCCATCGCAGGAGTGTCACTTCCCAGGCGGACCGGGCGAAGCCATACAGTGGCATTAAATGGGGTTTGAAGAACAAGGCTACAATGACGGGTGTAATAAATGAGTCGTGGGTCGGTGTGATAAGACCACAGTGATGGGTGTAATTAACGAGTGGTAGATCAGTATAGCGTCACCTTCTCACCTGCCCAGGCCAACCCCGTCTATATAAGGGTACTCTGGTGCATGGAGAAGGGGAGGACCCGAGAGAGCTGATCCAGGCCAGTCGACCAAAAGAGAAGAACAAGTTGGAAATAGCACTGTAATCGCCTCCACATTTCCTCAACAAAGATCTAGCAGGACGTAGGGCTATTACCCGCGCTGGGGGCCTAAACCTGGCTACATCACTGTGTCTGTGTCTTGAAGTATTAGTTAGTTGAAGTATCGGCAATGTGCCGGAAAAGCTATAGTATAGCGCCTGGAGTCCGGGAGTTTTTGGTGTCGAGTAAAACTTATCTGGCCAGAAGTAGAGTCTGTTTAGATTGCAATCTATCAATCGAGTAAATTGTAACTAATATAGACTTCTTTCCATTATATAAGCAAAGTGAAATACAGAAAAGATGCAGGTAGTTGATTCATCATAAAAGTATTTGTGTTTTCTCTTGGAAGCTCTATGCTCTGCGCAGTTTTTCCTCCTCTGTCTTTGCTTGTCTGATGTTTTCTTCCTGTGTTGCTTTGCTGTTTCCGTTTCAGGTTCTATTGCTGGTAGAGTTCAGAGAACATTGGAATACTTTGAAGCATGAAGATTCAACTCTAAAGGTGAAGTGCTGAAACAATTAGTATCAGAGCCTTGCTCAACCTGTCTCAGAACAGATAAAGGGTGTCAACTTTGAGCAAGAACAGAAGAACAAGAAGCAATGTTAGGAAGACCTGCAGGAGGCGAGTCGTCGGCATCTAGCAACAAGGTCATGTCGAAGGGGATTCCAATTCAGTATCCGATGCTCGATGATACCATCTACGGCTTGTGGGCCGTGAAAATGAAAATCATTCTCCGCTCGCTTGGAGTTTTGCGAGCAATTGAGGGTGATGAATCGGTCGATGAGGAAATTGATTAGGGCGCCTTTTTTGCTATATCCCAGGCAATTCTAGATCAAGTAATGATGTCCATTGCTGGAAAGAACTTAGCAAGAGAGGCATAGGAAGCCATAAGGGAGATACGCAATGGAGAAGAATGAGTTAAGAAGGCTCAAGTACAGATTTTTAAGAGGCAATTTGATCGATTGATCATGGAAGAGAATGAGAACATTGTTGAATTCTCACACAGGCTGAATGCTCTTGTTGGAGAGTTAAGATCCCTCGACAGTGACTTGAAATAAAGTGCGGTTGTTGAGAAGCTTTTAAGTGTGGTTCTAGACCATTTCTTGCAAATCATTGGTGTCATTGAACAATTTGGTGACATTGAATCAATGGCCCTGCAGGAAGCCTTGGGACGCCTGAGAGTGTTTAAAGAGAGCACCCGAGGAAGGCGACGTGGGCATAGTGGAAAAGAGGGTGAGCAACTCCTTCTAACCCGTGCACAATGGGAGGTGTTGAACTCAAGCGAGAAGAAGAGTTCTGAAGCATCTGGCTTAGGTGCCACAAGGACCTTCAATGGTCGAGGGCGTGGCCGAGGACGTTGGTGAGGCCGAGGTCGAGGACGTGATCGAGAAGAAGACCGAAGGCCTGAAGGGGATGAACGCAAGTTCAGAAAATTCAACAAATCAAAAGTGAAATGTTTCAATTGTGATCAATTTGGTCATTTCCAGAGTGAGTGTCACCGGTCGAAACGAGAGAAGGCACAATACATTGAAAAGCAAGAAGATACAGAACCGGCGTTGTTTCTGGCCAAGATCACCGAAGAAGCCCACATTGCTTATGTAGGGGGAGAAATAGTAATGTTGAATGAAGATAAATTGGAGAAGGCAGAGATGATTGAAGAAGATGTTGGTCATTAGAACAAGGGCTGGTATTTGGACAACGGCGCTAGTAATCATATGGTTGGGTCAAAGAAGTTGTTTGCTGAGCTTGATGAAACTATACAAGGCTCGGTGAAGTTTGGGGATGGTTCTCATGTGGATATCCGTGGATGTGGACCAGTTGTCTTCCAGTGCAAAAATTAGGAACACAAGTTGCTAACTGATGTGTATTACATCCCATGTCTTAGAAGTAATATCATCAGTTTGTTGGGTCAATTGGATCAACAAGGAAGCAAAATTGTCATTGAAAACAGATTCATGAACCTGTATGACAGCAACAGCAAGTTGCTAGCTCATGTTAAGAGATCTTCAAATCGGTTGTACGTGATGGATCTTGAAGTGACAGAACTAGTATGCTTATCGACAAGATCAAGTGACCTAGCGTGGTTGTGGCATGGCCGATTTGGTCACTTGAACTTTCGGCCACTAAGAAGGCTAGGTGCTCAAGCTATGGTTGAAGGGATGCCAGTAATTAGCCATTTGGATCAGTTTTGTGAAGGCTACTCATTAGGCAAACAACACTGTCGGGGATTGGAGAATTTTCATAAAGACTATTATACCCCGGCAGCAGGTTTTCGACCGACCATGCATGCCCTTGGATGGTGTCCCCAAGGAGGATCCTCGGATAGACCAGCTGATGGGTCCGCCCCGACCATGCTTACGCTCGTCCCCGAGCTTGTGCTATAAATCCCCTAGCATACTTGGTCAGAGGTGCGTAACGGTCGGTCAGAGTTGAGGGAGAATCCCGAGCATGATCAAAAGATTGTGCTCGGCACATAAAGATGACGTGGTGATAATCACGATGCGGTTTAACATCATTATGCCACGATCTGAGTCCATCATGTCCACGACACGGCATGGCGAAAATCAAGGGTGCAGTTACAGTCACAACCGAGTGCAGTAATGGCTCATTTTTCGGCTGTAGTTAATTCGATCGCCTATAAAAACCTCATCAACAGACCGGCATAAGGAGACGTGACATCAAGAGACACACATAAGTCTTTCTGTAAGAATTCAAGAATAGCTAAACCACTGGACGTAGGGTTGTTATCTCCATCAAGAGAGGCCCGAACCAGTATAAAATTTCCTTTTCCATTGTCCTTTTGAGCATCGCAACCTAACAGCATTCCTCAGACGCAAAACCTTCACAGAAAAAGGGGCCTTGGTTGATCTCTCAATCAACAAGTAAACTCGGCGAGGAACCCATTTCCCGAACGTCGACAAGCACCGTAAACCATTTCCCCAAACAGCAAATTACAGAGCAGAATGGTTATTGGATTTGGTTCATGGTGACTTGTGTGGACCGATTTCCCCTGCAACTCCTGCTGGAAATTAGTATTTCCTATTGCTTGTTGATGACCGAAGGAGATACATGTGGGTAGAGCTGCTCAAAAGGAAGTCAAATGCACTGCATTATTTCAAGAAGTTCCAAATTGCAGTAGAAAATGATAAAGGAGTGAAGATCAAGGCTCTCCGGATAGATTGAGGTGGGGAATTTATATCCATTGAGTTTGGAGAGCATTGCAATGATAATGGCATTAAGAGATTCACCACAGCCCCGTATTCTCCACAGTAAAATGGAGTAGTGGAGTAGCGAAATCAAACTATGGTGGAGATGGCAAGAAGCAAGCTGAAGGGTAAGTTAGTGCCAAAAAAATTTTGGGGTGAGGCCGTGAAAACTGCAGTATACATCCTGAATAGAGCACCAACAAGAAGCCTGGAAGGAAAAATACCATTTGAAGCTTGGTATCACCGGAAACCAAAGGTTCATCACTTGCGCACCTTTGGTTGTGTAGCTCATGTGAAAGTGGTTAGGCCAGGATTGCAGAAGCTCGAAGATCGCAGCATACCTATGGTCTTTTTTGGTTATGTTGAGTGATCAAAGGCATATCGTGTTTATGTGCTGAAAAGTAACCGTGTTCATATAACTTGAGATGTTTTGTTTGAAGACGAGAAGAGCTGGAAGTGGGAAATCTCAGGTGATGCAGATGACAGCACGTTTGCATGGGAGTATCCTCCGGTTTCAGATGACACACAGAATCAAACAGAGGAATCAACCGAGACCAGTGTTGATTATCACGATGCTGATAATTCACCTCTGTCGGCAAGCCATGAAGAGACAGTAGCTGGAATAGTCTCACCTGCACAGATCGGCATGACTCCAATTTTTCCTGCACCTGAACCAAGTAGCACTCCCTCCACAGCGAGCACTCCAGATCAGCCCCAGAAAATGCAATCTCTGGATGAAATATATGCCGAAACAAGTCCTATTGAATTAGCCGAAGATCTTAACTTGTGTTTGCTCAGTGCGGAAGAACCAGGAAGCTATGAAGAAGCCTCAGAGCATGTGTCATGGAGGAGGGCAATGCAAGAAGAGATCAATTCAATTCAAGAGAATGATACCTGGTCCTTGACTGATTTGCCGAATGGTCAAAATGCTATAGGACTAAAGTGGGTTTTCAAAGTGAAAAAGAATCCACAAGGTGAAATCCTCAAGCACAAAGCTCGTCTTGTTGCTAAAGGCTATGTGCAAAAATCTGGAATAGATTATGAAGAAGTGTTTGCTCCAGTGGCAAGGATAGAAACGATAAGATTGCTAATTTCCTTAGTAGCCCAAGAGTCATGGGAAATACACCATATGGACATGAAGTCGGTGTTTCTCAATGGGGAGCTAACAGAGGACGTTTTTGTGGTCCAACCACCCGGATTTGAGAAAAGAGGAGAAGAGGAAAAAGTGCTAAAGCTCAAGAAGGCACTTTATAGCTTGAAGCAAGCTCCAAGAGTATGGAATGCAAAATTGGACAGCACACTAGTCTCTCTTCAGTTTGTGAGATGCTCTCTGGAACATGCTGTTTACAATAGGAGTAGCGGAGGGAAGAGTTTGATTGTTGGTGTATACGTTAATGATTTGATAATAATCGGACCAAACACTCAAGAGATTGAAAAATTCAAAGTTCAGATGAAAAAGTGTTTCAAAATGAGTGATTTGGGACTACTGTCATATTATCTTGGCATTGAGGTTCATCAAAAACTGGAAGGCATCACGTTGTGTCAATCATCATACGCACAGAAGATATTGGAAGGCTGTGGCATGGGGACTTGCAACCCCACAACAACCCCAATGGAAGAACGACTCAAACTGAGCAAGGAAAACCCAAATCCTCCGGTTGATCTGACTGTGTATAGGAGCATAGTTGGAAGCTTGAGGTATTTGGTCAACACTCATCCTGATATAGCATATGCGGTTGGAGTTGTAAGTCGTTTCATGGAGGCACCAACCACATTGCATATGGCAGTAGTAAAGAAAATACTTTGGTATATAAGAGGAACAATCAATTTTGGGTGTGAATACAGGAGGAAGATGAGAGAAGAAACTATCATAACCAGCTACACCGACAGTGATCTAGCCTGAGATGTTGATGATCGGACAAGTAAATCAGGGGTGGCATTCTTTCTCGGAGATAGCTTGGTAAGCTAGACATTTCAAAAGCAAAAGGTAGTGGCATTGTCTTCTTGTGAAGCGGAATATATAGCTGCAACATCCGGAGCCTGTCAAGGTATGTGGCTTGGAAGGTTGCTGGGCGATTTGCTAGAACAACCAAAGTTGAAAAAGTACTGAAGATCGATAACAAATCAGCTATTTCATTGAGTAAAAATCCAGTTTACCATGATAGAAGCAAGCACATAGAGATGAGGTATCATTTTATACGAGATTGTGTGTTTTTTTTAATTTGGTCAGGAGCTCTGGCATTCAGTTGACACACGCGCTGCCTCGACTCCGTGCGCACCCGGGCGAGACCAAAGTCTCGAACCCGGGTGGGCTGCACGCGCACTCGCGCTGCTAGCCGCCCAAGCTTCCGCTTGTTCACATACGAGACTGTGTTGAAAAGAGAGAAATTGAAGTTGAATACATCTCAACACAAGACCAGGTAGTAGATATTTTAACAAAGCTGCTAGGAAGATTGAAATTCACCGATATGCGGAAGAAACTGGGAGTAATACAAGTAAGTTGAAGGGAACAATATTAAGGGGAAGATATGTCGAGATAATCTTGTTCCAGTCTATTTTTCATTTTCGGTTTTGCGTTAGGTATGCTTGTTCCGATTGGTTTTCAGAGTCTGCGTCTTGAAGTATTAGTTAGTTGAAGTATCGGCAATGTGCCGGAAAAGCTATAGTATAGCGCCTGGAGTCCGGGAGTTTTTGGTGTCGAGTAAAACTTATCTGGCCAGAAGTACAGTCCGTTTAGATTGCAATCTGTCAACCGAGTAAATTGTAACTAACATAGACTTCTTTCTATTATATAAGCAAAGAGAAATACAGAAAAGATGCAGGCAGTTGATGCATCGCAAAAGTATTTGTGTTTTCTCTTGGAAGCTCTGTGCTCTGCGCAGTTTTTCCTCTCATGTCTCTGCTTGTCTGGTGTTTTCTTCCTGTGTTGCTCTGCTGTTGCCGTTTCAGGTTCTGTTGCCGGCAGAGAACATTGGAATACTTTGTGTTGGAGATAACTCAATATCTCTAACTGCCATATCTTTTGGTTCTATCCAAATAGGTTGTTAGTCCAAGTCGTCTACAACTAGGACTTTTTGGCTATATATGCTAACCCCCTGTACTTGTAATCTTGAAGCATTATAGTGCATTGTTTCCCGTGGTTTTTTCCCGCAAGGGTTTTTCCACGTTAAAATCTTTGTCTCCAGTTATTTGCCGTGCATCTATCCCTAACAAGTGGTATCAGAGCCTCTACGCACCTGGGTTTCGATCTACGCCGCCGGCTCGTCGCGCCCTCCGCACGCAGTTCTTCGGCCTCGTCGCCTTTTCCGCGCGCGCGGTTCTTCGGCTTCCACGCCGCAGCGTCGACCTCGCCGTCAGATCGGCCGCCGCTTCCGTGGCCTCTGCATGGACCATCACCCTTGATCTGGTTCGCCCGGTCTCTGCGCGGCTTCCTCCGAGCCGCCGGTCGCAGCGCCCGAGCGCTGTTCTCCCGGCCGCGTCGCTCCAGTCGCCATCATTGGCCGACCAAGCCCGGTCTCTGCGCTCTCGACTCGACGCCTCGGCCCGCTATCTCCCTGCGCCGACCTCCTTGTCTGCACGCCCGTGAAGACTCGCCCGCGTGAAGATTTGCTGTAAAGAGGCACAGTCGATTGCTTTGTGCCGATTGCTCTCGTGAAGATCGGTGCAGACGACTAGAAGTGCTTGACTAAAAGATTTCTTGCCGACTAAAAGATTCCCGAGAAGTCCCTTTGGTGTCTCACGCCCGTGGAGAATTCTTTTTCTGGTTTTGCACGTGGAGGAATTCTTTGGTGTCTCACGCCCGTGAACCGAGGAGCCAGCGCATGCTTCATCCGGATTCATCAGCAAGTCAGCCGATCCGATCGTCCAGTTGAATTTTTTTTGGTCCGGCTCCTCGTAACCGTATAACTCGGATCGACGCAACTTCAGCTTTCTTGTTCGGCTTCAACTCCAGATCAGCGGCTCCAGCTTCTGTTTTTTCGTGAGAAAAGCATTGCTATTTACAATTCTGATTATTTGACGGCATTCATGCACAATTCAGGGAATTATACCTATTATTTTTGTGCTCATTATTGGCGGGATATTCATGCACAATTCAGACTTTTATGTCTATTATTTTGTGCTCATATTATTGGCAGATTTCATTGCAATTTATGTAGGATTTATCATCGGCAATTTATTTGACGTTTCATCGTCAAATTTGGAGAAGAAAAAAAAATGTCAGTTGAGGAGACAATTGCATTTGGTGTTTCATCGCCGTTTATTGGAACTTGGTGTTTCATCACCGTTATTCTGGTGTTTTATTCACCGTTCATTTGGAATTCAATAACACCCTGATGGTAGCATTATACTCTTCGGAGTTTTTCTAATGAAGGTTTTGCTCCAATGTCAGTTTGACATGAAGGTTTGAAGTGCAAGAAGGAGTTGATTCTGCGTGGATACTACAACGTTCCTTTTGTTGTCTTTGCTCGATATGAGAGGTCTACTGCAATTTATACTCCATTGATGGCACAAGAAGTTTTCTTCATATTGACATTTTTTGAGCAGCTACAACCATGTTATGGATCTTCAGTAGGCAGTTTGCCGAATTTTATGTTCCACATGGAGCATGCCAAAAGTCTGTGATATGTGTTCTTTGTTATCTACCCAGCACCTCAGGTGATGTCTTGACTCATGCCGTTTGTTGATTGAGTGTTTGATTCAGAAGGTCAGTTGCACAGATTCAGACTTTATTGGGGTTATGAATCATTGAAGACCCAGATTATTCGTCTGCTTCATTACATCTGTGTTGGATTGACTGTTCCAGTCTTTCTCTTCACCTACTGGTGGTTTGCTCAATCTCGCTTCATCAGAAGCATTTGGACAAGACTGTTTCAGTCTTTTATACCCATGGTGACTGTTCCAGTCTTCCTTGTTTAGTAGTCCTTTGGACTTTTTAACGCACTTGTATTCTTTGTGCTTAATTACCTTTCAGGGTTTTCCGGAAACAATTTTATTATAGATTTTGAGTTAAGGGGAGGTTTGTTGGAGATAACTCAATATCTCTAACTGCCATATCTTTTGGTTCTATCCAAATAGGTTGTTAGTCCAAGTCGTCTACAACTAGGACTTTTTGGCTATATATGCTAACCCCCTGTACTTGTAATCTTGAAGCATTACAGTACATTGTTTCCCGTGATTTTTTCCCGCAAGAGTTTTTCCACGTTAAAATCTTTGTCTCCAGTTATTTGCCGTGCATCTATCCCTAACACTTTGAAGCCTGAAAATTCAACTCTGAAGGTGAAGTGCTGCAACACTCTTCCCCGTCATCTCCGGCGATGGCCCTAGTGGCCTAGCTCGCACGTTGCACACGGTGACAAAGGCGGTGGTGCCCCGTCCCTTCAGCGCCCTCGGCGGTCTTAGCGACAGTAGCCTGCGTGCGCACGTGCCGCGGATAGCAACGATGGTGACTTTTGGTGGCAACCTGGCAGAACCTATCCTCGGTGTTGTCTCATGATCCCACCCCCCATGCTCCTTTTCGCGTCGTCGGTGGAACTGGCAGTTAGCCCGCCTGAATGCTCGTCATGGTGTGCAGCGGTGCAGTGCGCCCTGAGATTTGCTCGGCTCAGGTGACATGGCGTTGCTCGCCTATCGGTGCCATGCGCGAACGGCGGCGGCTCACCGACATTCTCTCTTGGTGGAATGCGTGAGTGACATCTCAACACCTGACATGGTGAGGACACTGACGACGACAATCCGATCGATTCGTGCTCACGGCCCGGCAACGGTGGAGGTTCTGGCGCGACGCGCGCATGGCGAGTTGACCGCGAAGTCTGACCTCATCCCACACATAGCAGTGATGGCAATGTCACCCTGGGCTCAGCCGATCCGATGGATTGACGTTGGCGACATCCGGCGTCTCGCCATGAAGAGATCATCGGTGACATCCCATGCTCATGCGTGGCATCCACCCACTCTCATAGGGTGATGGAGACGGCCTCCAACAAGCCACGATATGACATAGTCTCAACGGCCTTCCGGCGTCCTCGTCATGGCGAGGCACATGGCAGTAGCACGTGTATGGTGTGTCCCATCAGCCTAGCAGCGACCACGCACAAGGCATGATACGACTTCGGTCACGGCACGACATGATATGATAGCCAATTTATCGATTTGATAGCGTCACGATGCTACCCGATATCTAAATCTATACGGCAACCACGCCAAGATGTGGCACGAATTCTGATCATGCGCCTAATGCGTGAATCAATGGACGAATAAACCGACACATGCCAAGGTATGAAACAACATTGATCATGTTATGGCATGAAACGATGGCCAGGATGGCAACTGAATTTACTAAAAAAGATCAAGCAATAACCTTTGAAGCGTGAACAACTTTTCCTCGAGAGTACCCTCGGTTGATATTTTGTTATGTGCTAAGGTCACTGCTGACCAATTAAGATTGTAAAAACATGAGATTAGAATAGAGACAATAAATGTAGATCTTATAGCTCCTTTCTTTTTATTGATATTTTTTAGTGTGCATAATGGAACAGGAGTGGACTTTTGTTGCAACCCAAATAAAAATTTAAAGTAATCTACTTGCACTTTAGTCCTTGTTAGTTGACTCTAATGTCACGTATACGGGACAAATAACCGCAGGTAATTTTAACTACGCCAACTAGCACGGAGTAGGAAGCTAGCTAATTGATCGACGTTAACAAATCGGGGAAGCTGAAAGAGAGAATTGGTACAGCTGCCTCACACCCAAGGTTTCAAATTTTAATTTCAGATTATATCTCGGAGGTGATCGAAATCCAAAATTTCAGCGAGATCTCAGAATTTTGAACAAAATCCAAAAAGCAAAATTTAAATCCTGAATTTTTTTGAACTTGGATTTCGGCCAAAATTACCGAAATCTTGGTAAATTTCAACCAAACAAAAAAGGTTTAAATCATGTTAGAAAATTTTTAATTTTTTTTGGATAGTCCTGATGCATCACTAATATTCTCATAAAATTTTTAGAAGGTGACTAAGCATGAATAATTTTAAAAAATTCTAACAGTGCTACTATTTTGAACTCCTCGCAAAAGCCTTGCAAAGGCAGAATTTTTGATTGAGCAATAAAAAATAGTTTATAATTTTATAAAATTTTTGAAACGGATTCTAAGACAATGCTTAATCTCTCCTAAAAATTTTATATTATGATCACATCTGAGCCAAATTATAAAATTCTGACAAAGTTACTGTTTTATTTATATTCCTTCTGTTTTTTATTTTTCAAAGATAGCAAATGAGGTTCAATTCTTTTTGATTTGTTTTTGTGTAATCCTAAGCTATCAGAGATGGCACTATAAATGTTTTAGAGAATGATCAAGTATGTATATTTTAAAAAAATCTAACAATATTTTTGTTATTTTTATAAAATGTCTCCAAATTTTGGTTTTTCAAAATATTTTCATGGAAGATGACATTTTTAGAGGTATTGTCCTAAATCCGGTCCAAAAAAACTTGAAATCCGGTCAAAATTTCACAAAAACAAATGTAAAAATTTTGGCTAAAATTGTTGAAATTTCAGTAAATTTCAATCGAATGAAAAAAATTTGAGACACATTAGAAAATTTTGAAAATCTTTGTGGATGGTCTTGACGCATCACTGATAGGGTTGGCTATTGAGCTTAACAAGCTGGTATTAACATAGTTTGATGTAAAATTATTTTAGTACTGCTTGAAAGGTTAATTCAAATTTGGGCTACCGAGTCACTATCAAGCCGAGCCTCATTAACTTTTTTTGCTTGAAATTTCCTTATTTTAATTTTAAACCTATTAGCTACTATAATTGAAGAAATTTTGATTCGAGCCCTAATGAGGTCTTTTGTCGGCCCTAATCACTAATATTCCCATAAAGTTTTCAGATGATGATCAATACTGAGGAATTTTTAAAAATTATGACGGTGCTACTGTGCTGATAAAGGGCTGAGTACATGTATTGATTTTATAATTTGATTGAACAACCAAAACAAGTTTATAATTTTTGAAAATTTTAGAGACGGTGCTGAGGAAATTCATAAGTTTTCCTAAACATTTTGGATCATGGTCATACTCGAGCGAATTTATAAAATTCTAACACGGTTACTGTTTTATTTATGTTCCTTCTATTTTTTATTTTCAAAGATAACAAATGAAGTTCAATTCTTCTAGAAATTTTTTTGTATGATCCTAGACTACTAGAAACATTACCATAAATTTTTTAGAGCACAATTAAGCTTGTACATTTTTAAAAAAATCTGATAGTGTTTCTATTATTTTTATAAAACATCTCAAAATTTTCATTTTTAAAAAAAATTCATGAGAGGTGACATTCTTAAGAGGTATTGTCTCAAATCCAAGCGAAAAGAGTTGAAATCCAGTCAAAATTATGAAATTTTGGCAAAATTTACCAAAATTTTTGAAATTATTGTAGCAATTTGAATGTTTTTATTTTTTTATTCGGCCAAAATTTTTAATCTCATCCTGAGCCGAAATTTCACTAGGATTTTGAACCTTGCTCACACCCATGGCCAGGCCGAAGGCAAGTCAACTGGTCAAGGCTGATTGCTGGCCGTTCTAATCCGCATATATTACATGATGTGTCCAAATCTTACTAGGCTGATTGCCTCCTGTTTCTAAAAAAAAAAAAAAAACTTACTGGGCTCTAGTGTTAATTCGATCTGGTATTAACACCAGCTAAAACATGTGTCTCGCGTTTGAGGAAGTCCGCAAGAACTTGCAAATTCTTGTTCTGCAGACACTTATACAGTTGCCCATATATATTCATTATTGGACTTTCACGAGAAAGAAAGAAGGAAAAAATAAAACTTGAGATAAGCATTGACATTGTTTTTACATGTATTTTATACTCTTATAGTGTCATTTTCTTGTGCTATTGGTCATCCATATTTGAGATATACGTGTAAAAGTGTGGAATTGCAAGAAACATAACTTTTCACATACTTCCACACCGAATCCACTCATTTGGAGAAGTCCGCTACTGAATAGGCAAATCGACGGTTTATGAGGCTATTCTCAGTGCATGGTGTTATCCTCATTTAATGCTTGTCATATAGGACAGATTGCTGATGTGGCATATGAGTTAAAGAGGAGAGAGAGCAGTGCGGTATCATCCTAGAGATACTGCTCCGGCTCTATATCCAACACCTTTGTTTTCGGACGACACCGCACTGGGGTCGCTACAGTGTCTTCTCCACGCGTTCACATGGGAGCTGTTTGGTTGCCTTCTCATCTCAGCCTGGCTCGTACGAGTCAGCCAGGCTAGTGAGAACCAGGTTGTGTAGATGCAAAGAGATGGTGTTTGGTTGAGTGCATGAGTTGAGCCAGGCTGTGAGAAGAATAAGGAGAATGTGTTTGGTTGACTGTTTATGTGCCTCCCTATGCCTTGCATACACCCCAGCTTGCATCCCACCAGCCAGGCCCACAAGAAACGACCAAAATCTATGTTTCCCCACAGCCTGGCTCAGCGGATGCAATTGCATCTCGGGGGACGGGCTCCACCCCTTGTGCAGCCAACCAAACAAGTGTCTTTTGTATCTGTAGATGCAATTCTCTTTGGATGCAACCAACCAAACAGCCCCATGATACATTTGATCATAGCATATGCAGCAATTTAATGGACACATGCTGTCTTGGATACTGTAGCATGATACTATGCACTAGATAGGGTGTTTCATCCAAACAGTATCATACTATGCATCCTACATGGCTGTCTTGGATTTTGGAGTACGACATCGTCCACTGGGAATAGCCTGAAGATCCTTTCCATGAGCTTTGACTGATCAAGAAATTATCATATCTCAATTTTAATGCTCTCAAGATTGTGCCCTTGTCGAGATGATAGAAATACATATATCATTTGCCTAATTCAGAGTTTGGACAAAAAAGTTACAATGGAAACCTCAAGCCTTCCATGACGTGGAGGATTGCTATGTGGACACCAATTTATGAGTATAAAACATTCGTGGGACCCATAATTAAATAAGGAAATTTATTTTCTTGTTTCCGAGTGCTTCCATAAAATTCTCTTTGATCTCTTTGATGTTGTAGATCTCTTTGATGAGTCCAATGTAGAGTCCTCATTGACCTAATTTGAAGTTCTGATATGGGAGATGTGGACTCTGCAAAGCTAACTGCAAGAGAATCAGAGTCCGCAAAAAATCAGCTTACAAGGCATATTTGGCAGCGGAAATGACGCTTTCAGGACTTCTCCACAAATAGAAAGTTGACTTTATCTTTGTTAGATAAATGTACAAAAATAATTACTTCATTTAGAGTTCATATGACCGAGATATGGCCTTTGGAAGGTCCATTGCACAGAACAAAAGAGCAAACTGATTTGAATTCGAAGGAGATTCCGAATTGAAACTTGCCAACCCGGTTGTTTCCAACTCTACCATATATAAGGCATGACCTCCAGTCACTTAGCCTTTAAATAAGGAGAAAATTGTTTATTTGCCACTGAGAGTTGACCGGTTCCGCAAAATGCCATCGCGAAGATTCTCTTCCCTGCATTGCCATCCGATCTCAAATTGCCTTCCCATTTTGCCATCGCCGTCCGGTTGGTGTGAACCCCCGCTTGTCGGCATAAAAAGACCAAGTTGCCCTGTGTGCTAACTTGACGGCGTAAATGAATTCAAAACATTTAAAAGCCTAGAAATATTTTATTTAAGTTCTAAATAACCCAAGGAACCACTCCAAAAAATTTCATAAATTTTTGAATTTATTTAGTGCTTCTGAAAAATCAAAATTTAGATTCTTTCATTAAGACAGAATTGCTAAAAGATTTTTCTAGAAAATCACAGAGCTTCTCATGCTCTCAAATTTTTACAAAAATGTTAGTACTCTCTTAAGATCATCTCCAAAAATTTTCATAAAATTCTAAGCACATTTGATAGATTTAAATTAGGATGAAGATGGGCATAAACGTCTTTTCACATACAAGTTAACGGCCAAAGTAACGGTACGCTAACAGGAGTGGCAAAAACGGGATGAAAGTTGAAATCTGATGGCAATGAAGGGAAGAGCAATTTTATGATGGCATTTTAGGGATCCGGCCAACTTTCAGTGGCAAATAAACAATTTTCTCTTAAATAAGACCTTAGGGTGCCCCCTAAAGTATACAACCTTCGAGCTAACTTGAGAGTCATGTTTTCCAATAGTGTAATAGTTTGACCAAAATTCACTCAATGCTTAGCTCACTCATAAGGTGGACCCATGTTTACATAGCACCCCACTTATACTTTCATCCTCACTTTGTATAAAAGAGTTAGCTTGGAGGTGCCATGGCCCAACAGACACTATATGCTACTACAATTCATTTTAGACAATCAATATGGAACTAATCCCACTATGGAAACTCCACGTGGGCCAAATGGATCACCATATTAATGGACTGAGCTATTACACTCACTCTCTTAACGGCTGACGCCCTCAATGGCACACTGTGTATACGTAGATATCCAGAACCCCTTGATACCACGATTAGAAAGGTAATTAGAGAGAGATCTAATTAGCCCCTACAATAAGAGAGAACTTTAATTAACCACTCTAATTATGGAGGGTTCTAATTTGAGTCAGGATCCAGGACATCTATGCTAGAAGGCTACTGAGATTCGCGATCTTTGTAATCTTACTGGTTGTAAGCATTCCTCTGCACTTCCTCTATTAAGGCTTTGCTATGCTTTTTTTATTTATATGTATATCTATGTTTTGGATAATTGTTTTGTCATGCAATGTTTTAATTCTCATGCTTATAGTTCTGTTTCATGTTAGCTATCTATCTAATCATTTTTAGCTATCTATCTAATCATGGTGATTAGATAAATTAGTTGATCCTTGCATGTGAATTTATGAGTAAGATTAGAAAGGGCGTGGATTCTATAAACAACACAATTTGTGTCCAAGACGATATAAACGGCTTTACCTTATTAATAACTTTTAGGATATTTATGTATGTTTAAATAGAGAGGATGTGAATCTAGTAGATGATGACAGCACAAAGGAATAGCATCTCTAGTCTAAGCTTGCGTATGTGTTCTAACTTTTTGACGAGGATTAAAAAAACCTATCTTCCATTTGGGCCCTCAATGGATAAAAATCATACTCTATTAATGAGCCCACAAAAGATCATAATTTAGAATAAAGCCTGCGCTTATTTGGGTGATCAAGCTTCCAACCAGTCTAGTCAAAGTAGTCCGTAGTATTGCTTCACACTGGTCATCCTCGACTATTGAAATAGCCATCCCGACCAGAGAACTAGTCGGGGACAAGCTGTTATCCCTACACATGTCTCCGCACAGACAGTTATATGATAGATGTACACAACTACCTGGAAGTTATCCATAGAAAAGGCACTTTTTGACGAAAAGACACCGTTTAATAGAAAGACACCCCTCAGTTCTATGACACTTTTTGGAGATCAACTGCTGCCTCTTCAACCGATATAAATAGAGTGCTGATCCATACTGTTGAAGGCATTTGCAACCAAAATAAGCAATTGAGATAAGCAATTGTAGTCATAATCCTCAAATTATGTAAATCACTGTACTCTGTTAGACTGATTGGTTAATAAAGAAGCAATCCTCATATATTATTTCTACCATCTTGTTAACTAGGAGCCCACAATTTTATTTGTATAAGCTCGATTAAGAGACCCTAGGTCTCGAACATCGATAGTTGGTGCTAGAAGGAGGGCCTCCTAGGATCAAGACAAAGAAATTCTATACAATAGATAAGAAAATTGGTTCGACCTCGTCGATTATACTGATCTCGATGCAGTTGACTATTAGATGGAAGAAGATTGTAAGTGTGATTTCTATTCTGAGTATGTTTTTGAAGCTGAATTGGCAAAATTCAAGCTGAGGTCGAAGAGGAAGTACAACCCGCTCCTACCACTGGTTCGGGAGCAAATGATCATGGAGTAAATCCCTATCGAAATTGATAATGAACATGCTCCAAAAGGTAATAATAATATTTTGGAAAGTTCATCTTTGAAGGATTGTCTTCAAGGTCTAGATTATACCCCATCCTCAGATGAAGATAAGGCATTGACGCCTTCTGTTTGCTCTAGGTTCCACGTTCGTGTGGTTGCCAGTGAGATAGAGGAACAACGAGTGGAACACGAAGAGCGTGAAGCCCAAGAAAGAACCAAAAAGCCAATCAAAATGAATATGAGTGACTCATGGCTGAAAAGCAAAAATCTATAGACGAGGCCAAACACCTGTACTATAGCAGTCAACCATGCACATCACGGAGACCCAATGTCTTTGAAGGACGACTTCACCATGCTCTTCCTATTACACCACCACCTCCGTGGGTGGCGGTAAGAGATTTAAATTTTGCTCCAAGGGGTTTGCAGAGGATACCCTATCGAGAGGATTCATATTTTATTGATTGCAATTTTTGATCATCTAACGGAAGGGGAAAATGTACTTAATGCAACAATTATAGATCCCTCGCCACTGACTTACAAGAAGCTGCAAATGAAGTACAAGTCAGGTCTTTATTTACAAGGTCTCAAACCAATTCCTGTGTGGAACACTGCTCATTTGACTGACGCCAACAAAGTATTAGCCGCTAGTAGAGGGTTGAACCACGTCAGAGAAGTGTTTTTGAATGCCTTACCCTAGGTGAATTTCCTACTCATGGTAAGTGACGACCTCGTTCTTCTGCGTATATAGATCAAGTTTCTAACATGTGATCACCTTCTAGTCCTTATACAGGATGCAAGACTTTCTCCCTTGGGCTTAGAGATGTTGCCTAGCCTGAGAAATTCAAGCTAGTGTCTCTGAAAAGTTTTTATGGAACTCAAAATCCATCATAATTCTTACAGGTTTATACCGCCGTCATCCAAACTATTGGTGGCGATGAAAAGATAATGACCAACTACCTTCTCACTATTTTGAAAGGATCAGCATGAGCTTGGCTATTCAATCAGCCAGAAGGATCTATTCTAAGTTGGGAAAACTTGTGCCACGCAATTTTAAATTATTTTAAAAGTTACTATGCCAAGCCTGGTAAAGAGGATGATTACATCGTTTTTGCCAAACTTCTGGTGAAAATTTATGTCAGTTCATCAAAAGGTTTGCAAAAGTTTGCAATACCATTCCAAATATATCTAATGATTCTGTAATCCGTGCATTCAAATAGGCTGTTCGTTATAAGCAGTTTACAGAAGACCTCAACATTCATTTACCTTCCAACATATCAAAGTTTTTCGATATGGCAAACTGGTATTCAGATGCGCTTGAGAACATTAAGTACAACTGTATGGTTGACAAGGGCCACACGCTACCACAATCTGGTCTGCCAAAGTAAAAAGACAAAAAGTCTAAAAAGACCTCCAAGTTCGAAGACCGTAAAGGGAAGAATAAGAAAATGAACAAAAAACACGTAAAGAGAGGTCACAGGCGTTTCAGAATAACTTGCATAATCCAAGGGAAAAATCTCTTGGAAGAAGAAAACTGATCGGCAGGATGACTAGTCCACTTCCAAAAATCCTAGTTCAACCAATGGAAATGGTCGCTAGTGCCCATTGCCCCAAGTACCAGGGGATAACCTGCGAAATTGCCGCACTTGGCAATGATGCGTGAAAGACCTTACTTTGAGCTTACCAGAAGGGCAAAACAATAAGGATGCAAATGATGACGAAGATATGGGTTATCACAAGGCCAATAATCATGTCAACGTAATATTCGGAGGATTGTCTGCATATGCTTCAAAGAGGCAGTTCAAGACTGCTTAAAGGGAGGTTAACAACATTGACAACCGAACAGGGAAACCTGAATATCCTAAGTGGTCAAACATTGCCATCACCTTCAATAAACAAGATTGTCCAAAAGATATATGTTAATACCTCGAAAACTTTCATTAGTGGTTTCTCCTACCATTAGCAATTGCAAAGTAGGAAGGCTTTTAGTTGACTAAGGTAGTTCTCTGGATTTGCTTTTTGTTATGACCTTGGACGAAATGTAAATTTCCCGTTCTAAGATCAGACCTAATACAAATCCATTTTATGGGATTGCGCCTGGTCTATCGATGACTCCAATGGGATAGATAGTGTTACCTATCACCTTTGGAGATGCCAACAATTTTAGAATAGAGTCAAGTTCATTTGAAGTTGTTGATTTTGAATCATCATACAATGCTATTTTGGGTAGGCCTTCGTTAACAATATTTATGAGAGCTACTCACTACGCCTATCATAGCATAAAGATACCTGGTCCAAAGATGTAATAAGTGTGCAAGGTAACGGAGTTACTGCACTTAATTGTGATTGCAAGTTGTTTGAAATTATGAATCAATTATCATTAAGCGATGCTAATAATGCAGAAAAGTCTTATAAGATTGAAAAGTCTAACAAATGAAAAAACTGAAAGTAACTCCTCAGCCCAACGAACAAGTAAAGCAAGTTCCCATTGATCCTATTGACCAGTCAGAAACTATTCAGATAGGGTAAGGAATGGATGCCAAAGAGGAAGAAGCGCTCATTACTTTCCTCTGGGCTAACGCAGATGTGTTTATGTGGAAACCATTCGACATATACCTGGGGTCCCAAGGGAAGTACTAGAGCGTACGTAGGTTAGCCATACGACCTGACATACAACCAGTGAAGCAGAAGCTACGGCGATTCGCTCCTAATTGGCAAGAAGCCATTTGACAAGAGTTGGATAAACTCTTAGAAGTTAATTTCATTCATGAAGTTGATCACCCAGACTGGCTTATGAATTCGATCATGGTCAAGAAAGCAAAAAGTAAGTGGCATATGTTCATCGATTTTACCAATTTAAATCAAGCTTGTCCAAAGGATGATTTTCCTTTAGCACAAATTGACCAATTGGTCGACTCGACAGTGGGTTGCGAATTAATGAATTTTCTGGATGCGCATTCAAGACATCATCAAATATGCATGGCAAGTGAAGATGACGAGAAAACTTCCTTTGTAACCCTATTTGGTGTTTACTGCTATAAGAAGATACCATTTGGACTAAAAAAATGCTAGAGCCACATACCAGCGCCTTATGCAGAAGACTTTCTATAGTCAAATAGAGTATAATTTAGAAGGTTATGTTTATGATCTTGTTGTAAAGAGCAAGAAAAACTCTAATCATTTGTCAAACCTGGCTGAAACCTTCAACAATTTAAATAAATATGAGATTAACATGAATCCAAAAAAGTGTGTCTTTGGAGTTTCTTCTAAAAAATTGCTTTGGTTTTCCTGTTTGTTCTCAAGGTATTGAAGTAAATCCTGGAAAGATTCGAGCTATTGAATCCTTAAAACCACCTTCTACTGTGAAGGAAGTTCAAGGTTTAACTGGTTGAATGGCTGCACTCAGTCATTTTATACCAAGATCAGGAGAACATAGTTTGTCTTTCTTTAAGGTAATAAGAAAACACGACAAATTCCACTGGTTAGATGAAGCGAACAAAGCCTCTAATGACATAAAAGTTTATTTGCAAAGCCCACTCACTCTGGTCTCACCCAACCCTAGTGAACCTTTGTTGGTATACTTAGCGGCTACAAATAATGTGGTTAGCGTTGTACTGATCGTTGAACGAGAGCAGGTTCAGAAACCTATTTATTATGTCAGTGAAGTTTTACACGGACTTAAGGAGCAGCACCCTCAGGTTCAAAAATTATTTTATATCCTATTAATAGCTTCTAGAAAATTGAGATATTATTTTCAATCTCATTGTATTACAATACCATCATCTTTTTCCTTTGGTAATATATTACATAACCAAGAAGCAACTGGTCGGATTGCTAAATGGGTAATCAAACTTGGATCATTTGACATCCATTTCATTGCTAGAATAGCAATTAAATCACAAGTTTTGGCAAATTTCATAGCCAAATGGGTATACAGTGAGCCCTCTATAAAAGAGGATGCAAATGATTCTAACCACTGGAAATTATATTTTGATTTTTGACTATTCTAGAGAGCTAAAAGGCTCAGGAGCTGGTGTAGTATTGGTCATGTCTCAAGGTGATTAGTTAAAATATGTAATCCAAATATATTTCCTTGCTACCAATAATTTAGCAGAGTATGAAAGTCTTCTAGCCGAGCTCTGAGTAGCAAAATCAATCGGATTCTATCGTCTTCTTGTGGTGGGCGATTTGCAATTAGTTGTAAACCAGGTTAGCAAGGAATATAAGACGTCCAATGAGGTAATGGCTCACTATTTGGATGAAGCGAGGAAGTTGAAAAAATACTTCAGTCATTTCGAAGTCAAATATATAACACGAAAAGGTAATATCCTAGCGGACCAGTTATCAAAACTAGATTCCTCATGATCACCTATTCCAACAAGTGTATTTCTTAAATATCTAAAACTTCTATAAATGCATCCATAGAAAAACTTCCGACCAGTGTAGAGGTCGGAGTCCTTGAGTAGACTTTAGATTGAGCTAAACCATTTTAATCCTATCTAGAAAATGGGACACTGCCTGAGGATATTCATGAAAAGGACATATTATTTCGAAAGGTAAAAATGTATAAAATTCTCGACAATAATCTTTATAGAAAGGGAACACATGGTGTTTTAATACGATGTATATTCCAGAAATAGGGAAAAACATTGCTTAATGAGATATATGAGGGTTTGTGTGGAGTACATGCTTCATATAGAACTTTGGTCAGGAAAGCCTTCCAACAAGGTTTTTATTGGCCCACTGCTTTACAAGATGCTATACAACTTGTAAAAACTTATGAGCAATGCCAATTTCATGCTCGACAAGTGCATTTACCTACTAATCACTTGCAAACCATACCTGTTAGCCATTTCGACATGGGGCATTGATATAGCAGGTCCTTTACCAAGAGTAACTAATGGATTCAATCTCCTATTTGTTGTGATCGATACATTCATAAGATGGATTGAAGCCAAGCCTATGGCTTCCATTACAGCTCAGGCAACATAGAAATTTTTTGTCAAAAATATAATCACTAGATGTGATGTAGCTAGTAGACTAATTACTAATAATGGATTACAGTTCATAAATTTGCTACACTTCAGTTACTCATCCTCTAACAACGGAGCAATTGAATGAGCTAATGGCAAAATTATACAAGGTATAAAGAAATGAGTGTTTTATCATCTTACCAAATGCTCGGGGGCATAGGTATACGATCTCTACTATGTGCTCTGGGCCATACACACAACAACCAGTAGTGTAACAGGGGAAACACCTTTTCAATTGGTCCGTGTTGCCAAGTGAGATTTATTTAGATTCTACATGAACTTCTCTACGAACAGTTTAATCAATACGACTAGTGCTAAGATGACATCAATCTTATAGAAGAAAAGCAAGATCGAGCACTTATCAGATCGGCAGCCTATTTACAAGACTTAAGAAGATACTACAATAAAAGAGTTCAACCACGAACACTAAATTTGGGAGACCTGGTTCTAAGGCATATCCAGAATAAGTTTAATTTCAATAAGTTGTCTTTCAATTGGGAAGGTTCCTTTACTTTGGTATCAATTTCTCTACCAGGTTCTGTTCGACTTCCCATTGAAGATAAAAGAATTCTATCAAACACTTGGAACATCCAGCATCTTCGCAAGTTTTTCGTGTAAATAAGTTCATTTCTATATTTTTTATTTACATAATATATCTCTTTAAAATGTTGTATATCAAAATTGTTTCTATTATGATAATCCTCGAGAATTCACAAAGTCATAATCTACATGACCTCTTTATCAGGTGTGCAAATGGGGAGGAGGAACATGCGTACCTTGCGCGATTGGTTAGCTCCCATATCGGCAACGGAGGCCATCGGCTGCTGTGTAGGGCAGGCGGTCTAAAGAGAGGGAGGCAGCGGGTCAGCGCTGTTAGGGTTTGGGGGTGAGCGAGAGCAACGAATGCGGCAGAGGTGGTGAGGGCCGCGCAGGCGAGGGGGACGCGGAGGTAGAGAGGAGGGGATCGCGATGGCGACGGGTAAAATGGAAGAGGGCTCTCGAGGGTTCCTTGGGGGGATGGACAAGTCTGTGTCGTGGACGGCCGGATTGATACCCACATCAAAAAAAAATGCTACGCCAGCATTGCACCTCCGCAAATATTTGCTACAGTACTTGCGCGCGGAGGATTCAAACCGAAAACCGGCCGCTGCTAACGGAACTCGCCAACCAACCGAGCAATGGAGAGGTATTTACTATATGTATAAGCTTGATTAACGGGTTAGCCACGCGGGGGCGATGTGGCTCACTCGCAAGCCAGCTATGCATACGGTGCTTCAGCACGTGCGACGCGGTCGCCCCGAAATACGGGTGGACACGTTGAGAGCCCGGAAAACCATTAGCCTTTACGTATAAAACCTTTAGCCTTTAATATATGTAGTATGTATAGATTAGCTTTCTGTTCATGGAGAACCTGCAGGAGCCACAAAATCAGTACACTCACAAGCTAAGACAAATAATTTCAGGAAACTCGTGTATACAAGCTCTGAAAAATTCTCAAAAAATTCCTATACGTAAGGGAGGTGAGCTTCTACAATCCTATAAAAACTGAAGACCAAACTCAATCATATTTGAAATATGTGAAAAAGACATCAGCGAGATGAATAGTACTGAGCAGTGAAAATCACTATTTAGGCTGAATTTTTATTTTTTATATCTTTTAAATGCGATTGAGTTTGGTCTTCAAATTTTACATGATTGTAGAAGCTCACCTCCTCTACATATGGTAATTTTTTTTTAAAAAAAATAAAACCTGTACATATGAGTTTTACGGAGTTTTCACGATTAGAAGGGTTTTCACTGGATTTGTTGCCATATATATTTATGGACACACACTAGGTAGATCTGCGTGGCGTTCACATCACACCAGGCAAATTTCAGCCCGAGGGTAGACGCAATTTTTCAAAAGTTTGGGCTTTTTTTTTTGCAAAATGGCATGTTACTGGCCTGATGCAATTCTCTTAGACTAGGAAGGCTTTTTACAAAAGAGCTTGAGAAGGAGTTTGACTTGAACA
Organism: Guadua angustifolia; assembly: GCA_036346375.1. Taxonomy (NCBI): domain Eukaryota; kingdom Viridiplantae; phylum Streptophyta; class Magnoliopsida; order Poales; family Poaceae; genus Guadua; species Guadua angustifolia. The sequence continues at coordinate 22,910,178 of CM070504.1, read as the reverse complement.
TGCGGAACCACGAGTTTTTTTTTCCAAAACAGACGGTGGGAAGACCTAAACGTATTTTTTGAATTTTCAAAGGGTTTTTTTGTGAAAGAGCCGGTGAGGGCTTGCCTCCTCTACAATCCCCACAGGTATAGAACTACAAACGAACTGAGCTCAAGCGAGCTTGGGCTAGGCTTGAGTTCGGCTTGCTTCAAATTCAAGTAGGCTCGAGCTTGGCTCGAGTAAACTCGGTAATAATAAACAATTCAATACGAACTATTTTTCAACAGTAAAAAAAATGCTCGAGCTCGAGTTCGGCTCAAGCAAGCTCGATAGAAATTAATATATAGTAATATTTAATAAATAATTTGTAAATTTACCAATTCAAACTCGGCTTAGTGAAGCTCGCGAGCTTGAGATAAAGCTTGAATTTGGCTCGTTTGGAGCTCGAACCAAGGCTATCGAGCTCGAATTTTTTTTCCAACCCTAATAGGTAGGAATTTTTTTTATTTAATATTTATTTTAAATCATTTTTTCAAAACTAATAGGCGGCGCAAAAAAATTCGGGAAATACCCTCCCGTCACCCCAGTACGGGGCGATCGCCCATGACTGGGGCGATGGGTGTGCTGGCAAACGGCAGTGTTTCAAATCTAACGGCAGGCGAGCTGGTTGGTTGAAAAGTAACCGATCGCCCTAAATCAGGTCATCGATTCTTGTAGCATTTTTTTTGCAATTTTGTGGTTTTCGAGGTCGAGTGGGGACAGCCGGATCTTGACCCAAATAATACGAGAAAAATCAACAATGACCTCGCAACGCGGCTACCACTACGTATGGGCGAGATAGCGAACGCGTTGCCCGGCAGAAGTTGCTAAAATCGAAAAAGGCACTCACGCCACGAAACCACGTAAATCGTGGCCACTTAAGGGTTTTCGTGGGCGTGTGGGACAGGCGGATCGCGCCCAAAAATCTGAGGAAAAATCAAGGGCGACCTATGCAACGCGGACTACCACTTACATATGGGCGTTCCAGCCAGACATTGCCCCGGTAGGAAGTTGCGAATATCGGAAAAGGCACTTGCGGCCACGAAACCACAGAAATCGTGGCCACTTAAGGGTTTTCGTAGGCCCGCGGGACAGGCCAGATGGGGCCCCAAAAATATAGGAAAAATCAAGGGCGACCTACGCAACGCGGGCTACCACTTACGTATGGGCGAGATAGCCAGGCGTTGCCTCGGTAGGAAGTTACGAAAATCGAAAAAGGCACTCACGGCCATGAAACCACACAAGTTTGAATTGAATGAAAAATGAAACAAACCACGTTAGAAAATTTTAAAATTTTTTGTCCATGGTTATAATGCATCACTAATGTTCCCATAAAATTTTCATATAATGATCAAGCTCTATGAATTTTTAAAAATTCAGACAGTGGTAGTATCCGATATGGCAAAATTGAGCGGTAGCAATCATGCAGATTTTTAAAAATTTATAAAGCTTGATAAAAATTTTATGGGAACATTAGTGATGCGTCATAACCATGGACAAAAAATTTCAAAATTTTATAGTCGACAACAACTCATGTTATGAACACTTAAATTATTTGTTGAACATATATAAGGGCACATACACCGAAAGTTCATATGATAAAATAAGCAATAGATTATATTATATTACAAGGGCATTACAACAGTGACGAAATTGCTTGACGAACTAACTAACGAAAGCACTGTTTGTCATGGTGGAACAATTGATCGTTCCGCCTATCTGGGTACAGCCAGAATGATGTCCCACATTTTCTACATATTACCTGATCCGTGTTAAATTTGCGATTTGTCATCGGACACCGCTCAATCCCTACTATGAAAGAACTCCATGGGGATCCCAAGTTCACCCAGCTGTCGCCGAATGGGTGGCCTATGCCGTACGTCTCGGGTGTATAAGACATAATTTTTGGTCTTTTTTATGTGGATTTCTGCCCTCCCATATGGGCATGTCATCCCGATTCCCGGCGTCCCCTATGTTAATACCACCGGGTTCCGGATGGTCTCATAACACATCAAGGATTTGTTGCGTGGTGCGAACCTCTCGATTGCTTCCCCTTTTCCCTTCTTCTTGAGAGGAGGAACCCTCTTGCACCTCCGGTGTGTTGGCTGCATTGGCGAGACATGCGGAGACGCTTTGCTCTGCTTTGGCTCGCACTCCACTATATGGTGCAGGAGGTATGTGTTGGGCTTATCCTTGGACAGCCTAAGCGTGCCTGCAGTCAACTTCCGGCCTGCGATCAATGTAGTATGCCGCTTTGGTGGTTGAATAACACCGTGGCGTACTCGTGGTCAGGCTTTTACGGCGGTAGTGGCACCACGGAGAGGGTTGCTCCCCGATTATCCCATCTTTGGAAGTTTGAGATGTGGGTGGTGCGTCTCGTGTCCACCCAGTTGAAGTAGCCGCACCATTCATCCTCGGCTATGGGGCACCCAGAGAATCTCGGTCCGCTAGATCATCGAGGCAGGTATCAACCACTGCCTGCAGGCCATGTTCGCAAAAGTCGGGGCTGTCGGGTGGCCCTGGAGGAGGTTTCTCCTTTAACTTGAGCGAATTCGCAAGTTTCCTTTTAAACTCCTGTGTGCAATGAACTGGTTTAGAACTAGTACTTTGTGAGTTTAACATGAGTATGTCGCATGAAACTCACCAATTGGTTGGCCTCTTGCCCACCGGCCCTAAGCTCTGGTCGATCTAGAAAAGGGACATATCCTGGCGGCCTCTCCCACCGGGTGAAGTTCTCGGGCGAAGCGGGGTAGGCGTCGTGGCAGTTGGAGAGAAATTCGTAGTCATGTCGTTCCGGCCCGTCGATCCATTGGAAGAAGCAACACCGGTCCTTGTCTTTGAGAAAAGAAAAACGATCGTGAAATGGTAGTGTTACCTGTGTTGTGTAGACACCCGATGGGTTTACCTCGTGAGTGCGCTGCACAATGAGTAGTGTGGGCGTCTCTCCATGGGTAGATTGCATCATCTTCGCGGTAGTTGCGATGCATTGGGTCGAGCAACTCGGTAGAACTAGGCGTCGATGCTCACGGCATCCGGATATTGAGTATGGGATGATTTCGCTTCTTTGAAGAGGCGATGAGAAACGACATTGTGCCCTAATTTGTGTAGTTTCAAATGACGTTTATTCTGGGTTTGGTACTGTTGGATGTCTACCCCTTGGCCTGTTTTATAGTGGTGGTGAGGGTTACTCACACAATTCTGACTTGTCCATTCTTATATAGGCACTCGGAGAGCAAACCTGATAGATACGATAAAAATAGCATCTTGTGAAAATGTCGGAGGCACCGATGGTAAATATCGCGACGAAATGGGCGATCACCCCATCGGCGATCACCCCATTTCAAGCGATATACCATCCGACATTTTCACAACATGCTATATCGTTCTCTAAAAACAATTTGAAATAAATATTAAATACAAATATGATGGGCCCTATTCCCCAAGTCGGGCGATCGCCCATACGGGCGATATTTCGCTTATAACCTTCTCGCTCGCTGACGCGAAGTAAATAAGTCGAGTACCACCTATCTATTAGTCGAGTTAGCGGGCGTTGCTCGCACGCGAAGTTCGAAAATAAGTAAATGGTGATGTACGACATGGCTAAGAAAAGAAAACCTCGCAAATGCAAGCACTTAGTTCGATAGTTAGACAACATGGTGGTGAAGATAAATAAATTACAAGCGTCGTTGTGCAATAAATCGATCACGACGACGCCTCTAATCGCCCGGTGAAGATACGTGAGTGGCGACGGCGACGGACGACCCTCCTACCGGCCTGCGCTGCGCGAGGGTAGTGTAGTCTGTCGGCGACTTCGGTGTCTGGCTGGGGTGGTGGGCGGCGTACTCGGGACATGAACCGCTCCACGTCAAAGCATCCACATCATCAGCGTCGTCGTAGCCCGAGTAGCCGTAAGCACCGTGGGGCCATGCTGCGGCATGAGACGAAGACTAGCCCGCGTCACCCCACCCTGGCCATTGCGGCTATGCGAGAGACGAAGGCTGACCCTCGTCACCCCACCGTGGCCACTGCGTCTGTGCAGGAGGACACGAGGGCTCGTACTGGGTGACGTCGGGCACTACGGGCCGACTGGCTGGGCGAGGTGTGGGCACGGCTCCACTAGGTGGTGGAGGTGCTGGCTGACGGAGATGTGCTACGCTGCGCACCACGTCTCGGCCCCCCCGACAGGTGAGTAGGCCGCACACCCGCAACAACCCGCTGCGGAGCCGAGGAAAAAGCTCCCGCTGCTGAACGGGGGTGAGCGTGACGTCCGCGTCGAGGCCCGCCATCACGGACTCCACCTCCCCGTACATCTGCCCTGCAAGACGTGCCTGCAAGTAATGCCAGCTCGATATGAGGTAATTTACATAAAAACATACGTGTAGGGTGACGGGGGTGACCCTTACCGCGTAGTTCTCCCTCTGGGACATCTCTGAAGGGTACGTCTCCGACACCGATGCCGGAGCTGCGGCATACTCTGCTGGTGTGTACCCAACCCTGAGCCGAGTCCGCGGCGCGAACCACTCCATGTAATCGTCGTATGTGGCAGCGTCGTACGGCCGGGTCTCGTCCACCGTGTCCGCCGCCGCCTCTCCCCACTGCAACTCCCACGGTGCCATGCGATGAGCGAATGGAGTGCCCAGTGGATGCCCCGACCGAGTCATCCTGTAATGCAAAAACGACAATTTACATACAACATGCATTCTGCGGGAATAGTAAGTATTGTGCTCAGGACACCTACTTGTGCGCGGCACGTGAGACAGTGTGAGTAGTCGGCAGGGGGAAACTCTGGAAGAGGCCGAACTGCCGCAGCACTCGATGCGGCGAGTACTCCTTGACGCACAGGTCGAAGAGGAGGACCTTACGGGTGAGCCAGAGCTGATGGTCACGCCAGCAAAGCTCGGACCTGGACCTCGCGCAGGCTGTACGGTGTCCACCGCACATCCTCGTCCTGCAGCCTGTCAAACTCCCGAACAAACTCGGCGTACACCTTCTTGACCTGCAGGTGGGCGTACACCCGCTGCAGAAAAAAAAGTAGTGCATGTTATTAAAGTGTCCAAAGTATGGGGTTAGATACAAGGGGGCATACCTGTCGTTGAACCCAGTACAGGCCCATAGTGGGCCAGTCGATCTGGTGGTGGTGGTGGTACAGGTCCTGTGAGTACGGAGACTGGTCAACAACGGGCCTACCGACGGAGAAGTTCTCCCGGGACCACAGCTGCGATGAGTAGAACGCACCCGTCAAGAGCGCCTCTGTCCCCACGGGAGACGACCTCGCAAAGACCCTGTATAAGCCGCGAGCACGCGAGCCCGACCACCGCACCATCTGTTTACAACGGAAAAGTTAGACATGTCCTATCATAAGAGATTTTAACGAAATGTGTTACCTCCTCCGCGGCGGTGTCGGCGATCAACTGGGCGAACGCGATCAAGTGCTGGTCCACCGTGTCCCCGTGCGAGGACGGGAACAGGTACCAACTGAACAGGAACAGCAGGTACGCCTCCAGGCCGCGTGCCAGGTCCTCCGCGTCGGCCTCCGGGTGGAGAATGTCAGCCTGCAGCTTTCGGTTCAATATTGTTAGCAGCTGAGTGCGTATCCGTTAAGTTACAACGAACGAGGTACTAACAGTGAACTGGAGCAGCCACGCCTTCTACACACCGTGCCGCTCATCCGGCTTGTGGGGCATGTACGGGGGGCTCGGGGGTGTCGCTGCACCTGGGCGAAGCGCCTCTCAGTCGCAAAACCACGCGGGAGAAGCGTCATGCGCACAATCGCACACCGACCGCAGGGAGCCCTAGGAGGTGCGACCGTCTGCGGCGTGGGGAGCCATCTCTCCGTAGGGCGGTGGAACGTGTGTCTCCGGTCTCCACCGGTCCTGGCGCGCGGTCGGCGAGGACCGGTCGTACGAGAACCGTGAGACGTGCGGGCCCTCCACAGTCGTCTGCTCCACCAACCGGTAGAACGGAAGTAAGCCGGCAGCTCGTAACCTGCACGTAGTGTGTAGCGTCGTTAAAATTCCATTAACGGGTAAGCAAAAGAGTAGGAAAAGTCGCCAACTTCTTTGTGGAACCCAGTAGCGGGTTGATCAGAAGAAACTCCTTGACACCGAGACCGCGATGTCGCCGACCCCGACCCTCTGCGGACAACCTAGACCGGTGGGTCAAGTCCACCTGCTGGTCTAGCAGCTCGGGAGTAGCGTCAGCAGCACGCCCAACTCGCGCCATCGTCACCTGTGCCTGCGTGGTTACAAAGCAAATTCATGGTTAGAAAGCAAATAAAGCAAACTGGACGATTAGTAAGTATAGGAGCCAAATAAAAACAAACCGGATAATAAGTACATGGTACACGTTACAACTAGCAAAAATTAAATGAAAAGTAATAAAATGTTCCATATTCAAATATATCCACGATCGCGCAATACAACAAATAACTGGTACATACAATCAAATATTACATTGACGAGGACAACAAATAACTGGTACATAGAATCAAAAATTACATGACGGGGACAACAAATAACTGGTACATAGAATCAAAAATTACATGATGGGGACAACAAATAACTAGTACATAGAATTACATTATCCACAATTACGACGCGCTTCAGACTCGTCCATATCGTTCCTAATACGCCGTGTCCTGCGACGCCCGACTTTCTGCTTCAACATTCGGATGTCCGGTACCCATCGATGCCACGGAGGGGGGCCGTGAGCGATCCATTGACTCGGTACCGTACACCTCGTTATGCCAATGTATTGAAAACACTTTGCTTGTAGTAGTAGTGGGAGATGTATGGGCGACATGATCGTGTGTCTCGCTCTGCTGCGGCAATCACGTCGAAACACGGCAAGTGCAGCGGCGTGGCTTCTGGCGAGCACTTTCGCGATCGGCGGCTCGAATGCGCCGCAGATGGGAAGTCCTCTCCGGTGGGCACCTCTTGACCCGATCACCGCGATGCACGTGGTACCTCCGTTCCACGCCACTCTCCGGATCAGCGATGTGTGCGTGCCTTCCGTGTCTTGTTGGCCATATGCGTAGAGACAACCATCGAGTATAATGACGATTGTCCGACATACATGCAATGGAGGCCTTGTACCGCTCAACGAAATATCTTTGGGTGCCTAGTAACACACCCTCAACAATGCCCACCAACGGAAGGCATCTCGCGCCTTCATTACCCGGTTGTAAATCTCGCCAGGTTGGTTGTCATTATTCCATAACGGAACCGCCCTCGTCATCGAAAGGACCATTTCTCCAACGGCTCGTGTCGTATCCAAATTGTGAAACTCTTTATGCTTGTCCCGACCTCTGTTGAATGTTTGGTGCGTCGGTCGGGAGCGCCTTTAAGGCGTGGGGTCATCTCCTTGCTCGTGGTACACCATAGGGTTCCTCGATGAACTAGCGCCGTCCATTGGATTGATGATTGCTACGGGTTAGTTCATCCAACGTCCTCCACAATGAGTCGAACTTCCTCCGTGGTTCTGCTTTGCCGACCACTTGAACATGTTCATAAGCTCCTTGTTCTGAACCGCGGAAAAATTGGCACCCATGTGCCTCATGCACCACCTGCTCTTGAGTCCGCCACTTTGTTGCTCCCACGACGTCGGACCCTTGTTGCATATCCACGATCGCCCTCGGCAACCTGCATGTCGGTCATGGATGAGACATACATCGAGCGGTCTGGACAAGCGCCATCTTGACTCTTTCAAGAAACCGATACCGACTCTCCGTGTTTTCCCCCTCCACGAAGGCCAATGCGACCGTAGAACACGGTTGTTGGTGTCCACCGCGATTGCGATTAGAATCGGCCCTTGTATTTCCTGTGAGGAATGTGCCGTCCATGCAAATGGCCAAGGCGGCGATGTCGGAAGGCATTTATGCATTCGCCGAGGGCGAAGAAGGCCCGCTGCAAGACCCACTTGCCCGCGCACGCACCATCCGCGGGAAACTCCGCAAGGTCGATGACCGTACCGGGATTCCTACTTGATATTGCCCTGAACAAGTGTGGAATATTCTCGTAAGAAGCCTCGTATGTCCCGAACCGTATTTGCAAAGCTGTTCTTTTTGCTCTCCATGCCTTTCCGTAGCTAATCTTGTACTGAAATCTCTCCTCGACGGCTCTGATAATGGATCGAGGCTGCAGGTGCGGATTGTCCACGATCTGACCATAAAACACATTTGCCACCCAAGTAGACGACAGATTGCGGTGTTCCTGCTCCGCTTCCTCCAGTTGGCAGTTATGCTCCGTCACTATAGAACATTTCCAGTAGTCCCTCCACTTCCCCTTGTATGCATGCACCCGCCATGGGCACGAGTCAACTACGCACTTCACGTCGTAGTCTTTTTCTTCGGACTTCACTACCTGAATTGCCGCCGAAGAGACATTGACCAGTACTTCACCACATCCATCACAGCCTCCTTGTCTTTATATACGGCCCCCTGCGCGACCTCGTTCTCATGATACTCCCATGCATCTCTGTTCCCTTCATGCATTGTTAGGTCTTCGAAATTATAATTAGTCCATGCACCGGGGACAGGCACCTCAGGAGTATTGTCCTCCTCGTCCGAGCGTTCGCCATCGGGGATTTCCTCATCCGCACGGTCCTCCTCCTCCATCAAGTCAACTATGTGCTCCACCTTCTCCCCCTCATCGGCCACCCCCCGCGCCTTCACGGCTGCCTCCTCGCCCCCCCGATCCCGTCACCACCGCCAACCTCGTGTCGCCCGTCTCCGGGGTCCTCGCCACCTTCATCATCGCATTGTTGCGTATCTGTCCTCCCCTCCTCCGTAATATCTACCCCGACATCACGAACCTCCAACACCGATGGAGGTACTTGGTACCAATCTACCAGCAACATGAGCGGCCAGCCCCGCTCTACAACGTACCCAACATAGCTCCTCCATGCCGATGTCGCGTTAATAGGAACCAGCTCTCCATAAAAAGTCCTACGACACTTACTCTCGCTCTAACCCACAAGAACACTCGGGTATCCAAACCGAACATCCAAACATCCACTCCACCAAACCCTCAGATGTCCTATCTCTCGGCCTAGATATGCCCGTATATGATCATTGAAAATGCCGACAAATCGACTCCATCCAGCCTGTGCTATCTCCCCATCTCCATAGAATATTTGAAAATACAATTTCTCCGACATCTTTGCCTACAATGTCGAACCAAAAAAATCATCATTTCTCCATCTAACCGCGTCATGCATTACTATATAAATATTACATTATATTGTCAAATTTTTTTACTCTACTGATTTCTAACTATTTCGACATTTCCAAATTTTTTTACTCTACTAATTTCTAGTGTAGCACGGTGCCTGACGATATGTTCCTAGCCTACCATGTTTTTAAATATACTCTAAAATACTATGTATAAAACGAATGGTGATCATACTAAGAAATCCGACTATAAATAAGTAATTCGACTACCCATTTTTTCATTACGGAATTGCTACTATGTATTATTCATTTGTCCTAATCTTAAAACCTGTATATATACATGATATATCGTACTTCCTATAATTTTTACGTCACAATTTTCGAAACATTGCCCACGTAACATATGGCTAACCTACCATGTTAATTTAATAATATTAAATTTCTACACAATCCTACGGCTAACCTACCATGTCTAATATTTCCATTACATGGAATCTCAATATTTCTGAGTACTACACAATCCTAATATTTTCAAACACTAAAAACTACATTCATTTCTAAATATTACCTAAAAAAACCACCACATAAAATTAAAACTAAATATTATACAACTCTACAATTTCTAAATACTAGACAATCCTAAATACAACATTATATTTCTAAATATTACATATAAAATTTCTACATACTACATTAATGATTCTCTAAATTTCTAAATACTACATTTCTACATTTCTAAATATTACACAATACTAAAATTTCAAAAAATATTACACATAAAATATATGGACTTACCTTCACAAAAACGCCGAATATTTTTTCCCTCTCTTTTTTCCCTCTCTTTTCTTCCTCTCTCTCTTTTTCCCCCCTCTCCTTCCTCTTCTCTTCTTTCTCCTTTGGTTGCTTTGCTTTCGCTTCGCTTTCGTGGCCAAAATGAACACAAATGCTCGTGGCAAGACGCACTAAGAGCCACTGATCGCCCCCGGTTGGGGCGATCGCCCTTGACTTCGGCGACGGCCAGTCAAAAGCCGCCACGTCGCGTGGCCCGAGCGGCTCCCCCGAACAGCCGCTCAAAGAGCCGTTACCGACCGTTAATCCGGCCCACCCATCGCCCCAGTACCGGGCGATCGCCCCTTACTGGGGCGAACAGAGGGTATTTTTCGAATTTTTTCGTTCGGCCGATTAGTTTTGAAAAAAAGATTTAAAATAAATATTAAATAAAAAAATTCCATAAGGAGTTTGACTTGAACATGCGGAACCACGAGTTTTTTTTTGTTTGCAAAACAGACGGTGGGAAGACCTAAACGTATTTTTTGAATTTTCAAAGGGTTTTTTTGTGAAAGAGCCGATGAGGGCTTGCCTCCTCTACAATCCCCACAGGTATAGAACTACAAACGAACTGAGCTCAAGCGAGCTTGGGCTAGGCTTGAGTTCGGCTTGCTTCATATTCAAGTAGGCTCGAGCTTGGCTCGAGTAAACTCGGTAATAATAAACAATTCAATACGAACTATTTTTCAACAGTAAAAAAATGCTCGAGCTCGAGTTCGGCTCAAGCAAGCTCGATAGAAATTAATATATAGTAATATTTAATAAATAATTTGTAAATTTACCAATTCAAACTCGGCTTAGTGAAGCTCGCGAGCTTGAGATAAAGCTTGAATTTAGCTCGTTTAGAGCTCGGACCAAGGCTATCGAGCTCGAGTTTTTTTTTCCAGCCCTAATAGGTAGTATGCGCACCAGCAGTTTCGCTGTTAGCGCTAGCTACCTACAGTTTCGTGGCTCATCTTTGGCAGCAACTGGTCCAAAGTCCATGGCAGGTCAAGAACTGTTCAAAGCTTCGGGCCAACGGAAAAAGTCTCCCCTGACCAGATTTTTTCAACTGCCTACGACTTAAGTAGCAAATTAAGATGCATGCGGTTTTTTTTCTTTATGACAAGAACAGGAAATTATCCAGTCATTGATTTGATGGTATGTGTGATTAATTAATTAGCTAGCATTAGAAGACAGCTTAAATTTGCACCTAATCCGTCCCAGTCATATATACGAAGGAGTCTTGGAGAATGGATGGCTGGTTTCAAATGCCTGACCTTCTAGAGGCTGCAGAGTTTACTTCACATGCTAGTACTAATTGGTTGTTCATGTCTTGCAGGAATCCTATCTTTTGCACTGAATTCTGGAATGGGCATTCTTCCTTTTTTAACCGATCGAGTGGGGGCTGGGGGCAGTTGAGCCAGCCGTATTTGATTTTGCTGGGTGAATGGACTGTGGAGAGAATGAGCATGATATGTCATTGTTGTCTAGCCAGGTGATGGATGATTTAGATTGATCACAGAGAATTAAACTTCTTTAGCTGTTTTGAATGACGAGAAACGGTGAAGCATGGTTTTGGCCGTGAAGATGAAATGTTCAACTCCTTGTAAATGAATATACTAAGCTCCAATAGTGTTACAAACAAAGCTTCAACACGCCAGGTTGAAGTTATTGGTGTTCTAGAGAAACAATGACCATGACGAAACAGCCAAACAGCCCACTGTAACAATTGCTCGGACAGGTTTAGACATCACAGTTCAAGCCACAGATCCGAAAGAATCCAGCCCATTATCTAGTAGTAGGCATCCAGACCGGCCCACCATCTATTATTAACCAAAGGCTTTTCTTGTGATGAGAATGTCTCAATTTATAGTCTGCAGTTGATCCATACATTGTATCCCTGTACACAAATTGAAATTGGCTTCTCCAATAACCTGGTGGAGAAGGGCTTCATTTTTTGGTACAAAAGGACACGCTTTCCTTGAGAAACCAATCCCTGTTTGCGAGAGTATGTTTAGGAAAGCTATAGCTTTTCTAAAAAGCTATTTTTTAGCTTTTTAGGTTGAAAAATGTCTGTAATTTTTTATAAGAGACCGTTTGACAAATAGCTAATTTTCCTAAACAATAAGCTACAAAAGTAGGTTCAACTCAATTTTCAGCTTTGTTTTTTTACTAGATATGTATGGTTTCTAGCTTATCCTAAAAACTACTTAAAAATTGAGTTGTTTGTAGGATTTATTAGTTTTTCAAAAGCTAAAGTTGGCTTAGGCCCTATTTGGGACAGGTTCTGATTGTGCAAATTCTAGATTTTTCAAGAATCGGGTGGGTGACAGTTTTTTATTCTCCAAGAATAAAAAGTTTCTCCCACAATCAGAAACAAATTTGTATACAAAATTAAAAGTTATCACTCATCTGATTCTTAGAGAATCCAGAATCTATATAATCAGAAACTATCTCAAATAGAGCCTTAACATTATGGTGTCTTAAAGGCAAGAAAAGCTCCCTAAACAAGATCGTAACTTTTAGGCAAAAATTGCTCCGTGCTCCCTTGATTCTTTCAAAGAAATTAACTTCTATCCTGTAGGGTGCAATCATACCATGGGTTCGGTACCATGGTTCTGCACCCGTCGGGTTCGGTTCGGTCCTATTTTTTGCCGTGGGTTTATCGGCCGGCACCAAGATTCGGTCGGATTCGGTTTAGAAATTACCCACTGATACCATGCGGGTCCGAAAAGCCCTCTAGTGTCGTTCCCAAATGGGCCAAATCGCAAGTTCCCAAATGGGCCAAGTCCGGCAGGAAATGAGGCAAAGGCAAACAATCCCTAACCCTAATCCCCCCAGCATTCCCCCCACCCCCAGACGCCAGACGGGTCATGGGAGACGACGGCCAGACCCCAATCCCTCACCCTCCCGTCTCCAGATGTGGTCGCCGCTCCCGGCTCCCCTCCCGTCGGCCGTCCCCCTCCCTCACCCCATCTCTGGTCTCCAGCTCTGGCTGCCGCTCCCTCCCGTCGGCAACTCGTGATCCCCTCCTCACCTCTGCCGTCTCCAAGCTGGCCGTCGCTCCTCGACCCCTCCCGTCGGCCGTCCCCTCCCTCACCCGTGAGCGATCTCCACTGTGGCCGCCGATCCGCGATCCCCTCCGTCGGCCGTCCCCTCCGTCGGTCTCCAGTGTGGCACGATCTCCGGCTCTGTCCGGCGCCCAAGTGGTTGCTCTCCGCGACGCCGCCCTACTCCCCATCTCTCCACCACCGCCAGATGGTCTCCGCCCACCTACTCTGCTTGCTCTCGGCGATCGCCCTCGCCCCACACCGATCGGCCATCATCACAGATCGCCCCACACCCCCACTCCACCGACGGTCACGGTACAATGAACTATCTTTTCTCTTTTTGCTAGGTTGATCTTGATATGGAGCAATTGTAGTGATTATGTGTGGATTAGGATTCTTGGATTGAGTGCTTATATCATGCGTAATTAGTGGCTCGGTGCTTATATCATGCTTATATTCATACCGATGAACATTGTCAATGCTCTCTGTATCCATACTTCCATAGAACATTGTCAATGCTTATTCATCAATACTTATATTCATACTTCCAAAGAACATTGTCGATGCTTATTCGAATCGTCATTGCGTGCTAGTCATGCTGTGTTTGGTCATTTGTTATCAGATAAACCCGTTGCAATTGCCGTCGGGTTAAGGTTCAGTATAGATATTTACCCGATATGTCATTCGGGTTTGGGTCGGGTTTTTCGTTTCGGGTTTTTTTTCGGATCGGGTTTTATAAAACCCGCACCCGACCCGACCCGTTGCCATCCCTAATCCCGGGTATACTCTCTCAGTTGATAAATATAAGATATATTTTGACTTTTGCACTATGATTAAAATTGTGATTAAATTGAGAAAGATATGAGTAAAATAAGAGATGGTACTTTGTGTGGGTGTTAATAAATAATACACCTATTACGCAGTGAAGAAAGGCCGCACGGCCAGGGCACCCACGTGTTGCGTGGTCTTTTTGCGAAAAAGCCCTCCGGAGATTCTGTAATTACGTTTAGGTCCTTTGTGATTTTTTGTGAGAGCAAGATTTTTTCCGTTCGTCGCGTTTAGGTCCCTGGCACGCCGTTTTATGAAAAAATCCTCGGTTAGATTCGAAATCGTGAACAAGCCCTTTTCTAATTTTTCATAATAGCAGACAGGTCCAAAAACGTAGCAAACAGGTCCCTGCTTCTTACGTTCAGATCCTTTCTCCTTTTTTCCCGGAAAAAATGTTTTCGCCACCAAAAAAACCCGAAAAAAATGTTTTCGCCACCCAAAAAAACCGGAAAAAATGTCTTCGTCGCTAAAAAAACACAGATTCGTCGAAGGAAAAAATGTTTTCGTCACCGAAAAAACCCAAAAAAATATTTTCGCCGCCCAAAAAACCCGGAAAAAATGTCTTCGTCGCTAAAAAAACACAGATTCGTCGAAGGCTTATAGCAACTTATGGATTTGCCAACGGGTCCGTTTTTCCCAGAAAAAATGTTTTCAAATCATAAAAAAACCCTAAAAATGTTTTCACCACCCAAAAAACCCGAAAGAAATGTCTTCGTCACCAAAAAAATATAGATTCGTCGAAGATTTATACCAACTTATTGATTTGCCAATGGGTCATAGCCGCGGTTTTTTTTAAAAAATATAGATTAGTTCAAAGATTTAGAGCAATCATAAATTCGCCGACGGGTCCAAACGACCCATTTTTTTTAAAAAAAACACAAAAAACCAAAAAACGAAAAAACCAGATTCGTCGAAGGTTCGATTTTCCATCTCGATCTCTGATATATTTTTAAACATGTATTATTACTCGCAAATTCACCGATGGCTCCTAGCCAGCCAAATTTTTTTTAAAAAAATGCTACCGAGAAAAATGTAATTTCGATCTTTGTTGAAAAATTTGGATCAGATTTTTTCGCCGGGCGCGGCATCGCGCGCCATTCTACCTAGTAATACATATAGTTGAGAGAGAATAAACAAGGATATAGTAGAAAATGCTCATTAAATAAGTCTTATATTTCCAAACAAAATCATAAAAACTATAGCCTTTATATTTATCAACTGTGGGAGTGAAATATCTAATATATAATGTTGCCAAGGATTGCCGCCTCCTCAGGGGGTCCACGTGTCGGCCCCCTGGGGAGGCCCCCCGGAAAATTCTAAATCGCATTTAGGTTCTTTTTGAAAAATTAAAAATCGCGTTTAGGTCCTTTCGGCAGTTGTTAAAGTAAAATAGACCCGAAAATTTTTGGAAATTACGTTTAGATCCCTACACGCGGTTTATAACTGAATTGAAAATCGCGTTTAGGTCCTTTCATCATTTTTTTTGTTTAGGTCATTTCCGAAAAAAAATAGAAATCGCGTTTAAGTCCTTTCGGCAGTTTTTAAAAGTAAAATAGACCCGAAAAAATTAAAAAATTACGTTTAGATCCCTACACGCGGTTTATAGTTGAATTGTAAATCGCGTTTGGGTCCTTTTGTCGATTTTTTTATTAAACCCGAAAAAAAGAAATTATCGTGCCAGATTTTTTCCCCTCACAGCGCGCCATCGCGCGCAACCCCAGATTTTTCCCCTCACGGCGCGGCATGCCGCGCAATCCAACCTAGTATTGTTTAAAATCCATCTTCCAACTATCAACGTCACGTAGAAGTAACCCTCCGCCCGATACAAATACTATGCCAGTTGACATGCACTTTACTAATGCAATTGTTGATGCTTCCCCTGTCCATAGCTCCAGTCATGTTTCAGACTTCTACGTGGCTTTAAATTAAGATAAAATTGGCTACATGACACCTAAATTTTGTGGCTTTTGTTCTAGGACACCGATTTTTTATGTCTTCGTTGAAAAACATTAAACCTTGGTGGCTCTTTATGGTAGGATATTTTGACCATTAGAATATAATATACAGATGAGAGAGAGAGAGAGGAGAGAGAAGGTGTCTGAAAAGTTTTGTTTTAGGTATGACATCTTTCTCCTCTCTCTACCTCCTCGTATTCTCGTCTTTTTGGCTGAGCCTCGAGCTCCTCTCGCACCGCCATCCTTGCTGGCGAGCTCCCATGCTAGTCCAAAAAATTCCAAGGGTTCAAGGGCAAATTAGACATTGCACCCACCTTCTGTCCTCTCTCATCGGATATTATATCTCTACTAATTCTAATTAGGAGTTAGTGGTGGTACGTCCGTTCTCCACCCTCACACTGACACATGCGCACACCTGCGTGGTTGAGTGAGAAGAGAGCAGTGATCACCCCGGTAGATTGAATTAGATCATCCCATCGTGAGAGGTAAATGAATATGTATAACTCATTTATTGCTTTCCTTTTCTCTCATTAATTTGGTATTCGAATCAGCGGTGGTTGCTCTCAGTGCTTTTCGCATTGGATTGATTGATTCCTTCCGAAGAAATTAGAGTTTCGATTCATATAGTTGAGTTTCTCACCTCTTTCTCTTTTATTACCTTGCTTATTCGAAGATTTCTTAATCTGGATTCCATAGATATCTTAGATATCTTCTCGATTGCTAAATCTATATAACCCCAACACTTCTTGCCTCTCCTACAGATGTGTTAAGCTTATCCATTGAGCTGAGGTAATGGGCGACTTTCTTGATCTCGTCGATGCAGCGTAGGGGCAGGTCACCGGTGGTGGGCGACGAGATAGGCTAGCGGCACTGTTGGAGCTCGCCGCGGCGGATGATGTCAATAGGTAAGGGAGACGCTCGCGGGGGAAGACGAGGAGGCGGTGGAGCTGGTTGATAGGGTGGGGTTATGGTATGACCAGAGCAAGGTATACGAGCCACGCACGCCGCTGATGATGGCAGTCACATATGGATGATGTTTATCTCTTCAATGCCTTTGCGCTCATGAAGCAGTAAGTGATGCTTCTTTCAATTGATCGATCTCGAATTATGGTGTTACAAATTTACAATCCCAAGTGATGTGATGTTATTATTTAAATTTGTGAAATTAAAGATAATTTTAATTTCGAGTTTGTAAACAAGTACTTGAAATTTGTATGTTTCGATGAATTAATTTAAACAATTAACCATTGCACATTCAGAGTTAATATTATTATTCAGATAAGGTTAGCACTCTTTGCAAATAATTTTTTATCGTAAATTAAGTTTCTGTTGCATCGTACGGGCATATGGCTAGCCTACGATAAAGAGGCATTAAAGTTTATTGTCTGTCAGTAAAGAAAAGAATCAGCATTTTAGAGCAAATGCTAAAAAAAAGTGTTTTATAACTAATTTTGCCTTAATTAGAAGATGAGGGCACGTCTTGTGATCTCAACCACTGTATCCAAGTGCTTCGCCAGTCGCCACCAATTTACACGATCTTTCGCGCATGTTTACCTCAGCGTTGGCATCCAGCCCGGGGAATGGTAGGGCAGACGAACGAAATGAATTTTCCGTTAGTACCTACTACCTAGTATATCTTTCAAGAGCACTTGTGCGTTAATCTGGCAACCTTGGAGCGCTGGACAGTGGACACTTCACTTCCTATGGATGTGATCGAAACTCGATGCTACTGGGTTGAACTCATTTTAGATCTATCGCTATTTGGATTAGATCTAAATTAGATTGGACCAAGTTTGGACTTTATATTTTTCTACTAAATCTCTCACCATCAACCAAGTAAATCAATTGATATTATAATGCTTTCTTTTTTATTTTACATACTTAGCATAATACTTTATGTTCTAACTTTTAACATCGGTTTTCAGTAAGTGAGATATGTAATTATAGATCTAATTTTATTACTTAAGTATTACACAGTAATCTATCAACTCATCAAATAAACAATTTGTCTGGATAAGTCCAAATTGAGGCATAGACTTTTATTTGGGTCTAAATTAGGCTTAGACCTTACTTTTTTGAATTAGATTGGATACAAATCTATGAAAAAAATATTAGTATTAAATCAGATCTGTGCTAAGCTTACATCCATTAGCAACCTTAGATGGAACAGACGGAAGAAACTAAGCACGTCAGCAGTCATTCACATCCACGCCTCCGGTGTCTCGTGTCCGTTTAACACCAATAACCACAGGCTTGCCGGCAGCCGGCCCATTTTTTCCCATCTGTTGGACGCAGGAGGCGTCGTGGCCACATGGCTGCAGGTTCAGGTAACCAAGAGTCCGCGAAGGCGAAACCCTGAAAAGAAAAGAAAAAAAAACTCCCGCTGGCCGCCGCGATCGCAACCGTTGTGAATTTGACAGGCTGCCGAAATTTTTGCACGCTTCGGAGAAGCTTTTAGCGGCGGCGCCGAAAGAAACGCGCGCCGTCCGCGAAGTCCAAGCTCAGTGCTGGACTGTTTCCATCCACGCGCGCGGCGCGCCTTGTTAGTCGTTTAAGACCTAGCAGAACAAACAAAAAAGACTGGAGGTGCGGGGAATCGAACCCCGTGCCTCTCGCATGCGAAGCGAGCGCTCTACCATATGAGCTACACCCCCTCACCGGATGATCGGCTCAATAAAATACTTACTAGATGCAGGGGCGGAGCCAGGATTTAAACATGGAGAGGACTAGGCCTGGGCATTCGGTTTAACCGAAAAATTCGGTTTCGGTTTTCGGTTTATTTGAAAATTCGGTTATTTTAAAACTAAAACCGAATTATGTTTGAAAATTTCGGTAACCGATAATTCGGTATCGGTTTCGGTTTTAACCGAATTAACCGAACTTGGCTAGCACACAGAATAAACAGTAGAATGTATAATTGAATGAACAAATATCCAAATCCAACATGCGTGCTGTTTTCTAAGCAGCCAACATATAACAACACTACAATAGAATGAACATATTACAATCAAATAATATGAGGGACATGAGGGCTCGAGTCGCTAACTTGCTTCGCTATCTATCCACTTGGGTCGCGCATCGAACAAGGATTCGGCCTATGTCACGGTAGTTCGGTTAGTTCGGTTAACCGAGGGTTAAAACCGAATTAACCAAAAAAACTTCTGTTATTCCATACCTAATCAATCAACAACCTAATAATTAGGTTTGCTTTTTTCGCTTGGTTCGGTTTTAACGGTTTCGGTTTTCGATTTATTTGCCCAGCCCTAGAGAGGACCAATTGGATACCAAAAAATATTATAGCGATATATATAGTTTTCATTGTTTTTCTATGAATAAGAGAAGTCACATCTCACATCTGTATTAATTTAAATTTAACTTTACGACTACCAAGAAGATCATACAAATCAATAAGTTCCTCGGAAGTGATCTTTGCAGCTAGTTCCTTCTCAATATAGACTATTAGGCAATGTCGAAGAAAATCATCTCCCATTTTATTTCGAAGGCGGGTCTTGACAAGTTTCATAGCTGAAAAAGCTCGCTCGGTAGTTGCAGTTGACACTGGAAGAGTGATGACTAATCGCAGCAACTTGTCAACCATTGGATAAATAGAAGCTTTCCATATTTTAGCTAGTTCATGTGTCAAATCAGCGAGAGATGGTAAACATTGTAATTGTAGGTCTGGATGGTTGCATGCATCAAGTTGAAAATGTGGTAGTTGATATTCCAATTGAGCTCTTTCTTAACTAGGAAAATCTGTGGGATAGAACTTATCCACCAAAGTGCATATCTTTAACATGTCAAATGTATCTCGTCTTGGATCCAAGGATGCACAAAGGGTTAGAAGCTCTGTCGCTTGAGAACTAAAACGATCATTCAACTCAACCAATTGTTGATCTATTGCAACATTGAATACATCTATATTGTAATGATGTAACGTTGTAGTGTTATCATGCTTATTGCAAGATGATTTGGTCACATCAACAAACCTACAAAGTGCATTTAAATTAAATATTTAGAAAGGGTACCTTATATTATAATAGTATAATTCAAACATGAATTTATGATGTAATGTATATTCGAAATTCAATATTTGGAGAGGGTAACATACCTGTGATTCATATCAGGGATCTCAATCTCATGTTTCACACAAAAACATTTAACTTCTTCCAAAAGAGGTTCCCAACCATTTTGCCTTAACCCACTGAGGCTAGATGTGACAAGATGCATCACAGCGTGCTAAGATTGAAGTACGCACATATACACATCATTTTAAAAGACACCGTCTTCGTCGATTAGTCCATTGTCTATATCAAATATCGGAATACAATTCAACCGCAGACATGCTTGTGATTGAAGACCCGCATCAATTTAGTGGCAATAATTGATATATATGCATATAACTTTGTCTCTCTACCCTTGATTAATGTTGGGCCTTTCATTCAAAGTTAAGATACCGGGTCTTCGTTGGGGGGTGCCAGGCCCCTGCCAGCCCCCCTCTCTCCGCCACTGACTAGATGTAACAACGAATTGAGTAATCAATCCAAACAGCATACTCCCTCTCCCTCTGACCACAAATATACATCATTTTGGAATCCGTGTAATCAAACTTTTAAAAGTTTAGCTATCAATATATTTTTAAATATTTATATTGGATATATAAAAAACAGATTTATCTCAAAAGGTATTTTCATAATATTATAATTTTATTGAGTTCTATGAATATATTACAATAGAAATTAGTGGCTAAAGTGGTGTTTTGGAAACTATATCAGTGCCCACAAAGACATGTATTTGCGACCGCTACACAAGGCTGTAAGCTCTAAGTTAGTTAAGGGTTGTTTGGTTCTAAGCCTATGCCAGAAATTGGGTTACCAACGTTGGCAATTTTGACTAAATTTGACACCCATTTGGTTTGTTACCAATATGTTACCAAACATTGGTAAGATTCTTTTTATATTTGTAGGATCGGATGGCGTCAATCAGAGGGGGGGTGAATGATTGCGCGGAAGCTAAACTCTTATTCTTAAACTTTTTGAAATACCCCAATTCAAACTCAAATTGCTTGAAGACCGGTTCACGGTTGGGAGACCAGGTTTAGAAGTCCGGGCGACCAAGAGAGCACATAGGCGACCAAGAGCACACTTGGGCGATCGGTTCAAGCACTGGCGACCAAGAGGACACTTGGCGGCGGTTTGGGCACCTGGGCGACCAGTAGGACACTTGGGCGAGCAGGTAGAGCACCTGGGCGACCAGTAGGACACTTGGGCGAGCAGGTTGGGCGACCACGTGAACAGTTGGGCGACCACACGCACAGTCTGGGCGAGCAGACCGATATACATCTACTAAAATAGAAATTCCTGAAGATCCAGCCGTTGGATTGATATGAAATTTGAACTGTAGAAACTAGACTTAATTCCGCAGCCAACACAAAAAGAATCAGGTCGATCGGATCTACGGATCTAAATTTATGTCCTTCGCAAGATGACCAAATCCGGGCGACCACGCGAGCAGTCGGGCGAGCAGGACATCAATCTGGGCGACCACAAATTATAGAAGATCTAACCGTTGGATTGATACAAAATTTTAACTGTAGAAACTACATTCAATTACAAATCAAACCCAACAAGAATCAATCCGATCGGATCTACGGATCAAAAGATATTACCTTCGCAAGATGATACTTTTGCAAAGAACCGAACTCCGTGATGAACTTCGTGACTGCTGCTGCGATGAACAAAACTTCAAGTGATCGATCAACTATGTCGAAGCCAAAAGCAAATCACAACCGCAAGAAGAAGCTCTCTGGAAGATTGATTTTTATTTCATTGTCTAAAGTACTCCAACACAAGAGTACAAACCTTCAAAACTCGAACGCTTCCACCTCTCGCTATAAACAGGGACACCTCCCCTATTTATACAGCAAGAACTCACGAGATAGAATACAACTCCACTTCCAACATGGAAAGAGTTCAGATCTATCTCAACTTGACCCAACGTGGCCAAAAACAACTCTTGCACGTATGTACGGCCCTGCTCTTTGTAATTACGTGACTAACCAACCTCCATGTGCATGTTCTCTAGCTCGAACGTCCCGCATGACATCCTTGACCACCAAGACCTCGATTCCTCCTCGAACCTAGTCCCAACCTCGCCTCCTCCATGAACCTAGTTCGGTCCGTCATCGACCACGTTAAGCCCTCGAGCAACACCGCACATGAAGTAACAAACAACGCGTCCGAGCACAAGTCCACGACTTGACTCAAGATTAGTCCATGCAACCACTCACACGAGTGCATTGCATCAAGCAAAACTCCATCATGCTATCACCAGCATGATAATCATCTCAACATAGCACATGCACAAGTACCACACATGCCATAACCAAAATCACTTTACAATGCCAATTTCACCATTCAACCAATTTTTCATCACATGATCTCACAATCTCCCCCTTGATGAAAACATTGGCAACACCCTTTGGACCTGAACATTGGCATTAACCTCACAAGAAAAGATTTTAAGAAATTTCATTTTAAAACATAAAACAAAGTGATCAAAAAGCAAAGTGAAAAATCTCCACCTAAAAGGAAACCAAATTGTGTGTGAACTCCAAAATTTCCCCCTTTTGACAAGAAAACATTTCACTTCTCCCCCTGAATGTAAGCTTTCTTCTCCCCCTTTGACAATGATTTCAGTAAGGAAAAGCAAATGAGTGCCAAGACAAGAACCAATGAGCTTCCTTGATCATATAACCTTATAGATCACATAATAAGCATAATACATGAACTTAATATTATTTAACAAGTTAGGAGTGACATGCATCTCAACCTCAATTTAATCAACTATAGCCAAGTACTAAGTAAAATCTTGACGAAAAACACTCGGCCAAAAAATGAAGCAACTAACAACTCAGGGCAAGCAAGTAGTTTCAACTCCATCTAGTAGACCAAATTAATCTTGATAACAAGAATCGCATGTGGCATGCTTGAAGCATACTTCTTTTATTTTCAATGAATGGCATGCTTGAAGCATACATCTTATCTTTTAGGGAATGGCATGCTTGTAGCATACATCTTATCTTTTAGGAATGGCATGCTTGAAGCATACATCTTGAAGCTTTTGCACATTTTGATAATTTTGACAAGCTTCTTGCAGATTTGAGCCCTTTTTTTATTCCTTTTCTTTTATTGTAAACATGCAGAGTGATTAAATGGTCTATGAAAGAGTAAAGCTGAAAATACACATGCTTTATAGCCCAAATTTGTTAAGACGATTCATTATCAAGCCTATAGAAGCAAGATATCACAAGTTATTAGCTATAGACAATAAACCAAGGAATTCTCGCAATGTCACTTTTAGTTCAAGTAAAGCAATTTAGATTATCATATATAATCTCAATTACATAATATATAAAGAAATATGATAAAGTAAGCTCATTAAATAACAGACTTGGCATAAAGCTCCCCTCAAAACAAGCTCATGGAATGCACAACGCCCACCTCTCCTCTCAAAAAGGCAAATCGAGAAGCATCAAGTGGTTTTGTGAAAATATCGCAATTTGCAAATCGAAATCAACAAAATGCAACACAACATCTCCTTTTCCACATGATCTCGAAGGAAATGATAGCGAATGTCAATATGCTTGGTTCGAGAATGTTGCAATCGATTTTAGCAATATTAATAGCACTAGTGTTATCACGTAAAAGGGAACACTATCTAAGTTTAAACCAAAATCCTTTAAAGTTGATATCATCCAAAGCACTTGAGCACAACATGCGGCGGCAAGAACATATTCAGATTCAGCAGCTTGAGAGAGCAATGAAACTTGTTTTCTAGATGACCAAGCTACTAAAGATGTACCAATAAAATGACATGTTCCAGAGGTACTTTTCTGTTAATTCTACAACCCGCAAAATCAGCATCGAGAAGGCTCTAAGTGATAAACATGATGATGAAGAGTACCATAAGCCAAACTCTAAAGTGGATTGTAAATAGCGAAGAATTCGTTTTACGGCTTGTCGATGAGAAGCACGTGGGGAAGCTTGAAAACGAGCACATAAACATACCGCAAAGTGTATGTCCGGTCTTGAAGCGATGAGATAAAGAAGCGATCCAATCATGCTTCGATACTCCTTTTGGTTAACCTGGTTCTCCTTCTTCATCCGGATCCAAAGTAATTGTTGTGCCAATAGGTGTGGAAATTGGTTTGCATGATTCCATCTCAAAACGTCGGAGGAGATCTTTTGTGTACTTCGTTTGGTGAACAAAGATACCTTGCCTTGTTTGCTTGACTTGTAAACCCAGAAAGTATGTGAGCTCACCCATCATACTCATTTCAAATTCTCTGCTCATAGTGTCTGAAAACTTGGCAACCAGAGCATGAGAAGTACCACCAAAAATGATATCATCCACATAAATCTGAACAAGTAACAGATCATTGCCATGCTTGAAAGAAAACAAGGTTTTATCAACTTTGCCCATTTCAAAATCATTTTCCAGCAAATATGATTTAAGCCTATCATACCAAGCCCGAGGAGCTTGTTTTAAACCATATAAAGCTTTGGACAACTTAAAAACATGGTCTGGGTATTTCGGATTTTCAAATCCAGGAGGTTGTTTGACATAAACTTCTTCAGAGATAAAACCATTTAGAAAAGCACTTTTGACGTCCATTTGATACAATCTAAAACCTTTAGATGCAGCAAAGGCCAACAAAATTCTAATGGCTTCAAGTCTAGCAACAGGTGCAAAAGTTTCATCAAAATCAAGTCCTTCAATTTGAGAAAAACCTTGAGCAACCAATCTAGCTTTGTTTCTAACAACAACCCCATCTTGACTTTGTTTATTCTTAAAAACCCATTTAGTTCCAATGATATTCTGACCTAAAGGAGGTGGAACTAAAACCCAAACCTTATTGCGCTCAAAATTCTCAAGTTCCTCATGCATGGCATTAATCCAAGACTCATCAGATAATGCGTGACTTACATCTTGGGGTTCAAAGGATGCAACAAAAGCAGTATGAGCATATGAGTCATTAGTATTGTACCTGTTTCGAAGCACACGCACATTTAACTCACCAATCATTTGTTCAGGAGGATGTCTTCGTTGAATGTGCAATGGTGCTGAAATTTCTGAAGTTGCCTGAGGTCCAGTATCATGTGTGTTTGCTGGAAGGATTTCCGAAGATGCATGCTGATTTTCTCCCTGTGGTTGAATTGGTCAATCGAGTTGCCAACTTGATTACCACTTTCATCTTCATCTTCATCATCACTTTCTTCCAAAAGATACTTTCAGAATTGCAAGTAACTTGTGTCCCTGAAAATTCGGGTCTAGTACCAAGACTAGTCTCATCAAAAGTGACTTCACAAGTCTCAACAATTTTGTTAGTTTCTAAATTCAGCACACGGTAACCACGAGTGTGAAGAGCATAACCAAGAAACAATCCATCTGAGCATCTTGATTCAAACTTATCAAGGTTTCCATGTTTGAGAATAAAACATTTGCAACCAAAAACACGCATGTGGGAGATGCTAGAGTACGCTCAAACCAAGTTCATAAGAAGTTCTATGAAGCTTTGCTCTTAAAATACTCTATTTGAAATGTAGCAAGCAAGAGAAATAGCTTCATTTCAAAACTTCCTAGGAGTAGAATATTCATCAAGCATTGTCCTAGCCATCTCAACTAGTGTGCGATTTTTCTCTCAACAACACCATTTTGTTGAGGAACTCGAAGCGAAGAAAATTGATGCTCAATTCCATGTTCGTAATGTAAAGAGGCAAAAAGTGTGTTCTTGAATTCTCCTCCATTATCACTCCTAATTACTTTAAGTGCTTCAGCAATTCCTTGAGCAACCTTAATGCAAACTCTTGAAACAATTCAAAAGCTTCATCTTTGGTAGTCATGAAATATACCCAAGAGTACCTCGAGTAATCATCTACAATCACAAGAACATACCACTTACCTCCCGCAGATTTTACTCTTCTTTGGTCCAACCGTGTCCATATGTAGAAGTGACCGAGCATTAGTCATAACAAGCAGTAAATAGGAAAATGTGGTGGTGCAATCATTTTTCCATGTTGACAGGAGAGCAAGTCAAATTACTTGTTTTGTCATATTTTAATTCGTGCAAACCTCTGAGCAAGTTTGATTTACTAATGCGTGAAAGGTGATCAAAACCAATATGACCAAGTCTACGATGCCAAAAGTTAGATCTTTTGAAACATGAGATACAAGACATGTCATTTCGATGTTGGACATGAAAAATCACCTTTAAACAAGCGACCAATGCGAGTGATGTTGCATACTAGATTTTCAGAAACATCTAATATACGACAAGAATTTTTCTGAAATCTTACCTCAAGATCTTCATCAAGCAACTGAGAAACTGAGAGCAGATTATATTTGAGCTTGCTTACCAAAGCTACATCCTTGAGAATGAAGTTTTCATTGACTCGCACAATTCCTCTTCCAAGAATTCTTCCCTTTGAATTGTCGCCAAAAGTGATGACCTCATCACCAGAACTTTGTGTGAGGGAGGAGAACCATTTTGAATCACCAGTCATATGTCTTGAACATCCAGAATCTATGAACCATATGTTCTCCTTCCTCTTTTTCACAGTCTACACAAAAGAGGATGTCGATGTCTCAAGATCAAGTTAGATAAAAGACATTTAGGAATCCAAAGATCGAGACACACGATTTAGTAGGCACAACACGAGTATACTTGTATACAAAATCAGTTTTGCTCTCTCTCGTGTTTCTTGCAACAAAAGGTGTTCGTGATCACCTTAGGCACATAATGAGGAGTAAAGCGTGCTGTCTAAATTAGACCTAGCCTTAGCTTTTTCTTGCTTCGTTGTTTGGCTAGTTTAAAGCAAAAATCTACTAAATGTCCATCTCTACCACAATGAGTGCAAGTGTACTTAATGTAATGCTTAACTTTAGAAGTAGAAGCAACATTTGCATTCATCACAAGAGAAGATAAAATTCCAAAGAGATTAAAAACAATTTTCTTAGGCTCATTTGCAATTTCAAACTTTCCACTTTCAAGAACTTTGACAACAGTGGGAACATGTGTTTTATGATGAGCATAAGAATCAAAGCCTAAACCTTTGTTATGAGTGCTGACTTTTGATTGATCCAAAATCATGTTTAGGTTTTTCTTTCCTTTAGTGAAACGTTCTAACGATTTTTCCAAGTAATCAACCTTTCTAGACAAGGTTAAACAATTGTTACAGGGAACGTCCACTATTCCTTTCTGTTTTCGACAATTTGAGCAGGAAAGAACCTCATGAGTAAGCATAGCATCTGTTATTTGAGAAACTCTAGCATTTGCATCATGTAACTTCAATTCCAGTATGGAGCATTTTGAACAAGAAGTTGAATCATGCAGTTCAATGGTTGAACAGCTAGCACTTTTCATTTGTTTCTCATTTTCCCTATCTTGCTTTAACAGAGAAGCATATTCTTTCCTAAGTGAAACAAGCTCATTGTGAATTAACTCACATGACTTACAGCATCATCATCGAATCAAAGATCTAAGCCTTGCAATTTCGAATTAGAACTATCAATTTCTAGATCTTTTTCTTTAAAAGCCTTCTTAGATTTTTTAAGTTCGAAGCTAATTTAACCATAGCATACTCAAGTTCATCATAAGAGGGTCCTACCTCATCAAAATCGTAATCATCGTCACCATCCCTTTTAGCCATGAAGCACATGCCGCTGAAGTCATCATCAAGATCTCCTTCTTGTCCCGTGGCTCATTGTCACTCTCAAAGTCCACATCACTAAGATCACACTCCTCCAAGACAGCCTAAGACTTTCTTAGCGACTTTTTCAAAATTGGAACGCCTAGGAGTAGTACGTCTTAAGTCAAAGTTGTCGGTTCCTTTCTTCCTTCTTTTTCATCTTGGGACAATTTGCTTTGATATGCCCGGAAGACCACACTCAAAGCAGTTGAAAGACCTCAAGTAGTGCCTCCACGCCTCCTCATCCTCACATTGTTGAGTGCTTTGACAACAAGTGAAGAAATGAGTACAAGATCTTCTTCGTGAGCATCTCAAACTGCTCATCCGAAAAAGAAGCCAATGCGCATAAGGAAACAAAAGATGGTAATCCAGACGAAGTGCTGGGGTTAGCAACAAGTGCATGTGTAGAGGACTTATCATCTCTAGGTGACTAAGAATCCATCTCATAGGTTTTCAACCTAGAATCACTACTACAGAAAACTTCATCACGCATTTGTTCATAACGTTATCGAGACGGTTTTGTGAACCGTCAAGAATAATAAGTCTGTGATGAAGGAGATCATCGAGACGGTTCTATACCCGCTCGAGAAAATATATATCACGACGGTTGTATTAATAAACCGCTCAGGAAATTTAGTTATCACAACGCTTTCATTTGCAACCGCTCAGGATAATTAAATATCACTGCACGGTTTCAAATAAGAACCGCTCGTGATATTAACTTATCACAGCGGTTTCCAATGAGAACCGCTCGTGATATGAATTATCACGACGGTTCCAAATTATAACCGTCAGGATGATGACCTTTTTCCACACCCCTGTGAGAACCTCCATTAGTTATGGTGTGTTGAAATTTCCATCTATAACCAAGGTGATATCTTCCGCTGCACTAACCGCCCATCGCTTCCCGCCGCCTCTTTTCTCCATTCAAGTCGGTGTTCCAAAGTCCTTCCGCAAGGAAGACCCGACTTGCAATCACATTTGTTCAATCTTTAATTACCCTACCTAAAGTAATCTATCAAGTACATCTACAATTTTTACCAAAGTACCATGTTCGATCTCCCACCGCGGCACGACGGTGACGCCAAGACAAGAGCATGCCGCTCGGCCGCTTCAAGACCGTGGCACTACGGTGACTTCGCAAAGCCACTTCAGATGGCATGAAGCAAATCACACATCGTAGTGTGTCCGGCTCGATGGAGAAGACCGTGGTTGCCGCCGCCATGCCGCCACGGCTCTTGGTTGATTTATTAGTCGAGTTCCATCAACATTATCGTAAGAACGGAGAAAATCGCTACAAATGTTTATATTTTAAGTCTATCTTGATCGACAAACTGCTGCCTCAATGCATATAGGAAGTGCGATATTCAATTATAACATCTATAACTCCATCGTGTCTCGTAATATTGATGCAGAATACCTAAGTAGATGGAAATTTCAACAACAAACCATAAATAATGGAGGTTCTCACGAGGGTGTAGGAAAACATCTAGTTCCAACAAGCAAGACATTGTTAAGTTGTTGCATTCAAGATGAGCAAATATGTATTAAGGATAATATCATGTGACAATACAATGAATCGCATAAACAAGAATAACCGCAAGTTTTTGACATATTTTCCGAATTAATGAATACCATTTGACAATTGTACAACTCAGAACTTATAAGGCTGCGTGGAACGCGCTTTTTTATGTATTACTTGAAGGTGAAGAAACAAACTCTCCTCTAATGTTGCTCAAATCGGCCCGACTCAACGCAGCTTTTATCTCAGACATACTTTCTTTAGCGGCGATGGTTTGCATGTTGTAGCAAACATAAAATCCACATAGGTTATTTCCTGACCTTGCTGGTGGCATCGCAAATAAAACCTACGGTTAGTTCTAGAGTCACCAATACGAGGTTTGATATAGAATTGTTGTGTATAGCGGATACCGAAAGTTCAAATCATGTTGTAGTTTAGTCCAATCTTTCACGTGTTTGAACGCTTCTACAAGATTGCAAAAGGTTAGCCTAAGCCATTCCAATAGCAATATAAACTCGAACAACTTACACGACCATGTACGAGGGAAACGTGATTACCGGTGAGTAATTTTGCGATAGGTACCAAGTCGTGGTTTCCGCCACGTCCGGAATCAAGGTACTTAACCCGTTTGTGGTCGGTTCAACTACAATGAGAACCCAAAGGATACCTACATGTATATCACAATGGACAATGAACAAAACAGAGTTGTGTGCACAAGATGCACCAAAGTATAGCATGTGGTAGCACTTACCCCGGGTTATGGGGTATAAGTATGAATTCTTTATCCTTTTGTGCTAGCAATGCCTCTATCACGATTTCTCGACCATGTTTATATCATCATCCATTGTTTGCTTTGAGACTATATGTGGGTCGAGGAAACCGATCGATAGTTTCTTCTTTGTCGCTTGTTGCATGTATCTATATATACAAAGGCGGATTATATATATATTGGAGGACATTTATCACTATTAGATCGAATGTAGACTGTGATAGCACACACTTACAAGGTCCAAGATCTTATGAGTGCGGCGTCGATGGCGCCGAGGTTGTAGAGATGGAACAAGTCCGTAAAATCGACCGTGAAGAAGCCCCTCACGAGTCGTTGAATAGATGTTCATACTTGAACTTAACGCCGATACTTGTTGTACGCTCACGCCCGCTTTCCAAATTCTTGGAGATACCACTTATGCAATTGTTGGCAAGGTATACTATGAAGTTATGCTGCCTTTCGTTAGTAACGGCTCCTAGCTTGTATTGTTTAGCCAACTCGGCAGATGAATAGTCAACTTGTTCTTGCCGCTTCTTTCTTCTTTTTGCCCTTGCCTTTCTTTGTTTTGTATGAACCCTTCACGGAGAGGAATGGGTAGGAAAGAGGTCAACATTGTGTATATCAAGTGGAGTCTCGCTTACGATCGCCGATTTGGTAGCCAACCGATCGACGGCGATACAATAGGCGAATCGATCGTCGCGGTTGTTGCATGACGAAGGCGACCAGGAGATGTCATTGCTAGGCCATTGGATGAATGTGCCAATGGCATCCCCAAGTTTCACGATCTCATCGCTTACGGCTTCAGAGATCGACAATTTTGAAACTATCAAACACCCCGTCCACATTGACCTTGGTGAAACCCGCGCTATGATGGTACTGCACCATGGTCCCTTTGGGGATGGATACGCCATGCCCCAAGCAAATTGCCGAGGAACGGTGCCATTGCTAATTCTCACTTGGAGATTGCACTGCGTGGCACTTTAATGTCACATACTGAGATAAGTCCCGCTATGTTCATCTTGGTCACTTGAGGAACGGATGCACACCGCTTCTACTGGCGAAGGGGTGACTTGCGGACATACTGGGGCTTGTGAAGTATTTTTTCTTGATTGGTGAGCCTTTCCTCGAGGATTCAGATCCTTTCATGAAATTCTTCTCTCGCCTCCCTCAACTCTTCTCTCAACTCTCCTCTCAACTTGTCCTCCAAATTCTTTATAAGATTTGACTCGCTCGGCTCTAGTTCTCTTCTTATTTCGGATATGTGGAAGTCGTCTGGGAATCCAGCTTTTCCATGGAACAAAAACCCTTTGCCTCTTGTACGACCGTGGTGTTCCTTGTTTCCCAAGGCTATGGACGGTGCATCTTTCTCTCTCGTCGGGAAAAAGAGCCATCGCACGATTGTGTACTCAACGCCACCGCAAGATCCGGACAAGTTATTTCACTTATGAAGTCATGGACTAATTACGAAAATTGGTAGTTCGATTTATATATTACGGCGCTGGCGCACTTCCTCGTCCGCTGGGTTTACGAAGAGACGGCTTGCGGAGGACGGGCATCCGACCGCTCGCTTCTTAGCCGCCTCGCACGCTCATCTGTGATCGGCGGAAATGGCGCGATACCCTCCTCGCCCTCCCTGTGCCATTGCTCTCTCTTCCCGCCAGAGCGCAGCGTCTGAAGTCTGTGGGGTGAGTGTTCCTTGCTTGCAAGGCCTTGTTTGTTTCAATCGCGGACGCACGAATTCGCCTCGTGGTCTTCATCCCAACAAAACGCCCACGTGTCCTCATCAATGAACCCATACTTCGAGTATGGAACCAGATCCTTCTTGACGTAGTCTACGAAAGCGATGCTTAAAGGTCTTCCATGCCTTTCTCGCCGCTAGCAAAGGCATACCGTCGCACTAGGGGAGCGGATTCTTCCGAATGTTGAATGATGAAAAATTTCCGCTAGCAAGGCATTGCGAGCCTCAATAGTCACCAACCTCCGTGAAGATAGCGTGATCGAACCCGCTCGACCTACTATCCCACACATATTCAAATGCATTCGCCGCCTTTTTTGGCTTTCTAGGGCCCCATCATCCGGATCGATCTCTGTAATGGTATATCGGTCTGTTGGCCTTTTGTTTGGTCCTCTTGCGTAGCAGGTCGATCCTTCTTTTGAGGCCACATCATGTCCTTCGATTTATGGATTAGAGGACTACATCTTCTTTACAAGTTAAAATAGTTTCAAAGTAACTAAAAGTGAAGAACAAATAGAATCACATTAGAGTGAATGAGTTTGTTATACTTGCATCTAAAAGAACTAGCCTAAATGGCTTGTTATTAGCCTTTTCAAAGAACTAGCCTAGATGGCTTGTTATTAGCCTTTTAAAAGAACTAGCCTAGATGGCTTGTTATTAGCCTTCTAGCAAAAGAAGCGAACTAGGAGGTTGCCGAACTTAATAAAAATTTCGGAAGACTCTCCCTAAAACTAGGACATCCACACAATGCACAAGCGTAAAAATACATATGGATTCAACCATTTGACAGCTAATGTAATAATTGAATGTAAGCTCAGATCTCACATATGAACATGTACAGATATTACGAATAAAGCAATTAGCATAAAGCTCATATTGATTGTTTGAATGTTCTCAGATGTCGGGTTGCCTTAAAGGCCCTCCTCGCCACAATGGACAAGTAATAGACTAGATTGTGACAACTTTATCTCAATAATGATTTAATACTTGACAAAGTTAAGTATAAATCTACTCAATTGGTTATCTTATATGCATATTCACTAACTAAGCATATAAAGACAGTTTGCAATAGAGCTAATCAAATATATATATATATATATATTTTAGATCAAAAGGTTTCCCTGTTTTATTCGGGACCATGTACAACCACAAAGACCATCTCACATATGAACATGTACAACCACAAAGACCATCGCTCCTATCCAACCGTAACAAAGACATTTTAACTAGTTATTGCCATCGTGCTCTAAACAACCGTAAAACAAACATCATCGCCAACTCACACTAATCAAATATATATATATATGAAAGTGAAATTGATCGCTAAGATTTGTTGTCACAATTAGTCTATTCCATCCCCTAAATCATCATCAACATTAAGCCCACACGCAAGGTCCCTAAGCCGCAGACGACCGCCCTTTGCAAGTCCGAGAATAATCACGAAAGTGTCCCGTAACTCACTAACTAGCGAGCAACACCGAAAAATAGAGCAAATGGCCAGCAAAGGCCTCCAGACGAGAACGGCCTCTAGCTCGATGGCTAGTCCCCGTAAATACTCACGGTTGAAGCCCTAACCGGAGGACGCCGAGGGGAGGAGGCCGCGGCGGGAGGACGCCGAGGGGAGGACGCCAGCCGGGAGGACGCCGAGGCCGGGAGGACGCCGAGGGGATCGAGGACGCCGAGGTCGGGAGGACGCCGAGGCGGGAGGACGCCGAGGCCGGGGACGCCGGGAGGGGAGGACGCCGAGGCCGGGACGCCGGGGGGAGGACGCCGAGGCCGGGACGCCGGGAGGGGAGGACGCCGGGGGAGGCCGCCATGAGGCAAAACGCCTCAAAGGTTTAGGGTTTGGCGCAAGTGAATGAGATCTGCAAGGGAGATATATAGAAGAAATAACATCACGATTTGTTCTATAATATAACGGTTCAGATGACATATCACGACGGTTCTATAATAGAACATGCAGGATGTTTAGATTATACGACGGTTCTATAATAGAACCGCTCAGGATGTTGGTGACATCACGACGGTTCTATAATAGAACCGCTCTCGATGTTGAGATATCACGACGGTTAGGTAACATAACTGCTCAGGACAAATAACATCCTGCATCGTTATGTTAAAGAACCGCTCATGATATATACTGCTCATCGACATTCACTTGTCGGTTCGATTCGATCGACTCTTATCTGTGCCACTTTGTTGTATCTTCCGGAAAGTTGTCTTTAACGTAATATAGATCTGATCGTGGTTGAAGTGGAGGTTCTAATCCTCAATTCAAACCCTAAAATCTGAGAGCAATCACATACAACTATTTCCATATTGCCAAAGTAGACATGATTCTCGTTTGTCATCAATTATGTCCGAATGGCCATCTTTGAATCGTGTATTTGGAATCATATTGATATTAACGAATAAATACGTGTTTTATACTTGCATCTTTTCCATCAATCCAGATGCTTCACAAGCTACTTACAAAGATCATCACAATCATATATACATAATTCGGATGCTTCACAAGCTACTTACAAAGATCATCACAATCATATGTACAAAGCATGATGGGTCGATCATCTTTACAATAGCATTAATGTAATATTATTACACATGAAAATTAGTAAGCATGATGACAATGCACCCTTCTCATAACTACGCCACCACATGCTTATTCTTTTGTATGAAAATTAGCCCTTCATGATGATCGACGCGTGTGTAGCTTGCTTCCTCATGTTGTTCTTCTGGGACCAGGATGTCATTTCCGATAGGTGGCAACTCATCAAATTGATTGTACTCTTCCTCATCTACTACATTCTCAACTCCGACAATTCTCCTTTTCTCTCAAGAACTACGTGGCGCTTCTTGTTGGACGGCCTGGGTTACATAGAAGACTTGAACAACTTGGTTAGCGAGTACGAATGGTTCGCCTTGGTATCCGACACGCTCGAGGTCACAAGAGTGATGCCATTCCCTGCCGACCTTCACGTCCGGAGGTGGACCCAACGGCACCAAATAGGGAATCTTGAAAAGTACGTAGTCGAGCTCCCATATCTCCTCTATGAACCCATAGTAGGAGCTCCTCGTCAACCCAAAGAAGATTATTGAATGCATCTATGCGACACCACTGCTCGGTTTGTGCTCTTCATATCCCGATCTCTCGTGTAAAATGTGTACCCATTTAAGTCATATCCTTTCCATGTGACAACCGTAAAGTTGGTCCTTTTGCCAACCATGTCAACAGTGTCATCCGACGAGCTCCCAAAGATAGGTCGCCCTTCAACCATTTGTTGAATCAAGGTTATGCTTGCCTCGTGATCCAAGACTCTGCCAGGCTTTGGATTCTTCTTGCCTTAGCCATTGCTTGTGCTCGACGATATAGGCGACACTACTGACCATGTGTTGCAAAACCGTGAAATGGGCTCGAGCATAATCAACCGAATCAGCGTGATTGCTTTCCTTCCGATGGTCCCCATACCTCGAGCCTCCCTCATGGCGAGATCGAGGCACACCTATTGGTTCGACTGGGCCATGTAATCGACGCAGAACTCGACGGCCTCTTCATTGTATAACCTTCGACAATGCTACCCTCCGGACGAGATCGATTCCAGACGAAGACTTGAGAATTCCCATGTACCTCTCGAACGGGTACATGCTACGAGGAACACCGCCCGCATATCTTTATCTCTCACAAGGTGAACAATGAGATGGACCATGATATCGAAAAATGATGGAGGGAAATACATCTCAAGATTACATAGAGTCATCACCACCTCGACTTGCAGAGCATCTAGTCCTTCGATCGATGACCTTCGAGCGATTGTGTTAAAGAAATAACACGACCTAGTGATTGTCTCACTAACCTTGACCGCAAAATACTTCTAATTGCGACGGGGAGCATCGTGTCATCAAGACATGACAATCATGAGACTTCATGCCGATT
This sequence comes from Guadua angustifolia, assembly GCA_036346375.1. Taxonomy (NCBI): domain Eukaryota; kingdom Viridiplantae; phylum Streptophyta; class Magnoliopsida; order Poales; family Poaceae; genus Guadua; species Guadua angustifolia. The sequence continues at coordinate 22,874,641 of CM070504.1, read as the reverse complement.
AATTTCAAATCTTCCAACTAAACAAGTCTCTTCATGTTGAGGAGTAACCGACGGAACTTTCACACCATGCAAGCACCGCACGCTTCAGTTCTTTCGCCTTTGACAGAGTATAACAAGGTGTTCCAAGCACGCACGGCCTTTATCGCCTCTTTCGGTGCTAACTCGTGTCTTATGCCCATATCGACCAAGTCAAGCCGTGCGCTGATACCATCCTTTGTTTTACCCTTAATGTTGAGTAAGAGACCAATCACGCCGTCACGCACATTCTTCTCTCGTGCATGACATCGATGCAAAGGCGAACTTCTAGGTGCTCCCAAGAAGGTAGGTCCCGCATTGATCTCTTCTTCCACATGCTCTTTTCACGGTACTTGATTTACGCCCTTTCCATACGCAACATCCAAATCCTTAACAATGTCATGAACATCTCTCCGCCAAACGCCTTTGAGCTGGACCATTTTCGCTCCTTCCGTCGAAAAGTTGCTTCATCTTGCGATATGGGTGATTCCTCCGAAGGAACCTACGGTGACGCATGTACACGGTTTTATGGGAGTGATTCACCATAAACTCTCAGATCATCTAAGCAAAGAGTGCACGTGCTTTGGTTCCTTTTGTACTGCTTGACAGTTAGCAAGGGCAGGTAATCATTTATGGTGCGAAACAACAAGCAAAGCAAAGTAAAGTTCTCTCGCTTATACGCATCCCATACGTGTACCCCCAGAACCCACAAGTGTTTTTAGATCTTCCACCAATGGAGCTAGGTACACATCAATATCGCTCCTGTGTTGTTTCGTCCTTGGATAAGCATGCATAACATAATGTACTTCCGCTTCATACACAACCAAGGAGGAAGGTTGTAGATACAGAGATTTACTGCCAAGTGCTATGCCTGCCGCTCATGTTACCGAAAGGATTCATTCCATCCAGACTCAATCCAAACCTTATATTTCTGATCCGCACCGAATTCTTGAAAGCTCTGCCGATGTTTCTCCACCGATGGAATCAGCAGGTGCCTTAGCATTCCATCATTCTTACGCCCTCAAAGTGCCAACGCAGCGGCTTTTGCCTCCTTTGGGTTCGCAAACAAACGCTTCAAACGGGAATTACAGCAGATACCATGCCACCTTAGCAGAGTACCTTTTTTCACCTCAATGCTCTCGCCATCATCATCTGAATAACTTTACGCTTGTACCGGATGCGCTGCACACGGACATATATGCAAGTTTGTGTACTCTTTGCGGTGAAGATACTGATCGCTTGGACATGCATGTATTCTTTCTACTTCCATTCCCAAGGGACAAAGAACCCGCTTGGCTTTGTAGGTGCTTGTCGGCAACTCGCTTCCCTCTCGAAGCATGTCCGCCAATAGACGAATAAATATTGTGTGAAACTCTTGTCGGACCAACCGTTGCTTGCCTTCAATTTGAGTAGTTGAAGCACGGATGACAACCTTGTGTATTTCAACTTGCACCCTGCGAACAAAGGTTTCTCCGAGTCCTCCATTAAGCCCCGAACTGCCCATATTCCCTGTCATCAAGGTTTCTTCGCATCGCGTAGCATCCGATCCAAATTGTCATCGCGGTAACTTTGTCCTCATCGGAAGCACAATCGATATGATCATCCGACATATCATTGACATCGCCGATTTATATTAACACTACTTGTCGCTTCAGATATTATGCTCTTCGCCATGACCGGTCCAACATGTATAGCCCTTTTGAAACCCCTTCGAATCAAGTGTGCTTCGATCCATACCGAGTTTCAAACATCTTGATTTTATAATCAATGCACGGACATGACATGAATTGCACCCCTTATTAAACATATCCTCCTCTGCAGCTCTTTTGAATGTGGAGACGCCATTAAGGTACTCAAGACTCAGACGGTTCTCAACAGACATCCACTTCGATCCATCTACGCTACACATGTAACACTTAGTGTTAAATATTATGCACTGTGTAGTGCGATGCACACATTCTTAAACTAATTATGCAATTACATACCTTAATTACATCACAAAGAAATAATTAACAAAATTCAAATTAATCTTCAATATAATAATGAAATTAGAACCCATTACTAATCTTAGATCACCAAAAGACTTGAATTGATCTATAAGCTAGATCTAAACAATCATTAAATTCTATCCTTAACAAGCTAGCTAGCTACATCATGATCGAATATTATATTATGCAAATAGAACCATTACTAGCTAACCTTATTCATCAAAAACCAACACATGGTTCTACAAGCGAGATCTAAAAAATCATCAAATTCCTTCCTTATCAAGCTAGATGTTGAATATAATGCAATTAAAACACATTACTAACCTTAGATCACCAAAATCAAAGGAATCTAATATCACCCTTCAAATCAATGGCTTTCTTCTAAAAATCGCATCACTTCCGCGCAGCCGCCACTTAGGATAGAAACCAAACCCTACCAACAAAGTGGATGGAACGAGGCGTGCTCTGCTTTTCTACCTCGGAAGGTTTTATCACGACGGTTTTATATTACGGTAAATGCGTGATGCGAAAATATCACAGACGGTTTCTAAATATAATCGTTGCAGGATGATTCTGATACTCATTACGCATTTTTTACTTTGAAACCGCTCGTAATGAGTATCAGAGCTATCACTGCATTTGCTATATTTTGACACCGCTCGTGATAATTATTACATCACGCACGGCCGTAATATAAAACCGCTCGTGATATTAGCACCGACGGTTTGAGTACATAACCGTGCGTGATATTCCATATTACGAGCGGTTTTTCAAAACCGCTCGTGATCGTAAGGCCCGATATAAGCCTCATTTGTAGTAGTGAATACAGATCATCCATGGTCAATGTATCCAAATCAACAGCTTTGATTGATTGCAGAATAACCATGCGCCATTCAGAGTCGAGATCTCAAAATCTTACTAGCATTCTCCTCTCATCGATTGTTAACTCCAACACCACGCAAATTGCACAAAATTTTCTCAAATCGAGAGTAAAGATCATCAATTGATTCACTCGGTCTCATTACAAAATCGAAAAAGTCCTTTTGGTAAATATTTTTAAGCACTTTCTTAATCTTAGTTGAACCTTCATGATAGTCACATAACGCCTTCCAAATGTAATGTGCGAGCGTAAATGAGAAACTCGATCAAATTCTTTTTTCAGAGATTCCTTGAAAAATCAAGTTTTAGCTTTAGCATTTAAATCAACGTCACTTTATTATCATTAGTGACTATATCTCGAACATCATATGCAGTAGAAACTTTGCGCCAAACATCATTACCTTGAGCTTCAATATAGGATTGCATGCGACTTTTCCAGTAAGGAAAATTTGAATCATTAAGCATAGGAGGACGATTAACATACTTATCTGACGCCATACCTCAACCTTGCTCTGATACCACTTGTAGGATCGGATGGCGTCAATCAGAGGGGGGGTGAATGATTGCGCGGAAGCTAAACTCTTATTCTTAAACTTTTTGAAATACCCCAATTCAAACTCAAATTGCTTGAAGACCGGTTCACGGTTGGGAGACCATTTAGAAGTCAGGCGACCAAGAGAGCACATGGGCGACCAAGAGCACACTTGGGCGATCGGTTCAAGCACACTGGCGACCAAGAGGACACTTGGGCGGCGGTTTGGGCACTGGCGACCAAGAGGACACTTGGGCGGCGGGTAGAGCACTGGGCGACCAAGAGGACACTTGGGCGAGCAGTAGAGCACCCAAGCGAGCAGAGGACACTTGGGCGAGCAGGTTGGGCGACCACGTGAACAGTTGGGCGACCACACGCACATCTGGGCGAGGAGACCGATATATGTCTACTAAAATAGAAATTCCCGAAGATCCAGCCGTTGGATTGATGTGAAATTTGAACTGTAGAAACTAGACTTAATTCTTCAGCCAACACAAAAAGAATCAGGTCGATCGGATCTACGGATCTAAATTTATGTCCTTCGCAAGATGACCAAATCCGGGCGACCACGCGAGCAGTCGGGCGAGCAGGACATCAATCTAGGCGACCACAAATTATAGAAGATCTAACCGTTGGATTGATATAAAATTTTAACTGTAGAAACTACATTCAATTACAAATCAAACCCAACAAGAATCAATCCGATCGGATCTACGGATCAAAAGATATTACCTTCGCAAGATGATACTTTTGCAAAGAACCGAACTCCGTGATGAACTTCGTGACTGCTGCTGCGATGAACAAAACTTCAAGTGATCGATCAACTATGTCGAGCCAAAAGCAAATCACAACCGCAAGAAGAAGCTCTCTGAAGATTGATTTTATTTCATTGTCTAAAGTACTCCAACACAAGAGTACAAACCTTCAAAACTCGAACGCTCCACCTCTGCTATAAACAGGGACACCTCCCTATTTATACAGAGCAAACTCACAGAGATAGAATACAACTCCACTTCCAACATGGAAAGAGTTCAGATTCTATCTCAACTTGACCCAACGTGGCCAAAAACAACTCTTGCACGTATGTACACCCACTTTGCCAGAATTACGTGACTAACCAAACCTCCATGTGCATGTTCTCTAGCTCGAACGTCCCGCATGACATCCTTGACCACCAAGACCTCGATTCCTCCACGAACCTAGTCCCAACCTCGCCTCCATGAACCTAGTTCCGTCCGTCATCGACCACGTTAAGCCTCGAGCAACACCGCACATGAAGTAACAAACAACGCGTCCGAGCACAAGTCCACGACTTGACTCAAGATTAGTCCATGCAACCACTCACACGAGTGCATTGCATCAAGCAAAACTCCATCATGCTATCACCAGCATGATAATCATCTCAACATAGCACATGCACAAGTACCACACATGCCATAACCAAAATCACTTTACAATGCCAATTTCACCATTCAACCAATTTTTCATCACATGATCTCACAATATTGCATCCTTAGTTTATTTTGTTGCCAAAGTTTGGCTAAAACTTGGGCCAATAATTCCATGGCTAAATTTTGGTAGTGTCAAAATTTGACACACATTGGAAGGATTTATATGGGTAAGAACCAAACAACCCCCTAGTGTCAAAAGCTGTATCTCCTCTAAACAGGCCCTTAGACACTCTTGAAAATATGTTATCTACCGAAGGTTGTGAGAAAATAAATGGAAAAACAAAAATAGAGAATCCAAATCATTTATCAGGAGATTTACTACATCACAAACAAGACAAAAAAGTGAACATTTTCCTGTTTCTGCCTTCACCGGATTTGAATGACCTACATTCTTATAGCTCACCGGCTTGTAACCTAAACTGCATAGGATTTTTGGAGCTATTTAGTTTGTATTTTTTAGTCTAGGGTTGCTAAATTTTGGCAACTGCATTTAATTTCATTGAAGAAAAAAAATACAACACCGTCCAAAATGAACAACACCACCACACCACAAAGAGAATCCCATCTAGAACACCTAACAAAGCATCACTAACACCGAAACTAGAGGTAAGACACCACGTGGCACAATACCACCGTGGCCAACTAGTCATGCACACTTGAGCTCAACAAAAGCAGTGCATAAGCCGATGACGCCATGAACATCCTGGACGCAACACACCAACCCGCAGAAGGCACAGAGCTCGCCGTTGGGACACTTCCAACACCTTTACCGTCATGACGCACACTGCAACGTCTCAACACGCCACCCAACCCATCACACCACTGTGCCCGCCCACGTGCATACCATTGCCATGACACACCATCGTCCAGACGCGCTACCTGAGGGGTTTGATGCCGGCCAACCGCCGACGCGCAACGCCCGCTGCAATGCACCATTGCTGCACTCATGACGTACACCCATACTGCCACGACACGCTGCGGAGGGTGCCATCAGCAACTAGAGCACCATGCGCATTGCCCGTCGTGACACACCACTGCTACACCATCGTGGCGCAAATCCACGCTATTGTAGGCCTCTGCTGAGGGACCCGCCACTAGCCAGATCACCACACGCGCTACCTACCATGATAAGCTGTTGAGGGGGTGGTCATTGGCCAAAACCATGTGCCACCTATCCAGGAACACCGCTGCTACCTAGACTAAATAGGGTTATGCCATCGCAATCGTTGCGTCCCTCCAACTGATGTCGACGACCAAGACCTCATTGAGCCTGCTTCGATCACTGAGCCTCTACGTGCACCTCATGCACTAAAGCACCACTGGGTTCAACCAGATCTGACAAGGAGAAGAGTATATCTGGCCTGATCTGACAAAAGGAAGCAAAGCCCAGTCGAACTATAATAAAAAAGGTAAGTGTAATAAATAAAGAATTGGATCATGGCAAATAACTTCTTCTATTCTACTCTACGAAATCTTATGGAGCATGTTCATGGATGACATGATTGAGGTATGAATATGATCTCAGAAAAAATTCTCCTCAAGTGAACTAGCTCCAAGCTAGGTCTAACAAGGAGAATGCAACACTAGCCCTGTGCCATGGGCCCATGACTACATCGACGCCACGTGCAACGATAACCATCTCACTGATGCCACTTACTACCGCGTCCCTGCCATCGGTGCCCGACAACATACAAATCTTGAGAGTGACACTCGATCTACAATTGCAACACCTCGTTCTCACACATGGAGGTCCTCATGGAGCTTCGCTACCTGCCGCATGAACCCAAGCTTAATAGCCACGGTGGCCTCCTCTTCGGTCGTGAGCGCGCATAACTGGAAGTTGGGAGGGAAGAGAGATGGAAGGGGAGGCTGTAGATGTAAGGCACTGCTGCTGCCGCTCTAGCAACGATTATGGCAAGGAAGAAAGTACGATAATGACGACTTTTGATAAGAAGTAGGTCGCCCCTTAAGTCATCCTTAGAGCCTCTTAGGAGGCCTCGAAGATCGCTCCTATTTTTGCAAGGTTTTCTTTTTTTTCACTATCTCTCTAAATAATTTTTCTTCGAATTTGACCAATTCAATGGCAGACAAAATCCTTAGTCAAATCTCAATACGCTAAATTTAACATATATTGAAACGATGATAAAAACCCAAGTATTACTCTAAAAGAAATTTCGTGGGAGGAACTGCGAAAGTACACCTCGGAGTTGAGATGGAACGGCCCAGTACGGAAAGCCTAAGCGCTAACACCCCCCTCACTCACCTCACCAAACCCCACGGCTGCGTGGGCGCAGACCCCACCTGTCAGCCACCATCCCAAGTTTTCAACCGTTTGACTTGAGTGTACGCTCGGCCCCCTCCTTTCCTCGCCCTCGCCGCTCTCTTCCCTCTGACCAACCCAACCGCCTCCCCCATTTCTCTTTGAGGTTCTCTCTCGCTGCGCTGTCGTCTCGACGCTGCCTTCCGCTCTCCCGCTTCATTCGGCGGCGGCTGCCGGCCGGGCTCCTCCCAATCCGCACACGGCGCGAGCTCCTCCTCCCCCTCCGTCTCCACCCCTGCCGCAGACGCCTGCTCTCTTGGTAAGGCACTATGACCTAACCCCGCCCTTCCCCCCTGGTTCCTCGGCGCCCTGCCCGATTCCATCCAATTCTCGCGCGTATGGTCAGATTACTCGCAAATTTTCTGCTGCTGGAGCTCGTACATGCTCGCTTTCGTGCTGGGGACGGCTTTCGGTTCCTGATTCGTCGGGGTTGGCTGGCGGCTGCTTTCGATGGAAGCTTCGCGAGCTGTTGTGTGAGCTGGGGGGAGGAAGGCCTAGGCTTAGTAATTGACGCCAGGAGCTAGCAAAAATCTGTACTTGCTGTTTTGCCTTAAATCCTCTCTCGTCTTGCTGGTGTCGTGCTGTACGTATTTACTTATTGCCTTTGGAATTAAGTGCTACTATCAAGGGAGGGTACGATTTGGCAAGGTGTTTAGCCACCTTGAATTTCCTTAGTGAACCATGGCAGCTTACTATCCTTTATGTCATCTTTGCAGATCCGGCATATTAAGCTAATTTGTCCAGTTGGTGCCTTGGGTAAAAGTAAGGATATGCCTGTGCTTAGTTAGACTGTTGGTTTTGTCATTGCTAGGTGCACGGCCTTTACGGTGCTGATATGCCTGGATATCTGTTTTGCTTTTTCTTTGATGGATAGGTGGCCGCTCTGGCCTCTGAGTGATCCTAAGACACCTACAGGCGGCCTAACTACCCCGCAACAATAAAAGGGACAACAAAGCAATTTGTTGTCTCTCTGTTTAGAGCTGGGAAGAACCCGGTATGGCAGATGCTAGTTCGAGGACTGACACCTCAACAGTTGTGGATACTGACGATAAGAATCAAAGGGTAACCCCTCTCTTCTCTGTCCATTGTAAATTATATACCTGATTATCGGTCATTTGTGTAAGCTAGGCAGGGAACTGGAAATAATGTAGGTACTGTGTCTAGGCTGACAAAGTCCAATAAGAGTTGAAGAATTGCACTGTATCCGATAAATATGAGTTGGACTTCAGTTTTATGATGTACATAGTTTTAACTGGGGATAGTTTTGATGGCAAGACCTGGTGCTTCTTTTGCCATGTCCATGTAACCTCTTGCAGATGATTGTACACGTTTTCTCTAGTGCTTAAAGAACTAACACACTTTTTAAATTAGATACCAACTTGCATAGTGAACAGGAGTACAGGACTATTGCTGCTGCAAGCAGTTTAATGCAGTGGGAAATATCTAACTTAGAGTGCCTTGAAATGTGAAACACGTGAATCACTTGGATACTCTATGAAAATTCGACCATAGTCACCAGGATTGGGTTTTGCCCCTGCGATCCACGGCCGCGGATCGCGCCTCCTGAGCCACAGGTCACTGGCTATCTGGGTTGCTTCTGGGGCGTCGCTGGATCGCTAAAACGAGAGGAGGAGGAGGTGGAGATGGAGGAGGAGAGAGGAGTAAGCTATAACCCTAGCCGCCGCCGTCAATTCATGTCATCTCCATCACTTGTGTGGCAGCTTCTGTATAATGCCACATGTCAACTTTTCTTTTACAATATAGTGTGATATGTAAACAGTGTATTCTAATTTTTTTTTCCAACCAACTTCTGCAGTTAGAAAACGGACAAAGTGGAGCTATCGTGCCTTCTAATTCATCTGATCGGTCTGACAGGTCCGACAAGCCTATGGACCACAAGGTGCTACTTTATCCCTTATTTCTTCTTCGATGTTACTTATCCTTTCATATGATGGTTTTCATATGATGGTATTTAGACAATGTATTTGCTATTCCATAGGTGTTACGGCGGCTTGCCCAAAATCGTGAGGCGGCAAGAAAAAGTCGGCTGAGAAAAAAGGTACCATAACCGTAGCTTTTTGGTCCTCTTCTCCCTCTTTATGTGTGAGTGCTTGTGTGTATTTGCAGTAAGATTAATTCAGATAACTTTGCGTTAGTGGTTAGTACATCCGGGAGCTATTACTGCATGGTGGTGCAGTTATGTGGAAATATCTTGGATGAGCTGGTGAGTGGTTGGGTGGAGGGCTGATATATGAAGTGTGCTTGCATTTCTGATGCCACCAAATTTCTTCTTTTTTTTCATTTCATGATATGTATCATGTACTGGAATTAAAAAAAATTGGGAGGTACCTTTGCTTCGAAACAAATAGTTGGCAACCACCAAGGGACTTCTTGTTTCTTGATGTACTTCTAACTTCTATAACTTATCTATGCATAAACACCTGTAGTTGTAATTTGTATCTATCCAGTATTTTTGTCTTCACTTTTGTGTTTATTTATTTGTTAAGAGCCATCCTAATATTTGCTATTCTTCAAGGCGTATGTGCAACAGCTAGAGAGCAGTAAGCTGAAACTTGCAAGCCTAGAGCAAGAGCTGCAGAAAGCTCGGCAACAGGCAAGTATCTATTGGCCGATGTTGGTTGAGTGCCCATTTGATGTACTATTAATTTTGTTACTTGAATATTGTGTTGCAGGGAATATTCATTTCTAGCTCTGGAGATCAAACTCATGCTATGAGTGGAAATGGTAAGTGCTGTGTGTGTGTGTGTGTGTGTGTGTGTGTGTGCACGCTTGCATGTTCTGTTACATCACTCTTTGTCTAGATGCTTTTGAAAATTTGCATAATTGTATATCCTGAGTGTTTGTTAAGAGTACAACTGAAACAGTAAGTTTGCTTCTGCAGGAGCTATGACCTTTGATTTAGAATATGCTCGATGGCTAGAGGAGCAAAACAAGCAGATAAATGAGCTGAGGACTGCAGTAAATGCTCATGCAAGTGATAGCGACCTCCATCTTATTGTAGATGGGATAATGGCACATTATGACGAAATATTCAAGCTGAAGTGCGTTGCTGCAAAGGCTGATGTGTTTCATATGCTTTCAGGCATGTGGAAAACACCTGCTGAAAGGTGCTTTTTATGGCTTGGGGGTTTCCGTTCGTCTGAGCTTCTAAAGGTGCATAAACTATATGCTGAATAGAAAAATATTAGAAAACCTATTGCAGGAATACTTTTGTCGAGTAGAATGTTGAGTTTTGTTTTACGCTTCAAGATATAACTATTTCTCATGCTCTTATGAATTTTCAGCTCCTTGTGAATCAGCTCGAGCCTCTAACAGATCAGCAGCTGGTGGGACTATCCAACCTCCAGCAATCCTCTCAGCAGGCTGAGGATGCACTATCACAAGGAATGGAGGCGCTGCAGCAATCCTTGGCAGAAACGTTGGCTGGGTCTCTTGGTCCATCAGGATCTTCAGGGAACGTGGCAAACTACATGGGTCAAATGGCTATGGCCATGGGCAAACTTGGGACACTCGAGAATTTCCTTCGTCAGGTATGTGTCTTTCGAACTTTCTTTTTCCTCTGACTCAGGCAAACATGTCGTTTTGTTGTTTCCTGTATTAGATAAAAGAATTATTGAAACTAATTTGCTGATCAATAACTTAAAACGTTTTAGTTTTTTTTTTCTTTGTCATTCAACTTTTGAGCAAATTGTGGAACTTTAGATGCCCTAGTCTGAAGGGTTTTTATGTTCTATTTGTGCTAGGCTGACAATCTACGGCAGCAAACTTTACATCAAATGCAACGAATTCTGACAATCCGACAAGCTGCTCGTGCTCTCCTTGCAATACATGACTATTCTTCGCGTTTGCGCGCCCTGAGTTCTCTCTGGCTTGCCAGACCACGGGAGTAAACTGGGTGCACCACCTTTGATGCTTCTTGAGCTGATCTGGGAATATGGGACTAACTGCAATGCATTTGCAGAAGATTGGCGGCTCAGTTCCCTCCGGACAAGTTATATTGACATCTTCTGGTGTCATATTGTACTGTGATGTTGTACAAGTAGGGTAAAGCTTGTAACTGTAAGTTATCATGAATTTATGATTTGACAGATTGTACAATTGAATCAGCAACAAAATAAAAATAGATAAAAAGATGGGAGAGTATCCAGCGATTGCACCTGTTGGAAACGAGAAGCAAAAGCAGCATCTTGCGTTGAATGTGTTGAAGTTATAACTGTACAAGTGAGTTGCCCATCTTTGTTCACTAGTTAAGTTTTTAGGTGAACTGGCTAGTACATGCAATTTAATATAGTATTAGAGTCAAAAAGATTTTACGATTAAGACCTAGTTGCAATTAAAAAAATAATTGCAGCCTACTCTTATTTCACATCCTAGACCTCTAAAGCTTTTGGGGGAACTATTCCTTGTAGCATCCTTCGTGAAAATAAGTAGGGCCTTTTCTTTTGAGAACAGAAATAAGGGGAATTGGATAATGGAGAAGATCGGTAGAACTTGTGACATGTGCTTGCTGCACTCTTTGGAATGACAATGTCATACCTACAATCCTTCACGTATTTTTGGTTCAGCCATGGTCCAATTTTGTTCATCAAATTTAAGACGTCATTAAGCTTTCTACTTCCTTGTTTTCCCCTTTTGAGCAATCATCAACCAACTAGCTCAAAAGCTTAGGGCCTGTTTGGTAGAGCTTCAGATTCCAGCTTCACCTGAGATCTGAAACTTGTAGGCTAAAATAAAGTGAATTAAGTTTATATTTTTGGTCTAAAATGTAAACAAAATGATCCATCTAAACACTCTTAATGTACTCATAGCTTCAGTTTCACGAATCTGGTGAAGCTGGAATCTGGTGAAGTTGAATCTCTGCCAAACGCACCCTTAAACTGACAATGAAAGTTGCAAAATATACCAATACTTTAACAAGACTAAAATCAAGACTTCCATTTTTCACCAGTTCTAGATGGGCTTAAAAATGGTCCATCGATAAAGTCTTAAAAGTTAAAATATATATATTTGGAGTATTTGGGAAAATATCAAATATTTGTAAATAAAAAATAATGGAAAAGTGCCCAGATAAAGGAGGAAGCACCTGAAATGTCACTATGTCAGTGCAGCAGCTAAATACCAACGGGGAGCGAAAGCTCCAGCATCACCACCCACTTCCCCTTGACAACCGAGTGAACTGACACGGCTAGGGGCCTGAACTCCGTAGTCTAGTATACTAGTCCGACACGAGTGAAGACCAAGCAAGAATCACCAAGAATGGCGGGGCTCGCCGTGGCGGCGTCCGCAGCTCCGGCGCCGTCCTTCCAACCGTCGTTGGCGGCATCGCGCTTCAGCCCGGTGTGTACCCCGAGAGCCTGTGGTTCGTGGCGGTCGTACTGCTGCCGCCGGTTTCTATCCGCCGGTGGGGTGCGCCTAACCTGTTTGATAAAATGCCTTAACCGAGTTGCTGGGCGATGGTAGGGTGGTTTACTGGTATTTGCGCATCTGCTCCCATGACTTCCCGGTTGCGAGAGAGAGGGGGGGTGAAAGGGCGTGCGCTTCTGTCTGTCATCAGGATGATTGATGAAATGCCTGTGTGGACGTGCGATTCTTGTGGCCCTTCCTGGGCGCCTGAGGGAATTAGACTCGGCGAAGCACTCACCCTCGTTTCCTCCGTCTTTGCCTACCAGTTGATGCTTTTGCGATTTTTTTTTTTGGCGATTGGTTGTAAACTTGTAATGATCTGAGCGCATCACGTGGTCGCCTGTGCTTACACAGAAATGCTGCTATCTTTTCAATTCGCTAATTGGTGGCGGGTTTATGTTGGGTTCATACAAAGCGCTTACTTGATTGACAGAACGATCACTCGGACATGATTATGTGTTAGTTTGGCTTGGCTGCTTTGTTTTGATGAAGTGCAGTGCGGTATGTGAGCAAAGTTGACCTCCCTTTTCTTCCTTAATTGGTCTGTTGGAAAAGTTGCTATAAAACGTTCGGTGGGTAAGTGGTAGATATTGTCACATTCATGTGCTGATCGATTGCTGCTTGATGCTTCTGTACACAGGTTGCAGGATCTACTGCCAGTTTTAGAACGCAAGTTTGTGGATTGAAATGTTGGATCGCTGCAAAGCTGAAGCTCCGGAAGGCCTTGAAAAGGCACGGATGGCAACTTCAAAGAAAGCTAGAAGTTCGAGGGGATGATAAAATTCTTGATTGCTTGGAGGTTGCATCCCTGACCGAAAAGATAACTCCTCGGAACGTACAACTTGCTTACGGTTGGTGTTAGGAAATCTGTTGTTTTTGCTACTTTGCATATGCCTACCACAATTCTGTGATTACTGGCTTATGATTCCCCCAGTTTTTCGGGTGCCTGGCACTAGCTGCTTGATATCTTTGAAAGTTAAATTCAATTTGCATTGTCAACGAAATGTGCTAGACACTACTTTTCTTCATGCTATCTTACTGCTATCATTGCAAACTTTTCGGTGGACATTTGCTTGGATCCATACGCTATCACGTACACATTATTGTTTCCCTTTATGCAGAATCTGGAGGCGAAACAGCAAGTACAAGCTCTGATACTTTAGATAGCTCAATCGATGAGAAAAGTTCAATGCATGTGGGACTCAACCCGTCTGAAACCCATCCTCCTGTGCTAAAGGAAGATCTTGTTCTGTTTGATCACTTTGATGACCAACCTGAAAGCACACCATCAGTTTGCATTGCTGTAATTGGTGCTACTGGTGAGCTGGCAAGAAGTAAAGTCTTCCCGGCACTATTTGCTCTGTATTACAGTGGTTTTCTTCCTCGGGTATGAACATATCATAGCTTCTGTTAGTCCTCATCTGTATCCTTTCTTTTGCTACTAGAAATGGCGTACTATTACCTTGTTCTTGCTCTAGTTATTTATTTGAAAATATTCCAAGTCTTAAGTTTTAGGGACATTTGATTATCTGTCACGCCTAAGTTGGTGTAATTGATGATTTGTCACACCCTTGTCTTACTGACATTTGGGTCATCAATTACCATCAACTTTGTGGCTAATAATCAATTATCCCTAAGTTGTAACCATATAAGTGCAAAGAGAATTCCTGCAAAATTGGTGTTGTCCTTAAGCACATTCCAGAATCCTTTTGCACCCCCCAATCAATGAAACTGTAGTATATTAGAAAACTGAAAAAGGGTGATTAAGATTTTTCCAAAATATGTTTGATGCAACATTATATTTTTTCGAGGAGATGAAAAAGAGTTAATTATCAATACACCCGTGGGCAACTTACTAAAGACCCGATGGTTAACTTGTTTGTTAAGGATCACTGAGTAATTCTTGCGTCTTTGAGTTTGGAATTGCTGATGCTAATGGGAAAGAACCAATTTGTTTCTATTTAACGCTCACAATGCCCTTTCATATCACAACACGAAAATTTGTTAACACCGTTAGACAACATTCTAGTTGCCTTCTATAAGAGATTGCTAGTTGCCTTGTATAGAGATTGCTAGCCTTATATAGATATTGCCTTATATAGGCTTTCCTTTTATACCATCATGTACTTGTATATATATACTGGCTCACTGGTCTCATATTGAATATAAGTGCTATTCATAACATGGTATTAGAGCAAATGTTTTAGGGTTAGTTTCCTCACCGGCGTTGCACTTGCATCTTTTTTTTGGCGTCTCTTCTCGTCGTCTCGTCGCTGCCGCTCTTCTCTATTGTCTCCGTGGCCGCTCCTCCCTCTGGCCGACATCTCTGCCAAGGATCGGGTCACTATGCCCAGCCCTACCCTCGTTGCTACGCCCGGCCCTGCGACACCATCCATGACAATTCGAGCCCGGTCGTCGTGCGTCTAGGCTCCAGCCAGCCTCCCGGCCAAGCGGCGCTCGTGTGCCATTCGTCGGTCTGCCGATCTGCTCACGTCCACCCCGAAGCCTGCCCGATGTTCAATCTTCCGCCGCTGACTACTTGCGTCGATGCCCGATCTTCTGCTGCCGTTGCTGCAGATCTTCCATCACGCCGCTCGCACACGATCGATCCTTTGCTCCGCCCACCCGGATTCTTGCTGCCGCCAAGCCCGTCAAAGCCTGGCTCCTCTTGCGCACAAACCCGATCTGATTGGATCTCTTTTTCATAAGGAGCGGCTCGGGTTCGGCCAGCTCGGGTTTTTGGCTCAGTTCAATCGGCTTCTGGAGTTCTCTCGGTAAAAAAAAAGTCGTCTTCTGGTTCTTTTTCAGGGATTGTTTATGTTCTTCGCTGCCTGGTTATCTTCGATGGTCTTAATTATCGAGACTAGGTTCTTATGCGCCTTTACATGCGTGTGCAACATCTGTGGGAGTTTCTTATTAGCGAGCTACCATATCCACCTTGTCCTGCTCCCTCTGCCATGCTTGTGATTCTCAAGGAGGTTGATGATGTTGCTCAACAGAAAGCTTCCGATGACTATGCTGATGCTGTGGAGTCTTTCCATACTCAATTTACTGCATACAAGATATGGATTGATGAAGATGCTCGTGCCTCTGCTATTTTGGTTGCTAGCATAGCAGTGCATCTCACTGGTGATATTGTTGTTTTGTCTTCGGCATAGTTGATGTGGGCGCATCTTCGCGGCTGCTATGAGCCTACTGGTGATTCTTTGTACCTTGCTATTGTGCGACAGGAGCAGTCGTTGCAGTAAGGTGATTCTACTGTGGATGAGTTCTATGCATGGCTGTCCTCGGTGTGGCATCAGTTTGATTCTCTTGGACCGGCGGTTTACCGCACTTGCCAGTGCTGTCAGCGTCAACACTCTCATTTGGAGCTTCGCCATATCTATGACTTCCTGACACATCTTCAGGCGCAACTTCATGCCTAGCTGCTTGCTCACTATCCTCGTGTGACCTTGTTGGAGGCAAATGCAGTTATTCGCACTGAGGAGACTCATCTTTGTGGTGCGGGCCTGCTAGTATCTTCTTCAGTCCTGGCAGTGTCTCGTGCTACTCCACCAGTGGCATCTACTCCAGTGTCGGTTACTAAGGGTGGAGGACTTCATTGCACCTACTGCAACAAGAGTGGACATGTGGAGCAGTTCTGCTACCGAAAGAAAAGGGATCTTGCTCGTCGAGGTGGACACCCTTCTAAGGGCACTAGACTCTTGGGCGCCACCCCTGAGTAGACCTCTACTGGTTCTGACTCTACTTAGGAGATTCCTACGCTGATACGTCGTATGGCTGCCTCTGCACCGTCAGGTTCTGCTACTTAATCTTCTAGTGAGAGATAACCTTCCTCTTCATCAAGTACACACCATGGATTCTTGATTCTAGAGCTTCTTTTCATATGACATTTGATCATACAAGTCTCCATTCCATTATTCCTCCTGCTACTCCTATCACTGTGCAGACTGCAGATGGTACATCTCTTTCTTTTGCAGGACGAAGTACTCTTTTGTCTTCCTCTTTTCATGTTCCTGTTATTTCTTATATTCCCAAACTGACTATGCAGCTCATATCCGTTGGCTAGTTTGTTGACCATAGCTGTCGTGTTATCCTTGACTCTGGCTCTTGCAGTGTTCAGGATCGCCGCACGGGGTCTTTGGTTGGTATTGACTCTTGTCGCCGTGACTCTCAGCGTCTCTGGGAGCTTGACTGGTTTTGTTTTTCTTTCGCTATCTCTGCTAGTCTCTCAGTTTTCTCTATTACTTTCGCCTCCGTTGCATCTTCTACCGGGTCGTTTGCTCAGTGGCATCACCGTTTATGACATTATGTGGGTCACGCCTGTCTTATTTAGTTCGCCGTGGCCTTTTAGTATCTGTGTCTAGTGATACTTCTTTAGATTATGTGGGTTGTAAGCTTGGTAAACAGCTACAACTCCCCTATCCTTCCAGTGAGTTTGTATCCCAGCGTCCCTTTGGTCTTGTTCATTCTGATGTTTGGAGTCCAACTCCTTTTGTTTCAAAAGGTCATAAATATTATATTCTTTTTATAGATGATTTCTCTCACCACACCTGGATATACTTTATGTCCTCTTACAGTAAGGTTTTATCCATCTATAAGAATTTTATCACCATGATCTGTACTCAATTTGATTCTCCTATTCGTATTCTTCGTGCTGACTCGGGAAGAGAGTATTTGACAGGAGCTCTTCGTGCTTTTCTTGCTACCCAGGGCATTCTTTCTTAGTTTTCTTGTCTTGGTGCTCATGCTCAGAATGGTGTAGCTGGGCGTAAGCATCGTCATCTTTTTGAGACAGCTCGTGCTCTGTTACTTGCTTCTGCTGTTCCACCTCACTTCTAAGATGAGACTGTTTCTACTGCCACTTACTTGATTAATATTTAGCTTTCTTTTGCTCTTCAGGGTGGGATTCCAATAGAGCGTCTTTGTGGCATGCCTCCTAATTATTCTAGTCTTCGCCTTTTTGGGTGTGTGTGCTATGTCCTCCTTGCACCTTGTGAACGCATCAAGTTGACTGCTCAACCTGTTAAATGTGTTTTTCTAGGCTATAGTGCTGAGCATAAGGGATATCGTTGTTAGGATCCTGTTGGCCGACAGATGCGAATCTCTCGGGATGTTACTTTTGATGAGTCTCATCCCTTCTACTCTCGTCCTTCGTTCACTCCAGCATCTCTTGTCGAGCCACTTTCTTTCCTTTTCCTGATACTCTAGTTATCACTTTTCCTTCTTCACAGTTGGCGTCTCCTTCGCCGGCCTTTCCACAGTAGTCTTCACCTCCTATACCTCCTCCAGATGTTTCTTCTAACATTGTTCCTTCTTATCCTCTATACTACACTCATCGTCCGCGAGTTGAGGATTCTTCTAGTGTACCATCTTGTTTTGTTGTGTCATCTTCTCCTGTTGAGTAACCTTCTTCAGTGCCTCCTCGCTACGCTCTTCGCGATCGTCAGTTTATTCGGCCTCCTAAGCGCCTTGGCTTTGCTGGTGCAGTTCTTGCCTAGTCGACTTCTTATTGCGATGCTATTATTCATCAGGAATGGTAGCATCCGATGGTAGAGGAGTTTGCTGCTCTTGAGCGCACTAGCACGTGGGATCTTGTGCCTCTTCCTCCACGTGTCTGTCCTATTACATACAAGTGGGTCTATAAGGTTAAAGTCTCGCTCTAATGGTTCTCTTGAGCGCTATAAGGCTCGTTTCGTGGTACATGATTTTCAGCAGGAGCATGCTCGTGATTATGATGAGAGTTTTACTCCTGTAGCTCATATGACCACTGTTCGCACTCTTCTTGTTGTTGCTTCTGTTTGTGAGTGGTCTATCTCTCAGCTTGATGTCAGGAATGCTTTTCTTAATGATGAGCTACGTGAGGAGGTCTTTATGCAGCCATCACCGGGATATTCTGTTCCTAAGGGCATGGTTTGTAGGCTTTGTCGCTCTCTTTATAGGCTCAAACAAGCCCCTCGTGTCTAGTTTGAGCTTTTTTTTCTGTGATCACTACTGCTAGCTTTTCTGCTAGTGCTCATGATCCTATGCTCTTTGTTCATACTTCACCTCGGGGATGGACTCTTCTTCTCTATGTTGATGACATGATCATTACTGGAGATGATTCTCAGTATATTGCCTTTTGTGAAGGCACGTCTCAGTGAGCAGTTTCTTATGTCTGATTTAGGTCCTCTTCGCTACATTCTTAGGATTGAGGTTTCTTCTATACCTGAGAGTTTCTTTCTATTCCAAAAGAAGTATATTCAAGATCTTCTTGATCGTGCTTCTCTCACTAATCAGTGCACAGCTGAGACTCATATGGAGCTCAATGTTCACCTTTGACCTACTGATGGTGAACCCTTTGAGGATCTTACTCGCTATCGACATCTTGTTGGGAGTTTTGTTTACATTGGTGTTACTCATCCTGATATTTCATATCCAGTTCATATCTTGAGTCAGTTCGTTTCTGCTCCCACTCAGCTTCATTATAGTCATCTTCTTTGTGTTCTACGATATCTTCGTGGAATTATCTCTTGTCATCTTTTATTTCCTCGCTCTAGCTCCAAGCATACTCCGATGCTACCTGAGCTAGTGATCACTCTGATCGTTGGTCTCTTTCTATTTATTGTGTTTTTTTCTAGTTCTTTTATTACTTGGAAGACTAAAAAGCAGACAACAGTTTCTCGTTTGAGTGCTGAGGCTAAGTTGTGAGCTATAGCTCGTTTGACAGCAGAGATTACTCGGCTACGGTGACTGCTTGAGGATTTTGGTGTTTTTGTTTCTAGACCTACTCCTCTTTTGTCTGACAGTTCAGATGCTATTAGCATTACTCCAGATCCAGTGAAGCATGAGCTCACCAAGCATATTGGCATTGGTGCTTCTACATGTGGTCACAGGTACATGATCAGGTTGTAGCTCTTCAGTATGTGCCTTCAGAGTTTCAGTTAGCAGACTTCTTCACGAAGACACAAACTAGAGCTCAACACAATTTTTATCTCTCCACACTCAATGTTGTTGATCCACCATGAGTTTAGGGGGAGGGGGTGTTAGACAATATCCTAGTTGCCCTCTATAAGAGATTGTTAGTTGTCTTGTATAGAGATTGCTAGTCTTGTATAATATTACGTTATATAGGCTTTCCTTCTATACCTTCATGTACATGTATATATACTAGTCCATTGGCCTCATGTTGAATATAAGTGCTATTCATAACAAACACCATCCAAGTGGTCTACTGGGTTGATATGTATTGGCTACAATGGATTATCTATAAGACTCTCAACCACAGGCCATAACATCTACAACTAATATGTGGATAGCCCCTCATCAAACTTAGTGACCTACCACCAATACACATAGGATATATCACATATGCCTATCCTTGTTATCCTCACCCAATATCACATATGACTGAATCATTAGTGACAACATCTACAACTATATGGTACTGACTTCTTGCTTTACAACATCATATCACATACACCCTCACCCAAAACCATCCCTAACTGTTTCTCCAATTATCCATGCATCTAGTATCTAGTGCTGCCTGCCATATGCCACATTTCCGTTCACTTATCCTGCACACACCATGATTCGTATTTTTTCCACATGTAACTCCTGAAAACCCAATGCATACGAACACTTGTCTTGCATCCTCAGTCTTAAGAGGCTTGACTTGGTTGATTTCTGTTGGACCTAGATGGATATAAAAAGCATAATCACAGCAACTGTTACTGGTATGGAACCTACTATACACACCTGGGAAACACACAAGCCTTGATCTCCGATCCTATATTTATAATCGACACATGGAATGAATCCTTACTCTCTTTATGATCAGCCCCACATTTGCCACACATGGTAACTGGTAAGGCCCAGTGCCAATAGATATATTATGCTGTACATGTAAATAACTGATGTAAAATAATCATATTTAATATTTTAGAGTACTTCTGGAAATTGAATTAGTAACTCTGTCTTATTGTCTGTATGACTGTTATTGTCATGTCACACCTCCATATTCTATATTGCAGAACGTTGGTATATTTGGATACTCTAGGAAGACATTAACAGACAAAGATTTAAGATCCATGATTGAAGCCAACTTGACCTGCCGGGTTGATCACCAGTATGTTTCTTTGGTAGATCTAGTTAGAGCTTGACTCCATGCTTCACATCAGAATATTATATTAGCCAGTTTTCGTCTGATATTTATTCATATGTAGTGCAAACCATCATCTGAGCATTCAAAACAATTTGGTTTGAGTACCAAATCAACATGAAAAAAACCTAAAAAAACTGAGGACATAAAAACCTAAAAAAACTGAGGACATAGTCTACGGGTATTGCATCACACTTTAAAATTTCAAGCTTAAAATCAGAACAAGGTAAGAGAAATGGAAAAGAGAAATTTGCTGTGAATTGTAATTTTTGTCCTTTTTCCCATTTCCATTTTCTTTCAGCTTATAGTTTTTCAGGGATTTCTCTTTTTTTGTTTATCCGAACACAAATTGAAATTTGTACTTGAAATTTTAAATGGATGTTGGCTAAATTAAGAACCACCTTCAATTTTTTTAGGGAATTTTTTATATTGATTAGCTCAAACCTAAGGTGATTTGCATGTTTGCACCTATATAATTTTTGTTTGCAGTCGATATATCTCTTATTAACATAGCTTTGGAAAATTAAGAGCAATATATCTTGATTTTTGTTGTGGACATGCAGCGAAAACTGTGATGAAAAGCTAAATGAATTCCTTAAAAGGACATATTATATAGACGCAGGACATGATAACAAAGATGGGATGGTGAAATTAAATTCCAGAATGGCGCAGATAGAGGTAGAATTGGGATCACATTACTCTTTTTGATCAATTGTTATACTTTTGAACCTGAATTTCATATGTTAAGTTTCATTAAATGCCCATTTTTGTTTCGAAGGGTACCCGTGCAGCAAACAGAATATTTTACCTTGCTGTTCCCCAAGAGGCACTTCTTGATGTTGCATTGCCACTAGCTGACAGTGCCCAAACTAAGCAAGGCTGGAATAGGATAATTATTGAGAAACCATTTGGCTTCACTGGTTTGTCCTCACAACGGGTAACACAGTCTCTGCTGTCAAGATTTGAGGAGAAGCAAATTTACAGGTGATCTTCTATCTTGTTTGTTTGCAAACCTTGTCACTGTTTTTTTTTTCTTTTTTTTGAATTGCACCTTTGCGTGTACTTTACTAATTCATTTTGCTAAATGTTTTATATCCCATAGAATTGATCATCTTTTGGGGAAGGATCTGATTGAAAATCTCACTGTCTTGAGATTTTCTAATTTGGTGTTTGAACCTTTGTGGAGTAGGACATATATACGCAATGTGCAGGTACATTTCAAATAAGCTCATTCTACCATATGTTTTTAGCTTTTTGTCATTTTGTATACACACTGTTAACATGCATGAATTGTTACAGGTCATTTTTTCCGAAGAAACATCAGCAGAAATACAAGGGAGGTGAGTTAACACCAAGGCGCATTTCTCTTAGCTTTGCTGAGCGATGTATTTCTTCCTTTCCATTATTCATGGTATAATTAATGGACTGTTTAGTGTTTGATAACCATGTATTTCCTAGCTGCCCCAGATGAGCACATGATTGAATTTTTTTAGCATTATGCAATGAAGGAAAAAGAAGCACCCCTAAGTCATGGTCCTCATGGAGCAAAGAATGATCTAGGTTACTTGATGATTAGGCACTATTTCTTTGTTGCAGTCTAATTAATCATTTTGGAGATATTGGTTTTATGTAACTGAACATAATCCATTCTTAGGCCCTGTTTGTTTTAGCTTTTGATTCTGGATTCTAGCCCCAAAAGTAGAATCAGAAACAAACAGTCTGATTCTAGAATCCGATTTTCACAATCAAGCCCACCCATATACACTAGAATCTATAATCCACTTCATATGTGCTTTTGGATTTTAGCTTTTGGAGAATCAGCTACTCTACAACCACAATCCAGAATCAGCTTTTAGAGAATTCAAAACTGAAACAAACAGGCCCTTAGTGAGTAGTTACTAGTTAGTGTTCAAGAAATGTAATCCTGCACCAATTTTGATCCTAGTTATAGCTTATATGTTTTCTCTCTGCATGATTAGCTCATTGCTCGGTCTGTTTGACCTTCACAATAGTCTCTAAAATTTCTTACTTCTATTTATTGAAAAATTTAGTTGTTTCTCAGGGCTCCCATTTTACATTTCCATATCATTTAATTCCACAACATACGCTGTTGCAGATACTTTGGAAATTATGGAATAATCCGTGACATAGTGCACAGTCACATTCTTCAAACAATTACACTATTTGCTATGGAACCGCCAGTAAGTCTTGATGGAGAAGATATCCGAGATGAAAAGGTAAAGCTCTATAATCTTATACTGGAGAAAATCATGCACTAATTGTCCTAGAAGTTAAAAAATTCTAATACTTGTTGCAGAATTATAAGAACTATACGTGTATGCAGGTGAAGGTGCTTAGATCAATTCGAAAAGTGAATCTTGAGGATGCTGTACTTGGTCAACTCAAAGATACCTCTGGTAGAGTTGACAGATATACACAATCAATGACACCAACCTATTTTGCTGCTGCCATGTACATTGACAATGCACGTTGGGATGGGGTGCCATTTTTGATCAAGACAGGCATGGGGCTTATGAAGAATAGGTACTCTCGATGAGTTCCATAACTTCTGTCATTATATACCTCACTTGTTTATTTCTGATTTACAAAAGAAGTTAATTTCTGATTTCGGTCACCTCATCGTAGCGTTGTGTTATTATGAAATTTTAGCTTTCCAGTACCTTCAATTTTCCAAAGGTAGAACCGTAGAAGTTCAAAATGTTTCATATGCATAACAGCATCAGTATGCACTAGTCTGTCGAATTGTTTCCAATAGTCCACCCTCTTTTGAGCACCTTACTGAAAACTTTTGCAAGCTTATCATTTTTGGGGAATTTTTTCCCAAAAAATCACATGACAAAATTGATCAGGCATAACTGAAGGTTGTTAATCATGCATTTCCTTCAGAGCTGAGATTCGTATTCAATTTCGTCATGTCCCTGGCAATATCTACCGTGAACGTTTTGGCCATGACATAGATCTTGACACAAACGAGCTGATTTTGCGTGATCAACCCGAAGAAGCCATTCTCTTGAAAGTCAACAATAAGGTTCCAGGACTTGGGCTCCAGTTGGATGCTTCAGAGCTCAACTTGCTTTACAGGGATAGGTATGGAGGTCACTTGAATCATCTTGTGATCTATTCAAGAGAACTGGCACTAAATCATGACGTATGTTTTGTAGGTACAATGTTGAAGTTCCGGATTCATATGAGCATCTTCTTCTGGATGTGCTAGACGGAGACAGTCATCTATTCATGCGCAGCGATGAATTAGCTGCTGCGTGGGATGTGTTGACCCCAATAATCCATGAGATTGATCAGAACAGAGTTGTTCCTGAGCTCTACGAGGCTGGGGGTAGAGGACCTATTAATGCTTACTATCTCGCTGCTAAACATGGAGTCCGATGGGATGATGACTGGTGAGGGGATGCCTGGCACAACTCTGTGTATGAGATTCACCTTTTCTCCTCTTGATGTCAACTATATACAGTACCTCTTCTGTAATTTCGATAGAACGTTCAATGAGAAACGTAAAAAAGTTTCTTTCCTGTTTTGTAGCATTGTCCGATTTCAGGCCTGTGGATCCCACCTATATTGCATTATAATCTACTACTATACTGACTCAAGGACGTCTTTGAAATTCTTTCGTTGGCAAAGATGGTGGTCGCGGTGACCTGAATCCACGGGGAAAAAAGAGAAGGATTTTACAAGCTGTTCGGCATACAGTCAGTTACTAACGTAACGGAAATTATTTAGCTATGATAAATTAACTTACAGATCACTAAAAATGTAAGCACAATGCAAATGAGGGTGCATCGGGGCAGGACGATACGAGTCTAAAGCTTGTTGCACCGAGCAGGGACGAAGGATGGCTTGTTATTTGCCAGATCGTAGCTCCAACGTCGCTTCCTCGAAGTGCAGCGCCAGCTAGCTTCGGCACGTCCGGCTTCGCCCGCCCCGGCTCCTCGAAGCAGAGAAAGGGCCCCGTCGCGTTGCTGGCCGCCGCTGGCAGCTTCACCTGGAAGGCAAATTAAACGCGTCGCGAACGAGCCGGTAGACCTTCGGCGGCAGCGTAGTGACTTCCGTAAGGCCTGTATATATATAGCAATTGGATTTGGGGTCTAGTCGCCTCAAGTACTTTCTCCGTTTAGAACGTAGATTTAAGAGGCATATTTTGAATCGTAATGTTTAGAAATATAATGCAGTATATATATATAGATTAAATGAGGTTTTCTACTATACAAAGAATTTTTACGATGTATTATACTGGTAGTATATAGTAGGTAGTAGAAATCAGATTTAGCCATTGATTTGTTAAGAATACGTATTTCTACTATTCTACTATCAGAGAAAGTATAAATAAATTCTATCTAATCTGATCCATTAGATGAAAAAGAATTAATATTTCATATTGAATTTAGTGTTTTTATTTATTCTCTCTCAACCATATGCATTTATTCATTGCTGCCCATGTAAAGTATTTTCTTTTATCTTCTAAGATAATTAAGGATGGTATCTAAGTCATTTTCTCTGATACCTTTCTCAATTTCACCGTAACCTTAATCCTTATACAAAGTCAAAATGCGTCTTTTATTTATGAACAGAGTGATCAGTGAGCGTGTTTGAATTCATGCACCTTCCCCACTAAAAGTCTAAAACAACATCTATAAAAAAGTTTCTAAAAAAGGCACATTTTATTCAGCACAAAAACAATTAATTAGGTGAGGTCGTATTGGACCGAGTACTTCCTCGATATGATTCACATTACGGATTGAACGCGTACGTAGGTTAGTTCTCTGGTTGATCTTAATTTTATTATGCGCCATCGATCGTCAACAACTTTGCGTATAACGCATATGCATGTAAGCATGTGTCATGGGCCGCGGAAATTCATTAATTTTAGGTGCCGGCACATGTCCAAATTCGTCCCAAATTAAGCGAATGTACCAGAGCATGCATACATGCAGCTGCCTATGTGCTGAAAAATATTCATAAACTTGGCATTTCGGCAAGCAAGGATGCAATGCAACGGAAGGCGGCAAGAAAGAAAGCCTTGGAGCAGGTACAGCGTTTGCTATTTGTGAAACACTAGAACAAGTCCTCTGACGATGCATGCATGAGAGCTTGGCTTCAACTAAAGTAAAATTTTCCGTTCCTTGTGCATTGCTGGAAGTAGCATTAACTAAACATCATCGTCTTGCACAAAACTATGGAACAGCATAAGCATTCAACTCCAAACAGTAACCCTCCACTTCTCTTTTCTTTTCATTTCGAAATTTCAATTAGATGCCTCGTTCTTTTCTAATATACATAGCGAGATGAGGCCCGTTGCATGGTCGCTATGTACCAAAAAAATGTAGGATCTTGATGAAAATTTTCATGCGATCCTAGCTACATGATTCTAGTGATTTATTATAAATAATTACTTGAACATAGATTTTTAATTGTAAATTCTACCTTTTATCTATTCATGCCTGTTATAATTTGCATAAATGGCAAATGATTTTTCCTTTGCACTACATTTTTAATAGAAATTTTAAAAGTATAATATTAAAAATGTAATAGTGTTGAAATAAATGCTAGACTTAAAAAAAATCATTTTTTGGCAGAATCAGACAGGATCTTACATACTATATCGACAATATGATTCGCGATTTTGCCGAAGAACCTCCCATCCGATTCAGAATTGCAATTATGACACCCTTTGCAATCATTCTTTTCATTCCAAAAGAGGCCCCAAGTGTTTCGGTGAGCAGGGAGAATAAAAACAGTCCTCGTATCCTTAAGTATAAGTCACGTTTTTCATCATTGAAACTAGAATCATAGCTAATCCAATGGTCGGCTAGGAAAATGGACTTGAAAAAGATCGTGAAGTTTACTACTAGTAGTACCAAAAGCGAAAACAAGAATATAATTAAGAGACTTCCCCTTTACTGCAGTCAGGAACGCATACATAATCGCGAGGTGCTGATACTAGTGCACAGGCCTGGAAAGAATTGTACACGGTAAGTCTGTTATAAACGTGATTAAACGGGGGAGTATCCCGTTCGTGCGCCAGCGGGAGCTTGCATAATTGAGAGGCGCACCTTACGAAATCAAGATTTATATATCTCGGTGGCAGAGCGGATGGAAGGACGGCAAGGCTTACATCTTGTCGCACTGAGCAGGAACGAACGACAACATGTTTCTGGCCAGATCGTAGAGTACGTGCAGGTTTTGCTGCTGGTAGTTGCCTACGACGGCAGTGTCGTCATTCCCTTCAATAATAGTGAGGCAGATGACGTTGCAACCTGCGTCCTTGAATATGTAGTTCTCCCGCGGCAGATCCAGCGTCGCACCCTCGAAGTGGAGCATCACCTTCGGCACGTCCGGCTTCGTCTGCAGCGCCGTCGAGAAGCAAGGCAACCCAACTGAAGTCGAGTAGTAGGTATCCTCGGGAAGATGCAGCTGAGAAACGAAAGCGTAGTAGAACCAGTCGTAAGCATGCTTGGGCAGTGAAGTGAGGGCGGTTCCGGAGTCGATGATCGTGCCACCTTTCCCACTCACCGCCGAGCCCGGCAGCCTTGTCGAGCCCACAGTTATTCCCTCGAGCGAGAGATAGTAGAAGTCCCTGTTCTGTAGGAACGGGGTGGACTGGGCGTTTCCATGGAGATCAGCCCGGAGGCCGAGAAGGACAGGGCTGAGCTGAGATCCTGTAATTGTGGTGAAGCAGTGGGAGAAGTTGTCCACCTTGAGCTGCGACGGCAGGGACATTGGGCCGCGGCCAAAGCCGGCGATGCCGGTCTCGTTGGACTTGAAAATTCCGTTGTTAAAGAGGCCATAGCCGAAGGCCAGGCCTGGCACGGAGGCGTGGCCGGCGGCATCGGCGGCCGCAAACGTGAAGATGTCAGCACCGAGGCCGCCGGTTGTTATCGAGTTGTCGCCGTAGGAGTAGACGTAGACACAGGTGTTGTTGCCTCAGTTCTGCTAATGTTATATGCTTTGAATGTAATGAAAAGGGACACATAGTTGCTCGGTGCCCAACAAAATCAAGAAGAAGAGCAAGTACAAAAGCAAGGATGATGAGGATGAGGAGAAGACTCATGAAAAACCCAAGAAGAAGTCTTTCAAGAAAGGCTACTTCAAGAAATTATCAAAGAAAGGAAAAGGGGAAGCTCACATAGGAGAATGGATCACTGATGAAGAAAGTTCTAGTGAAGAATCTTCCTCGGATGATGAAAATTCAAGTTCAAAGGGGCTAGCTGGACTTGCCTTAGATGAGTCAACTCCACCACCACCTTCATTTCCTCTATGTCTGATGGCAAGATCAGATGAGGAAAAGGTTAGTGACTCACGTTCTTATGATGAGCTAGTAGAAATAGTTGAAGAGCTGAATAATGCCTTGCATGCTAAAATAAATTCATCAAAAGCTCTTAAGAAAACTGGTGTTAGCTTAATTAATGATCAAAAGCTGTTACAAGATAAGCATGATGAACTTACTGTAAAATATGAAAAACTTACGAAATTACATACTGATTTGACTGATGATCATGCTTCTCTTATTAAGATTCATGAAGATTTGCAAAGTAAACTATATGAGCTTGAAGTTGATAATGAATTAACTGCTAACAAATCAAACATTGTCCCATTATGTGATGAATCTATTTCTTGTGATTTGCTTAATGATATAAATGTTGCTTCCAGCTCATCTAGTACCTGTAATGAAAACTGCAAATATGCTTCATATGCTAAGGATCTTAAGAATGAAAATGAGGAACTAAAAACCAAGGTAGCCAGATTTGATAAAGGTCTAGAAAAATATTTTCTGGGCAGTGCTACACTTGATAAAATTTTGGTTGAACATAGACCCAACTTGGGCAAAAAGGGCTTAGGGTATAAGCCTAACAGTTTGCCCAAAAAAAATGGATCAAACAAGTTCGAAAAGATTTTTGTCAAGAAGGGCACACAATGCTACTACTGTCATAAATCAAATCATGAACCTAAAAGTTGCCATCTTGCAAATATTTCTCATGTTAAAGTAAAAAGAGGTTGCATGGTGGATGCTCATTATATGCTTTTCAAGGATTTTAGGGGTAAAATGAATGTCAACTTTGTTGGGCCATCTAATCTTGATAAGAAACTTAGAGTTGTTTGGGTGCCGAAGGCAATGCTGTTAAATCCTTTTAGACCAAAACTCGTTGTAACTAACATCAAAGGACCCAAAAGCATTTGGGTATCTAAAGTTAAGAAATAAATTTGCAGGTGAACTATAAAAGTGGAGGGCGGCATTGGGTAATTGACAGTGGCTGCACTCAACATATGACTGGGACCTCAAGAATGTTCGCCTCAATTGAAGGAGAAAATGATCCAAGTCACAAAATCACTTTTGGTAATAATAGCAAACGAAAGTTAAAAAGTTTCGGTAAGATTGCTATATCCAATGATCATTCCATTGACAATGTTTTTCTTGTTGATTCCTTAAAATTTAACTTACTATCTATTGCTCAACTATGTGATCTTGGATTCCATTGTAACTTTTCATCTGATGGGGTATCAGTGTTTGATAAAAATGAAAAGCTTGTTTTTAATGGTTTCAGATTTCAAAATCTCTATTTAGTTGATTTCAAATCTAACTCCTCATGCATATCGACCTGCCTATTAGCTAAAGTTTCTCTTGGGTGGCTTTGGCATAAGCGTCTTGGGCATGTAGGTATGTCTAACCACAAAAAGCTTTTAAAAAATGAGCTAGTGGTGGGTCTGAAGGATGTTAAGTTTGAAAAGAATAAGCTCTACAGTGCTTGTCAAGCAGGCAAGCAAGTAGCTAATTCTACCAAGAGCATCATGTTCACCACTAGACCATTTGAGCTTCTGTATATGGATGTATTTGGCCCTACTTCATATGCTAGTATTGGTGGTAACTCATATTGCTTTATTATAGTTGATGATTTCTCCAAATTCACTTGGGTTTTCTTTGTACCAAACAAAAGTGAAGTTGAAAAAATCTTCAAAACCTTTGCAAAAAGGGCCCAAAACGAATTTGATTATTCCATCAAAAAAATTAGAAGTGACAATGGATCTGAGTTTGTTAATACAAATATCATTGAATATTGTGATGAATTAAGAATTAAGCATGAAGTGTCAGCCACCTATACTCCTAAACAAAATGGTGTAGTTGAAAGGAAGAATAGAACTTTAATTGAAATGGCTAGGTCAATGCTAGATGAATATGATTCTTCTGATGCTTTTTGGGCTGAAACCATTAATACTGCTTGTCATGCTATTAATCGCTTTTATCTTCATAGACTTCTAAAGAAAACACCTTATGAACTATTGGTAGGTAGAAGACCTAACATATCATACTTTCGTGTATTTGGTTGAAAAGTATATATCTACAAAAAGAGAACTCATAGGTAAATTTCAAACTAGATGTGACACAGGCATCATGCTAGGTTATTCTTCTAAGTCCAAAGCATATAGAGTATTTAATAATACAACTGGCTTAGTAGAAGAAATTTATGATGTCAAATTTGATGAAACTAATGGCTCACAAGGTGAGTATGAGAATTTAGATGATGTAGGTGAAGATGGCTTGGTGCAAGCAATGAGGAATATGGAAGTTGGTGACATTAAACCCAAGGAAGACAAAGATGAATTGCCAACTGTATCTATGGAACCACATGATGGAACTCAGGAAGAAGAAGAAGAAGAAAAAGACAAGGACAGACCAACCTTCATCAAAAGCCATCACACAATAGCTAAAGATCATCCCACCGACCAAATCATTGGTGAAATCAGTAAGGGAGTTCAAACACGTTCTAGATACGCTACATTTTGTGAACATTATTCGTTTGTTTCCTGTGTTGAGCCTAAAACAGTGGAAGAAGCTCTAGAAGATGCTGACTGGATAATTGCTATGGAGGAAGAGCTCAACAATTTTGAAAGAAATAAAGTTTGGAGCTTAGTAGAACGTCCAAAGGATCATAATGTTATTGGTACAAAATGGGTGTTCCGAA
Source organism: Guadua angustifolia (assembly GCA_036346375.1). Lineage (NCBI taxonomy): Eukaryota > Viridiplantae > Streptophyta > Magnoliopsida > Poales > Poaceae > Guadua > Guadua angustifolia. The sequence goes on along the minus strand of CM070504.1, from coordinate 22,843,900 downwards.
ACAAACAAGATGAAAATGGAGTGGTAATAAGGAATAAAGCTAGACTAGTAGCTCAAGACTTTACTTAAGTGGAAGGACTTGACTATGGTGAAACATATGCTCCTGTAGCACACCTTGAAGCTATAATGTTTCTTCTAGCTTTTGCTTCTATTTTAATATCACTCTTTTTCAAATAGATGTGAAAAGTGCATTCCTTAATGGTGTCATTGATGAAACTGTTTATGTTGAACAACCATCTGGTTTTGAAGATTCAATCTTGCCTAATCATGTTTACAAACTATTTAAAACTCTCTATGGCCTAAAACAAGCTCCTAGAGCATGATATGAGCGTCTTAGAGACTTTCTGATAAATAAGAACTTCAAAATTGGAAAGATTGATCCAACACTTTTTCTAAAAGAAATCAATGGAACATTATTGATATGTCAAATATATGTGGATGATATCATTTTTGGATGTACTAACGGCTCTCTTTGAAAGGAATTTGGTGAAATGATGGCTAGGGAATTTGAAATGTCCATGATCGGAGAGCTATCATTCTTTCTTGGATTTCAAGTTAAACAATTGAAGGAGAGAACGTTCATATCACAAGAAAAGTACACCAAAGACCTCCTCAAGCGCTTCAAAATGGAAGAATGCAAGTCAATTAAGACTCCCATGGCAACGAATACACATCTTGATCAAGATATGGGAGGTAAGTCTGTTGACCAAAAACTATATAGGTCTATGATTAGGTCATTACTTTACTTGACAGCATCTAGGCCTGATATCATGTTCAGTGTTTGTATGTGTGCTAGATTCCAAGCTGCACTTAAAGAAATTCACCTAAGTGCTGTGAAAAGAATATTTAGATATCTTAAGTTTACTCCAAGTATTGGTTTATGGTACCCTAAGGGTGCTCCATTTGAGCTTCTTGGCTATTCAGATTCTGACTATGCCGGTTACAAAATTAATCGTAAGAGCACCTCAGGGGGTTGTCATTTTCTTGGAAGATTTTTAGTTTCTTAGTGTTCTAAAAAACAAAATTCAGTAGCACTTTCCACTGCCGAAGCCGAATATGTGGCTGCTGGCAGCTGTTGTGCTCAAATTCTATTCATCAAACAAATATTTCTGGATTTTGGAATAAAATTTGATAATGTGCCTCTATTGTGTGATAATGAAAGTGCAGTGAAAATAGCAAACAACTTGGTCCAGCATTCCAGAACTAAGCATATTGAAATTCGACATCATTTTATTCGTGATCATGTTGCTAAAAGAGATATTATGCTTAGTTATGTAAGAACTGAGGACCAATTGGCTTATATTTTCACTGAACCACTAGATGAGGCCAGATTTTCAAAATTGAGAAATGAACTAAATATTATTGCCTATTCAAATGTTGTTTGATGATATCACATTTAGGGGGAGCAAGTTTGCCTCCTATGCATTTCTTGATACCCTCTGTGTGAATAAATAAATTCAAAAGTGCTGAATTAAGAATAAGATTCTTCTCTTCTAAATTTAATGATCTGCTTAAACTAAAATTAAAAAAATACTGCTATAAGCCTTTTCTTACTATGCTTCTTTCTCACCTTATCCAAAATATAATAATTAAGTCAAAATCCTGACTTATTCAAAAAAATCCAGTGCAAAACTTATCTAAAAATTCTCTATTCAGTACTTGAGTCTTTCAGCTGAGCTTATGTTGCAAATACTAATGCTCATTTGGAAATTGGACTCAAACATTTCCTGGAAAGCTCAAGTCCTCCAAGTTAAGTGTTTTGTTGTTATTTTGGTTGCTTGTCTTAAGATTTATCAAGATCCATCACTTGTATTTTATCTTGTTAATTCTGATGGATCTCTGAAAATCTAAAGAACTTAGCTATATCTCTTAATTTTAAACTTTAGAAACATACTCATACTGCGGACTAAAATCAATTGAAGTTATCTGTCAAGTGCCTATTTGCAACGAACCAATCTAAAATCAAAAGTCTATGTACAACGGACCAAAAAGTTTGGTCCGGCGTTAAAGGAAGTTGGTCTCGATTCTGTCCAGAGCCAAAAACTCTTTAACCACGGACTGAAATATTTGGTCTGTAGCTGTATAAAATGCTCAAGAGATTTGGTCCGACGCAAAAGGCAAAATCTTTGTTCCATCTCTCAAAATGGGCTGACATATGAGTAAATGTTTCTAAGCCTATTTCTTATCTAAGTTTAAATGGATTTGATCTATTTTATAAAATTTTTCTTCTCATTCCAAATTTCAAAATTTGTTCAAAATCTTGCCTATTGCTTTAGGACTCATCCTTTGCTAACCTGTCCTTGATTTTGGGACCCTAAGAAATTGCTCAAACCGTTTTACCTAAAGGGTCCCACCACCTCTTTACCAGGACGTCTGTTCCCCTCAACCACCTTGTTTAAAGGCGTCAGTTACCAAGACAACCTTATATCCTTTACTCTCATTCAATGCAGTTACTTCTTCCATCAGAAATTCCCCTTTGTCACATCCGTGCTTGCGCAAACTTCTCAAAGCCAGAAAAATCGTCTTAGCACCGAAGCAAATCACTAATCGGATCTTGGCAACGGTGTTCATCTGTCATTCTGCGCAAGAATCTCTTTCAGGCTCAGTAAGTTTACCCTAAAACCCCTTTTCCCTTCTTGTCAAAACCCTAGACCTAGAAATTAGACTCTAGTGTTTGTTTTTCTTTAGGTCTGGTCTTTATGCTTGAAAAAGGGTCTGCATTTGAGTCTGTCTGAGCAAGAGTTGAACATTAGTTGGTGATCAAGATGAGGTCGATGAACCCAGATAAAAGGGGACTAATTGGAAAAATTGTTGACAAAGTAAAAGGCAAGAAACCGAAGGTGTCTAGTTCATCTCCTGGAATAACATTACCTAGACAACCTCAAGGTCCTGTGCTCATTCAAGATGTTCATAATGCTGGCAGAACAAATAGAAAATTGGTCACTTCTCATCCAAGAAAAGGAAAAGATAAACAAGTAAGTGAATCTGAGTCATCTTCTGAAGATAGTGCCTATGAGCCTAGCAGTGAGTCATCTTCAAAAAATACTGAGCTGCTTGCTGAAGTTGATATTCTGAGTAGTGAAGAATTAGCTAACCTAAGAGGCAAGAAACTGAGAGCTGTGAGATTGGTTAATGAAAAAGTTTGGTTTCCTGACTCAAGACCAGCTCTGGGTGAAAACTTTGTTTCCCTGCTCCATAGAAACATTTATAATGTTTATCTAAATAGAAAAGATGGAAAAGGAAAGGAAATCTCAGCCCTGTCAAGTCATCAATATGTGGATTGGGATCAAGTGAACTCCATTATTGGCTCAACTAGACTGTTTGACTGTATAAACTCAACCCCTGGATTGATTTATTTAATGTCAAACAAAACAATCCCTTGGAGTATCTTAAGAACCCTAGAGTTCTATGCATCCCTATTGGTCAACAAGCAGAGGAAGTACATCTTGTTCACCATAAATGGAAAAATAAGAAAAATTAGATCTCCTCAGTTTGAATCTGCAATTGGAGCTTCAAGTACATTAATGAATAGGACAAGAATATATGAAAAGATGTATCATTGTCAGAGATGGAGGTTAGTTGGTGATATGCCTGATTTGCAAGTGTCAGCACACATATACAAGGATATCACTAGTGTAGATTTCAACCCCAACAGAGTTTCTTGTTTAATAGAAGAAGCAAAGATACTGCTGCTAATTTTGAGACACACTATTTTTCCCAAATCTGGATACAAAGAAGGTGTGACCCCAACCCTAGTCTGGCTGCTGCATCTAATCTTGTCAAGACAACCCATAGATTTGGTTGATTACATCTTTGGGGAGATGGAAGAGATAGTATACAGAAAGATGGGCAGTCCTCTACCTTTTGCTCAACAGATCACTCAAGTACTGTTGGCACAAGGCATTATCTCACAAGGAGATTTAAACAGGGAGTTCAAGTGCTTTCCTAAGAAATATAATATGCACAAATCCACTGGACAAAATCTAAAAGTTACTAGATTCCTTCACAACTTACAGTCAGATCAACCTATTGAAGAGGAAGTGCCTGCCCAACCTCATCAAGAAGTTGAAAAAGGAGAAGCTAATGAGCCCAGCATGGAGATTGTGAAAGAGTATGGATCCACAGAAAGTGAAAATGAGTCAAGTGCAGAATCTAAAAATAAGTTTGACAACAACAGTCGAAGTGGGTATTCACAGGCTCAAGGCAGTGACTGCTGGCATCAATCTTATGGAAGCCATATGCCCTCATATGATAGTCGTCATTCACATCATTCTCAAGGATACGATGGAATAAATCAGAGTTTTGTCGCTCCAAGGAATACAAGCTACAACCACAGCCATATGTCTCCTCCTCTCAAGCTTATGGTAGTCATCATAGCAGCAGCATGAACAAGTCTGGAAAAAGGAAAGAGCCAAGTGCTCACAGTGCAAGTAAGACCAAATATGGAAATGACAATGAGCCTAGTGCTCAAAGTGGAAATAAAAGTAAGGCCTCAAGTCATCATAAGTCTGCTTACTCTCCAAGACCCTTCACTCAACTTCCAGCCTCTACTCCAGAACTAATAGAAGTGATTCATGGAAGTGAATCCTGGAATGAGGATGATGCTGCAACTCAAGTTCTTTCAAGCTCAGTTGCTAAATCTTTTAATGAAGAGCAACAGCTTTATCACCTTCAAGAGTCAGCAGCAGCAGCAAGGTTCATGGAAGCTCAAGGTTTAAGGCCAGGAGCAAATGATTATGAGGCAGGAGGATCTGGTATGCCCCAAGAGTTTGAATCTTATTATCCTCCATCAGCTGTTCATCCTGAGCATGATCAGAGAGATACTTTTCCTGGTTGGCATAATTTATTTGATTTTCAACAACCTCCTTCATCTCCTCAAATGCATGCTGAGCAAGCACAGGAAGGTACTTTTCAGGCTCAGGAAAATATCTTTGACTCTCAACCTGCATGGTTTTCCTCTTTTGAACAACTATATTATGCTGAACAAAGAGGATTTTAAGCAAAATACATGGAAGATCAAGTAATGGCAGCTCAAAGACATGAAGAACAGATGAGGGCTCTTCAACTATACAATGAATAAGTTCAAGAACAGATGAGAAAACACTATAAAGAGCAAGCAAATTTCAGAAATGAAGCCTTCACCAGATTTGATCTTCTCAGGAGAAATCAATGGGACTTAAGAAACTAGGTTACACAGCTTGGTAACAATCAGTATCTGTTAAAGGACAGACTGTATGACATGAATCAGAAAATTGATAAACATCACAAGAGTTTGTTAAATCAAGTTGAGGCTGCAAGCACATCTAATAGGAGTAATCAGACATGGATCAGACAAAATCTGGACCATCTCATAGACTTTACTGAGGATGCCCTTCTAGACCATACAAAACTGGCACAAAATTGCATTGATGGTATGAGTCAGATCCTCGCAGAAACAGATACCTTAAATGAGTCCTTAAACAAAATGCAGTCTGATCTTCATAATCTGACCATTCAACCAGGCGAACCAGGTTATCCGAGCTGGCATGATCAAGCCATGACCCAAGTGCCAAGTACTCAAGCTCAAGAAAAATCAGAAGCAGATGATGGTCAGATTGTTTCCCCTCCTAGGAAGAGCTCAGTTCTTGGTCAGCTCAAAAGGACCTTTTCTCGGCGCAAATAGGACCCTTTTTGGCAATTGATGCCAAAGGGGGAGAATATTCCTAGGTTCTGTAGGCTGGACAAGTCTGTTAAGTCTGTTAAGGCTATTATTGTAATTCCTAAGATAGTATCTAATGTTTTAGCACTATTGGCATCTGATCTTTATCTGGTTTATTTGTGCTCTGATACTTATACTGATACTTTCTTGTTGGTGTTATTGGTTATTTGCTGGCTCTTTTCTCATTAAAAAAATTTTACCTTCTTAAGTAGTGCTCTGATATTCTGATATTGTACTTTGTCCTTTGTAAGTTGTGCTCTAATACTTATTCTAACTCTTTTTGATTTGCCCTCTGGTTATTAATGAGAAAAATTAAAAATAATGAATTTTAAGGATCTAATATAGTCCTAAAATATCATAACTGTCAAAATTCAGATCATACATTCATTAAGGGGGGGCACATATATCTACAACTTCTGCATAATATCCTGTCAAGTTAACTCTGTTTTGTAGAATGTATGAGATATTATTAACTGAAAAGGTATGTTGTCATCAATCACCAAAAAGGGGGAGATTGATAGCATCTAGGCCCTCTCAATTTTCATTATCATGTTTTATTATAGTTTTGGTATTGATGACTAAGTTAATAATGCTTAAGCTTTGAAGAGCATGTGCTGAAATCAATGATGAAGCAAGTTGGACTAACAAGATTAAGGTGTTCTGTTACTAGTTTATGGCTTGGGAGTTGATTCAAGTCAAATATTTAGGATTATTTTCAGTTTCGCTGTACTATAAAGGGGGACTTTACACAAGTTGGTAGATTGGATTATATGGCAAAGACAAAATTAGATTGCTTGGAGTTAAAAACTCTTAGTCGTTGCTCTTTGAATCAAAATCCTCCTTCATTCAAAAGTCTAAATATGCGATGGACCAAAATTCAGTTATCCTTTTCTTAAGTCTGTTGCATACATAGCCAAAATCCTTTTTCAGACAAAAGCTCCTTTAGTCCAGCATTGAAAATCTTCCTTCCTATCAAGGTATCTTCTCACATTGGACCAAACTTCTTATTCTCACATATTTTAGTCCGTGATGAAAATTCCTTGAAGAAATCTTGCAACCAAGTGTTTTTCTATCTACGACGGACAAATGTTTTGGTTCGTGGTACATATAAGTTCACGTTCTTTTTGTAAGGCCAAAAGTTTCTCAATCTTCCATGTATGACGGATCAAAGTTTTTGGTCCAGCATACATATAAAGTCATATTCCTTCGATAGATCAAAAACTTCTCAGATTTCCATTTATAGCGGACCAAACTTTTTAGTCCGACACTCATTCAGATTATAAGCCTTTTTGCCGGACCAAACCTTGGAGTTTTTATTAAATCCATAGATAGATATACATTCTTATTCGAAAGATTTTCCTTTGTTGATGGACCATATCTTCTTGTTTAAAAGTTTAGTCCGTTGCTATAGCAAATCTCTTGGATAAACTTATTTTATGTCGAAAAAGTCCTTGGCTACTGATCTCAGAAATTCCCATGTATGACGGACCAAATAATTTGGTCCGGCATACATGTAACTCACTTATTCCTTTGCCGGACCAAACTCTCTGAAACTCCCATATATGACGGACCAAATTTTTTGGTCCGTCGTAAATGTTTTAAATTGGTCCTGAAAGGACAGGGGATGTCGCCTAGAGGGGGGGTGAATAGGCGAATTAAAAATTTTAAAACTAAATCGCAGCGGAATACAGACAATTCGGAATGTTCGAATAATACTTCGGACTGTTCGAGTGGTTCGGATAGTCCGAGGTTATATCCGGATAGTCCGGGTTATCCGGAGTATCCAGGGTTCTATTCGGATATTCCGAATTCTCCAGAGCACACAACTCGCAAAAAGGATCTAGGCTATTTGGGGGATATTAAATGCACCAAATTAAACTAGTTAGCCTAGAATACTTAAGGCAAATAAATATCTAGCCGAAAACTCACTAGAAAAGTAGATCGGGCAATTTCAAGATTCAAAATCAAATACTAAAGCAAGAGTAAGAAGCAAACTTGGAGACGATGATTTTTCACCTGAAGTTCGGATCCTTGAGGGGATCCTACGTCTCCGTTGAGGAGGCTCGGTCACACTTGAGCCGGGGTCTCTCTCAACCCTTTTCCTCCCGGTGTTGCACAAATGCACTCGCCGGTGTGGCTCGGTCATACTTGAGCCGGGGGTCTCTTTCAACCCTCTTCCACCCGGTGTTGCACAAATGCACTCGCCGGACTTCACTTCTTTGATTCCTTCCCTTTCGGAGGCGGAATCGGCCTTCACAAACTCCCACGGCCAACCACACAAAGCTTCGGTGGCTCGTAGGCGACCTCTTAGCCGTCTAGGAGTCCTCAACCTCCAAGAGTAACAAATGCTCACGAAGAACAAGCTTGGAGATGAAATCAAGTACTCAAGACTCAAATCCCACTCAATCCTAACACCTCACTCAAACTCTTCCCAACTCTGCACACAAAAAGGGATCACTTAGATCTAAGGGTAAAGAGGTGTTTAGGGGGCTCAAAAACAAGTGGATAGCACCTCAAATCAACATGGTAGCAGCCCCCCACAAATGGGGAGGGATGGGGGTTTAAATAGAGGCTCCAAAAAACTAGCCGTTTTGCTCAACATTCGACTCAGTTCGGATAGTCCGAACCCATGTTCGGATAGTCCAAACAGGTCACATTTGGTGTAACAGAGAGACTCAGCTCGGATAGTCCGAAAATATGTTCAGATAGTCCGAACATTCGGATACTTCGAGTTCATCTTCGGATAGTCCGAATTGCACAGAACAGCCCGACGAAAACGAGCATAACTTTTGACTCCGGACTCCGATTTCAGTGATTTTGGACTCTACGGAAAGCTAAGAACAAGGGCTACACAATTAAAAAGGTCTCACTACCCAAATCTCAAAGGATAAATCCAGATTTCACAAAGAATCCAAGAGAGACCTACAATTCTCACTTTCCGGCACCACCAACACCACACTCTCTCTAAGTTTCACAAGGATGGATCACTTGAGCACTTGACATATCTAAAAGTCATTCGACGTCGCATCCCTCTTAATAGTATGGCAATCCTTAGACTCAAATTAAATCAAAGATAATACAAGTCTAGAGATAGTCACTTGCTATCTTCTTTCTTAACTCCGATGCATGAAGACCTTCACAAAAAGATTGGTGACATCTTCGCCTTGTCCAACTTGACTCGATTCACCTCATGAGACTCTCGTCCTATCAACCTTGACTTGATCATCCTCTCCGACGATCTCCACGCCAAGTCGATCTTTGACTTAGTCCTCAACTCTTGGTGACACCGCCGTCTTGTTGACTTCGGCTTAACGATCATCCTCCGAGATACATTGGTCATCATACACACACGGGACCTAATTCTTTCCAAACCACTCATGAAAGATATTAGTCCCAAAAGCTCAATATATATAAATGAGTTGATATTTGTGAATAGTTGAATACCACAAGTGTTTCATACAAAAAAGCATAACATACATGGAAACACTTGACATAAGAAATGTTCTCTACTAAGTGCATCATGATGAATATATAATTTGATCTATATGCAGTAGAGAGATAATCGTCAATATGATGAATCAATTAAATCATGGCATGGATCACAGTCTTTACTTTAAATGAAGCACATGATAGAATATACACGAATTGTACATGTGCAGATAATATTTGGAATAAGAGTAAATATGTGATCCAACTCTAGATTAAACTTCACTAGGAGAGGTGCATGAGAAGATACACAACTAAAACATGCATGCACCAAGACAATCTATAGCAATATGAAGTTTAACTCCAGTTAATACATGCATACTAAAAACAAAGCACATAATGAACTCAAATGAATATATATGCACAAATAAATATGACATGAACCAATGTGCATATATATAATCAACATGCTATTTGGAGTTCACTATGCATTTGCACAAAAGGAATGCAATAACAACTATAGAAGAGATACCAAAATTGCATATCTTATCTTTGCTTAACCATCCCACTTGATTTTCCTCTAAATAGATGAGACTGATACTCAACTAGACAATAACAAGTTAGTCTCATAGCAATATAATCATATTAGAGGTTTGTCATTTGTTAAGCACTAAGTTAAGCATTTACTCAATTACATAGATTATCATTATATGCGTTTGTCATTAATCACCAAAATAACATAAGTGCCTAGATGCACTTTCAGGTCCGTGATACACATGATCAGTATCGCTAAGTCTTGTTGCTTAGTCCATTGTAAACGTATATTTTTGATATTTTTGATCTTCTGATACGTCCAACAGCTACAGTGGTAGGTGCAGCGGCTATATTCATTCCAAATGGCTATATAAGCATTTTCTGAGCCATCTACCACAAGACTTTATAAACTCCTTCACATTTTAGCATTAAAAAGAGCTTTCATTCTCAAAAAGGAGTCTGTGCTTCACTTTCAAACTCAAAATCCTCAACATCTCTAAGTGTTTTAGCTCCAAGCTTAAGTCTAGCTATGTGATTTGCGAGTGAACCAAGAGACAGAACTTGTGCAAAGTTTATTACTCTTGGATCTTAGTAATCCTAGACAGCTTGGAGGAAGTGAAAAGTACGACCTGTCCAAAGGTGATTGTGGAAGGCCACTTTGGTTGTGAAAGGTTTGGAGCTTACCTTATTGGAGTAGTGAAAGAGCTTCCTGAGTGATCACCAGAGCTTTCAACGTGGAGTAGGAGAAAGGCTCTGAACCACGGGATAAATCTATGTCTCGTTTGTGTTTTACTTCATTTTGTTGCTTTCGTTGTTATCTTTGTTTGCATTTTACTTCTGTTATATATTGTACTGAGTTATTCACTTAAAGAAAATAGTAAATTGTAACTAAGAAGTTAAAATTTGCAAAAGTTGCCTATTCACCCCCCTCTAGGCCAGCTCGTTCCTTCAAGCAAGCCATGGCGTGCTCGACAGGAGGAAAAACGCGAGCGCGAGGAGGACGGCGGACGCCCCGAGCGTGACCGCGTAGCGGCCAGTGGTCCGGAATGGCGGTGGCTTCGGCAGCAGTGCCTCGTGTTCGGAGGAAACCCCCGTGTCGCCCCTGCGAAGGCGGTGGATGACGAGGACGAGCGAGGTGACGAGGAAGACGAGGTCAACGGCGCCGAGGAGTGTGCGCTGCGGGCATGGCGAGAGGAAAAGGAACGCGAGCTGGTAATATAAATTGCAAAAAGGGATAAAAAGAGATAAAAATGATTGATTGATTTTTGAGATTGGTAATATATATTGCTACGTACAATATTTTTGGTTTTAATTTATACCGGAGAAGAACCATAAAAATTTTTGTAATCAGGAGAAATAGATGTTTGATCTTATAGCACAATTTTTTTATTGCTTAACCTTTATATTTTATTACTAATTTTATTTTTCGTAGCAATGGATCTAAAAGACCGGTCATGCTCGCGCAGAGTCTGGTAGACCTGCAAGACGATGCAAAGCTAAAGCTTGTTGCACTGAGCAGGGACAAAGGACAACACGTGGTTGGCCAGATCGTAGAGTACGTGCATGTTCTGCTGCTGATAGTTGCCTATTATGGTCATGTCACCCCCAGCGTTGACAGCAAGGCAGGTGATGCGGCTACCGGCCTCCTCAAGATCAAACATGTAGTTCTCCCGCGGCAGGTCCAGCGTCGCGCCCTCGAAGTGCAGCACCAGCTTCGGCACGTCCAGCTTCACCTGTGGCGGCGCCGAGAAGCAGAGCCGGGACACCGAAGACGTCGTCGAGTTGTGCACGGGGAGCCTCAACTGGGCGACAAACTCGTCGCGCACGAGCTTGTACACGTCCTGGGGCAGCGTCGTCATGCCGGTGCCTGAGTCAATGATGGTGCCGCTCGTGCCGTCCTGCTTCAAGGCGAACGCCGACTCCGGGATCGGCAGCCTCGTCAAACCGACGGTGATGCCCTTGAGGGAGAGGTAGTAGTACGTCTTCTGAGACGAAGGGTTTTGGATCAGAGGGGTGGACTGGACGACGACGCCACCGGTGTTGCTGAAGAGGTTGGCCGGCAAACCGAGCAGTACGGGGCTGGGTTCCAACCCCGTTATGGCAGTGAAGCAGTGGGAGAAGTTGTCCACTTTGAGCTGCGACGGCAGGGACAGGGGGCCGCGGCCAAAGCCGGCGATACCGGTCTCGTTGGACTTGAAAATTCCGTTGTTAAAGAGGCCACAGCCGAAGGCCAGGCCTGGCACGGAGGCGTGGCCGGCGGCATCGGCGGCCGCAAACGTGAAGGTGTCAGCATCGAGTTGGCCGGTTGTTATCGAGTTGTCGCCGTAGGAGTAGACGTAGACACAGGTGTTGTTGCCCCAGTTCTGCTTGCCGCAGGAAGACCAGGTCAGGTTGTGACACATGGGCTGGTTACAAGGGAGCACCGCGAACGTGGAGGAGTTCTGCGGGTCAAAGTAGGGGAGGGTTTGGTCGAAGCAGGCCAGGCACGGTTGGCACTGCGCCCAGACGAGGTCGCTTCCGGTGTCAAGGATGAGCTGCACCGGCTGCGGCGGCGTGCCGATGGCCAAGTGCACCAGGTACTCCGTGTCGGGGACGCCGGCGTAAGGCCCAGGGTCTACGCGGGCGCTCACCGCGCGGCCGGAAAGCAGACGCATGGCACGGGCCTTGCTGCGCAAGGACATGCGGTGCAGCAGCTCGCCGTTGGTGAGGCCGCGGCCGGCGTCGGCGTGGGTGGCGTGCAGCCTCAGAGCTGCCGCATCGCAGCAGGAAATGGCCAGTGCAAGCAACACCTGCAGGAGAACTAACTTCTGAAGATGATTCATTTGCACTTGCTTCAACTCCTGCAGCATGCATAAAACAAAGAAGTATGTCTAATTTGTACGAAATTGAAATCTGGACATGGGATCTATATATACAGGTTTTTGTATTGCACTGTTTCAGTTGCAGACTTTTGCAGTCGTGTTAAAAAATGAATATCTTGAAATCTTCTTGGGTCGATCCTTTTCCTCAATCCAATCCATAAAGCGTTTTCTTCTTTTTCCAATGCATAATAAATAATTATGTAGCTACATGGTCTTTCACGCGTGGGTAGAATGCGATCTTTACCAACTAAGTGTACGCTTTGTCAAAAAAAGGAACCAAAAAGGAAAATTCTGCGTAAGCCGTGTTGCTCACAACGTACATGGTTTTTGCGTCAGCCGGCATGCTTTGTCAAACAAATGTACAGACCGAGAAATGATAAGGAATCCAGATATCTTCCTCCCACAAACAGAGACATAATGGAAAAGAAAAGAGAAAATTGCTTATTTGCCACTGAAAGTTGGCCAGTTCCCCAAAATGCCATCACGAAGATTGTCTTCCCTCTATTGCCATCCGATCTCAAATTGCCTTCCCAAAATGCCACCGCCGTCCATTTGGCTGTCAACTCACCGTTTGCTGGCACGCGAAAAGACCAAATTGCCCTCCTTTTGAGTGTGCTGCCCTATTTAAATCTATCAAATGTACTTAGAATTTTATGAAAATTTTTGGAGATGATCTTAAGAGAGTACTAACATTTCTGTAAAAATTTGAGAGCATGAGCAACTCTGTGATTTTCTGGAAAAATCGTTTAGTGATTCTGTCTTAATGAAAGAATTGCCTAATTTAAATCTATCAAATGTGCTTAGAATTTTATAAAAAATTTTGGAGATGATCTTAAGAGAGTACTAACTTTTCTGTAAAAATTTGAGAGCATGAGCAGCTCTGTGATTTTCTGGAAAAATCTTTTAGCGATTCTATCTAAATGAAAGAATCTAAATTTTGATTTTTTAGAAGCACTAAATAAATTCAAAAATTTATGAAATTTTTTGGAGTGGTTCCTTGGGTTATTTAGAATTTAAATAAAATATTTCTAGGATTCTAAATGTTTTGAATTCATTTCGCCGTCCAAGTTAGCACACAGGGGCAACTCGGTCTTTTCGCGTGCCAGCAAACGGTGAGTTGACAGCCAAATGGACGGCGGTGGCATTTTGGGAAGGCAATTTGAGATCGGATGGCAATGGAGGGAAGACAATCTTCGCGATGGCAGTTTGGGGAACCGACCAACTTTCAGTGGCAAATAAGCGATTTACTCAAAAGAAAAACGCTGAAGCTCGGGAGTGGGTGGAACCTTAATGGGATCAAACATGGAATTGCAGCTTGACCATGTCCAATTGATAGCTAACACTAAGTAATGTAATCTAATCTCGTCCTTTTACAGAAGTTCAGTAAGTCTTTCATCGTTTTTTTTTTTGGGTGCTATTATGCAATCTAATCTCTCTTTCCTTTTCGAATTATTTTCAGTAAATGCTCTTGTGTTCGGCATATTTATGACAGTTGAAGTTTCTTCCTCCCACAAACGGAGACATAATGGAAAAGAAACACGCTGTCACGCTGAAGCTCGGGAGTGGGTGGAACCTTAATGCGATCATACATGGAATTGCAGCTTGACCATGTCCAATTGATAGCTAACATTAAGTAATGTAATCTAATATCGTCCTTTTACAGAAGTTCAGTAAGTCTTTCATCGTTTTTTTTTGTGCTATTATGCAATCTAATCTCTCTTTCCTTTTCGAATTATTGTCGGTAAATGCTCTTATGTTCGGCATATTTATGACAGTTGAAGTTTCTTTTTAGGCAACGTATCCTGTGCACACAGGCCTTCTCGTATACACACCGTGCACACCAACTAACAAAAGTTACGAAAAATTCTGAAAAAAATTGTAGATGTACTTCATAGGTTTCCCTATCTATGTATGAAATTTCAAGATCAAATTCATTATATATCGAGAGTTACAAAAAGAGAAAATTCTGACAAGTTTAACAATTTTTTTCAGGATTTTTCGTGACTTTTGTTAGTTGGTGTGCACCGTGTATACACGGGAAGGCCTGTATGCACAGGATATGTTGTTTTCTTTTTATTCTAACAAATTTTCAAATGGTAGTGATAACTCCCAACTCCGTTATCAAAATCAGTGAATCTTCTAGATTCGTAAGTGAGGACTCAGATCTTGCAGAGCTATGCCTAATTCGTGAAACTGATACGTGACCAATTCATCAGTCAGAAAGATGAATTCCGTTTTAATATTCAAATTCAATGTAAATGATTTTAAATGAAGACCAAACTAACTGGTTTCACCAAAAAGATCGTGGCAGACGTCTCTTCTTGCAACTTTTCATATTTATAGTAGTACAACAAGAGATCATTCTAAAGTTGGTCAATATTGTTGAAAAATTGATGCAGCTATATACAAATCAATACAATTACATTTTTTGATAGAAAGCTGGTAGATTCACCTGGACCCTGTATTGGGCAATTGGCCACGTAAAGTGATGAGTGCTGATAAGTGATAACCAATCAAATCGTCCGTAGGATTATTTCTAAAAATGGAGGTCTATCTTCCACACTCAAATCTCCACAGGTAAATTTATGACCAAACAGCCTGCATGATGCGCATTTGTTGAACCACCGCAGCACATTCATGTTCTTTGTGATGTCATGACTCTGCAGAAATTTCGTGTCTAACAAATTTGTCGCTGATGAAGTGCTTAAGTGAAATGTTGAATGTTACTTACTGGTATTCCACAGCTGTGATTTTGAGCATCCTAGTGGATAATATATCTGCAAAAATGAAAGTTTAAACTGAAACACAAACATATGTACATAAATTAGTGCACACGCCAGGGTTCATGTGTCAGGAACTAAGTGGATAACATACAGCTAACTTACAACACGTAGCTTTCTTTTGGGGATTGTACCCATTCCAGAGAGAGAGAGAGAGAGAGATGCTTACTCTTGAAAAAAACAGTACTCCCTGCAATATAAATTGATTTGTAATTTAAGCTATTTTTCTGAGGATAACAGGGTCTACCCAGGTTTTAGTTCAGCATAATTCTGACCTCTAAAACGTGATTTCACTTAGAAGAGCAGCCTGCATTACACTGTCAACAGTTGCAAAGATACCTCAAGGGAACAACTCGGGCATATGCAGGGCGCTGATAATGGATGATAGTACTTCATGTTCAGATGAAACCTGGCTCCTGAATAGGTTCCCTATAATAAATTGAGATATCATTAAACTAGGCATAAAAAAAAGCCTTTCTAATGATGAAGTCAATAGGATATGCATTTATAATTGCCAATTTGATTTATGATTTGAGAAACCAAGGGTAAATGTCCTCAGATATTGAGACACACAAAATGGAAGGATCTTCAAAATGAGCTATGATCTGGGAAACCAAGGGTAACTGTCCTTAGATATCTTGGTATCTTAACTCACCAAATGGAAGAATGAGATGATGCGGAGCAAGGAATTGACCAGACCATTCACCTCACCAATAGTCCCTGCATGAGCAAAACCCATCTTTGAAATGGTGGAATCTATTAGCATCTCTCAGTATGATTTCCCGAGAAGTTATCTTTGCAATCAACTTTATAGCAGAATGACAATCACCACACACTCTGAGGTTCTTCATGACACGAATGGCCATTCCTTCTGGGACTTTCAAAAGTCCATATGCCACAGCCTGTCTCTCACTATGATATCGCAAGCTATAAGCTTTCTGCTCCTCGTCTATATCATGAAGCACAAAGCTCCCATCAGCTGAGTAACCAGATTCCATCAATAACCCATCTAGCTTCTCCAACATCTTAAGGATAATAGCATGCTCAGGATGTGCTAATACATCACTGGATGTGAAGAGATGCACCCTCTTGTCGTATTCTATCCAACTACAGCCTGGTGACTTGTTCAAATTCCTTGAGCTAATTAACTTCCGTATCTCAGAAGCATCTTCCCACCTCCCAGTGGACGTATAAATGTGAGAGAGCAAGACATATGGTCCAGCATTCCCAGGCTCAAGCTCTAACAGCTTCTTAGCAGCAACCTCGGCAATCTCAGCATTCTTGTGCATCCTACAGGCACCCATCAGAGCTCCCCAGATGACAGCATCTGGTTCCACTGGCATGTTCCTTATCATATCCCATGCTTCCTCCAAAAGTCCAGCTCGACCAAGCAAATCAACCATGCAAGAATAATGCTCAGCTCCAGGTTGGATGGCAGAATTCATACCCATAGAATTAAAAATCTCCCTCCCTTCTTTAACTTTTCCAGTATAGCTACAAGCTGTGAGGGCCCCTATATAAGTAATTCCATCAGGTGCCATTCCCGCCGACCTCATATCATTAAATATGCCTAGTGCTTCCTCCCCCAACCCATGTTGAGCATAACCAGTGATCATCGAGTTCCACATCACAACATCTTTGGGCTCAAACATATTGAAGACCCTCTTGGCCTTATCCAAATTCCCACATTTGATGTACATTGTGATTAATGCTGACACAGCAAATACATCCATGTTGAAGGAGCACCTCAGCATCGCAGCATGCACTTCCCTCCCATAATCAAGAACAGCTAGCGCCGCACATACCGTGAGGATGCTGATGACTGATGGGTAGTTTGGACGGATACCTCTCCACAACATCTCACGGAAGGTAGACAGTGCCTCCATCAAGAATTCGTTCTGCTCATATGCTTTAGTCATTGCACTCCACGTCCCATCATCCCTCTCCCGCATCCTCTCAAACACTGCCTTGGCAGCATCCACCATCCCATGCTGCCCGAACCCAACCATCATTGCATTGCAGGCTGCCACCGGGTGCTCTGGCATTGCATTAAACAGCTCCTCAGCGTCTTCGACATGGCCTGCCTGTATGTACCCAACTAGCATTGCAGTCCACGACACCTCATTGCGCTCAGGCATCACCTCGAACAGCTTCCGTGCAAGGTTGACCTGACAGTTTTGAGCGTATCCTGAGATCATTGCAGTCCATGACACAACATTCCTCTTCGGCATTTCATCAAACAAAGTGCGCGCCTCAGCGACCCGGCCAGCCTGGCAGTACCCAGATAGCATGGCGGTCCTCGCGACGACGTCCTTGTCGGGCATTTCATCGAACAACTTGCGGGCCTCGTCGACATAGCCAGCGTCGAGTAGGCCACCAAGCAGCACCGTGTAGGAGACGTGGTTGCGCTCGGGCATGTGGTGAAACAGGCGGATGGCGTCGGCCAGGAGGCCGTGGCGCACGTACCCGCGCAGGAGGGAGGTGAAGGAGACGACCGTGGGGGGGAAGGGGATGGAGGCGAGCGCGGCGGCGGCGTCGGGGAGGGTGTGGCGGCGGAGGGAGAGGCCGGAGATCAGCGCGTTGTAGGAGGCGAGGTCGCGGGAGGGCATGCGGCGGAAGAGGCCGAGGGCGGCGTCCGGGAGGTGGTTGCGGAAGTAGCCGGCGAGGAGGGCATTGTAGGAGGCTGTGGTGCGGAGGGGCATGGCCTCGAAGGCTGCGCGGGCGCCCTCCATGTTCCCGGAGCGCGCCAGCCGGGCTATGCGAGCGTTCGCGGCCACCACCGCCGGTGCCTCGCTCGACGGCAGGAAGCGGACGGGCGGGAGACGCATGGCGAGTGAACGAGTAACACGAAGTCGGCACTTACGCTGACCTATTGCAGTATGTGGCGGATGAACACAGATCTCGTGCAGTGCACGGGACTGCAACTCCGTCCTATGCAACATCGACGGTTCAGATCGTAAAAAAACCGTACAGTTTTACTATATAAAATACTGTTTATAATACTATAGTAAAACGGCTATAAGGATTACTTAAGTTATAGTTCTCGTAGCTACTGTACCAGATTCCTATCTGTTGTGGATTCTTAATTAGAAAAGAGAGTTAATTTCACTTTGCACACCATCCTTTTCTTCACTCCCTGATCCGAAGTGTAACAAAAGATAAGAAATGGTTGTGTTTAGTGCAACTTTGGTTAGAAAAAATTACTCAATAAATTATGCTTGATGTCTTTCTACAATGCATTTTAATTATCCTTTAAGATTTCGTTAACAAAACCAAGTAACCAACGCGATGTTACAAAAAAATTACTCAAAATATTATGCTTGATGTCTTTCTACAATGTATTTTAATTATCCTTTAAGATCTTGTTAACAAAACCAAGTAGCCAACGCGATGTTATAAGTGGTGAAACAGAAGCATGATGGAAATCAAACTTCAAAACATGCCTATCGTGAATGAATCATAGTAAAGGTCAGAAATTAGACATGTCGTACTGTGAAGATACAGTTATATATAACTCGTTTCTGGCATATATTGGTACCCACGTATGGCAGGACTTTGCAGCAAAAACCATTGCGAGCCAACGTTACGTAACTTCCGACTAATGCAAGTCGGTCGGATGGACCATCACATAGAAGAGAGTTGCCAGACATCAGCGAACCAGCAATTGAAATTCTCTGTTGGTATAATGGAAAACACGATTAAATTTCACCCAATACTGCCAAATGCAAAATTCAACCGCTGCAAAGAAAGAATTGGTCAACTCTTTATATATCATTCACTCGCACCAAACATGAAAAGATGGAACTGAATGACAACCACCACAACAAAAAGGTAACATTTTTCCCACCACAAACACCTCTATACCTGTTGGAGATTATGCAACATAAAGGAAGAGAAATGCCTATACCCAACCAACCTCGATGTCAAGCTGAAAACTAACTGCGGCAGCCGCAAGCAAAACCAACAAACACATCAAAGATGTTAAACTAAACACTCAAAAAACCTAGAAAAAAAAATAGTTGCAAACCCTTACACCTGACTCCACTTAACTCCCATTTGTTGAGATAGCCTGCTCAATATGTTCTGCCCCCTTCGGCTCAAGGGAACCCATTCCATCACCTATAATCTCTGACGACGACTCACCAGCCACATTTACCATGATGTGCACTGAGCCAACCTTTACGACACCAGTTGGAGTAATCCCTAACATTTCATTAGCATTGCATTTTGCTTCCCCGTCCACTCGACCAGTTGAGAAGCCCACTGGTTTCGTGAGAAATTTTGTAGATTTCATATCCTCGACTATCCCAGCTGCCCCATCTTTCGTACAATCAGGTGGGTTGTGACCACCAAACTCTTGAGAAAGACCTTTCTTGCTAGAAGAAGAACTGAATTCTGGTGAATTCATTTCGGGTTGTGCTTTCTGGTCATTATAACCCTTTCCATTAACTTTTATTACTTCGCTCAAGCCAGCAGGTTTCCTTCCAACATTTTCTGGTGGCACAGAACCGGAACTGTTTTTAATCTGGTGATCAACTCTGGCATCAAAATTATCTCGGTCTGTTTGTATATGCTCAGGTTGCTCAGTAAGTGTTACTCCGTCCCTTTTCGGTACTTGAGTGGCCACTCCATCTTTCATTTGGTTTACCTTGTCAGGTTGCTCACATGCACCACAATCCTGTCCAGTTTTCCCTGAATGTGGATCTTTGATGCTAAATTGGCCTTTACCTACTTCGGAAGGTTCACCCACCACATCAACGCTGCTTTTAGCAACAAATGCTGGAACATACATAAGTCCATTGAAACTTCTACCCAAGCGTCTGCGTTTCTCTTCTAGCATTGCTCTCTGCCGTCCTTCATAAAATGTGAAGTCATCAAGAATTGATGTCGTCATTGGACTGTTCTTAAATAGCTTTAGCATGTTCATTCCCCACTTATAAGGTATCTACAGAGAAGTCATTGTCATCAATACATAGTGATGCTAGTGAGGAAACAAATCTGTAAAAGCATATTCAAATGTGTATATATCCATTGGTGCATAAATAGGTCCAAAGAATCATGTTAGAACAAATAAACTACAATATTTTTACAGAATCCAAGAAGTACATAGGCAAAACCTGAGAAGCAATAATCAAATAACAATTAAAATAATTCACACTACCTGGAGAGAACCCAACCTGCTAAATAAACTGCAGCCCTATGAGCAGACATGTTCGGACTGCTGGATTCCACTCACATATGAATGGCAGTCCACTATTTTTCAAAATAAATAAATAAATAATGGCAGTCCACCAGATGAGCCTTTTCTTTGGGAAGGCAATATACTATAAGTCTATAACTTCTAAGCAATTCCATCAGATTCCATCTTGCTCACCAGACTTTTGACTGTTTAAGTACCTACCATACAGCAGATAGTATATACTTTGGTATATTCAATACTGGCAATTTAACAGAAATTACCTCTTGTGTATCTCGGCTGTTGGTTACAGGCTTGTTCTCATTGTTCTCTAATATGATGTGCCGAAAGGTGGAATTCGACACATCCTTTATTAGGTGCCACTTCACCGGGAAGCTCCCAGACCACTTATCGTGCTGCCAGAAATCCATATCTTTGTGAAAATCTACAGGGCCAACCATTTCAGCAACCCCACAGAACTGCCCGCTTGTGTTAACCTAAAGAATCAAGTGTTAGAAAGTCAAACTCATAGAAAAGCATTTTATTAAAAAGAGAACTCACTAACACTCACAGAAAAAAAGAGAAACATGGGACAGTTGCCCGGAGTTCTTCCTTGTGCGTCTGAGAAGGCAGCATCCAGCCTCCTGTTGCCATTGGGTGTGCTTGACCACACATTGTATTTGATGCTCTTATGCACGTCATCCTCACTGTAAGATTTGATGACAAAAAACTTGGCATTTGGATTATCAACAGGAAAGTCATCCATATTATATTGGTCAGGATGTATCACAATGTTTTCTGATGCACTGCTTGGCACTGCTTTGGTTTGGCCACCTTCACCAATGGTGGTAGCCACTGACGCAACCCCTGGCCTGTCTGTTTTTGGTCCCCTGTCACAGGTCCATGCACCTGAAGTGACCTGAAGATTTTGAAAGGAAGAAATCCATCCAGGTGGCACATGGCCTTTTAATTGATTACCTTTATTAGAATTTCCATCCTGCAAGTGACATAATGAAAACTCCATATTTAATAGAAGTTTTGGGTACATAATACTTGTGAGGTTAGCAACCAGTGGTTGGTAATTGATGGGAGATAACAAAAGCAGCATTTAACTGCAAAAGAAACGGCGCCACAAATTGATGCAAGAATGGTATAATAAGACAACAAATAATTTTCAGAGAGTACAAAAATGGAATAACAAATATGATTGAGTATAGAAAATATTTCTTTTTGTACCGCACTACATTTACTTAAGAAAATTACATTGCAAAATAATTGATTTCAGTAAAATATAATGCCAGTGTACACCGTGCAGTATGAACATCAGCACATAGGCACACAATTTTAGCACCAACTCACTCAACTACAGAAATGCATATGAAATGTAGCACATTATAGGCACAAGTATGCAGAATATCTAGAAAATGATCCGTGGATTTTTTTCCCCTTTGATGCCATAAGGTGCAAACTCTTGGATTGTAAAAGTTCAAGTCTTGTCACAATACCTTGTCAGGTAAAGAAGTATCAACTGGAATTGTGATATGCGAGGTTGAAGGCTTGCCATGCCTTGTCACATTAGCACCTGACAGATCAGATGCCTTATTTGTGCTTTGATTCTTGTAGGCACGTTGGAAAGGACCAATAGCTGGACTTCCAGAAGGGACAGTCTGAGAAGCCGTAGTTGTATTTCCAGACATTTGGTGTTTGTTGTTTATGCTAGTGTTAGCAGGCCTACTAGCAACAGATGTGCCAGCACTGAATAAAGGACGCTCCAAAGAAACAGTTGAGCTAAAATCTGTGGTGGGCTGAATAAACATTGGGAAGTAACCAGATGGTGAGCCAGGAGCCTGATATGGACTAGTAAAATACTGTTGGCTTCCTACAAACGAGCCATCGACTCCCATGAACATGCCAGGCATATAGGTGTACTGATCTGGGGAAGAATAAGAAAATCCATAGCCAGGTGTGCAATATAGATATGGAAGGTTGTCATTCTGCACAACCAAAAATATAGAATCATCAAGAAAAATACACAAGAATGTTATAATATAAACATGTTGTAATCACAATATCAACCAGGGTTTCATATATGCACTTACTGACAGTTGGAGATTTTGACCGTCTACCCCCCAAAAATTAGTGTGTTCACTCCATTCAACAGGTGCCTCAAATCCTGTCCAAAGTGAAACAGAAAAGTTATGCATCAAACTCACAAAAGAAAACATGAAAGGAATCAACAAGGGCTAGAAGAAGTGAAGAACACACACCTGTATAGTAAGCATAGCGGTTTGTAGCTGGATAAGAAAGACCCTGCTCATATATGTATTCTGATGACAAATCATTACTTGTGTTATGCTCAACTCTTGCAGGGACAGATGCAGAACCCATGGTTGAATTTGTACCAAAGCCAGGTATCTGAAACCACAGAAACATGGTCATTGAATGTGGAACTACAAATATTTCAAAATACTCACAAGACCCAAGAATTTCTGCAGTTACTGATAGCATCCATGAAGCACCATTACATATGCAGTTAAAAAATAATTTTTTTTCATTAAAAAAATTCAGTGCTGCCTTCTTTTATTGGACGAAAATATGAATATATTTGTAAAGTGTATCTAAACTAAAGGGAATCAAAACCAGCATTTGCAATCTTACCACCGATGGTAACATAACATAGTCTAAAATCATTCACGGGCACCAAAAATGCACAATCCAAAGTTCTGAAGTTGTTGTTTTTATTAAGTTGCATGCACTAGCCAGTTCACCCAAAAACTTAAACTGATGAGAAAAAATGGGCAATCCACTTATACTTCAACACTCTCCCTCATGTATAGACTCCCTCAAGCCTAGGAGATGGAATAGAAGTGGGTTGCAATTATTTTTTTAATTGCGTCAACGGGTCTTGAACTCAAAATCTTTTGGTTCTGATAATATATTGAGTTGTATGCACAAACCAGTTTAACTAAAAACTTAAGTTGATAAGAAAAGGTGGCAATTCACTTATACTTCAACAGTTTTAACTTCTCAAATACATCGAGAAACTAAATAGGGGCACAATTAAACAAACACATCAATTTGCAGGAAGAATTATGTCGGGAGATATGATTACCATGTATCTCTCTCGCTCACACTTCCCCCTTTTTGGATCAGAACCACCAAGGTTTTTTACAACAACATAAATGCCTCTGGCAACTCTGCAGAAAGTCAAAAAGGGACCAAGTCTTAATATTGATTAAAAGAAAAACACAAGTACAAAAAAAACAAAGAGATTCATGATAAGGAAGGACACATGTGTTTCATTTCAGTTCAGCAGAGTTGAGGTAAAAATTCATAATGCAAGGCTAACTAGGAAAGATAATCCTGTAGAATACCCCCCTGTCCCAAACACATGTAAAGCAGGAGGTTTGCAACTTTGCATGTGTGTCTCACAAACAAAGACATTAGCGCATTCCAGTTTCCAAAAAAAAAAGGCATTAGAGCATTCCAGTTTCCACACACACAAAAAAAAAAGTACATTCCAACAGTAATGATGGGACCAACTGGACACTCAATTCTTTTTGGAACAAACTCATTTTCTTTTTCCTTTTTCATGGTGTAGGTTCACAAGATATACTAGATTTTGTTAACCATGTTGTCCTCTCTTTTGCACAATTAGAAACACAGCATGGAAGCAATGATTTAGCATTTCACTTGACGTAGAAGAATGCTGAAATTTGCTGCCACCACTGGACAACTGCACATCATAGACGGTTCATAAACCACATCACAGACGGTTTTGTGAACCATTTGTATCAAAGTGTCAATGATGACAATAGGTTATCACAGACGATTTTTGAACCGTAAGTGAAAATTAATATCACAGATGGTTCTATCCTATAACTGTCTGTGATGAGGGATCATCACAGACGGTTCTAAGCTAGAGCCATCTGTGACGAGGGCTCATCACAGACTGTTCTAGCCTAGAACCGTCTGTGATATGGCATTGTCACACTAGATGACACTTAGCTAAATTTGGGTTATCCAAGTCATGGTAAAATTGAACACCTAGCTAAATTTGGGCTATCCAAGTCATGGTAAAATTGGACACTTAGCTAAATTTCGGCTATCTAAGTTGTGGTAAAATTGGATACTTAGCTAAATTTCGGCTATCCAAGTCATGGTAAAATTAGACACTTAGCTAAATTTCGGCTAAGAATGGGACCCTAGATGTTTTAGTGACATGCGCACGGATAACCCAAACATTACGCCATCCATTAGTATTCGCACTAATGTTAGTCATAAAATAGCCAACTTTAAGCTCAATTACACGTAGATTGATTTGTCTAAGAAATAATGAGAAGCTGAATTGAAGTTAACGCTACTGAGTCAACCGCATGTTGGGGAGAAAGATAGTCCCCTCCTTTTACCTGGATGATGAGCAGATTGGGCAAGACGAGATCGGCAACTAGGCACTCCATGTTGGCGCCGTACGACAGCGCATCGTCCAGCTCGATGGTGTTGCACTCCCAGAACCACAAACACATCACCGACCGTTCGCCACTATCCGCCATCATGCGGCGTCGTCTGGCGGCAGCGGCCTCAGTAAGCGGTGGCCCTTAGCCCGCATCTAGATCCTGGTGTCTCCCACAGCGCACGGCACGATCCCAAGTACCAGGGGTGGTGCGCGTAGGGTTAGTAGGATCCGGCAAAAGGGAAGAGGAAGATGCTATCGGTCGGCGCGAGGAGGAGGAAGGAGAGCGGCTACTGACGACGACAGGCGTAAGCGGCGGCCGGCGGAGGTGAGGTCGAGGGACGCCATGGGTTAGGCGCCGAGGACGCCTAGGGAGACAACAGGGGGAGAGAGTGCGTGTGGGGCTAGGCTAGGGTTTGGGCTGGGGGAAAGACGACGCGAGGAGGTAAATATATATTGAAATCCACATCACAGACGGTTTTTGGCACATCACAGACGGTTTTAGCCAAAAACCGTTTGTGATCTGCTAGGCTAGGGTTTGGGCCGGGGGAAAGACGACGCGAGGTAAATATATATTGAAACCCACATCACAGACGGTTTTTGGCACATCACAGACGGTTTTAGCCAAAAAATCATCTGTGATGAGATTTTCCCCTCATCACAGACGGTTTTAGCAAAAAAACCGTCTGAGATGTGCCTGAGACTCATCACTGACTTTTTTTGCAAAAAAACGTATGCGATGACACTTCATCACAGACTGTTTTTAAAAACCGTCAGTGATGTGGAGTCTAATATAAGTCCTTTTTTAATGGTGTGCAAGTCCAATCTTAATCTTCTTCTAAAGCTGAGAACAAACTCTATGTTTCGTATACCATTTGATATTCCATCAATGGATTTTATCATCCCCAATAGTTAAGCTAAGTCTAGAGTCTAGGGCCTGAATGCTGAAGTCCACCATAGGCTTATAGATAGCAGTAGTAAGAACTTGGTAAGTAAAGAAGCAAAGTACAATCTACGAGGCATTTCCTTTACTCTCTCACCGTCTCATGCATGCATAAGCACAAACTTCCATAGACCAGAATTCATGAAACCATGGCCCACCCATTTCTATATAGAAAAGAATACATCCAAATCCCTAATTGCTTCTGATAAATGCTACTCCCTCTGTTCCCGAACACGTATCATTCCACAATTTCGTGGTGATTTTTAATCATTTTTCCTTCTATATCCCTCTCCTTTAGCTATTTTCAATACCATTTACTACTATGGACCAGAGTAAAGCACACCAACCAAAGATATAATAAATAGGGGTAATATAGACTTTTGTGTATATGCCTTGTGGAAGTGCAAGAACCTAAAATGATACATCTATTCAAGAACGGAGGGAGTAAGTAATAAACTTATCGTTTCTACCCCCATCCTTCAAATGTCTCTTCTATGTTTTTTTTATTCATATGACCTTTCAATTTCATGCACCAATTCATCTTAGCATTTAGAAATCCGTCTCCACCTTGTGTTTTAATATCTTTATTTGTTTCATGTCTCCACCTTACTTTAATTCCACAATATTATCCTACCCATACAATTGATAATAATAGATTACAAAGAAGAGCAGTAAAAGTTCTTCATATGTTTTGCGTCTCCACCTTACCACAAGTTTACAACTCCACAATATTGGTCTACTTAAATAATTGATAATGATAAATTATAAAGAAGAATAGAAAAAATTCTGCAGCAACGTGCATAGTCTAGTCCCAGAATAAAATATAACAACAGAGCAACCCACAATATTCTGCAATAGACTATAAATAGCATTATCCTGACGTGAGGTTGCCACCCAAAAGAAACCACAATAATAACCAAATTGTAGAAAGCAACAAAGTGTGTGCAAAGACTAACCAGATACTGATACATCTCACCTACTTCTAGAAAGATAAACCATCTTTTAAGAACACATAGGGACCACTGCATTCCGTTAAAGACATGTCATTGTCATCTCTAAAGTTTAAGAACATATATGCTTAGAAGCACCAAGAAACTTGAAAGGACCAGAGAACTGAGTTATTACTAGTCACAGCACCCCCTTTTCCTTTATTTTGCTGAAAGGACTGCTATCCCTTACAGGGTAACTACTCCATGTTGTGAAGTAGTGAGGTAGAGAAATAAAGCAATTAAAATCAACAAGAAGCATCGATTCTTGCACAAGCTACTACCTTTAGCATCAAAGCACCAACAAAGACCTAAACCAACAACATGAGTTTAAGCATAAATTCTCCAATCTCCACAAAACAACGTACATGCAACCAACTCCACAAATCCACAACTCACAAGCTAATCCTAACAGACAATTAACTACTACAACTGGAGACATCTATTCCTATAAAAGCTGTAGCTTTCAGCAAAACAGCTCCAAGGCCTACAGCCCTCATGACAATTTAAGCACAGATTCTTAATAAGACAAATTTCATATTATACGGACCACCAAACTAACCACGGAGCCAATGCTAACAAATCTATTGGCAACTAAAAGCTACTAAGTCAGCCATCCGTGTCGATGCTTGAAGAAGCATAGAAAATTGATCAACAATTTTCGCACCACTTATCTTTACCTACGCTAGCAGCAAGCTTGGGATGATCCTGCAGAACAGTTTAAGCGGCAATTTTTGTTTTCCCTACAAATGGCTGCACAGCCAACCAGAAAGCTTCGGCAAATATTGCAGCCAAGTGTGCAAACAGGAGTCATTAGTTATTGCGCCAGTTGCGGCCTTTTACCGCCAAAAGTCCAGGAAGACCTTAGCACTAGCAGGGACTCTAATCCTCAAGCAAGGATTTCACCTCACAGCATCTTGGCACCATACAGCGCACCAGATATCCACCCAAAATCTAACCAAGGCAGATAAAAGTACTCCCTCCATAACTGAATATATATTATTTTAGGTTTTTTTTACTTCTACCAAGTCATATCTATAAAGGACTGCGTTACCCTTTTTTTATTGGCAACGTATCTAGTGCAAATGGCTGTTCAGTGCTAAAATGCTAACATCCATCGTGGGCCATCCGATCTATCCTTTGCGGCTCGGATTGAGAGTGGTGGAAGCCCCTCATGGAATGAGGAGAGAAATAGAGGGGGTTTTTTGTAAAACCGTTTAAGTGACAAGGGGTTCTACCACTCTCAATCCGAGCCGCACATAATAGATCGGATGGCTCACGATGGATGTTAGCATTTTAGCACTGAACAGCCATTTACACCAGATATGTTGCCTTTTTTATTATACTTTGGATGGTGTGGCTTACTCTAGTACATGGGAGTAAATAACATTGAAAAATTTTATTATACCTTAGATTGTGTGGCTTACTCTAGTCCATAACAGTAAATAACATTAAAAATAGATAAAGAAGAGAAGTATAGAAGGAAAAAAAATATGAAAAGACACCTTAAAAGTGTAGAATGATATGTATTTAGAAACAAAGTTTGAAAGCTTGACACACGTGTATTCGGGAATCAAGGGAGTAGACCACTAGCTATCCGCCAGCATCAAAGCAGGATGTAAAATGACACCCAACGTGGAAATTCGATCACAGGCGCTTGTGAAGGCAAACTGTGCGCAGTACGCGCCCCATGACTTCACAGTTCGAACCTAATGGCTACAATTTTTTTAGGAAGAGACCTAATAGCTACAGTTAACAACGAGGAATACCAATTCTGTAACAGTCACCCATTCCAGTGAAACAACAGCTAATTCCGGCAATCTAGCTCGAGGCAACAATGGCAACACATGCGAAACAACAACCCCAATACAAACTAACACTACCACCGTATCCAGTTATCCATATATACCCCCAAAAAAACCACCACCACCATCATCATCATATCCGTACATAGCCGAGCACAATTCACAAAAAAAAAAGCCCAAAAGGGCACGACCTTCGCGGAACAGCACAAACACCAAATCGACAGGGACGAAGGGAGTACCCAAAAAAATCGGCGGAAAAAACAGCGGAGCCAATCAATCAGGCCGCAGCGAGCTGGCTCCCGGCGGCGGCGGTGGAGACCCCAACCATGGTGGGCGGGGTGGGGAATCCAAACCCTGACGCGGTAGCGCTAGTAGGCGCGAGGAGCAAGCACGGTTGCTCGACGGGGTGGAGAAGTGGGAGGCAAGCGGAGGAGAGGGGAGAGAGGCGAGGAAAAGGTGAAGGAACAGGGTAGCAGGAAAAGGGAGCAGAGCAAAATGAGAGAAAAAAGGGTTTTTTCTGAGTGGTAACAAGACTAGGTGGCCGCCTTAACTGTGAGTTTGTGACATGGCCAAATGGTGGCACTGTGCACGGAGATGCTGCTCCTTCTCGTCTGACTTTCTGTGTGTTCTTTCCTTTCTAGATTTTTTTTTCTCTCTTTTTTAAACCTGTGGCTGTGGCTGTGGGTGTTGTTTCTTGGTGGAAAAGAAAGAAGCTATGCTCAATTGTGGGTTTACAGGATGTTTTACCAGGTCTTATTATATAAAGAGGGAAATGGTTGACTCTAATCTGTTTATTGTTTGATTGTTTCCATGTGAGGTCATGCCATTTTTCTATTACAAGGAAGAGTAAGGGTATGTTCTAGGGGCTGAAGTGTTCTTTCAAACAGCATAGCTACAAAGTAGTTAGGAAGTTAAGTCATAGCAGAAGCATCCCAAAAGCTGCAGTTGCTGAGAAGGAGCTTTTCAGCTTTAGTTTCGCTTAACCACCTCCCACCTCGGTTACTTTACCTTCTCGACCTCCGTCACCCTGCCTCGCCACCTCCACGTCACCTCCCCACTCAGATGAGGCTGTATTTCGCTATGTTGTTACCTCCCCACTCGATTGGCCCTCCAAAGCTACAGCTGTAACAGTCAGTTTACCAAATAACATAACAAAAAAGCCATATCCGCCAGCTACAACTGCTTTACAACCCAGCAAACCAAAAACAGTTTTTCAGCTCAGCCGCAGCTCCCCCAAACAAGCTCTAATACTGCACGTGCACACACACATCAGGGCGCCCTCTTAGAGGTTGAGGGCTAAATTTGTGATCTCATATAATTCATTATAAAACATACCCACATATGTATTGTAGCTGAGCATCAAGGTTTGGACCCTAGTAAATGGAGTCATACACGTGCAACACCATCACCCACCAATAGATGGCTCTCTATGTGAGGGCAAGGCTTGGCGGGCTTTGTTGGAACGAAAGAAGTTTGCACAAAATTCATAGAATCCTTTTGTAAAACATTGTAAACTCTACAGAAATTTTATAAAAAAGTTTTTGCATTGTGAATGGCCCAAATTTGCTTATGTTTGTTGGGTAGAACTCCAACTTTGGTGTTGCAAGCTTGGTCCTATTTTGGCTGAAAAGTAAAAGTTGACCCGAATTTTGATGTCACACAGCAATTTCGATCGGTTGTGAACCAAATATGGAAGGGTAAAATCCAGCCAACGAGTTGCATTCGTTACCAAAACGCACTTATTACACCTTTTTTTTAACTCGATGAAGGAGAGGATGCCGTTGCTCCAGGCCAGCGCCAAGATGCAATTGGACTAATATGCTAACACGTTAGCACGATTTTTTTTTTAAAAAAAAGGTTTCACCCAGCAACATTGTAACATCCCAATTCCGTTGTCCCTGTAAAATTAATTATTTCAAAGATTTATAGTTTATTTGGATTTCTTGAATAATCCAAATTCCAATCCACTTGAATTCAAATCTCAAAACTCTTTTAAACTTTTCCTTCCTATGTTCCTAGGTCAAATCCCACTCCTTGTTATTTGAATGATTAGGGGCACTTATTTTCTACCCACTTTTGAATGATTATTTCCTATTCTTTATACTAGTAGGAGTAAAACAAACAAATGAGCATCTTATTTATTCTCTTCTTCCTAAAAAGTACCACCGATTCGCATGCATTTTCTCCACCTCGCGCCTCTTTCTTTTCTTCTGCTACATTCATTCCTAAGAAAATATGAGGCATTGTTGATATTTTAAAGTTTATGAAATGGCTAAATTGTTTTCATAATGCAATTGTTTATATAATTTTGTTGACTATTCCGATGAATACTTGCATATGCAAGAAAGAGCTTATATAAATCGAAGTTGTTAAAGTTTACTTGCATTCTATAATGACTCAAGAAAGATTTAACAGTAGCACGTGCAATTGATGGTAAATTTGGGAAAGACCAATCATGAAGTTATTTGAATATTTTGTTTCGAGGCATACCACAAGAACGATGCTTTGCACTTCAAAGTCTTGGTACTAGTTTAGAGACTTATTTTTCAGTAGGACCTAATCCTTTTTGTTGTATGGTAAAATTATTACAATTGTAATATAGAAAATAATTCTTTTATGTTGATGGTTGACTTTATTAAGGTTATGGTCTAATTTTAATTTTAACACAGAGTCCTCAAAATATCAAGTACGGCCCTGTTCACATGCCATCAAGCAACCAGCCAAAATGGCAATGGCAATCCCGTCAAGCCGTGCCCCTTTTGTTTCTCCTCTTGCCCTATAAATTGAAGCATCGTGACTCTCTTGCATCCCTTCACTCTTCTCTCTCGCCGCCGCACGCGACCTTCTTCCTAGAAGTCGGCCACTGCTCTGCCGCTTGGATCTCTTGTTGGGAAATCAGGGTAGCGAGGAAGCAATTTTAAAGATTTTCTATCTACTCAAACCCAAAGAACTTGCTGCATATGATCTAAAACTATATATTAGGATTTTAGTATTACCATTAGATGCACAGTTGCACATTTCAACAGCGGAAGAAAATCGTGTCGATCACATTGAGGCAATGACATCCTTGTTCCACTAGAATCCACATGAACAGGAAGAAGACTTTGCTCGTCGGTCTGCTAAAACCCTGCAGCATGGTCCTCTTGGCTCTTGCCAAAATTAGTACATCGACTTCGGATATCCCCACACAACTTAGGTGCATGTTTATTTATAACTAAGGAGTCATAATAAGATAAGGCTTAAATGTTTTTGTTTTGTACCCAAATAGGATTAGGGATAACTTTATCAATTCAAATAATTATCCAAACTGACTCCCTATTTAATTTGCATTACATTAGCCTGAATCATAAAGGCTTGTTGTTTCAGATTCAAATAATCCAAATCAAACTAGGACTTACTCCTATTTAATAATTTTAATAGATTAATTATGCATATAATAATATACAGAATTTATTAACAAATCAGTAGTTTCTCATTCTTGTGTATGACCCCTAGGTCCATTGTGATGTTTGCAGTGTACCGAATCAGTATTTGACGCAGAAGTCGTAAGGTACTCCAAGCAGAACATTATGGCGTCCTAGATCATATGGATATCATTTATCTGATAAGTCATCAATAAATATATGTTCGATCATTTTAGCACTTTTAGATATCAAGATTAAACCCAATGTGAGATATGTGCTATCCTTGTGCTGTTAATCCATTGTTTCTTGAATCTCCAAAGTTAGACTAAATAGATCAAGCAGTTGACACCTCAACTTGCTCGGGCATAACCGTACATATTCTTTAGTTTATCTTCTTCAAGTGGCCTCAAGATATCTTTATCCTTGTATAACAAGGATGACAAAATTCTATCTTGACTATACATATCTGTCCACATGTGTGTAACACATTCTTGAGTGTAACTAATATAATTATCATGTCACGGACAACGATTAATAACATCAAAGAATATGTTGGGATCTATGTATGTATCAGGTCAAAGGGTCAATTATAAAATTGTATGGAATCAAACGATGACACACATTGAGTGCTCAATTAGATGTTTCATGATGGGACTATCCAATAACAAGTTCACCAGCATGTTATCTATACTAGCCATGTGTCCGTGCGTTGTAACGGAAACTCAATTTATGATAAAAAGTTTATTTGCAAAGAGAACTAATAGTGACAAAGGTGGGTAATTTTGATGAAGTGGCGCAGGCAAAGGTGAGTAACTAAAGAACAGTGGCAAAGGTGAGTAATTTTGATGAAGTGACGTGAGAAGAAACTCTCACTTTATATAGTAGAGATAATTATATTTATATTGTCACACAATCATATGCCTGTCTCTGTAAAGAAAATTTTTGATATTCCAACCAACTAAACAACAAGGAAAAATTTATAATAATACCACAAATGTATTACAGAGTCTCACAACCAAATCACATGCTTGATGATCTATAATATGGTATTTAGTAACGGAATATAAAATATAACCATCTATTAATCGTCGAAATGAACAGCTTCTAGGGCATATCTCTAGCAAGGTGATTTCCTTTCATCTTTGCTCGCCTCATATCATGTCCTCATGTCCTTTCAACTATTTCCCTTAACCGATTTCATCTCATGCACAGTGCATCGCCGTAATCTAGCCTTCTTCGCCATCGAAGAACAGTCCGCTACCACTATCGAATTTGTCATCCCTGGTGAGCCTCTCCGCAATTCTTCACATCTACTCCATCCCCTATAACTTCTCTGGTTGCCAATTTGGCCTAAGCTTCATCGTGGAGCGCCATCACCGTGCCGGCCTCCTCCGACTCTCTCCGGTCTTCCCAATTTGGCCTTCTTCTCTAGCATCGGCCACCATCGTCCCACCTCCTTCGACTATCTCCAGTCTTTCTAATCTAACCGCACTAAAGGGATCCACACTTGCCTAGCGTTAATCATGGTAAAATTGACTTCAAACCAAACAGGCCCTACATTTAGCCGTTTTCTTCTTTTTCTAGCCCTTGCCCTTTTTCCACAAAGATCCTTGTTAGGAACGGAAAGTCAAATGACCAAACATGAACATATATTATCTGGGGAAAAAAATAGATATACAAGAATAATATTCGGCACCCAGTATCATGGAACCCAATTACACGGTCACGTAGTGACACAAATAAGAAGCGTGAATGCTGTGTAAATCTTTGAGCATTTCTCCTTGTGACTGCAAGAACTTCGCTGTTACCGCCAAAACTTGTGCGCTCTGGTGTTGTGTTGTGTGACCTATTGGATCTATAGGATCGTTATTCATCATTCACGAGCAAAACTACGGGAAAAGATTATTGCCTAAGAACACTGTTAGAGCTGAAAATGAAGTTCTCTTCGCCTGCGACCGTTGAGGTGAGCCTGCCTGCGGCCCACCCGTTGTTCACTACTGTGGCAGCGCTCTTTGCCGGCTCACCTATAACCCGGCTCCCCTCAATAACCTTGTCGAATTCCGGGAGGCCTTTCTCCTTTCGCTCTTTTCTTCTCCTCCTGTCTTCGTCTCTCTCTTTCCTCAACCAGCTCTCCACTGTTCTCTGAAATCCATATGCACTGAAATAAGATTAGCATACATGCAGTACTAAAAACATAGCTTTTATCACATGAATGCTACTTACCATGAGAGATAACTGGCTCATCTCTTTCACCTTTTCTAAAGGCAGTGCTAGTTGCAGCATCCCATGAGCAATGTAGACCTGAAATCCAATGACGTCAACAATTGTTACTAGTCCGCATGAGTTTCGCGAGCTTATCAGGTAGAGTGAGAAAGCTCACAATGTGTGTTGGCCAATCATCAAGGCCATCAAAAATATGTGTGGCGTAGATGATTGTTGCACCTCGTTCCTCACATTCCTTCTTTAGATATGTCAATAGATTTGCTCTACTCAACACATCAAGGTCAACTGTAATCTCATCAAGAAGAAGAACCTGCATTGCTTTTTTACTTTCTTATTAAAATCTTGTGTGCATTCTCAATTGCAAATATGATCCATCCTTTTGATAACACAGCAAGGCAAAACAAACCTTGAATGACTTGAGAAGTCCCATGCAAATCTGGACTCTTCTCCTCTGACCATCTGATGCCTTGTGCATGCGCCAGGCAAGGTCAATATCCAAAATCTGTAACATGATTAAATTGGAAGTGGAATGAAGTAGGTCATAAGTACAAAATAAGAGTTACGGTTGACTTAGCTTAAGTTTAGGCTTAACCCAACCCATGGTCAAATGATATGCTAATAATAACCCTCCAAAGAATACAAGGACGTAATATCTTTTGGGGCTAATCTTAGTTAGGCTATTTGGCTCGTCTACAATAACTATAAGCTAATGAGGTAGGTTATAATGTAAGAGTAATCAAGGAGAAAGATGTCTTTCACCTTAAGTACATACATACCAAATGTGTGTCCTAGTTTCTAACATGGGTGAAGTTCGTACTTTTTTAAATCAAAGTAAATGAAGGACTTTTTCTCACTGGTTAACATGGGTAAAGTAACGCAAACGCGTTGATCTTTTCCTGTTGTTCTCTCTGCACAATCCAAGATTTAGCCCTGTGCTTTCACATCCCCAAGGCCCTTCCAACCAATTGCCATTCCTCCTCAAAGGTACTATTATACCCATCATGTTATCAGATGGGACAGATTCTAGCTTATTGAGCATGGTGATGATTAGCTTTCTTACATAATAAACTTTTTGTTTGATGACAATAGTACAGTACCCTGAGGTACATGCTCTAACTGAATGATGAACTAAATTGTCAAGCACTTGTGATATTCATAATACACAACTAACCAAAATGGTTTGTTATCCAGTTGGTTGTGACTGGTAAGAACATGCAAGTGTATGACCATGACAAATGGGGAATTTCTGGACACTGTCTGAACGTTTTCGAAGCACTATGTCTGGGACAACAGAATTTAAATCCTCGCATAGTCACAGAACTGTTTCTACATATTGCACATTGGAAAAGGGGATGGCGCATAAGTAACCAGTATAGAATATTGATGCACGAAAGCAATCATCAATCTCAAAGTACCAAACTTCAGTTTTCAGGAACATTGTATCAATAGATTGGCAAGTGAGCTTCCCATGAAAAATGTGATATACCCATGAATTTGTTATCAGTGAATGCGTAGTTAACTTGCCTTGATAAGCTCATCTCTCCTCTGGGGATCAACGCCAGCAACACCAAATACCATCTTCTCCGCCGAAATGTCCATCTGTATATTCACCTGGTAGCCCGCAAAGGCAACATCGCGCCTCCACTGCATCCATTTCGCACAGACAACTAAATTAGATTCATCGGGCCATCTAATTGCAGAATTCGCGGACACCATTACCCATATCTAGGCCCCAATTGCACAACGAAATTGAGACGAAACTGTTAAATCGCCAGCCCACCTCGCCGCCAAGGTAGCAGAGATCGCCGGAGGAGGTAAGCGCCGTGTCGTGGAAGGCCGACCTGCCCAGGATCCGCACCATGCTCGGATCCACCATGTGCTTCCCGCCCAGAATCTTCAGTATCGTCGTCTTACCTGCCCACGGCATCCATCCAAATCAAAGCCCGCAACCAGAAGGTCCGAAAAGAGACAGACCGGAGAGAGAGAGATGATTCCGAAGGGGGCGGAGTTACCTGCGCCGTTGGAGCCGAGGAGGAGGCAGCGGTGGCCGGCGTCCAAGGAGAAGCAGACGTCCTCGATGAGCGGCGGCGCGCCGGGAGGCGGGCGGCCGTCGATGCCCGGGTAGGTGAAGGAGAGATGGCTGATCTCCACCGTTGGCGCCATCGCGCGCGGCTGCTCGCCGTGGCCGGAGGTGGAACGGAGGTGCGTTTTGGTTGGTGGAGAGCAGAGCAGAAGCGTAGCAGGCCGACCTGTGGTGCGTTGCAAGGCTCCGGGGGTCGTTGTTGGGCCGCGATTGGTGGCTGCCCAGTGGGAACGGTCGTGCCGAGCTTTTAGCTACTTCAGGACCTGAGAGGACAGCACACGGCCACGTCTCGGAGTCGGACCGCTAGATTTGGCAATTCACTGGATCTGAGGTCGCTGTCCACTATTGGCAAACCGCAATGGCATGCATGCACCGGCGGCCGGTTCCGTTCGGACGCGTCTAACGGGCGGACATCCTCGCGATGGACTTCCCTGCCTTCTTCTTCTTTCTCTCCGATGAGTTCTGCACGTTTCCACCGCCACCCCTAACCTCACCCGCCACCGCTGCGGATAGATGGTTGTCTTCTTGGTCGCTCGATTCAGTAAAATGTCCTCTCCCGTTAACCCCTAGCAAATACCGCTTCGTTCACGAACTAGAGGTCGCTTCGAGTTTTTTCCCTTGCAAGTTACACTTACGCCTTACTATATGCGACTTGATTTAAGGTCTATTTGGTAGAGCTCTAGATCCTGATTCTTCACCTTTAGCTTCTGATTCTCTATAGAATCGATTTTCTGTGGAAATGATTCCTATCTGAGAAATAGTTATGAACTTGGTGAAGAGATTCATAACTGGGAGGTTATGAATCAGGTAAGGAGCAGGTTTTTTTAGCTCCCAAACTGCAAGTAAAAAAATATGAATCACTTCCTTAAATTTCTATGTGAAGCTGATTGATTTTTTCTCATTTAATAGAGCTCCTCAGCGTGTCATAAAAAACTAAAACTAAAAGATCTGCCAAACGTACCCTTATAATCCATCGTCGTTCCAACGATGACCCCATATGGTCTTCTGTTTTTTCTTCATTTCCAAATTTTAGCTGTCTTCCTTTCCTAACTTTGCTATACGAAGAAAACCGGTGGTGTCCTTTCATGTTGGGCCTAGGGAAATTCCAAAACACCGCCCAAAAATTCGCGCTCCTCGTACTTCCGGCAGTAGGCCTCAACCAGGCCGTAAGCTTCCATTCTGTATCATGTCAGCCCACGCCTATACCAGCCTATGAAATAAAAGAATTTGGCCCTCAGGCGTCAGGCTTTATACGTGTGCTTGGCACATATTTTTCCTGCTATCCGCTGTCAACGGCGCGCATACCGGTCACCGGATCCAAACAGAACCGCGGAAAACGACCGGCTGATCGGATTTGCCGTGGTGCGCGCAACGGCGCAAGGAACATAAGAGGCGTCTCGGCGCTTCGGCCTGATTGCTAGTCGTAGGTCCAACTCCAGTTTCTAAAAATTTAATAAGCCCTCGAATAGTTCAATTTTTAAATAGTTTTTGTCATAAAGTTATTTATAACTGGTAAAAATCAAAAGTCAAAAGTTAGGTTGAATCTACTTTTGCATCTTACTACTAAAGGAAATTAACTATTTGTCAAACGATCTTTTATAAAAAGCTACAATCACTTTTCAGCTCAGAAAGAAAAAAAAACAGTTTTTTTGGAAAAGTTACAGCTCTCCCAAACAGTCACTTAGGTCTTGTTTGAGGCTTTAAGCGTTTTAATTTTTAAAAATCCAGTAAACCTCTCAAACAGCTTAGCTTTCAAACGGCTTTTGGAACAAGCTAGAAATCATATATAACTAGCAAAAACCAAGAACTGAAAGCTAGGATGGATCTGCTTTTGCAGCTTATTATTGAAGGAAATTAGCAATTTATCAAACGGTTTCTTATAAAAAGTTATCCACTTTTCAGCCAAGAAAAGCTAAAAAATAACTTTTCAGAAAAACTACAATTTCTCCAAACAGACCCTTAGTTTTTTCGTATAACTTAAAATTAGTTTTTAGATTTAAATAGCTTAAAAATAATCAGTTTTTATACGTAATTTCAATATCATTAGTCTAAGATCAATCCTTAATAAGTTAAAAAAGCATCTCTTTGATGACTTTTGACTTTTAGTTATATAAAGGTATATAGATTTTAAAAAATCTAGAAAAGTTATTTATTTAGTCATTATATTTTTAATTTTTAAACTGATGAAAAAAAAATACAATGGGACCGTCACCACCACCGTGCTTCCACGAATGGCAACACGCACTGTGACCCGGCCTCGGCGCGGCACGAAGATCGCATGGCAACACGCACTATGTACCGGCCTGGCCAATGTCGATGCTATGCTTCACCAGTTTCGAGGAGCCGGTCGGTGCGCGTACGTTCGTACCCATACTTTCCAGTTTCCACACGCGCCGACCACCGGACGTGTCGTGCTCGTGCAGGCGCGCGGCCCCATCAGTATCACCCCCCTCTTGCCGTGTCGCCGTTCTGGATCGCGGAGATGGCGACCAAATACCCACCGGACGGTGCAGTCAAATCACAGATGTCAATTTTCCTCGTAAAGAAATGCACAAATGTCAATTCTAATCCCGTCACGGCGCTTTGATTAGTCCATGAAATAACTATATACGGGCTAAGTTTAATCCTGGTCGCTGTTGCCTCTGATCGAGTAATCTGCTTCGCCGGTATGTTTGTGGCCGGCGCGGCCGGTCCATCGACCGGTGACCGGACCGTGAAAACGACTCGATACAGATCACGTGCAGTAGCTAGCAATGTAGATCGACCAATCATTCTTAATTAATGCAGCCACGCGCAGAATACAAGCAAGTTACGGATCTACGTAGCTAGGCAGGTAATGGTTCACCGTCCACGTCAAATAGTAAATGTAAATTTATCCATAAAAGCACGAATTTACGACCGTTCTTTTCACGTCGCTCTCTCGAGGACCCTACTTAGCGGGCATGTATAATAAAGCATTCTTAATTTACTCTTAGTATCTTCACGTTAACTGAAATTCCGTTTGAATCGTAAGACTCGTTATAAATATGTGCTGTTCTTTTTTGATGGGTTTAGGACCTATCTTTCCGAATAGAGTCCTTATTCGCAACTAAGTCGCTGTGGTTGATATTATTGTATGTGTTTAGCTTCGAGAATGAGTGATGATCGAAGGTCGATGTATAATGGTTGGAGTAAGACCGGGGCACACTCAAGAGAATGGGCGGTCATCGCACAGGCGTTCGTGGACCATGTATTCGCAGGGGCTGCTGGCGGTGTCGCAAAGTGCCCGTGTAGCAAATGCCGCAACTATTCTTACAACGTTAAGTCGGATGTAGAGCGGCATGCACCTATGCAAATTCGGTTTCATGTCCGACTATCTAATATGGTACGAGTACGATGAGTTGGAGCCCATTGTTGAGTCGGACCACGAGAATGAAGACATAATGGATGAGATGCTGAATGATATTGGTAGGAAGTTTGAGGTTAATTCGGAAGAGGAGTCTGGGCCGGAGGCGCAAAATTTTTATAGGCTCCTTTCAGTCTCGGAAGAGAAATTGCATGAGTTCACCAATGTGACCGTCCTACAGACGGTGACATGGGTCATATCAATGAAGTCGAAGTACAACTTTTCGAACAAGTGTTACAACGATATGGTCCAACTGATCAGTGATATCCTTCTGCCAAACCATAAGATGCTGAACAAATTTAGTAACTCGATTAAATCAGTAAAGTTGCTTTAAATGCATTAGTAGTATTGTTAAATTTTTAAAAAAATCATAAAAGTTTGATCGTGATTTTAAGAATTTACAAATTTAATAGCTTAAATAAATCAGTAAAGTTGTTTTAAATATATTAGGCATGCTCTTAGGACCTTCTCAAAAATTTTCAAGAATTTACAAATTTAGTAGTTTAAATAAATAAGTAAAGTTGCTTTAAATGTATTAGTAGCATTGTAATTTTTTTTAAATCGCACAAATTTAATCATGAGATGAATTTTTATGATAGATTAGGCATACTTTAAGACCCTTCTCAAAAAGCATAAAAAAATTAGATTTAATAGCCGAATTAAATGAATGAAATTGAAGCAAAAAAATTCGAAAAAATTGCTTTTGATGAATTTGAACTCGAGACCTCACGCATGCACCGCAAGCCCTCTGTCATCTGAGCTATGCGCCATTTGTGAAATGTGATGCGTAATAAATTTATGAGGCTATGTAGGACGGTATTGTAAAAACTACAGTAGACAGTGCAATGTGGCGGGGCAGGCAGTTGGCTGTCGTACCCCTCTAATAATAAAGATTTATGTAGATTAGATGGCTTGCAAGAGTGCTACACATGTGTCCTCTCAGCAGGCATGACTCGACCGTATCTTGTCGATTGATTCTCATGACTTCGCGGTTTTGTAACAAACACCAATAGTCACTTCGTACTGTTTCATTTCACCGGCCATATGCAGGTGCAACTGCTGCACCTGGCCCAATCAGTATCACCGTGAGCGGATCTAGAAAAAAAAAAGTTATTAGAGTAGATGGTGTCTTTATGAACCCATAAAACTAATTTATAATTTATAATAAGATCATGCACTTATATACTAAAGGAAACATATGTGCTGGACTAAAGCGCATTAGTATTACTTGACGTCAACCTATACATCGTAGATCCGTCTTGATTATCACAACTAGATACCATAAGAAATTGTGTGCATATGTGTCGGTGTTTCGTATAACCGGCAAGTAAATTTGTAAGTTTAGGGGATTGCGCGTCCCCTCTCCTCGAATGGTCAGACTAAGGAAGTCCCGGATGTATACTGGTTCGGGCGGAACGTTCCTACTTCCAGTTCGTGGTGGAGATCTGTATTGCTTGGGGCGTGGAAGATCACTAGAAGTTACAAGCGGAGGCTAAGGACAGGCCCTTAGCGGTTGTCCAAAAGGAGGAGGCCGGGAGGGCTTGCCTCGGTCGGGTGCTAAGTGAGAAAGCGAGTGAAATCCCCCTTTCCCTAAGGGCTCTGCCTCCTTTTATATAGGCGGAGGAGGCAAGTTACATGGGAACTTGGAAAAGAGGTAGGGGTATGCTACGCCCGGGTGTTCCGGCCTTTGGTCTTGATGATTGACGGTTTTCTGTTCATCCTATCTTTGGGTTAGTAGTCTAGCGGATGGCGCTCATTGGAAGGTCGCAATCGCCTCTGTGCTTTGTCGGATATGGACGGCTTGAGGGGACGGGTGCTTTTGCTGAGGCCGCCCTTTGGTCGCCTTGGGAAGGAGCCATCCGCCCCAACATAGCCGTCGTGTCCGTGAGACGGGTGACCAGCTCGGTGTAGACCGTCGACGTGGCGGAGGTTGCGGAGCTAGAACTCGTTGGGGCCCTGGTCAAGACCCAGGTCGGAGCTTGCGGTGGCGTCGAACCCGGGTCTAGGGCGAACCCTGTAGGGGCGCCTGGCGCGGGCCCTGGTCGGAGTTGGAGCCTGCGGTGGCACCGGACCTGGGTCTAGGTCGGGGCCGACGGGGGCGCCCGACCCGAGGTCAGGTCGGAGGAACCGAGGGCGGGGACCCTTTACGGCCAGAGGAGACCTTCGATCAGGACGCGGCCTAGCATGGCCCATTTGACATCGCATCCAATGTTCAGTGATAATCCTATTCGTGAGGGACGAAGACTTCGGCAATACCCTCTTCAGTTCTCCGTATCACTGTCGGTCCGGGCTCCGAACCTGGATCACTTGAGAGAAATACGATCTTGGAATAGATGTATACTTTGCTGTGGGGTACCTCTGGTATGAATATTCATCAATATGGGGATTGGTAGTTTGGTACAAATTTAAACTAAATCCTAAACATACACAATAACCACGTTTTTCTAAGCTTGCTTGCATAGGGGATTTGATACAAATTTGCACTAAATCCTAAAATTTGTCAAAGAAATATCTTTCATCCAAACACCACACCACTAAACAACACTCGAATCTACATTATGCACTTACCCCAAACGAGGTGCCTAAAAGCGGACAGCAGTGTCATACCATGCTTCAGCCTGTTATAACCATAGGTTCAGCACATAGTCATATTAAGATCATATGTTGTACGCTAAATCAGATTAGTTAATATTTATTTATACTTAGTCTGATAGTATAGCAGTAGAAACACTAAAGAAAATCAATAACTAAATCTTTATACTATCTATCGTATACTACCCATGTTATAGCAAAATTTCTGCAGGCTACAGAGCGTACCTTGTAGCGCCCGCTCTGCATACGCCCAAGACCGCCAGCGACGGGATCCTTTCGCCTCTGCAGCAGCGGAACTCCACTGCTCTCACGGACCGGCGCACAGACCGCTGGCCAACGACAAGCACGTGCCATCGAAAACATCTTGACCGCTCGAGTCTCGAGACACGTCGGAAAACACAAAAAAAAATCCTTTTATGTTTGAGGTTACCACAAACTAAAAAATTCGACAACTTGAGAAATTTTATGTGGAGAAATTTCATAACGGAAAATTTAAAAAACTTTTGGTACAAGAACTTTTGATTCAAAATTTTTCATTATGAAAATTATTTATGTTTAAGACCTAGAGTCTCTATACTAACCTTATAAATGAAAATGATTGTGAACCTATCTGTTCAGAGATTATGAAAAGGAGAATAAAGGACTGCTTTTTTATTAACTGAATGGCTTAAAAAGTGTATATAGTTAAGCTTCAAAAGGGTGTCTTCTGGCTAAGAGGTGTCTTTCCGCCAAAAAGTGTCTTCACGAGAGATGCATTTTCGGGAAAACTTCTTTGCAGTTATTTGTAATTATCAAGATAAACTATCTGCATAGTATCCACATGCAGAGAAAACTACCTACCTGACTAGTTTAATCTGATCAGGACGAGTGAATCACTGGTCAGGATGACCCAATATAAGCCAATAGTGAGCATGTCAACAAATTAATCGGAGCTATAACCAAGTAACTGATCGTAAACCTTATTCTTCTTTATGAACTTTTTTCTTATAAAGTTGGAAGTCCAAAATAGCGTATGACTTTTAACCGTTAGAGGTCCAATATATATAGAGTATGGCTTTTTATCCTCATCGTGAACTTTTAGTTCAAAGAAATTCAGTTCAATACTTTCAGATTGGAAAGACTTTTAGTTTGAAACTTTCTAGCTCAAAAAGTTAACAAATAAATTTTTTATTCAAAAAAATTAATTAAAAAACTTCTAAATTTGTTAAAAATACTTCTTGATCAGAAAAGTAGAGAGAAATTTAAAAACGAAAATTTTTGAGTTCGAGGAAAAGGAATAGAAGAAAAATGAAATAAAAGAGATCGTTGAGTATCATGGTAAGAGAGAAGAGATGATATGTCATGTCAAGAGAACGTGGTCCTTCCACTGTCATAACTACGAATACATCATCCTTCAAATCAGAGGTGGAACTAAGATGCTGGATATGCTCTGGCACTCTACAATTTTAAGAACGCAAGCTAAGACCATCTCCAACCGAGTCCCTGGAGTCGTCCCATTCCCTTGGGCATGAGAAAGCGCCGGAGAGAGAACGTTCCCTGCTGCTCCAACCGAGTCCCTTCCGCGCCGCCCGCGAGCTGGGAGAGGAGAGAGGATCCCTCCGCCGAGGGTCGCGCTCCCCATTCCCCTCACGCAGACCGGTTGCTGTGGACGTCAACGGCCGAGGCTTCGCGCGGCGGCACGGACATTGCGGCAGACGGCAAGGGCGTCGCGGGCGAGGAGCGAAGGTGGTCCGCCTCACCGGCCGGAGACAACGACGGGCAGACGGAACTCGAGACCTTGAGGTACGAATCGAGGACCCCA
Organism: Guadua angustifolia; assembly: GCA_036346375.1. Classification (NCBI taxonomy): domain Eukaryota; kingdom Viridiplantae; phylum Streptophyta; class Magnoliopsida; order Poales; family Poaceae; genus Guadua; species Guadua angustifolia. The sequence goes on along the minus strand of CM070504.1, from coordinate 22,799,751 downwards.
TATTCGCCGATTTGAAATGGATTTAGGTTGTGCGATGTTCGATTCAGTGCGGGAAAAACTTGGATGGGGTCAAATCGCCGTTGAACCTAGATGGGGAAAAACCTGGATGGGGTGAATCCTGGATGCGGTGATGAAGTATGAAATGTAGATGCATAGAAGCCATCGGGTGAAATTTAATGTCCATTTTGACAAATAGTCTCGGTCATGCTAAAAGCTGCTGAACTAGCCGAGTGTTGATCATTGTTTCCAGCTGATCATTTTTGCTATGGCTCAATTTAATGTCCATTTGATCTGGAAATGAAGTCTCCGGTTGGTGAACTAGGGTTCCAAGAAGGGAATGGTGGAGAAATATACTTGCGGATGGTGCACAAATAAACCGATTGAATGAGCACTCCATCGAATTAGGATATTCTGCTTTCCTAGTTGTGATTGGATTATATGGGTACTCTCAAAACACATGCATACTTGCTGTTGACGCCATTGACAAGTGAACCAATTTCCTTGCTGTTGTCCACAAAACCGATTTCATGCTTCGTTAATACTTCTTGATTGAACTAGTCAGTACTCGGTGATAAGAAAATTAGCATTGCATTAGCTAATTGGTTCGACATAACCCGATGCATCATATATATGCACAGTCAATTATGCTTGTTGTCCTCACAGTTGAATTAGATAAAATTGTGGTTGTTGTCTGACATAAATGTGCAGCATATATATATATGCGATTCGAATTATGCAATATGTCTGGACGGGTTTAGTTCGTGGTGGTTGTCCCGCTTGTTCGGATTATATGGGTACTAGTTCATGCTTGTTGTCCTGCTGGGTTTACTTTATGGTTGTGGACTAGAGAAATTGCTTTCCAGAAATTGTGTTCCTTGTTGTGTTCACTGACTTCTTGCACTGGAATTTGGCTTGAGTTCCAGAAATTGAGTTCCCCAAATTGTGTTCCAGAAATTGTGATCACTTACTGCGTTCACTGACTTCTTGCACTGCAATTTGACAGTTCATGCTTGTGGACTAGAGATAGTAAGAACAAAAGCTATGTTCACTGACTTCTTGCAGTAAGTAAAGCAGTGTTCACTAACTTTTTGCAATGTCGGTAATTGCCTTATTATGCAGTTGAAACTTCAAATGTGAACAACTAAATCTGTGTGCACTGACTTGGTATAAGTGGCTTCTTGTGTCGGTAAGTGGCTTCTTGTCTCGGTAAGTGGCTTCCTGTGAACAACTAAATCTGTGTGAACAACTAAATTATATTCGGTGCATGCACACGGGGCCAGTCAACATTTTGGCTTGGGGACCGTGCATGTTGGCATAAGTGTTCAGTGAGGATCTCTGGGCTGGAATAGACGATTTGTGACAATAAACTTGACAATCTGTGATACATATACGTTGTGATGTACTTGGTTTGTTTAATTGTCAATCACTCTTATATGCTCATTCAGGCATTTGCTTATGTCATTTGCTACTTCCTGCGTACTGGTAATTTGCCATGCATATTTGCTAGACAATTGATGAAATTAACCGGTGAAGTATAAAACTGCAAGTGTGGTAAGATTGTCACAAATCTGTCTGTTTCTCGTCTATTGTGGCGAGGAGGGCCTATTAAGGCAACCCGACATCTGAGAACACTCAAATGTGCATCATACTGTTATGCCATTAGAGACTTGCTCAATTTGCATTGGTAATGAGTCAAATTATGGTTTCTTCATTGGTTAGCTTGTATGTGTAATTAGCTAGTAGCTTGTATGGCTCAATTAGCTTCTATGGCTCAATATGCTTCTTTATATACATGCTTCTTTATATACATGCTTCTTTACATCCTGTTTGGCCGATGCGAATCGAGAAATGAACTTACACATGCTTCTTTATCGCTTGTTTGGTCAAGAATTCGCCAGCGTAAATTACACATGCTTCTTTATTGCTATTTGGCCGAATCAATCGCCAATCATAACTTACACATGCTTTTTCTTGGCTGTTTGGCGAAGAATTCGCAGCGTAAATTACACATGCTTCTTTATTGGTTTGTTTGGTCAAGAATTACCCAAGAACTTATCTGTTGAATGAACAACTGAAAAGTATGAATTCGAAGTTATATATGCTCCTTTACTTCCTGTTGTGTCAGCCAATTATATATGGTGGTTTACTTCTTCTTGTGTGAGCCAATTATATGGACCTTCACTTCTTCTTGTCTCAGCATGAAGTAATATATGCTCCTTTACTTCTTCTTGTGTCTGCCAATTATATATGGTGGTCTTCGCACTTGTCCCACAAGAAGCAAAAGACGGGACGACATGAAGGGTCCAATGACATTCCTATCGAGCAGTCCTCGCAAGCATCCTCTGATGAGCTGGAAAGGCCACAAGGCCGGGACGCTGCGAAGGCTGCGAGGAAGCGTGGTGGTACGTCTAGCATGTCATCTGTGGGTGCGTACTCCGAGCAATTCAACAAGATGAATGAGTCGAGAGCTGCTATGGTGGAAATACAGAAGGAAAAGGCGGCTACTATGCTAGAAATACAGAAGAAAAAACTGGCCATGTCAGAGGAAGCGGAGAATGAAAGGATTATGAATATTGACTTGAACTCGTGTAATGGATTGCTTCGCGAGTACTACGAGAGTCGACAGAATGAGATTATGACGAGTCGTCGTGCAATGAACAAGTAATTGTTGCCTTCTGTCATCCCTGTTTGAACTATCTAGATCGAGTTGTTGTCCCTCCAGTATTGTGTAATGTTGTGTTAATGTTTGAACTGCCTTTATTTATTGTGAGAACTACCTAGTTGTATTGTGTGAACTATCTAGTATGTTGGTTTGTTGTGTTCATGTGCGAACTATCTAGTTTGAGGGAGGGCCTGTACTATTGTGTAATGTTGTGTTAATGTTTGAACTATCTAGGTGTATTGCAGACTTTAGTCATGTTGTAATGTTTGCATTGTCGGTTATCCTGTTTTGAGCTTTCCATTCCATTTCACGTACAGCCAAGTTCACTTATTTATTGAACCTTACATTGATACATAACACTCTCACAAGGAAACATAGCTTACAATTGCATTATCCCCCGTACCGTGACCAAAGGTGTTCGACCAGATCCGCCTGTAACTGACGGTGAAGTTGGCGATCCCTCCGCATTTGAGTTGCTTGTATGCAGTGCAAGACCGACCCGTTGGGTGACGTCCCGGTAACGACGGGAGTTCCCATATAGTCGAAGTTCATTTCCTGTGGTGGCCCATTCCTCTCATCCTCCACGATCATGTTATGCAAAATGATACATGCAGTCATTATATGCCTTAACGTACTCTGGTGCCAACATCGCCCGGGGCCCCTGACAATGGCAAACCTACCCTGGAGCACTCCAAATGCTCTCGACATCCTTCCTTGCGGCGGATTTGCATCTGCGAAGTGGATCCTCTTGTTTCCCATCGGTGCTGAAATCGCCTTAACAAAGGTACCCCACTCGGGGTAAATGCCATCCGCGAGGTAGTACCCCATGTCGTGCAGTGCCGTTGATTGACGAAGTTTACCGCACGGGCTGTACCATCATTTTCCCTAGAAAATATGTTAGAACGGTGTAACACATTAATATCGTTCATGCTTCCCGCATACCGAAAAAAGCATGCCAAATCCACAAGTCGCATGCAACCGCCTCGAGGACTATGGAAGGTTTGTGAGTATGCGGTGAATGCCCCTTGCCATGCTTTGGACGGTTCTTCGGGTCCAATGCATGCGATCGATGCTACCAAGCATGCCAGGAAACCCTGTGCTCACCAACAAAGAAGGAGTCTAGCAATGTCTTCGCGTTAGGAGATCGGAGGTACTCCTCCCGAAAACCTCCACCACCGCCTTCACGAACTTCTTGAGAGCTACAAGGGCCGTGCTTTCCATATCTGAGGTACTCGTCCACAACGTCAGCGAGAAACGCCAGACGCTAGGCGACGGAGAGCTGCGGTTACTTCGACAGGATGCAAACCAAGCTTCCCCTCCGATCCCTTTTTGCTGGAACCAAGCGTCGTGTCCTTCAACAAAGATTCGTTATTACGCAAAAATAGGGACCGGCTCATCCAAACCTGCGTATGTCGAGCGACTTAGACAAAATGAAACCTTACAAGTACATCATTCATCTTTCTTTGCAACTCTTGGTTTGTTACCTCCGCTGAAAAATGCGTGGCCGTACACGGGGAAGAAGCGAAGTAATCACCATAAAGCCGAGCCGCCTTCAGCGTGACCTCGGTTGATCACCGATGTCCTAGAACCGATCCCGTCGACGGTTCGTTCCTCGCTGCATCTCCTCCTCCTCTGCGATTGCGAAGAGAAGGGTGTCCTCATCATCGATAAAGCCTAGTTCATCACTTGAGGAAGAATTGGGTGACTCATTTTGAAGTTGGCAATGGGTTGTGGGTGACTAACTCGATGAATGCAACCCTCAATATATAGAATGGTGGGTTGGATGAGAGGGAGGAGGAAAAGTTAGGTATTTCAGGAAGGGAAGGGAATGGGGAAGGAATCGGTTGGAGTGCATTCTTTGGGAAGGAAGGAATCGGAAGGAATCCACGAGAATCTTTGGGAAGGGAATGAAACCACAGAATCGGTTGGAGATGGTCTAACGAGCGACACAAGCGCTCTGGCTAGCGGCAGTGCGAGCGACAACACGGGGGGCGGAACGAGCGGTGCGGCAAGCAACTCGAACAAGCGACAGCGCGGCAGGCAACGCAGGATAGGACGAGCGGTGTGGCAAGTGACGTGGCAAACGGCTCAGGCGAGCTACTGCGTGGCAGCAGTTGGCTCGGGTAAGCTGTGGCGCGAGTGGACGAGCGGCACGGAAGCAATGCGCGGGCGACAGGCGGCTCGAGCGGCAACGCAGCAAGAAGCAGGCAGCGTGGGGCCACGGACATACCCATTAGAGCAAGGCTAATAAGAGAGCCAACTACAGACTTTATCTTATTGCCATATCATATATAGTCAACCTAACAGTCCATCCATATAATAGTTAGCCATACATACATACAAAGCCATTAATACTTGACCCACATTCATCCACTCATTCTCTTACCAAGTTTCTTGGAGCCCGTGCTGCAGCTGGCTGTAGATCTGCAGCCCGTTTCTCTCCTCTCTCCTCCAACTCACCATAAATCTGATGTGTCAATCCTTACAGCCTACTTACATCACCTTATTATACTTGCTCTTAGAAAATTTTAGTTCCGCCGCTGCTCCAAATTAAGCATCAACAACGTGCGAGCCATCCAGAAACGCCACGAGCAAGCCCCGACCGGCTCTCCGGCGAAAAATGGTCCGCACATCACGCATTTACATCCTCCATTTCAAAAATCAAGTATACAAAAGGAAGATCAGAGGCAGACGTATAAACCAAACAAGTGACACAGAAGCTGATATAAAAAAGATGGCATAATTTCTGCAACTTCCAATTAATTTACACATAATTGCCTCATTGAGGACAATAGTACTCTTTTTTTTCTCTTTTTTAAGGTATCAATAGTAATCCCTCCATTTGTGTTTACTTCTTAGTTTTGATTATAAGTCATGCAGCTTTCATTAATACCTTTTTTAAAATATATAATTATACAAATATAGAAGTAGCGTTACTAGATTTGTAACCAAAACGTACTTTACTAATATTCTAATTTTGGAGCTACTTGCTTTTGTGAAGTCAAAATCAAAACTGACAAGAATATGAAACGCAGGGAGTACTCTAGTTGGACCCTGTGAAATTAGAGAAGCGTCTTACCTCCTTAGAGGCCGTAATTACATGTTAATATATGGCTAAGAACAACCCTTAGCATGGTTTACAAGGATAGTTTGTTACATGCCATAATCAAGGATATCTTTACAAAGATAACAACACCTATTCCTGGTAACAAACTATATCAGGAGATACAAACTAACTCTTCCTTTAACAGCCTCCCTCAATCACAACTTTAGTAGGTTGAGATTGCGTCTAAAGTCATCTAACGCCTTTGCTGAAAGCGGTTTGGTAAAATCATCTGCCACTTGATTATTTGTTGAAATAAATCGAACATCCAACTGTTTGTTTGCAATTCTTTCTCGAACAAAGTGAAAATATATCTCAATATGCTTAGCCCTGGCATGAAATACTGGATTCGCAGACAAGTATGTAGCCCCTAGATTATCACACCACAAGCAAGGAATTTGTTGCTGACCAATACCCAGTTCAGTAAGTAAAGATTGTACCCAAATTATTTCTGCTGTAGCATTTGCTAAAACTTTATACTCAGCTTCTGTACTTGATCTCGATACGGTGGCTTGTTTTCTAGCACTCCAAGTGATCATATTAGAACCAAGAAATATTGTAAATCCACTAGTAGATCTTCTGTCATCTATATTACCTGCCCAGTCAGCATCTACAAATGCACTCACTAGAAAAGAAGATGACTTTCTTATGGCTAAACCAACTCCCAATGTGCCCTTTATATATCTTAATATTCTTTTGGCTGCTGTCCAATGCACCAACATAGGAGCATGCAAGTATTGACACACTTTATTAACAGAACAAGTATTGTCTGGTCTAGTAAGTGTTAAGTATTGCAAGGCACCAACAATGCTTCTATACCTTGTACTGTCTTCTTCATTCAGTGGTTCTCCTTTCATGAGCTGATAATCTCTCTGACGTGGAGAGAGGTGTTAGCACTGGCTTACATGTCTTCATACCAACTCTTATCAATAAATCAGTAGCATATTTTTCTTGATTCAATAGAATACCTTTGACGGATACCCAGGGCATGGGTATCGCCAGCGGCCCAGGAAAAACGAATGGGCCGCCTCACAGCCCAAGCTTCGAGGTGGGGGGCCCGCTCAAAGATGCCTGGTTCCTGAACATATATACTGGCCCTGAAAGGCGGCCCGACCAACACCACGGGTCGGACGCCCCCTCCAAGCCACGGCCAGGACGACCGGAAAACAATCCGACCAACGGGTCGGACCGCTCGGGAGCCCCAGTCAGGCTCAGGCCGTCTCCGCCGGAAAACAGACATCGTATCATCACAAACCGGTCTCTGTCCTGGTCACCTGCCCCGCAGGTATGACACCTTAGCATGACCGCACGAAGCCAGGAGGCTCCCCTTCCGAGGCGGCAGGTGGCGAAGGCAGGCGCCGAACTCGTCGCATAGACATGAATAGGGGAGGGAAGCGCGCCTTCCCAAGGAAACTCCCGAAGCCAGGCGCCCTCGACGTCAGCGCTTGACCGGCGCACAGAGGGCAGGTACGTCGCTCCCCGGCAAAGCGGAACGATACGTCACCATATGTGCCCATCGGCCCATTATGGAGCGCGCCATCATCCGCCAGGCGTCAAATCCGAGGCGGAGGATCAGACATCAAGGCAGAAGACCAGACTCCCGGAACGGGGACGGGACAATCGATAGTGACCCTAGAACTCGGGCGCATTCGTAACGCCGAGTCTCATATTCACGACCATCTTAGCCAACTCCTTCGCACGAGGCATTCGGGGCTGGACCTCGACCCTCGCTTGTAAACACCGCGAGACCTCCGTCTCGAAGCAATATCGATCAGCCTCCGATCGGGTAGGGACCTTGGCCCGAACCAGTATAAACCTTGGACCCCTATTGGTCTAACCATTCAGGGAGCGGGACCGCGCGGCCCCTAGACCTATAAATTCACTTGCCGGTTTCCGAAACACCGACAGTTGGCGCGCCAGGTAGGGGCCTCGCGCGTCGTCAGCATCTTTGGATTCCCATACGCCTCCCTGATGGCTCCCTTCGCCGGCGACAGCAAGCTCGCGCCAGGAAGCCGGATTCGTTTCGGCTCCGTCGACTTCGTCGCCACCACGGCGGGACAGCTTGTACTCGCTCCCGTCGCGCACCAGGACCAGACCCCCGCTGGGCACCTGGATCTTGTCGTTTCTCTCCTCGACAATCTTCGGCTCGAGGCCTCCACGCGAGCCTCGATGCCGGAGCTCACCACGCGCGTCGCCGCCTCCGACGGTGGCACGTGTAGGTCCGTGCGGGAGGCGCCATCGCTCCCCGCGGGCCCGCATTTCGTGGCCATGGCCGGTTACGCGCCGGCCTCCATCCACGAGATATTGGAGAGTTCCTCCGACCACGATTCTAGCTCTGCCACAGAGTTCGCTTCGGAGGAACCGTACTCTCGTGAATGCAACATGGCTGGCGCGACCGAGCAACCAGCCACGACTTCTCCAAGTCAAGAGGTCCACCTCCAGCGCACCGGGGCGCTGGAGGCGGGCCACCAGCATGAACAGCGGCACCTGGAGCTGGAGGCTCAAACGGCCAAGCTCGACAGAGCAAGGGCCGACCCGGGGCCGAGCCAGCTCGTGGCCCCACCGGCACTAGGCGGCGCGGCGCGCCAGGTACACCAACAAGCGGCGAAGGGCAGGGCTCAAATCGTGCTTCCCCCCCAGTCGAAACCGCGCGCGCGCGATCTGCTCCGAGGCGTCCCTGAACTAGATGAGCCCGAGGCTAGGGCCACCTACCAGCACCTCCGGGAGTTGGTGGAGCGTGCCGCTGTACAGCACGTACCAGCCTCCGTCTATCACCACGCGAGGTCCCACTCAGGCGCCCGGAGCCAGGGTCGCCATGGCCCGGCAAGAACCGCACCGCAGCCGGAACGGCCTCAGGCCTCGTACACCCCGGCGCGCCAGCGCCTCGGCCACAACCACGATTACCGCGACACCCTCGACGCGCGAAAGAGGTCGGCAGGAGAAGTGGCCCGATCGCAGGTCGCGGACAGCGGCCAGCGCCGCAACCGCAGCCCGAGCCCGAACGGCCCGGGGCCGCAGGCGTTTTCACGGGAGGTCCAAAAGGTGGATTTCCCCACCCGGTTCCGGGCACCCGTCAACATAGCCAAGTACACGGGGGCAACAAACCCCGGTGTATGGCTGGAAGACTACCGGCTCGCCTGTCGGGCCGGCGGGGCGACTAATGATCTTTTTATCATTCAATACCTCCCCATATACTTGGCGGACTCGGCTCGAGCCTGGCTCGAGTACCTGCCCGCAGGAACTATCAGGAACTGGACCGACTTGAAGAGCGTCTTCGTCAAAAATTTCGGAGGCACGCATAAAAGCATACAGGAACTCTGGGACTGGAAAGCGCAAGCGGCGGGGGAGACGCTACGGGACTATATCCGCGCTTCTCCCAGCGATTACTGCGAGCTCCCGACATCGGACGCCGACGTCGTTGGGGTGTTCATCTCTGACACCACGTGCAAAGCTTTGGTGCACAAGCCGGGTTGCATCAAACCCGGGACCACCAAGGAGCCGCTAGACATCGCCACCAACCACGCCCGCGAGGAGGCCGTGGGGGCCATCTTCGATAAAGGGAAGGCCAAACGTGAGTGCGGCACGAGCACTGCCGCCCCTTCCGAGCCGTTCCGGCAAGCGAGCGGAAGGGGAAGCAGCCCGCGAGACCACATGGTTGCCGCCATCGACCGCCTCGTCAGCGGCAGTAGCGACAAGTGCCGAAACCACCGAGAAATTGATGGAGAGCTCGTGTCCGAACCACGGGTATCCCGTCAAGCACAAGTATCGGGACTGCGAGGTCCTGAGACGCTTCCTCTCTGGGAACCCCACTCAGCCACGGGGTAAGGGGAAGAAGCGCGACCCGACACCGGAGGTCGGGGAGGAGAAGGCAGACGATGGGTTCCCGGAGCCCGACGGATGCCTTATGATCTTTGGCGGACCAGCAAGCTACGCCGACAGACGAAGACAAAAGCTCGCCTATCGTGAGGTACACACGGTGACTCCCGCCGTGCCGAAGTACCTCCGATGGTCGGAGTCCCCGATCACCTTCAATCGGACGGACCACCCCGACCACATCCCGCAACTAGGAAGGTACCCGCTTGTCGTCGACCCCATCGTAGGGTCAAAGTGCCTCACTAAGGTGCTCATGGACGGCGGCAGCGGTCTCAACATCATGTATGTTGAGACACTCGACGCCCTGGTGGTCCCTCGCTCGACCCTGCGGTCGAGCAAGGCGCCTTTCCATGGTGTCATTCCGGGCCAGCAGGCCTACCCGCTCGGGCAGGTCGACCTGCCCGTCACCTTCGGAGGGCCTAAAAATTTTCGTACCGAAACCCTCACCTTCGAGGTAGTGGAGTTTGCGGGTTCCTACCACGCTATCTTGGGGAGGCCGTGCTACGCTAAGTTCATGGCGGTCCCCAACTACACGTACCTAAAGCTGCAAAATCCCGGGGCCACGAGGTGTGATCACCGTGGCCTCGTCATTCCAGCTTGCTTTCAACTGCGAACGAAGCAGCTGCGAGCTAGCCTCGGCGGTCATCGCATCCGCCGAGCTCGATAATTATCGGAGGGAAACCTCAGGGTCTACCCCTAGCTCCAGCAAATCGGGGCCTGGATCCTTCGAGTCCGCCGAGGACACGAAGGGGGTCGCAGTCGATCCGGAAGACCCGTCCAAGACCGTACGTATGGGAGCCGCCCTCCCCGCCAAATAGGAAAGCGCGCTCGTCGACTTCCTGCGCGCGAATCGAGTTGTCTTTGCATGGAAGACCTCAGACATGCCGGGCATCCCGAGGGAGGTCGCCGAGCACGCTTTGAACATTCGACCTGGCACAAGGCCGGTCGCCCAACGCCTCCGCCGCTTCGACGAAGAGAAGCGTAGGCTCATAGGGGAGGAGGTAGCCAAGCTTTTAGAGGCAGGGTTCATAAAGGAGGTACGCCACCCTAAGTGGCTTGCGAACCCTGTCCTAGTAAAAAAGAAATCCGGGCAATGGAGAATGTGCGTTGACTACACGAGCCTGAATAAGGCATGTCCCAAGGACCCTTTTCCTTTGCCTCGGATCGACCAAGTCGTCGATTCCACCGCGGGGTGCGAATCGTTATCTTTTCTGGATGCCTACTCGGGCTACCACCAGATCGCGATGAAAGAGTCCGACCAACTCGTGACTTCTTTCATCACGCCGTTCGGCTCGTTTTGTTACGTAACAATGCCGTTTGGTCTGAAAAATGCGGGCGCTACATACCAGCGATGCATGTACGCCTGTTTTAACGATCAAGTTGGCCGTAACATCGAGGTGTACGTAGACGACATCGTCGTCAAAACCGGAAGGGCCGGCAACCTCATCGCCAACCTAGAAGAGACCTTTGCGAACCTCCGATAGTTCCGCATAAAACTCAACCCCGAGAAGTGCGTCTTTGGGGTTCCCAAAGGGAAGCTCCTTGGCTTCATCATTTCAGAGCGCGGCATCGAGGCCAACCCAGTCAAGATCTCTGCGATCATGAGGATGGGCCCGATCACCGACTTAAAGGGCGTCCAGAAACTGACCGGATGCCTCGCCGCTTTGAGCCGTTTCGTGTCGCGCCTCGGCGAGCGAGGGATGCCGCTCTACAAGCTGCTAAAGAAGTCCGACCGGTTCAGCTGGACGCGGGAAGCTCAAGAAGCCCTCGATCGGCTGAAGACTTTCTTAACCTCACCCCCGGTTCTGGCTGCCCTGGCGCTAGGCGAACCACTGCTCCTCTATATTGCCGCAACGACCCTGGTCATAAGTGCGGCGCTCGTCGTGGAGCGGGCCGAAGAAGGCCGCGTACTCAAGGTACAACGGCCGGTCTACTTCGTCAGCGAGGTGCTCTCCGAGTCCAAAACCCGGTACCCGCAAGTGCAGAAATTGCTCTACGCAGTGCTCATCGCGAAGAGGAAGCTAATCCATTACTTCAGCCAGCATTCCGTCTCTGTGGTGACTTCCTCGCCGCTAGGCGAGATCATCCGCAACCGCGACGCCTCCGGAAGAATAGCCAAATGGGCACTCGAGCTCAACGGCCATTATATTTCGTTCGTCCCCAGAATAGCGATCAAGTCGCAGGTCCTGGCGGACTTCGTCGCGGAGTGGACCGAAGCCAGCGCCACCTGCTAGAGGATCCCGAGCTTTGGGCGATGTATTTCGACGGATCCTACGACGAAGCGGAGCAGTGCGGAGTCGTCATCATTTCACCACTCGGCAACAAGCTTCAGTATGCCATTCGGCTGCTCTTCGACGCTACCAACAACGTCGCAAAGTACGAAGCCCTTATCAATGGTCTCCGGATCGCGGCCGACCTCGGCGCACGACGGCTTTACGTGCACGGCGACTCCAAGTTGACCTCGGCGCACGACGGCTTTACGTGCACGGCGACTCCAAGTTGGTGGTCGACCAGGTCATGAAAGCCACGGAGCCTCGGGACCCCCGCATGGCGGCATACTGTCGCGAAGTACGCAAGCTCGAGGAGAGGTTTAAAGGATTCGAGCTCCACCACACTTTATCGGCCTTCTAGCGGTGAGGCCGACTACCTTGCCAACCTCGCCTCCAGCAAAGGACCGGTCCCGTCCGGTATCTTCGTCCACGACCTCCACCAGCCATCCGTCCGACCAGACCCAACGGTCGAACCGGCGGTTAACCCGTGCGACTCGGATGAACCAACCACCGAGCGACTAGACGCGGCCCTACCCGAGCCCGACCACGATGTGCTGATGGCAGACTCCGACTGGAGGAAGCCCTTCGTCGGGCGTTTGACGGACGGATCGCTCCCCGCCGACCCGACCGAGGCCCGACGCCTCACTCGGCGGGCGAAATCTTTCGTCCTGATCGGCGAAGACCTTTACAAGAGGAGCCCCTCCGGGGTCCTCCAAAAGTGCATTCCGACCGATCAAGGGAAGGAGTTGCTGCTCGACATCCACGGTGGGGTGTGCGGTCATCACGCCGTCCCATGGTCTCTCGTCGGGAAAGCCTTTCGGCAAGGTTTTTACTGGCCGACCGCCGTGGTGACGCCGAACAAATCGTTCGCACCTGCGAAGGGTGCCAATTTTTTGCCCGACAAACACATATGCCTGCGCAAGCCCTCCAGACGATCCCCATTACATGGCCGTTCGCGGTCTGGGGACTCGACCTGCTCGGGCCATTCAAAAAGGCGCCCGGGGGCTTCACCCATCTTTTTGTCGCGGTCGACAAGTTCACCAAGTGGATAGAGGCAAAGCCGGTCGCCTCCATCACGTCGGTGCGGGCGGCCGACTTCTTCCGTGGCATTATTTATCGGTTTGGAGTCCCGAACTCCATCATCACCGATAACGGCACGCAGTTTACGGGGAAGGAGTTCCTCGAGTTCTGCGACAATTTCAATATCCGCGTCGATTGGCAAGTGGCTCATCCATGACTAACGGTCGGTAGCCGAGAGGCGAGAATCTTCAACTGATTGAAGAAATCAGCAGGACGTTGGGCAGCTGAGCTACCCTCCGTTCTTTGGAGCCTGCGAACCACGCCAACTCGGTCGACCGGATTTACACCATTTTTCCTGGTATTCGGCGCCGAAGCCGTCTTACCAACCGACCTCGAGTACGGCGCCCCAAGGCTACAGACTTACAACGAGACATGGGGGCTCGAGTCGCAGCAAGACGCGGTCGACCAGCTCGACGAAGCACGCGATGTCGCTGTCCTACGATCCGCTAGGTATCAACAAGCGCTGCGGCGATATCAGAGTCGTCATGTCCGCGGTCGGGCCTTCAACGTTGGCGACTTGGTCCTGCGGCAAGTTCAGTCCAACCAGGGGCGGCACAAGCTTTCGCCCCCGTGGGAAGGCCCCTTCACCATCGTAGAGGTTATCCGACCCGGTACCTACCGACTCAAAGATGCGAACGGCGACATCCTTTCCAACGCCTGGAATATCTAGAAGCTCAGGCGGTTCTACCCGTGAAGTTTACCCATAACGAATGCTGGTTCCCCGACCTACGACCAAGCGATTCCGGCAAAACAAAGGAAGGGAAAGCGAGGGTCGAAACGCCATGCAAAACAAGATTTTCCAGGGAAACATTGTATTTCTAAGAAAACGATACGAGTTCTTATTACAAAAGCAAAATATGGAGGACGCAAACCCGCTCCTGCAATTTACATCGCTGAAAGGCGAGAGTGAGTGCAAAGCGAGGCGGAGTCTCGACGGATGAAGCGCGACACCGACGCCGGAATTGCCTCGCCCAAAGGCAAGTTGAAGGCGGCGTGGCGGACTCCTACTCCAAAGGATCCGGGCCGAAGAAGGCCTCGTCCCTCCCGGAGCTTCCGCTGTCCTCGGACTCGTCATCCGAGACCTCCAGGTGCAACCGCGCCGCCACCGCTTCCGCCACCTCCCGCACCCTGGCTCGCGCCTGGGCCGGCTCGCCCTCAATCCGGGCGACGGTCGCTACCGGGTCGAAGGAGCCGCACCGGCTGGCGCAGCACGCCAACACGTACTCCGCCACCAAGACCGTCACCCTTCGCCCCTCGCGGGCAGAGCGCGCCTTGAGCGTGCGGCGAGGCCTCGAGCCTCGGCGCCGAGTATGCGCCAGGCGTCTTCGCGCCTTCAGGCGCTTCTGGTGGTTCGTTCAGCCGCACCCTCAGGGGCCTCAGGCTCCTGCCTATACTCTCATAGGCAGGGCGGAGCATGGAGAGGAGGACCGCGGGCGTATAGTCAAGCTCCTCGCGCCCTCGGGCCACCTCGGCCTTGGCGGCCTCAGCACGCGACCGCTGGGCCGCCACTTCATCCTCGGCGGCTTGGCCTTGCAGAGCCGACGCCCGCCTCCGCTCGAGGCGGCGGAAGACGCAACGTGAGAGGCCAGGCCAGCGTGTGACCTCGCTAATGCGTCCACCATGCCGGTCGCCCGCGCCCTCAGCGTCAAGAGGTCGCTAGGCACCGCCGGAGGTGCGCCGGCGCCAGCCGCGATGGCGCCTACCGACTCCGCTCTAGCCTGCTCGGGCCTATTGGGGGCAAAGACAAAGGAGCGCCGTCAGCCTTGAGACCCCGGTATCTCACCAAAGACGGCCGGACAATGACTTACGCGCGCGGAGGGTTCCAGATGTAGAAGGCCGGCGAGGGAAGGTTAAGCCCACCTCTCGCCGCGGCCTCGGAGGAGCCTTCGTTCGCCCGGGATTTCTTTGGGTGCAAATCCCGAGGATTCGCCTCCGCCGGTCGCTTCCCAGTCCTCTCGTCATCACCACCTCCGCTGGCCATCACACCGCCGGGTTTCTCTTTGAAGATGAATTTCGAAGACGGAGAAAACGAAGAAGCACAAACGCAATGACTGAGGGGAGCTATTGCTTCGCCCCGCATCCCATATTTATAGGAGCGGAACGAGGCGGTCCAAACGGCCGCCCCTTCGCCTATGCTTGCAGCAGCGTCTTGTCGTCATTTCGGCCCACGAGGCGGGACAACCATTAAAATCCCACTTCGCATTAAATGGCGACGCGACGGCACGGAGGCGAAGGGACGCCGCCTCGCGCAGAGACAGCGTGACCCTTCGATTTTCGCCCCCGGACAAAACCGGTCACGCGCCCGGGCCACTGCAACTCTGAGATTCGTGCCATTCGGGCGATGCATCACGGTCCGGGTGAGCGCCGCTCCCGAGGAAGCCACGTCTGCCCCATCATTCCTTCTCCTCCTAGCCAAGATGCGACGCCTACTAATTTCCCATTGTGCATCCAATGCTAATGGGACGCCAGCGAGCAACAGGACAATGTTCCAGTCCAGGAGCCTAAAAAAGATAAGGCATCAAACTCTCTTTTACGTTTACTTTAAAATCTAGTGATGCGTGCCGACCACAACTTGGTCCCCACGCACCGCTCGGGGGCTAGGGCGAGGGCGACGTCACTCACACATTCGAGCGGGTCACATTCGAGCAGGTCGGCAATCCGATCGGCCGCCAGATTCCCCCCAACGGTAACCCTCTCGACCCAGGCACCACGGCCTACGCCCCAATGGCTACGACCGCCGAGTGGCGCCTCGCGGAAAAAGGAAGTGCCTGTACGGGACGATCTGTAGCCGGTCGGGAACGCTTTTTTCCCGCCCAAAATGTGACCAGGCGTCTCTTGCTCCCAGCGTTCGTTCGCACCTCCTTCGCGTTTTCCTTGGAAAGGACAAACACGCCAACCTATGTCCGAACGACCTCCGCGGTTTCTAGGACTACGGTCGCTGAGCGTTCACCAATACAAGGAAGCGCGAAACTCTGCGAACGACGTAGAAACGAGCCCCGATTCATTACATGCTAAAAGTTTTTACGTCTTAAAAAATGTTTAACTTCATTCATACTCTCCGTGGAGGACCATCTGCGGCGATATCTCATCGGCTATCGCCCGGGCATGCGATTCGACTTGAAGCGCGAAGCGTTCGACCTCCTCGTCGGTCCGATTCCCGGCGATCCCGCTGCTAACCTTTCCCAGGTCAAGGCCGTTGTAGAAGGACATGGTGCGGACAAGCGCGGAGGAGGCCCCGAGTGCGGCGCTTATGTTCACCGAGTTCTCGACGTGCCCCGGCACTCGAGCTAGCTCGGTCGCAAGTGAACTTGTGCTCCGCACGGCTCCAAGCACTCGGTCGCAGACGGTCTGACCAACTTTTCCTAGGGCTGCCAGCTCGGCGGCCAGATCGGACCGACCGCCCTCCGCCACCCGCAGCGCCGTCTGGGCCGCCTCCTTCGCCGCGACCGCCGCATCACGCTCCTCCCCCGCCAACCTTCGTGCTTCCGCAACCTCGCCAAGGTTCTTCTGCAACTCTGAAAACCGAAGCAAAATCAAAAAGCATGACCAACGGATGGCGTCTCTTTCAACCAAGGCGCCGATCCCTTACCAGCTGACGAGTCCGTCATAGCAGCGAGCCTAGCCCGGATCTCCTCGTCGAGCTTCTTCGCCGCCGCCGCTTCTGCCTGAGCGGTGTCCCTGGCACTGCTGGCCTCCGCCAGGAGGGACTCCAGCTCAGATACCCTCGCTCTCAAGGACCGACCCGCCCGGCGCTCCTCCTGCAAGACGTCGGCGATCTCATTCATCGCCTGGCGGGCTTCCCTTGCCTCCGACCGCTCGCGCGCCACGGCCTCCCGAGCCTCGTGCAGCTCGGAGCCCAGTTGGTCGCGGTCCTTTTCTGCGGCCGTCCTCTGGTCATGCAGGCGGCGGAGGAACCCGGACTTACCATCCGACCGCTCCCGCAGACGCTGCAAAACGCCGACATCCCGTCAGTCCGTAGCAAAATTGTCGAGGATTGGGACAAAGGACCTGTAAGGCCAGTTTACCATGCTGGACGAGTCGATCCCCCCGGTGATGGCGTCCAGTACCCTGTTGGAGGACTCGAGGAGATGGCCTAGACTCGTCCGAATCTGATCCATCTCGGTCCTGGCCCGCCGCGAGCCCTCCTGCAGGGACTCCCATTCCCCGATCTCCGCCCCGTCGTCCAGGACGAACAGCGGCCGGCCGGACGGATCGCTGCCCGGCCAGACCAGTGTGGATAGAGGCGGTCGAGGGAGCTCACGCGCGGTCGCCTCGGCGACTTGCGTCGGCAGTGGAATATCCGCCGCCCGCCGACGGGTCGGCAGCGACGATCGCCGGTGCTTGGGCCGTCCTGTCCGGCGAACCCCTGAGCGGCGACGGCAACATCGCCCCCAGCGCCAAGACCGCCTCAAGCGATGACCCTCCCGCGATCGGCGGCGGAAGATCTTCCTCGCCTTCACCAGCCCCTGGTTGCGGCGCCGACCACCGAGCTGCGGAGCCTCGTCTTTGCACGGCCCCACCGGTGGCTCTAATCTGACCTCAGCGAGGCCCCCGGCCCGATGGCGCGGGCGTGGCGGTGCCGCACCCGCTGATCGCTCCAAGTTCGCCGGCGCCTCCTCGGTCCCCACCGACGAAGGGGACGGCGCCAACCCGTGAGGGACCGCGGCTGGGCCCGCCGCCGCCGCCAAGCTCTCCCCCGTAAAGTCGTTGAGCCCGATGACAAATCAGAGACGGCATGGGCCTGAGCAATGCAACACAAACAAAAGGCGAAAAGCACTTACTGTGTCGAACGGGTGCTGTACAGCCGCGCCTTCTTCACCGGCCTTTCCGGCGGGGGCGAATCACCCCTCTGCCTCCCCAGGGGCACCTCGGCAGGGGGCGTTCCTGCTCGGGGCGCCACGACGGCGGCGCTCGTATCAGCGCCCTCGTCCGAGCTGCTGCCCGACGACAGCCCGAGGTCGAACGAGCCGTACGGGTCGTCAGGGGCGCTGCCATCACTAGAAGACGATCCCGCACCGACTGCAGAGAGAATGGTCGATTCGGAGATATCTTCGCCACGCGCGGACCTCGCTGCGCGTTCCTCCCTCTTCTTCCTCTTCTTCTCTTCTCTCCGCTCTTTGAGAGCGGACTCTTGCTGCGCGACCCTCTCGCGGGCCGCGGCTCTCATCGCCTTCTCCCCCGGCAGCAACACCCGGGAAGATGCCCCGGCCAGGCCCTGGAAGGCGCAAAGGCACCACTTAGCCCGAAACTTGAAGGATCGAAATAGAGGAGGAGAAGGAAAGACGAAAGGGAAAGGAGCCGCCTAGATTACCAGGTCTGGAGGGTTCTCCGCCGAGAAAGGTTTGGGAGCACCACCCGCCGCCACGGTGGTCCGCCAAACAAAACAAAGACCACAGAGCCGACCTCCGCGGGGAAGGTCGAGCAGTCCATCCTCATGGGGTCAGACGCTCTCGCGTACGCGAACATGGGCGCGGCCTATCCATAAGGGGCTGCACGCGCCTCCCCATGAACACGCGGACCACAACTTCGCCGGTCAAGCCTCTCCTCCTCTGATCCTTGATCCGCTCCAAAATCACTTCCATTTTCCTCTTCTCCCTCTCGTCAGGACCCCAGTTCCACTCCGGCACCGCCACCGGGCACTGACCGGTGAAGGCCGGGGCGCTATTTCCCAAGTTCCGGGCATAAAACCAATCGAAATGCCACCCCCGGTTCGACGTGGGCAGCTTCACCTCGATATACTCCGTCGCACGGTTGGAACGCAGCTGGATGGCGGCACCACCGATGGCGCCCGACTTCCAGCGTCGATCGCTTGTTCTTCCACGACCGCACTTGGAAGAAATACTTCCAGAGAGCCCAGTGAGGCTCAATCCCCAAAAACGCCTCACACAACGTGATGAAAACCGCCATGTGGAGCACGCCGTTGGGATTCAGATGGTGTACCTCCACCTTGTAATAATGGAGGAGCCCCCGAACGAAGGAATGAAGGGGGAGCCCCAACCCGCGCTCAAAGAAGGGCGCAGATACGACGACCTCGTCACCCCTCGGCTCCGGGGCCGCGGCCCCTGTCGGCACCCTCCATTGCGAGACATCCCGCGGGGGGAGGAATCGTTTCTTCTCCAAACCAAGGGCGCGGGCGGGAAGGATGGAGCACTCCGGCCACGACATCTCCGACGAAGGAGTTTGCGGACGAAAGGAAGACGAAAGGGAGGACCTTGCTCTCAAGCTCTCTCTCCTTTTCTTCTCTATATCTTGATCTATCGCAGGCAAGGCAAGGGAAATGAAGGCCGGGTCCTCCCTGACGACTCCCCCGAACCCTTAAGAGCTAAGGAAGACACCGGCCAAGCGTCGGGCAGGCGGACGATGCCTCAAGCGAAACGGCGCACTTCGATTGCCACATCGGTCCAACGGTACGTTGCATCGGTCCTCAATTCACTCTGCGTTCAAACCTGACAGGACGGCGGCCAGGCGAAAGGACCTTACGTCAGGTAGCGCACCACGCAACTCCTCGGGCCCCGACCCCGGACTGATAAGCCGCACCGTAACCGGCGAAGGGCCCACCGGGCCGCAACGATCTCGAGGGCCACGAAAAAGCTCAAGGGATTCACAACCGGGACCCGATCAAGCGTCACGGGTTCCGAAGGCCCGGTCCACCAAGTGGATTCGACGCCGCCCCGATCAAAAAATCGAGCGAGGGACGAGGACAGGGTGAGCCCCCAGCGGGCCTCGAGTCGGGACGGTGGACGACCCGATTGCCCTAAATCGTGTCCAAGACCACACTTCACACTCTCTCGCGGAACCCATCGATGGGAGACAGCCTGCTGCGCTCTAGGTCGGCGGACGACCTAGGGTCCGGTTCGGGATTGAGTAAAGAAAGGTTCTCATGGGTCGCCCCGGTGGGCGGCGCCATGGCGACACAACGCCGCTTCGGAATGATCACCCTTTTCGGGAGGTCACCAGGGCCCACTCGGACAACCCGTTATCAGCTCACATGAGCACGGCGTTCAAGCCAACGCATGGCAAACGCGCGATTAGCTCACCCCCTCCAGGTCCCACACCTGCGGACGGGGCGTATTCGTGGGACGGACTAACGAGCACTCCCCCCGAGCGGTCTCGTCCGACGAAGGCACGGGACAGACGACCGTCCACCCAGCTCTAACGAGGAACCAGCGGGCAAGTCGAAACTGCCACATAAGACTACCCGCCAATCGAGGCCCCTCCGTACTGAAAGTGCATCTAGGCCCCTCAATATGTTTTGGTGATTTATGGCAACACAATTATGTATACTAACGGTGCAAGTGAGATTCTATGCAGTTATCAAGAAGATATCACCTTTGGAAAAGCGATTGGTTATCCCCACCACTCTTAAATTTGAAAAGGCGGCATCAAGACTTCAGTCGTAAATCTTTTATTTTATTGAGTCTAAGGATAGCCGTACTATTAAGAAGTCTGACGGAAAATCGCTTCTAGGATATGCTTGTGCTCATAGGATGAAAATTGCATCTCAAAAGAATTTCAAAATAATGCATTTCCTTTAAAGGATACTCTGGCCGAGGAGGTCGGTCCAGATATCCGGACATTTAATCCGGACACTCAGGAAAATGTCCGAGTATCAGGGATTAAATCCGGATACTCGAGCTAGGGTCCTCGGTTGGTTTTCCTCGGGTAAGTCAGAGTATCCGGACATTTAATCCGGACACTCCGGGGAAATTTTCCGGAGTATCCGAAGATAAAGTCCGGACAGTCCGGATTGTCTTGTAACGCTTTATAACGGTTGGATTTTTGGGGGGCTATTTAAGCCCTCATTCCAAATCTAACCGTTACAACTCTCATTCATTGCAGCATTCAAGTCTAAAGCTCTCTCTCACACTCTCTCAAGCCCTAGCTTCTTTCTCCCACTAAAATCTTTGATTTGAGTTGTTTCTTTGGGGAGAAAGAAGGGGATTTAAGTGCTTTGAGCTTGCTTTGTTGATTCTTGAGCACAAGTTCATCCTCCAAGTTGATTTAGCGGCGTATTTGTTACTCTTGGAGTTTGAAGGGCTCCTAGACGGCAAGGAGTCACAGGAGCCTCCAAGACTTCGTGTGGAGAGCCCGATGGTTTGTGAAGGCAAGCCTTGCCTCCGAAAGGAAAGAGGCAAGAAGTGAAGAACCGCCGAGTGCTTTGTGCAACACCGGAGGAAAGAGGTCAAGAGGGACCGGGCTTTGTGCCTCCTCAGCGGAGCGTGGGATTCCTTCAAGAATCCGAACCGGTAAAAATCATTGTCTTTGTGTTCTTCATTTGCTTGAGCTAGGGTTTGTGGTTCTTAAGTTTTTGGAGCCCGATCTACTTACTCATTGTGCTTGGCTCTAGATCTGTATTTTTCTAAGGTACCTGAGATTATTTAGAACATTTGTATTCAGCTAGATTGTTGCAAATTTGCAAGGATTTAAAATTATCATTTCGAGGTCACTTGTCCGGACACTCCGGACATTTAATCCGGACTATCCGGACATTAACTCCGGACTATCCGGACAATTAATCCGGACAGTCCGGATTTTGTTCCTCGGGTGATTTTATTTAATTGCAAATTTTAATTACGCCTATTCACCCCCCCTCTAGGCGACATATCGGTCCTTTCAATTGGTATCAGAGCCAAATCTCCTTAGTTTGGCTTAACCGCTTGGAGAATAAATATGTATAAGCAGGAGATAAGAATACCGAAGCCCATGACCAAGATAAGGGCACGGGCACCGGTATTGGGGTTGCAATTCCTTTTGATTATCGTTCCCTCGGTGTCCCAAGCTCTTCATCATATGTTTCCGTGCCCTCGAGCGCCTCACTTCGATGGCACTCACTATGCGGCATGGAAACATAAGATGAAGATGCACTTGAGATCACTTCACCCGTCTATTTGGAAGATTGTGCGAGACGGGTTTCAAGCCTAATGATCCGAGAACCTTACTCCGAAGAAGATAAAGATCAACACTTCAATGACTTGGCCGTCAATGCCTTGTTTAATGCTTTGAGTGATTCCGAGTTCAACCGTGTGGATGGACTTGAGGAAGCAAAGGCCATTGGGATAGACTCCTAGTGAGTCATGAAGGGATTTCAAGTGTTCGTGAATCAAAGATAGAGCTCATTATTGGTGGTGAGCAGGTTCACATTGGAAGAAGGAGAGTCCTACAACAAGATGTTTGATCGGCTAATGGTGCTTGTAAATCAAGCAAAAGGTCTTGGGTGCCTTGACTTGTCGACAAGGTGTGGTGAAGATTATACTTGGCGTGATCACTCCTACCAACCGCAACCTTGTTCGATTGATCCGAGACCGCCCAACTTTGACACTTTGACACCTCATGGCGTCATTGGCGGCTCATGATGGATGAGATGATGGTAAAGGAAGCCGAGGTTGTGGAAGAACTCAAGTCGGGAAAGAAGAAGGGCATTGCTCTAAAGGCAGTCAAAATTGTGCGCCAAGCCGAAGAGAGCGAAAGTGAAGACGAAGAGTCGTGTGGCCCTTTGACAAATGAAGATATGGCTCTGTTCGTGCGAAGATTCAACAAATTCTTCAAGAAGAAGAACTTCAAACAAGGAAGTCGATCGAAGAGCTTTGGAAGAAAGTCAAAGGAAGACATTCTACTCGAAGATGCTACGAATCTTGGCGAAACCGGTCATTTTATTGCCGAGTGTCCGCATAAGGAAGGAAAAGATGAGAAGTCTCACAAGAAGGATAAGTTCCGGGGCAAGGACAAGGAGAAGAGCAAGAAGTACAAGGGCAAGGGTCGTGCTTACATTGGAAAGGAGTGGAACTCCGACACCGACTCCAACTCCGATTCCGACTCCGAGTCCAGACGAGGAAGGAGGAATTGCCTCTGTCGCCATCGCCGTGCCTACCACCTCAACAACGTCGAAGAGCCTCTTCGACAACTTGAGCGACGATGACGACAACGCTCCTATGTGCCTTATGGCAAAGGGGCACAAGGTATCATCAAAAGTCTCCACTCCCTCCATTGCTAATGAATGTCTAGATGAGCACGATAGCGATAGTGATAATGATGACGTTAACACCGTGCTTAAGTCTATGAAGAACTTTGACATTCATAAATTAAATTTGCTCTTAAAAGACATTGAAAAATTGGAGAAATTGTAGAACAAAAGGAAGCTACTCTCGAGGCTCAAGAGGATTTGCTCATCCTCGAAAAAGAAAAGAATCGCGAGCTAGAGAAGAGCTTGTCTTTTGAAAAAGAGCAAAATGAAAGATTAGTTGAGAATTCAAAGTTAATTAAATCCGAGGTGACTAGCCTCGAGATCACCAATGCTTCACTCGAAGAGAAACTTGCTAAGGCAAAGGATGCTTGCAAAGCTCTTGAGTTGAAGCTTGTTGATCTCAAGAATAGCCCTCCGGTCACCTCAACTATTAACTCCAATTCTTCATTGCCTTCAACGAGCAATGGATGCGCTAGGTGCTATAATGTCAATATTGATATTTGTACCACTAACCTTGAGACTTTGCAAGTTCTTGCTAATGAAAATGAGAAGCTCAAGGGAATGCTCGAAGATGGACTACAAAAGTCCTATAAGGCTAGCAAAGGACTAGAGGAGTTCCTCGGTAAGCGCAAAGGTAACCCTATGAAGCATGGGCTTGGTTATGTCCCTCCTAAGGGCAAAGGAAACCACATTGTGGTTGCACCTTTGAACAAGCCCATTCACTTCGTAAAGGGGGAAGCAAACTCTAAATATAAGGCTCAATCCACTTTCTTTGCTTCATATGTGCTAAAGAGGACTAGCCTCGGTAGAGTAGTTGCTCACCATATTGGGGGTAAGCCCAAGAATGCTTCTAGTGTGCGATCTATTTGGGTCCCCAAATATCTTGTCACTAATGTGCGCGGACCTAAACAAGTTTGGGTACCAAAGAGCAAAAACTAAATTTCATTTTGTAGGCCTATATCTCCGGTGGAACAAGTTGGATCTTGGATAGCGGATGTACGCATCATATGACCGGAGAAAGGGCAATGTTCGCGCATTTGGAAGCCAATGGAACAAATAGCGAAAGCATCATTTTTGGCGATAACGGAAAAGGTGAAGTGGTAGGTTTAGGTAAGATTCTAATTACAAATGATTTCCATATAAACAATGTTTTACTTGTTGAATCTCTAAGCTACAATTTATTGTCCGTTGCACAATTATGTGAAGCGGGCTATAATTGTGTGTTTAGTGAGAAGGGTGTGGATGTCATTAAGAGGGTTGATGGTTCAATAGTCATTAGGGTCGCTTAAGCAAGGGTAATCTCTATCTTATAGATTTTTCTACGGATAGAGTTAACCTTGAAAGCGTGCTTAATGGCTAAATCTAGCATGGGTTGGTTATGGCATCGCCGCTTACCCATGTTGGTATGAGAATCTTCACAAACTCATTAAGGGCAACCACATCCTTGGACTAACGAATGTTGTCTTTGAGAAAGATAGGGTGTGTAGCGCGTGTCAAGCGGAAACAAGTTGGAGCCTCTCATCCCGCAAAAAGAATGTGATGACCACCTCAAGACCGTTGGAGATGCTACACATGGACTTGTTCGGCCGATCGCCTACATAAGCATCGGAGGAAACAAGTACGGGTTAGTTATTGTTGATGATTTTTCTCGCTTCACTTGGGTGTTTTTCTTGCATGACAAAAGCGAAGTCCAAGGAAGCTTGAAGAAATTCATGAGAAGAGCTCAAAATGAGTTGAAGTGAAGATCAAGAGAATTGGAGGACAACGGCACGAATTCAAGAATACCGTGTTGAGGAGTATCTCGATGAAGGAGGCATCAAGCATGAGTTCTCGGCTCCTATTCTCCTCAACAGAATGGGGTGGCGAGAGGAAGAATCGAACCCTCATCGAGATGGCGCGCCGATGCTTGACGAGTACAAGGTTTCCGACATATTTTGGGCGGAAGCCGTCAACACCGCGTGCCACAGCTCCAACCGATTATATCTTCACAAGTTGCTAAAGAAGGCGGCGTCTGAGCTCCTCACCGAAGAAGCCAAATGTATCCTACTTAGGGTCTTTGGAAGTAAATGCTACATCCTCAACAAAAAGGCTAAGTCTTCAAAATTTGCTCCTAAAGTAGATGAAGGATTTTTACTTGGATATGGATCAAATGCTTACGCATATCGGGTTTTCAATAACACCACGGTGTAGTTGAAATCTCGCGTGATTTAACATTTGATGAAACTAACAGTTCTCAAGTAGAACAAGTTAATTGTGATGAAATTAATAGGAAGAACCTCCATGTGAAGCAATCAAGAAATTGGCTATTGGGGAGGTAAAACCGGTGGAGCGAGGATGCAATCCGAGCACCCCAACCCGGAGTGTCGGGATAATGTCCGAGTATCCGGACAAAATCTCCTGAGTGTCCGGACTTAACCCCGACATTCCGACATCGAGTGCTTCTAAGGTTGATCCTCCTCATCCATTCAAGCTCAAGATGGTTCCAACACTTCTCAAGATAGCGGAGGTCCTATTCAGCGTATAAATGCAACAACTCCTCATCAGAGAGTTCATCAAAGCATACAACGCGATCACCGTTCGACAACATACTTGGAGACATTAACAAGGAGTATCCACTAGATCTCGACTTGCAAATTTTGTGAATTTTACTCCTTTGTCTCTTCTCTTGAACCACTCAAGGTAGAAGAAGCTCTTCAAGATCCGGATTGGGTGATGGCTATGCAAGAGGAGTTGAACAACCGAAAGGAATCAAGTATGGAAGCTTGTCGAGAGGCCCAAGAAAACGTGATTGGAACCAAATGGGTCTTCGGAACAAGCAAGGCAAAACAGTATAGTGACTAGAAACAAAGCACGGTTGGTTGCTCAAGGCTTCACACAAGTTGAAGGTTTGGATTCGATGAAACATACGCTCCTGTAGCTAGGCTTGAATCTATTAGAATATTACTTGCCTTTGCTACTCACCATGATTTCAAGTTATATCAAATGGATGTGAAAAGCGCCTTTTGAATGGACCACTCTCGAGATGGTCTCGTCGAGCAACCACCGGTTTGAAGACCCGAGCATCCGGACCACGTCTACTTTCTTCACAAGGCTCTCTACGGACTTAAGCAAGCGCAAGAGCATGGTTCAAGTGTCTTCGTGATTTCCTTCTTGGTCAAGGTTTTGTAGTCGGAAGGCCGATCCTACACTCTTCACTAAACATATCGATGATGATCTATTTGTGTGCCAAATATATGTCGATGATATTATATTTGGATCTACTAATGAACATTTGTGCAAGGATTTTAGCGGGATAATGACTAAAAGATTCGAGATGTCCATGATGGGCGAGTTAAAGTTCTTCCTCGGTTTCAAGTCAAACAACTCAAGGAAGGAACTTTTATATGCCAAACAAAGTACATCAAGGACATGCTCAAGAAGTTTGGAATGGAAAACGCATAAGCCAATCAAGACGCCGATGCAAGCTAATGGGCATCTAGACCTCGACAAGGAAGGTAAACCAGTCATCCAAAAGGTATATCGTTCGATGATCGGCTCCTTACTTTATCTTTGTGCATCTAGGCCCGATATCATGCTTAGTGTGTGCATGTGTGCACGTTTTCAAGCCGCTCCAAAAGAGTGCCACATGGTGGCCGTAAAGAGAATCTTGAGGTATTTAGTGCACACCCCTCATTTCGGACTTTGGTATCCTAAAGGTTCATCATTTGAGTTAGTCGGCTATTCGATGCGGATTATGCGGATGTAAGGTGGATAGGAAGAGTACTTGAGGACTTGTCAATTCTTAGGTAGATCCCTTGTGTCATGGTCCTCTAAGAAGCAAAACTCAAGTAGCCTCTATCCACGGTACCGGGTTTAATATATAGCCGCAGGGAGTTGTTGTGCGCAATTGCTTTGGATGAGACAAACCCTAAATGATTATGGCCTAACCTATAACCATGTGCCACTTTTGTGTGACAATGAGAGCGCCATAAAAATTGCCAACAACCCCGTCCAACACTCCCGTACTAAGCATATCGATATTCGCCACCATTTCCTAAGAGATCATTCCACTAAAGGCGATATCGATATTCAACATGTGAGCACTAATGACCAATTAGCCGATATCTTTACCAAGCCACTTGATGAGAAGAGATTTTGCGAATTGAGGAGTGGGCTAAATATTCTTGATTCTCGCAATTTGGCTTGATAAGTGCACGCCCTTGATTGATGTTTGCAAATTCCTTTAGAAAAGTCCTTTTGTTTCTTTTCTCTAATCTTTTTGTGTTTGTTGAAATATTTGATCTTCGGATCGTGCCCAATGACATGTGACTATGGATTGCTTGATTTTGTGTTATTTGGTCACATTGTGCAAAGGACATCTTAGGACTACTCTCCTCAATGCTTCAAGTCAATCATCCCTTTCAATTCCTTGAAATTCCCTTTTGGATCCCGAGCCTTCAGCTCGGACAGTCCGGACTAATTGTCCGGAGTATCCGGACAAATTGTCCGGAGTCTCCGAACAAAATGTCCGGAGTATCCGGACTGAGTGGGCTGTGGCTATTTAAGCCCGTGCGGGGGCTTCCTTCTCTCTCTTCTCTTATTTGTTTCAACCGCATCCACCTCAAACCTTCGCCCTAGCCGCCGCCCTCCGGTTCTCCTCCATCTCCGGCGTGTTTCTCCTCCATCTCCATCTCCGGATCATCCTTGGAGGGCTTGGGGAAGGATCTCCCTCGTCATTTCTTCGTTTTTGCGGTTCTTCGTTGTGGTATGACCTCGTTTTGCCCTAACTCTCTTTGATTCCTTGAAATTCCTAGGGTTAGGGTTCCTACGTTAGAGTACATTCGCCACCTTGTCAATCTCCTGAAATGTGCTCTTAGAAATTCCTCATTGTTTGCAATTTAGGGTTTTGGGTTTGAATCTGTTAAACCCGGAGTCTCCGGATATTTTCTCCGGAGTATCCGGACAAAACCCCGGACACTCCGGACTAAATTCTCGGAGTATCCGGAGAAATTGTCCGGACTATCCGGACAAAATGTCCGGAGTATCCGAGCTGTACCTCTCGGCCCAAAATCTTAAATTGTGAAATCTACTTTAGTGCAACTCTTTTTCACTCCTATCGTTGTTCCCTCTTAGATGTCTTCTTCCCAAGGAGGTTCTGGTGCCGGCAAGCGCCCAATTGAGTCGCCTCCTCCCTCTCCCACCGGCGCTCCAAAGAAGAAAAGGCAGGGTGTGAAGAAGATTCCTCAAGGCCGTGCAAACCTCCTCACCGCTCCTCCCGCTGCTCCGTCTCCTGCTCCCGCTCAGAGTAATCCCGCGGAAGTTCCTGCCGAAGAGCATCCCGCAGATGAGCATGCTAGGCGTCGGGAGCAGAAAAAGAAGCAATATCAAGAGTCAAGGTTGGCGATTGGTCCCCTTGAGAAGCTTCAGCCCCAGTGGAGATATCCAGGCCAGATGATGCCACTTCGTGTGGTTGATTATCGTGTGGGGCCTGGTAAGGGGAAGATCATAGTTGCGCAGAGGAACAAAGATCCGCTCGAGTTCCACCAAGACCAGTATGTCGACAAGCGGTTCTGGAACAGGTTTCACTCTGACTTTTATGAGACTGTTCTTCTGCCTATGGAGCATCCAGTAATGAAGATGAAAAGGATTGATTGGTTGTATATGTCTGAGGCTCGAAATCCGTCTTGACGAGGTCATCGAGATTTGTGGCGGCATAAAGTAAAGGACATTATGAGTTTCATGCATTCATGGAGCGATGAGGTAATCATGCAATTTTATGCCACTCTTTTCTTTGATAAAAGGATGGCGCTATTTGGTGGATGACCAGGCAAAGGCGTGGTATGTGGTGACCAAGAGGACATTTGCCAGAATATTGCAGCTGAGATCAGCGAATGGGGATGCCAAGCTGCATGATAAGAAGGTCATGGCTCCTGAGCAGCTTGGAGATTTATATGATTCATCTCAGCATGTTGTGATGGGCACTATCAAGGGTCTGAAGCCAGTGCCAGCTGTTCTTCTTCGGTTGCTTCGGGTCACTCTTTGGCCCAAGGAGGGAGATGCGTCAGCCATCAGTTCTTATGTGAGAAATTTGCTATTTCACTTGGTTGGCGCACTCATGGATTTGGCGTGGTTGATTTCATCAGGAGTCCATCGCTACAACTCAATGAGCAACTCCGGCGAACAGGATATCGCCATTCATAATGGTCTGTGATTGAGCACGTCACGGGCTTGACTTCGTGAAGGATGTGGAGCATGTGGCTTACAAGGTCCGTCCTCGGTCGGTTCTGCAGCTCACGTGGACAAGCGTCGAGGTCGTCCTCCTGTCACTCGGTCTTTTGCTCGTCTGCTCCTCCACCACTCCGGCTTCCGAAGCGCCTCCTCCAGCTCCTCGGCTCGGTTTCTCCCACGGAGAAGGTTCTCCTCGCACTAGCCGCGACACCATCAAGAGAATGCTCAAGTGCCTATTCTGCTTATGTCAAGATGTGTGCATGCAAGTAAAGGAGACCCGTCGTGAGCTGCGTGAGCACCGCCGAGAGTTCGCGCCTACGCCGCCCGGCGGGTGAGGATCTTCCACCGATGGCGAGTCCGAGGAGTCAACTCATGTTTCTGCGATGGATTCCGCTACCGGCAGTTTTTCGATCTACCACCTCATGCACCTCGGCCAGCGTCGATGGCGGCGGCGGCGATAGCGAGGAGGAGGACTCTGAGCCGTCCGGCGGCAGCGAGTAGTTCTTTGCGGTGAACTCTTCCTTTTGGTGTCTTGATGCCAAAGGGAGAAACTAGAGTTTATTTGATTTATCGTTTGGCGTGCTTGATATAGTTTACTTTGTTTTAATCTTCGTTGTTGCTTAGTTGAACCTGTGTTTTTGGTTGTGGTTGTGATCATGAACTAGTTTTGATGTCGAATTATTTGCTTAATATCTATTTCCTTTCCGTTATGCATTTGTGTGATATCATGTCATAATCTATCGTAAGCAACAATTTAGGGGGAGCTCTTGCACTTTTCTCTCTTAAATTTGTGCATTTCAAGCTCTACTCAAATCTTTGTAATGCACATATTCAGGGGGAGCTCCACCCTCCAAGTATTTGGTTCTTCAAATACTATATCATTTCAATTTTTATCCAAATTCAATTGTGTTGTCATCAATTCACCAAAAAGGGGGAGATTGAAAGTGCATCTAGGCCCTCAATATGTTTTGGTGATTTATGGCAACACAATTATGTATACTAATGCAAGTGAGATTCTATGCGCTTATCAAGAAGATATCACCTTTGGAAGCGATTGGTTATCCCCACCACTCTTAAATTTGAAAAGGCGGCATCAAGACTTGATCGTAAATCTTTTATTTTATTGAGTCTAAGGATAGCCGTACTATTAAAGAATGTGACGGAAAATCGCTTCTAGGATATGCTTGTGCTCATAGGATGAAAATTGCATCTCAAAAGAATTTCAAAATAATGCATTTCCTTTAAAGGATACTCGGACCGAGGAGGTCGGTCAGAGTATCCGGACATTTAATCCGGACACTCAGGAAAATGTCCGAGTATCAGGGATTAAATCCGGATACTCCGAGCTAGGGTCCTCGGTTGGTTTTCCTCGGGTAAGTCCGGAGTATCCGGACATTTAGTCCGGACACTCCGGGGAAATTTTCCGGAGTATCCGAAGATAAAGTCCGGACAGTCCGGACTATCTTGAACGCTTTAATGCGGTTGGATTTTTGGGGGGCTATTTAAGCCCTCATTCCAAATCTAA
The DNA here is from genome assembly GCA_036346375.1 of Guadua angustifolia. Taxonomy (NCBI): domain Eukaryota; kingdom Viridiplantae; phylum Streptophyta; class Magnoliopsida; order Poales; family Poaceae; genus Guadua; species Guadua angustifolia. Next base: position 22,769,070 of record CM070504.1, on the reverse strand, counting down.
CCGTTACAACTCTCATTCATTGCAGCATTCAAGTCTAAAGCTCTCTCTCACACTCTCTCAAGCCCTAGCTTCTTTCTCCCACTAAAATCTTTGATTTGAGTTGTTTCTTTAGGGAGAAAGAAGGGGATTTAAGTGCTTTGAGCTTGCTTTGTTGATTCTTGAGCACAAGTTCATCCTCCAAGTTGATTTAGCGGCGTATTTGTTACTCTTGGAGTTTGAAGGGCTCCTAGACGGCAAGGAGTCACCGGGAGCCTCCAAGACTTCGTGTGGAGAGCCCCGGTGCTTTGTGAAGGCAAGCCTTGCCTCCAAAGGAAAGAGGCAAGAAGTGAAGAACCGCGAGTGCTTTGTGCAACACCGGAGGAAAGAGGTCAAGAGGGACCGGGCTTTGTGCCTCCTCAGCGGAGCGTGGATTCCTTCAAGAATCCGAACTTCGTAAAAATCATTGTCTTTGTGTTCTTCATTTGCTTGAGCTAGGGTTTGTGGTTCTTAAGTTTTTGGAGCCCGATCTACTTACTCATTGTGCTTGGCTCTAGATCTGTATTTTCTAAGGTACACGAGATTATTTAGAACATTTGTATTCAGCTAGATTGTTGCAAATTTGCAAGGATTTAAAATTATCATTTCGAGGTCACTTGTCCGGACACTCCGGACATTTAATCCGGACTATCCGGACATTAACTCCGGACTATCCGGACAATTAATCCGGACAGTCCGGATTTTGTTCCTCAGGTGATTTTATTTAATTGCAAATTTTAATTACGCCTATTCACCCCCCCTCTAGGCGACATATCGGTCCTTTCACGTACGCCGCGATAACCCCCCGACCGGCTCTCCGACCCGCTCGGGGGCTCCATCCACCGGATGCGCTCGCGCGCACCCGGCCTCAAGCTGCTCCTAAGAACTCGTGACCATGCTACGTGTTCTCGAAAGATGGTCCCCGAGAGGATCACACACTCAAAGAAGCGCTCGACGAACAAAACCTAGCGGCATTCATATAACGCGCATGTTACACATAATCGCTACTCGCGGCGGCATTCATATAATGCGCATGTTACACATAATCGCTACTCGCGGCGGCATTCATATAACGCGCATGTTACACATAATCGCTACTCGCGGCGTTACAGTTAAACCATCAAGACGACGCGAATTTAAAGCGCGCTTAACCGCTTCGCTTCGATGAGGCATCCCTCGCCTTGACGAGCCTCGGGACGGCGTCGATCAGCGCGTCGACGACGGCGGCATCGCGGGCGGCGTCCTGCTCGATCCATTCGCCCATGGCAAGGTCAAAGTCACCCCAGAGCTCCGTGAGGAAAACCTCCTCGTCCGTGGGCGTCGGGAGCGAATCATCCCCAAAGCTGAAGACCAACTCAGCCATCGAAGATCCAAGGAAGGCTAAAAATTGCGGAGCGGCGAGGAATTTGGGCGGCGATCAAACTGCCCCCAAATGCCGGCAACAACACCGCCCTTATATGCTTGAGGCGCAGAAGCCGAACGGGTTCGAATGAATGAAGGCACCAGAAGCCGAGGCGTCACCACGTCCATCAAGAGGATCGCACCGTCCAGAATAAACCCCCGACCGGGTCTCCGACCCACTCGGGGGCTCGGGGGCTCCATCCACCGGATGCGCTCGCGCGCACCCGGACAGGACCGGCCGACCAAGTCGGTCGGGCACCGACGACCAGGACGATCAGCTGACCAAGCTACCCCAAACACGAAAGCCCTGCCACGTCGGTACGGCGCACTCGGTCGAGATCCATAAACCAGGATAGAGATCCCCCGGTCGGTTCTCCGACCCGCCCAGGGGCTCGGGGGCTATTGACGGATACCCAGGGCATGGGTATCCCTAGCGGCCCAGGAAAAACGAATGGGCCGCCTCACAGCCCAAGCTTCGAGGTGGGGGGCCCGCTCAAAGATGCCTGGTTCCCGAACATACCAGCCCTGAAAGGCGGCCCGACCAACACCACGGGTCGGACGCCCCCTCCAAGCCACGGCCAGGACGACCGGAAAACAATCCGACCAACGGGTCGGACCGCTCGGGAGCCCCAGTCAGGCTCAGGCCGTCTCCGCTGGAAAACAGACATCATATCATCACAAACCGGTCTCTGTCCTGGTCACCTACCCTGCAGGTTTGACACCTCAGCATGACCGCACGAAGCCAGGAGGCTCCCCTTCCGAGGCGGCAGGTGGCGAAGGCAGGCGCCGAACCCGTCGCATAGACATGAATATGGGAGGGAAGCGTGCCTTCCTAAGGAAACTCCCGAAGCCAGGCGCCCTCGACGTCAGCGTTTGACCGGCGCACAGAGGGCAGGTACATCGCTCCCCGGCAAAGCGGAACGATACGTCACCATATGTGTCCATCGGCCCATTATGGAGCGCGCCATCATCCGTCAGGCGTCAAATCCGAGGCGGAGGATCAGACATCAAGGCAGAAGACCAGACTCCCGGGCTCAAGGGACCCCATCCTTCTTTTTTTCCCTTTCCCCATGTAACCTACTTCCCCCAGCTATATAAGGGGAAGCAGGACCCTCCGGAACGGGGACGGGACAATCGATAGTGACCCTAGAACTCGGGCGCATTCGTAACGCCGAGTCTCATATTCACGACCATCTTAGCCAACTCCTTCGCACGAGGCATTCGGGGCCGGACCTCGACCCTCGCTTGTAAACACCGCGAGACCTCCCGTCTCAGAAGCAATATACGACCGCCTCACGAACTAGAGTAGGGACCTTCAGCCCGAACCAGTATAAACCTTGGACCCCTCTTGGTCTAACCATTCAGGGAGCGGGACCGCGCGGCCCCTAGACCTATAAATTCACTTGCCGGTTTCCGAAACACCGACAACCTTCTTCAAGTGGCTGTACTTCAATACCCAAGAAATAATGAAGGTCACCCAAGTCCTTGAGTGCAAAATCCAACCCTAAATCCTTTAATAATGCTACTGTAGCCTTGTCAGAAGAGCTAGTAACAATGATATCATCAACATATATAAGAACAAATATAGTAATGTCAGGTTTATTGTAAATAATCAAAGACATATCCGCCTTTGATGGTATAAACCCAAGATCTTGTAGCTTTTTACTTAACCTTGAATACCAGGCTCTAGGAGCTTTGTTTTAGAACATAAATGGCTTTGTCAAGTCTGCATACATAATCTGGAGAAATTTTATTTTCATAACCTGGTGGCTGCTTCATGTATACTTCCTCTTCCAGAACACCATGAAGAAATGCGTTCTGAACATCTAGTTGCCTCAGACTCCATCCTTTAGACACAACAATAGAAAGAACAAGTCCGATAGTAGCTATTTTAACAATGGGACTAAAAGTATCCTCATAATCAATTCCATATCTCTGTTTGAACCCCTTGGCTACTAATCAAGCTTTATACCTTTCTATTGTACCATCAGCTTTCTTCTTAATTTTATATACCCATTTGCAATCAATAACATTTTTACCTTGCTGTGGAGGAATCAAGTGCTAGGTCTTGTTGTTGTGCAAAGCAAGGAATTCATTGTCCATTGCAGTTTTCCAATTGGGATCTTCAAGTGCCTCCTATAAATTCTTGGGCTCTCCTGAGGTGGTTAAATAACCGTAACGAATATTGTCATCTAGGAATTTTCTTGGTTTAATAATATCACTTTGCAATCTTGTTTTTGGCCGATGTATATCAGCAGGAGGCACAAAGGATTCTTCCACTGCCGAAGCAGGATGCGTCAAGGTTTGTTGCACCTCGCCTGCATGCACAGAAGTCTCCGCATGAGATGTAACAGCAGGAGATCGTTGGTTTTGAATGGGCACAGAAGATGGCGCCTCATGCAACTCGCTCTCCACAGAATCAGGTGGCGTCGTAGATGCTGTACTAGCCACAGTCTCGTCTCCCTAGACGGCAGGCAGATTATCCTCTGGTTCTAAATCAGAGAGGTGCACCGGAGACTAGCTGTTTTGATTCAAATTCTCTTCTGCAAATTCCTGTTGATCAAAGGTACTAGAACACGAATTAGTAGGATTAGTCACATATGGATCAGAACAGTGTTCACCCCTTTGATCGGAAGGATTCTGAAGATTATAGGGCAACAAAAGAATTTCTTGTTGGAGTTTCTTTCCAGCATTGGGATGAAGATGTTCAAAAGGGAAAACATTTTCATCAAACACTACATCTCTAGAGATGTAAACTCTGCCTGTGGAGATGTCTAGACATTTAAAATCTTTATGAAGAGGACTATAGCCAAGAAAAACATATCGTTTGGAACGGAATTGAAGTTTCCTCGAATTGTATGGTCGAAGGTTAGGCCAGCAGGCACAGCCAAATATGCAGAGATGGGTGTAGTCTGGATCTTTATTTAGAAGACATTCAAAGGGGGTTCGGAAATGAATGACTTTGCTGGGCAATAGATTAATAAGGTATGTGGCTATAAGAAAAGCTTCATCCCAGAATTTAAGAGGCATGGAAGCATTAGCAAGAAGAGCTAATTCAACCTCAACAATGTGGCGATGTTTTCTTTCAGCAGATCTATTTTGCTGATGAGCATGAGGACAGGAGACATGATGCACAATACCAACTTGTTGAAAGAAGGAGTTTAATCTTTGATACTCGCCACCCCAATCAGTTTGCATAGCAACAATTTTCTTCTTAAATTGACATTCAACATAGTTTTGAAAATTAAGGAAGACTTGAAACACATCAGAACGACATTTAATAAGATAGATCCATGTGAACTTACTAAAATCATCAATAAAGCTCACATGATAGTTGTGTTTATACACTGAGATTGGCGTAGGCCCCCACACATCAGAGAAAACAAGTTCAAAGGGCAAGGATGACACACTGTTGGACTTTTGATATGGAAGTTGATGACTCTTGGCCTTTTGACATGAATCACACACCGACTCAATGCTAAATTCAAAAGAACACAATAGATTATTGTACTTAACAACTCGTTCAACTATAGAAAAAACTGGATGACCTAAACGACTGTGCCACCTTGAAGGAGAAGGCTTGATGGCACTGAAAGCTTGTTTATGGTGACTTGGCTGATGAACAGGAAGATGATAAAGGCTACCATGACATCTACCGCGGAGCAGTGTTGTCTTCGTTGCCTGATCCTTAATAAAAAAGAAGTTTGGATGAAACTCAAGATAAGCCTTGTTATCAGTGGTTAAACGATGAACTGAAACAAGATTTTTTTATGTACTGGGAACATAAAGGATATCATTAATATGCGAATTTCGACTGGGGTTATGAACAATTGTATGACCAATGTGACTAATAGCCATACCTTTCCCGTTTGCCGTATGGATTTGATCACCACCATTGTATTTCTCACGAATAGTCAGCTTGTCCAGTTTGCCGGTGATATGATCTGTTGCACCTGAATCCATGTACCAGTTTGTGTCTACTCCATAAGATGTGGTAGCAGCACCTGCAACTTTTTCTTCCTTCTGATAATCCTCATCGTAGCGGTACCAGCAGTCAACAGCTACATGGCCAAGCTTGTCACAAATCTGGCACTTTGGCCGAGTGATGCTGGTCAGGCCTCCCTGCCTTGGAGCACTTCTTCCACGACCACGTCCGCCAGTTCCACGCCCACGCGCATGGCCGCGACTCCGAGCACCACCACGTCCGCGCGCCGCAACGTTGGCAGATGAAGAATAAGTGCCGTTGTTGGAGCCATGAAGCATCTCCATGCGATTATTAAAGCATAAGATTTGTGCATACAAATCACTTACAGAGATTGATTCTGTGCGTGCTAGCACGGAAGAAACAAGAGGATTATAATCTATGTCCAATCCATTTATGATGAAGGAAACCATCTCCTTGTCATCAACTGGTTTTCCTGCGGCAGCCAACTCATCACCGATTGACTTCATCTTGGCGAAGTACCCTGGTGTGGTCAAGTTTCCCTTCTGGGTATTTGCCAGCATGACCCATAGATTGGTTAATCGGGCTCTAGATCGCGAAGAGAACATCTGTTCTATTGCCTTCCATGCTTCAGCCGCAATATTCACAGATGCAATCTGTGTAAGAACTTAGTCACAGAGTTGAGCAGAAAACTCAAACACTTGTTGATCTTGTGTCACCCATTGAATGTGCGCAGGATTAGTCACCGTCTCGGTGGTCTTGTCATCCTTGGTGATGACGATTGTTGACGCAGGTTCCTTGGCCGATCCATCCAGGTATGGCATCAGTTGCGTGCCCCAGATGGTGGGGAAGAATTTGCGCCTTCCAGAGACGATGATTATCTTTGGTGAGCTTCTCAGAAACTGGAGCGCCGAGAGAAGACGGAGCCAAAGAAGATGAACTCGCCATTGCTAGATGAATTTTTGGAAGAGGCATCTCTGATGCCATGTGAAATTAGAGAAGCGTCTTACCTCCTTAGAGGCCGCGATTACATGTTAATATATGGCTAAGAACAACCCTTAACATGGTTTACAAGGATAGTTTGTTACATGCCATAATCAAGGATATCTTTACAAAGATAACAACACCTATTCCTGGTAACAAACTATATCAGGAGATACAATCTAACTCTTCCTTTAACAGACCCAAATGTATTCACAAAGCTGGACTATTCAGAACGAGCCAAGCCTTCTAACACTTCAAATGTAGCGTATAGCCGTACAACACCTATCCCAAATTAGACAAATACCAAAATGCAAATGCTTATAGGTTGGGTTCCTGTTCTGGTGACCACACCGGCACGGCCACTCGACAAGCGGCTGCGGGCACGGACCGCACCCGGTGGGAATCGACAGGACCGATCGATCACGCGGCCGAGGGCGCGGTGACGTACTTGACGGTACCGGCCTCCGCCAGCGCCGCGCGCAGCGGCTTCTTGGCCTCGGCCTCGAACTCGTCGGTGTCGGCGGGCAGGCTGTTGAAGTCGAGGCTCTCGTCGTTGTAGATGTCCCACCACTTCTTGACCAGCATCTGGATGTCCTCCCTGTCCATGTTCTCCTCCTTGCCCGTGAACCTCCATGGCTTCGATCCCTACAACCATGAATTACCCATGATCGTTGAGCGTACGAACAAGAACGGCAAATCAATCAGACGAAACTACCAACGACAAGATGTCAACCCACGTACCGCTGCGCAGTAGTGCACCACCTTGACCTTGTCAAGCTGGACGTTCTCGGGATGCCTCCAGAGCATGGCCAAAACAAGATTGTACACCAGTGGGATCGGCTTGTACTGCTCCCTGAAGAACATGTTCAAGAAATCCTGCAATTCCAGGAAACTAAGATCTGTAAGCACGCATGCCATTAAGGAGTCTCGATTCACCGAAACCAAGTATTCGCGCGCGTATTGCACGCGGCACAAGTCGTCGTCGATGGGCTCACCTGCTCTGCGAAGGGGGTGGGCGTCGTGACGCGTAGGGTGTCGAGCAGTGCCTTGGCGGTGGCCATGCTGGGCTCGTGCACGAACATGCCGGCGTTGAAGTAGAGCGCTGGCGGCGGGCCAAGCTCGGCGGCCGGCCAAGCCACCTTGCCGGGGCACTGCTGGCAGTAGCCGATCTTGTACTGCGGGGTGTGGCTCCACGTCTTCTCGCAGAAGCAGTCCATCACCGCGTAGAAGCGCCCCTTGGGCAGCTCGAACAGCTCGTCGATGTTGTCGAACACCTGGATGTCCGCGTCCAGGTACACCATCCGCTCGTACTCCACAAACTACACGAACAAAATCAAGAACACGTGAGCACACCAATTAACACTGAGTTATGCACGTGCGCAAGAATGGCGGAGCAATAGTTCTCGGATTATCCAGTAATTACCTCCCAGATGCGAAGCTTGGAGTAGTTGATTACGTAGTAGGCCATGGCGAACTGGGTCTGGTTCTCGGGCGGGTACACGGGCTCGATGTCGCGGACGAGGCAGCCCTGGGAGATGAGGATGCGGCGATGGGCATCCGGCACGTCGGGCAGCACGGCCACCACCAGCGGGTAGGGCGAGCCTACCTTGCGCAGGCCCTTGGCCAGCCCCACCACGCCCTTCCAGTAGTCGCCATCGCCGGCCAGGAACGTCACGTACGCCCTCGTCGCGGGCTTCACCGCCGCAGCCTTGGCGGTCATCCTGCTGGCCAGTTCCGGAGCCATCTCGTCGGCAGATGCTTCGGGTCTTGGGGCTCAAGAGCTAGTTTTGCTTGGGATGTTGGAGGCTCGGTGAGAGTGGTTTAAGCGCTTGTTTGCTTGGGATCTCGCTTTGGGTTTTCGGAGGTGGGAGTGGTGAGGCTTAAATAGAGAAACGGACCACGGAATTGTCCACAGTAGCGCTGCCGGAAGTCCGCCCCGCGCGCGATCGCAGGCGTACGCGTGGCGAAACTAGTGGATCGGACAGTGGGGGTGCCGTGGACGGAAGCTTCTCGTGGGGGCAGTTTCGGGAATTCCTGGAGGAAGGCATGAGAAGTGGGGAGATGTGTTGATGAGGTTCTTTCCTCCTTGCTATGATCTGGTGGGGCTTGCGAGGTTTTACTTTGTTTATTTATGGTTACACCGTAATCATCATCCGTGTTACTCCGTGAAAAAAATGTGTTCTTTCAGCTGTTTCACTCATTATTTCGGTGATTTTAAAAAATAAAACGTATTGGCGTTTGGATCTTTCGTGAGAGGACCCTAAATAGATACCTAAAAAAAATGTATTGACGTTTGGATCATTCCGATTGTTTTACATGAAAAGGACTTTTTGATTTAGCGCAAACGCAGATGCACTTTTGTTTTTTCAACCATTTCGCGTGTTTCCTCAATTTTTGTAAAAAAACGCCGACAGAAAAAACCAAAATTTTTCTCGCGAAAAAAACAACGCACGCGACGTATACGCTGCGCAAACTATCCTAGTACTTACTTTCCTAAAGATTGAAAGATTCACGCCTCCTGCTCGCTTTGAGCCGAGCGGCCGGCTCGGCTCAAAATTTTCTTTTTTGCGTTTAAGTCCTTCAAAAAATTTGTAATTACGTATTAGTCCTTTTCGCGTTTTTTCCGGATAAGACCTTAAAAAAAACGCGGATCTTTCGTGAGAGGACTCTAAATAAATACCGAAAAAAAACGTAGTGACGTTTCGATCATTTCCGGCTATTTTTTACAAATTTATTTTTCCCGTTTAAGTCTTTACAAAAATCTGTAATTATGTATTTGTCCTTTTCGCATTTTTTACAAAGAGGATCTTAAAAAAATACGGATCTTTCGTGAGAGGACCCTGAATAGATACCGGAAAAAAACGTAGTGATGTTTCGATCGTTCGGCTATTTTTTACGAAAAAGACCTTTTCGATTTAGCACGATTGCATATTCTTCGTGGGAGAACCCCAGATATATGCGAAAAAACGTTATTTCTTTGTGTCCTTTCAGCCATTTCGCTCATTTTTTCGATGATTTTTTTTTAAAAAAAACGCCGAAAAAAAATTTTCTCTGGAAAGAAGTCTTGTGCGTGTGGCCTTGTAAAAATATTCTAGTTTCACATAGATTCAGAGGAATCGGTTTATTTCTCGCAGAAGACGTACATTCCTGCGTTTCCATACTTGGCGTTAAAGACCGGCCTGGCTAGCAAATATAGCGCTAGGAAATAATTAGAGGTTTTCTTCGGTGAGAATGTGTAGCTGCACTGCTGCAGAGGTGTGGGCTTCGAATGTTTCAGTTGAAATTTGTGCGAAATTCCTTGACAGCATCGTCGTTTTTATCATCACCTTTTCAGTTAACTAGAAGCGAATAGAGTAAATTTTTTCAGTACCATCTCAATCGCTCGCGAGTTCTAAAATATCATCACGAATAGACCGAGCTTACAAATGCTATCAGGGACATGAGAAACTTTAGGGAATGCTATTGCCGTTAGCTTTTCCATCCACAGCCACCGTTTACGTCCAATTAGACAGAAGACAGTGGTACCCTTCGTTCTTTCCACCGTTGCTAACAGGAGAGCATATAATCAAATTCGCACCGGAGCTCCTCACCGAGGAGCTCCGGCGGCGGTGGCAAAGACGGTGAGGTCAACTCTGTTGGGATGATGTCGACACACGTCCACGTCGATACAGGCAACGAATAAAGGGCCTCAGAAAAGTGGGCACAAAGTTTTTACGGCGGCACAGGGCAGGGAAGCGATGGCGGCGAGGAAGCAAACCATGAAGAGAGGCAAAATCGAGTGGCACCGATTGATGGTGGTGGAAGATCTTCGAGGCTGCGATGCAACGGCGTGCAGCGGCAGCGGCGGATAGAGGCTCATTGGCAAGGGTAGATGTCCACGACCACGGAAATGGAGTCTTATGGTCTTATGGCTCTTATGGTCTGCTCTGTTTAGAATATCAGTTTTATCTATAGGTTTGGGTATTTACGAGTTTCTGACTTGATAGAAAGCGGATGCAGATAATATTTTAGATTCATGGATTTTTTTGGTTTGGATTCCCGATAAGATTATATATGGGTGTGAGTGTTAATTTACACCTATAGACTCACTTTTTATGAGGTATACATTAAAAAAGCAAAACCCTAACTCACTAACTCAGTGCCTTGGCGGCTCACTCCTCTAGTTTTATATAGATTCGAAGGCTGGTGTTGATTGCTCCACTGATGGCGCTTATTTGCGTACGTACATGGAAATCCTTTTATGAAATCTCTCTCTTATGCCTATACTTATCTCAATCTCTATTGTTTTTAATTAGGAGTTGGTTTTAGTCGTTCTTTTTTAGATTACATGATCCGTTGAATCTAATAGAAATGGTTGAGATAAAAAAAGGGATTTAACCCAATAGTCCTGTGCCTCATTCGACGTATACACCTCCCCCGGCTCCCTCGCTCGACGCGTGCGGCAACGCGAAACTTCTGGCGCTCTCATCTCCTCCACCTTATACATGCCTTCTCTCCCACCATAAATCAACAAGCTGCCGTAGCAGCAACCACAACCGCGTCTGCAATGGCGTTGTCGACGATATCGAGATTTCCCCCCTCGGATGGGGCAATTCGGTCGAATTACACAGCTATGCGCTTACGCAGGTGCAGCTATCGATGGCTACACCCGCGGGGAAGGCGACGATGGAATGACACTAACAGATTGACGCGCACCTGCAACTCCTCGCCCCCGGCAAAGTTTCCTTCCTTCCCCCTCTACGGTTCCTAGATCTGTTCACCACCTGTTCAACGCTATACCCATATTGTCGGTTTGGTTTTCTTCACCTATGCTATTCATTGTGTTTATACATAATCAACACTTATGTGCATCTAAAATTAGTAAAATATTTTGTAATGTGAGGGCTTTCAGATTGTGAAATCAAAGATAATTTTAAGCTCAATTTTGTAAACATATGTTTGGAATTTGTATACTTTGATGAATTGATTTAAACATTCAACCATTGCATATTCAGAGTGAACAATATCATTTAGATAGGGTTAGTGCTCTTTGCAAATAATTTTTTTTGTTACAAATTGAGTTTCCATTGCAATGCACAGGCGCATAACTAGCATGTAGTGTAAACCCTTCTGACTGTGAAACCCACGTGTAGAAGTTTTGAAAAAATCTCAAAAAATTACCACATGTAGAGGAAGTGAGCTTCTACAATTTTATAAAATTTGAAGACCAAACTCAATCACATCTGAATGAAATGAAAAAGACAAATTCAGTCTAAATACTAATTTTTACTGTTTATTTTGCTGTTTGTCTTTTTCATATCTTTCAATGTTATTGAGTTTAGTCTTCAAATTTTACAGGATTGTAGAAGCTCACCTCCCCTATGTATGGTAATTTTTTGAGAGTTTTTTAAAACTTGTACACGTAGGTTTCACGGAATTTGCACAGATATATATAGATATATAGTATATACGTATACATATGTAGACGTATATGTACGTATATATGTACATATACTTATATATATACGTGTATATATGTATACATATATGTGTATATAACAATCCATTTTAACCATAGCCCCCTTTCCTTGGTGGATTGAAATATTTTATTGCCATCAGATCAAGGGACACTTTACGGGGATGTCCCACCTTAAACCCCATTGACATCTGAACTTGAAAATGAGGAACAAACTAGTTCAATGCCCGTGCGTTGCTGCGAAAAATAAAATTGATAACGAAACATAAAGGTCAAGCAATAAAAGAAAATTATTCTATAAGATCAAACATCTATTTCTTCCGATTACAAAAGTTTTTATGGTTTCTCCTCTAGTATGAATTAAAACCAAATATATTGTACATAGCAATATATATTACCAATCTCAAAAATCAATCAATCATTTTTATCCCTTTTTGTAATTTATATTACCAGCTCGCATTCCTCTTCCTCTCGCCATGTCCGCAGCGCGCGCTCCGCGGCGCCGTCGACCTCGTCTTCCTCATCGCTTCGCTCGTCCTCGTCCACCGCCTTCGCAGGGGCAACACGGGGGCTTCCCCCGAGCACGAGGCGTTGCTGCCGAAGCCACCACCATTATGGACCACTGGATACTACGCGGCAGTAGCTCCAAGAGAGCCAGCTGTCAAGTTTATCTTAGCATCTATTGCCGGATCAGGTAATTTCACCATTAAGGGCGAGCTCAACAAATTTCTTCTTTGTGATGTCCGACATAGCCTATATTATATTCATACAAAAATGAATTTTACTACAGGTAAAATAAATATTTATGTGCTCACTTCTCCAATCAGTAAAGATTGGTCTATATATATTTAGTAGATAATTATATAAATTTTCATAATCTTCCTAGCATTTTTCACATTTTCTGCTAATTATAAGGGCAATTTTCAGAACTACCAAATAATAGAAAATAATTTTAGCATATTTAAATAAGTGAAGATGCTAGGAAAAAGGTAAACTCAAAGATATGAAACTTCCAATGTGTGCTATGGACCGAGCGGTGGCGTATGATGAAACCCCCATCACCGGTAAACCCCCATCACCGGTGGCGTAGGAAAAAGGTAAACTCAAAGATATGAAACTGCGAGCGGGGCTCCCTTGGTCCTTCCCTCAAATCCGATCCCGGGACTCCCTCGGTCCATGGACCGAGCGGTGGTTCTATCTGAAGAGGGGCGAAAACGGCGCGCTGGCGTATGATGAAACCCCCATCACCGGCAAGAAGCAGACCCCAGAGGCGGATGACCTAGAGGTCGACCAGGAGGCCATCGCCGTCATCCACATCTGCGCCACACGTGGCCTCACCGGGCAGGCCAATGCCAATGATTTTCTGAGGAACTGGGTGTTCTCTCTACGGAAGAGGATGCACCCGTTCTTCGATCAAAGGTCGCAACGACCTTACCCGTGAAGGGACGTCTGGTAAGTCTTCTTGCTCTGAAGTTTGTTGGAGTTTTGACCTTTGTGTTTCTTTGACGACCTTGCCTTTCTAGCAGCGCCGAAGGAGTCCTAGATTGCCGCCAGGATGAACGAGATGTTTGGGAAGGCGGCACACGATTACACCATCGACGACCCGGTTCTGAAGAACGTGCTGTGTCGAAAAACCGAGGTAAGTCATTTCGGGCCAGGTCTCTTAGCTTATGCACGCTTAGGGCTTTCCTTGATCCTTCGATGTGCTCGCAGGACAACCAAGAGTTGTTCGAAACGGCGAGGAAGATGCTGCCGCTGCTCGGGGCGAACAAGGGCAAGAAGGCGGGCAAGAGGCCACCCCCGGACGGAGCAGGTCGCAGGGATCCGAAGAATCAGTACGTCGAATGGGGCGACCACACAATGGTAAGTTTTCCCATGGTCGAGCCCCCAACGCCCTACTCGTGCTCTTCCGCTTTCTGACATACCCCTTCCCTCGCAGCAGCAAAGTGCTGCGGATGCCGCCAGGACTTCAACGGGGGACCTGGAGCCACCGCAGGCTCTGAGGTCTCAAGCTCGAGGCGCCCGAGGAAGGGACACCTCTTCACCCTCGGGACGCCGAGACCCTCGCCAGCCCCCTTCGAGGCGAAGGCTTCAAACTCAGGTACACCGTCATCCCTTCGATAACGCAGCTTTCCCTTCTGCCTTTAGCTTAGTAATCCTTACTTGTCGCAGACTCTGAGCACTCGAACTCAGCCCTTGCCCATCCTGACCATGGCTATTGTTCAGGGTGAGATTGAGTCCGAGGAGGAGGAGGAGACCTCCTACAAGCTAGTGCCCCGCCGGCAAGCGAGGCAGGCGCTCTCACTGGCCCACAAAGCTGGGTCGCAGCCGGCGAATTAGACCAAGGAGTCAACGACCCGGTCGAGGGTGAAGTCTCGTCCGTCGCCAGTAAGGGCGACGCCATGGACGCCGAAGCCAACGCCAACCCGCCTGAGGCCGCTGCAAAAGATTACGCTCGGGATGCCTCGGCCACGGCGGTTGAGGCCACCCAGGCCGCTCCTGCTGAGGTTGTCTCGACCGTCAAGGTCGGGGCGCCCTCGGCCGTCGAGGCCGATTGCGCTTTGGCTGAGCAAGCGCGGAAAGTCGTGTTGAGGATCAGACCAAGGCCTCCGTGGGAGAGGGAACCAAAGACGCGCCAACTGCGGAGGACAAGGCCAATCCAGTCATCGGGACCGAACCCGGCGAGTTGAGCCGGGGAGGCGACCAAGCGAGTCGCCCGGGCGCCTGGTCCTCACCCAAGCAACCCAGCGGCGGCAGAGGACAACACCGCGCTAGGGCCATCGGGCAGCAGGCCTGTTGAGCACCCCCGCGCACACTTCGAGGGCCGGCTTAGCTAGGTACAAAGCTTCATCTTGCCCTTGTCGAATTTTAGCTCGAGTCTCCTTTTCTTTCTTCTTCTGATGAAGACTATGTTTTTCTTTCGAATTTCGCAAGCCATCGGTTTCGTCGCCCAAGGGCTGCAAGGTCTTCAGACGCACTCTGATGTGCTGAAGATCTTCCTCGACCTGGTGGAGGAGCGAGAGGCGCAGCGATTCAAGCTCATAGAGACCTTGGGGGTCGAGCAAGAAGAAGCTGAACGCAAGGCAGCAGCCCACTCCAGCGAGCTTGCCGACCTCCGCCAGGCGATGAAGGCGCTCAAGGCCACCCACGCATCCGAGCTCAAGCGGGCCATTGCCACCGAGCGCGACCACGCACACAAAGCCGTGGAAGAGGAGCGCGCGCAGTCGGCCAGGGCTCTCGAAGCTGAACGAGCCAAGGCTGAGGAGATGGTGAAGGCGGCTGCGGACCAAGCGGCTGTCCTGACGAAGGCCTCCCCCGAGCTCGAGGCTAAAGTTGTCGAGCTCGAGGAGAAGCCGGGCGGAGTGATCAAGGCGGAAAGAGCGCCTGCCCAACTCCGGAGACGAACGGCCGTTCATGCCAACGCCGCCGCCAAGCCCTTCGCCTCAAAGGCGGTTGTCGACCTTAAGGGCTAAGGTTGCTGAATTCGAGCAAGAGAAACTTGCTCGCGACATAGCCGACCTGTAGATTGGGTTAGACCTAGCAACCTGTAAACAGGAGGTTGTAAGATAGAGTTTAATGAAATAAAGTTATTCTGATGAAACGAGCTTGTGGCCCTGTTTTGCTCTTTTTATATAAGATATTTTTGTCGTGTACTTAGCCCTTTTCCGAGGTAGTTTATCCGTCCTTGTACAGCCCTCGTTGGGGCCAAGGTCAAGCAACGCCGGCCTTGGGCGCAAGTTTGGAGACTTGCCAAAGCCACGACCTGCAAGGCCGAGAAAAAATCCACAAGGAGCACTGCTAAGCACACACAAGCATATGTGTGGGGAACCGTCCCCGGGACTCCACTGATTCACCCAAATGCATGGCATATCTCAAGTGAATCAAGGGAACCTCGGCCGTCCGTGATTATACCCGTGTTGGTCCTGTGATAGTTCGCCAACACGAGCATTCTCATCCAACAGCTTGACATCACAACACATACATAATTAGCGGAAGCATAAGCGTTATTACATACCAAAAGTAGGACTGCTGTCCATAACGACATATTTAAAGTTATTACATCAAGTAGCAGCGGAAAACACAAGATAAACAACAAAAGAGCCAAGATGGCATGCCCCCAAACCTCGGGCAACCAACTGGGCAAGAACGGCGACTAAGCGTTAGCATTGTCGAAATCGCCTTAAAAGTCCCCGAAAGGCCTCTTCCTCACCGCAGCAAGTGGACAATCCGATTGAGTACAAAAGTGTACTCGCACAATAATATAAGTTGTATACTGGTTTCTAACTACATGTGGTTGCTACATCAAAGGAAGGCAAAGTGGTAATTTCAGCATAAAGCAATATTTGGAATCAATGTAAACAAGTATAGATTGAAAGGAAATGCATTTAGTAAACATTTGTAAAATTCTAATACATCATATAACATCATCATAATCACTTTTATCTCATGCCTTCAAGCATTCTCCGAACCATGAGTTCCATCGCTCATGTTCAAACACATCCACAAGTACTCCAATACTTGTCTCAACACACACACACAAGTACTCCAATACTTGTGTGTCTTTTCCCACTCCCATCCCATTCTTACCAAAACCTTAAAACTCGCCCAGTGACTGACAATTTAAGAGATCGTCCTTAACCATGGACGCGGCTATTCGAATAGTTTAAACTCTGCAGAGGTACGACTTTACCCACATGACACGTCACACTCGTGAGCCAAGCTATTAACACATTTCCTTAGATGTGTCGGCCGAGGCGAACGTGACAAACCATTTTCCAGTATGCATGGTAGTGTATCTAAACCATCCGGATGACTGTGACCCTCGATCCCGCGTGCCCAGTGCTCGATGTGTGTGGATCAAGGAGTACACCCGTTGTTGGATATCCCCAACTCAACAAAGTCGAGGGACTCCGAGGACCTTCCTTGGCGCTCCACTAAGCCCAAGGAATTCCGGCGGACATTCCTTGACACTCTACAAAGCTCAAGGAATCTTGAGTGCATATGGTTTACATACCTAGTCATACACAAGTACTTGGTTACGCCGGTCCCATAAGCGGCGTGTGGTTCGCATTTATAGTTACTCAAAAAGCGTCACCAGGATTTAATCCTTAGGGTCCTTAACCAATATCTCTACTCATTAATCAACAATTAAAATCAACTTCGTCATAATAATTCTCAATCATTGCGACCAATGGACTAAGTCCATCTATCGCGGTTTCTAACGATGTTCTAAGCATGGCTAAGCAAATCGCACGAACCCATATACAATAATAAACCAACCACTTAGGGCGACAATGGAAATATGGAGTGAACATGCTAAGGGTATAACACACAACATGGTGATAGCTAAGAATTCTACCCAAACATAATTGTAATTGAAGTAAGCATGCATTCGATAAAATAATTTCAAAATGTAGGTGTCAAAATAGTAGGAGCAATCGTGGTCAAGGAATAAGGTAGTGCCTTGCTGCTCGTTCTTGACTTCGAAGGCGTGAGTCGTGCTTTCGGAGTGCCTTCCGAAGCGTCAACACCTAACGAGAAAACCCAAATCCATAAACACCAAATCAAGAATTCAAATGGTGCACATGATTAAAAGATGCATGAGACGCTCATGATGTGCAATACTAATCATAATATGAAAGTACTAATTTAGTTTTTATGCTTAAAAGTTCAAGTCTTAATGTTTTTATTGAATTACGTTCGAGTATCCGAGTTTCACCGGATTGTCGGAACCGACCTCTCGAAGAAGTTGAATTTATACTCGGACTATCCGAAATTATGTTCGAATGTCCGAGTGGTTCGACTATCGAGTGTTAAGCCGGAATGTCCGAGTGGACCCTCTCGGTTAGCCAATTTAGTTCTCAAGCTAATTCCTATTCGGACTATCCGGAAATTCATTCGGAGTATCCGAAGGTGTTCGGAATATCCGGGTGAAGTCTCGGACTATCCGAGCAGACCCCCTCGGTTAGCCAAAACAGCTCTCAGTCGAATTCTTATTCGGACTATCCGGAACTTTGTTCGGAATATCCGAAAATATTCGGAATGTCCGAGTGAAATCTCGGATTATCCGAGCTAGGCTTCTCTGTTTTAAAAACGACAATTCGTGTATTGGCTTTTACGCTTTATAGCAATGTACTAGGACTTAAAAAGGGTGGTCTAGGGTAGAACCTTACCACTACAAGGTCACGTTTGCACTTGGTGAAGATTGGTTTTGGTGAGGGAAGGACGAAAAGTGTCGAAACGCCGGTTCTCACGGTTCGTCACCTCCTTGCTCGCGTAGACGACAATGCCCTCACTTGCTCGTGCTTGCAACAACCTCTATCCCTCCTCCTCAAGCTTCTTTGCGGCATGCACGACCCGAATCATGGTATGATGATGGATTCCATGGGGAAAATAGCAATAAGTTACAAGGAGTAGAATTTCAGAACATGGGTAGCAAGAGAAACGATTGCCACTTACCCAAAACTTGGTTCCTCAAGAATCCGTTTGGATGGATGTGAAGCCCTTGACCTTGGCTACAAGATGGTGTAACATGCACAAACCAAAACCCAAGTTTGGAGGGGATTTGAGGGGGAGAAATGGCAAGAGGTTGAAGAAAGTGGTGTGCTGTTTTCTGCAGGTTGGGATGAGCAAATGAGCTGGATGGGGGAGGAGAAACCAAGGTTGAGGCCTTATATAGGCTGCCACTCATGCCTTACATGTGGGGCTAGGTCCCACATGTCATAGGGTGAGTAAAAGAGTGGGTAGGGGTGATTGAAGTGAGAAAAGACATGGAAAAAGGCTGTGCAGCCCACAAGTTCCAATGCAAGTAGGTCCCATGTGTCATAGACTAGTTAGGTAGGTGGGTAGGGGTGAATAGAGTAGGAATTGGTAGAGTAGGTGTGTGCAGCCTACTCTCCTCTCTCTTACAAGTATGGCCCACATGTCATTGAGTAACATGAAACAACATGTGTGCAGTTTTAGAAAAATGATTAGTATGATTGTTGTCACTCCCTAATGAGGCATGATAATGCGCCAACACTTGTATGACCATGAATAAATGAGGATGCAATGACACTATGGAAAACATTAGCGTGACCGCCTCACTTAGGATTAACGAAAAATCAGTGTTACAAGCCTCCCCCCTTAAAAGAATCTCGTCCTCGAGATTACACCGCTTCATTGAAGAGGTAGGGGTATTCGGCTCGAAGATGATCCTCCCGTTCCCATGTGGCCTCATCAGGGGTGTGATTACTCCATTGAACCTTAAAGAATTTGATGGTGTGGTTCCGGGTAACACGCTCCCTCTCGTCAAGAATACCAATGGGATGCTCCTTGTAAGATAGATCGGGTTGTAATTTGAGAGTGTCCAATTCCGTGGCTTCGGTTGGGACACGAAGGCATTTCTTCAGTTGAGAGACATGAAAAACATCATGCACATCGGCTAGCGAAGGGGGAAGCTCCAATTGATATGCCACCGCTCCTCGCCTGGCTATAATTCGGAAAGGTCCGATGTAACGAGGGGCTAGCTTTCCCTTCACTTGAAACCGACGAATACCCTTCATCGGTGAAACCTTGAGATAGACGTGATCACCAATTTCAAATTTGAGTTCACGGCGGCGACGATCAGCGTAGCTCTTTTGACGAGATCTTGATCCTCAACCGTTCCCGAATAAATCGAACCTGCTCTTCCGCTTCGGCGACTAGGTCAGGACCAAAGAGGGGTCTCTCTCCGGACTCAGACCAGTTAAGTGGAGTTCTGCAAGATCTTCCGTAGAGTGCCTCGAATGGACTCATTTGTAGACTAGCCTGATAGCTATTGTTGTAGGAGAACTCCGCGAAGGGTAAGCATTTCTCCCAATTCTTGCCATAGGTAAGGGCACAAGCCCTAAGCATATCCTCAAGCACTTGGTTTACTCGTTCAAACTTGTCCATCGATCCGAGGATGATACGCGATGCTAAAGAGAGTTGAGTCCCCATGGCCTTGTGGAGGCATTGCCAAAAATGCGAGGTGAATTGAGTACCTCGATCTGAGACAATCCTTCTGGGAACACCATGAAGAGACACAATTCGATGAAGATATAACTCAGCTAACTTGCTCACTGTATCTGTCGTCTTGACAGGAAGAAAATGAGCAGTCTTTGTCAAACGATCAACGATTACCCATATGGAATCGAAACCTTTTTGCGTCTTGGGCAATCCGGTAATGAAATCCATACCAATCTCTTCCCACTTCCACATGGGAATGGGCAATGGTATTTGGTCATGGAATCTTCCAAGCATTGATAGCCTTTATTGAATTGGTTGATGACGAGCTGGGAATCGCCCCTGATGATCAACCGGCGTACACCCAGCGCCTTGCAAGCTCGGAGTCCCGCCAGGAGAGCTTCATATTCTGCTGCATTATTTGTTGCCATGAAGCCGAAATGAACCACATACCTCAGCCTTTCGCCTTGCGGGGTGAGAATAAGGATCCCAGCCCCGGAGCACTTGAAGGATCTTGAGCCATCAAAGTACATGATCCAGGGCTTCTCCTCCTCGACCTCGAGCTCGGGAGCCAGCTGCGATGTCTGCTCGACCACAAAGTCGGCAAGCACTTGTGACTTGATGGCCGTGCGCGCCACGAATTGGACGTCAAACACAGCCAGCTCCATAGCCCACTTGGCGATGTGACCTCCAGCCTCTGGATTCCTCAATATCTCCGCAAGCGGGAAGTTGTTCGGGACGACCACAGAGTGAGCCTGGAAATAATGCCAGAGCTTGCGCGAAACCATGAGGAGGGCGTACAACAACTTCTGGACCTGGGGGTAGCGCTCCTTTGGCCCATGAAGAACCTCGCTGACGTAATAGATCGGGTGCTGCTGTGCATCCCGCTCGGCCACCAGGACGGCGCTGACAGCTTGGGTAGTGGTCGCGAGGTAGAGCAACAGTTTTTTGCCTGGCTGCGGAGTCGTGAGCAATGGTGGACTTGAGAGGTATACCTTTAACTCGTCGAAGGATCGTTGTGCCTAGGGCGTCCACTCGAAGTTTCCTTGTTTGCACAAGGCCTTGAAGAACGGCAACCCACGCTCCCCGAGCCTCGAGATGAACCCGACTGAGGGCAGCCATGCGGCCGGTGAGGCACTGCACCTGCCTTACTGAACTTGGGGGAGCCATCTTTTCGATCGCCTTGATCTTCTCTGGGTTCAGACCGACTCTCGAGCCCCTGATCATGTAGCCGACCACCTTTCCTGAAGCAGCACCAAATACACACTTCTCCGGGTTAAACTTGATCCTGTGCTTGTTCAGATTGGCGAAAGTTTCTTCAAGGTCTTGAACGTGATTGTCCCTGGAGGAGCTTTTGACGATGATATCGTCTACATAGACCTCGAGGTTGCGGTCGATCTGAGGGTCGAACGTCTTGGTCATCAAGCATTGGAATGTTGCGCCGGCGTTGCGGAGACCGAACGACATGGTAGTGTAGCAGTACGTGCCGAATGGTGTGATGAAGGATGTCTTACTCTCGTCACCGATTGCCAGCTTGATTTGATGATACCCGGAGTAGGCGTCCAAGAAGCTCAGCATCTTGGTGTTCGTGGTGGAGTCAACGATCTGGTCGATGTGCGGAAGGGGAAAATTGTCCTTCGGGCATGCCGAATTTAAGCCCGTGTGGTCAACACACATCTGCCACTTTCCGCCTTTCTTCTGCACGATGACCGGGTTGGCCAACCATTCAGAGTAGTCGATCTCACGGATGAAGCCAGCCTTCAGTAGCTTATCGAGATTCTCTTTGATTATGGCAACCTTCTCGGGAGAGAAGCGTCGCAGCTTCTGGCGTACGGGCCGGCAGTTGGGCCGCACTTGCAATCTATGCTCGACGACACCCAGCATGTCCGCTGGTTCCCAAGCGAATATGTCCTTGTTGGCGTGGAGAAAGGTGACGAGTTTGAGTTCCTATTTGGGACTCAACTCGGCTGAGACGTGAATGCACCTGGGCGAGTCGTCTTCTTCAAGCGGCACAGCCTTTGTCGCCCCGCTAGGCTGGATGACCGCCTTCTGGCGGGTGACCTTCGTGGTCGCCTCAGGGCCTTGTTGAGGCAGCATGCCAGCAAGAGCCAAGGCCTGGGTCTCGCAACCGTGCGCCGCCTTGAGATCGCCCCGCACCGTTATGATGCCATTGGGCCCTAGGAGCTTCATGCAGCGGTGGCCGTAATGGTTTGCTGCCATGAACCTGACTAAAGCCGGGCGCCCGAGGATGGCATTGTAGGGAAGATCCCCCTCGACCACCTCGAAGGTGATCAGCTCGGTGCGGAAGTTGTCCGAGGCGCCGAAGGTGACAGATAGGACCACCTGCCCCAGAGGAGTGGTCGAGTTTTTAGGAACAATTCCGAAGAACGGAATCGCGATATTTTTAACCTTCGACCAGGGAATCTGCATCCGGTCGAGCGCGCTAGCCAAGAGTAGGTTGAGGGAACTGCCCCCATTAATCATGACTCGCCCGACCATGGTGTTGCTGATGGTCGGGGTCACAACCAGGGCAGTCTTCAAGTCTTTCGACATGCCAAGGGGTGCATCCTCCCGCGTGAAGGTTATCGTAGCCCCGGCCCACTTGCAAGGCCAGTCCATGGGCTTCCCGACGGTAGCCTGATAAACCATGCGCGCAGCATCCTTAATCTCGCACCAGGATTGGTACGTCGATGAGCCGCCGAAGATGACGTCGATCTGGCGGTCACCCTGCTGAAATTCCAGGTTGAGGTCGGCCTGGTCTGCTCCGATGTTGACCCTGTCGGGTTGCTCTCCCTCCTTCGGGAGCGTGGACATCTCTCCGTGCCCATCATAGAAGGCATTCAGCTTGCTCTGCCAAGCTCTGCAGCCTCGTAGGTCATGGCCCGGAGTCCTGTGGAACATGCAAAATTTTTCTTCATCGTACCGAGACGGCCCTTCAGGATCTTGTGGGCGGCCATCGATCTGCCGAGACCCAGATCGGTGATCCCCCTGCCGAGGTCGGCGCGGTGCCTGCTAAGGTTGTGGCCGATTTCGCTGAGGTCGGGGCCCTTCTTGGGCCGGTTCTCTCACCTCCATGACCTTGCGATGGCCGTTTGCCGAAACAACCACCCACGGCCAGCCATCGCCGTGCTTGTGGTCCCTCTTCCGCTTCTTAGCGGTCGAGCCCGGGTCGGCGTTCTTAGCATTAGAGGGACCAGCCTCGCCCGAGTTGATACCAAGCTTACCTTGGTCATAGTCACGCTTCCAGCGAACCGCGTCGTCTGCGTCCGCGTAACGCTCCGCTATGCGAAACAGCTTGTTGACGGTAAGCCTCGTCATAATCTCCAGGTCCTCGGTGAGGCGCCGGTCGCAGACGCCGAACTTGAAGGCCTTGATCACAGCCTCGTCAGAGACGCTTGGAATCAGGTTCCTTGTACGAATGAACCGCCGCACGAAGTCGCGGAGGGGTTCATTCTTCCCCTGGATAACGCGGTCCTGGTCCTTCTCCCTACCGAGCCGCTCATAACAACTCTGAAAGTTAGAGCGGAGGGCGTTCTGAATTTGGCACCACAAACGGAAGGAACCGGGCTTCTGGTTGAAGAGCCAGGTGCGGGCGGCGTCATCCAAAACGGTTGGGAGGTAATTGCACATTACAGCCTCGTCTCCTCCAGCCGCCAAGATCGCGGTGGAGTAAATCGAAAGAAACTCATCTGGGTTCTTCGTCCCATCGAACCGCTCGATCAAGGCAGTCTTGAAACGGGCCGGCCAACGCACCCGTCGAAGGTCGTCGGAGTACGCCGGGCAACCATAAGCCGGAACTGGAGCGCGCCTAGGAAGGTGATCGCCGCTGCCGGAGTCGGAGTCACGATCACCCCGACGACCCGACCTACGACCACGTCGGTCATGGCGATGGGCCCAAGCGTCACCTGGGAGGTATCGCAGGCGCTCCTGGACCCAGCGACGCCTCAGGGGAATGTCAGGGGGAAGGCCCGACATGCTGCTACTGGAATGAGAGTCGCTGTAGCCCAGCTATCGCCGAACGCCATCCGGGGTTGCACTCAAGGAGCGACGGCACGGTGGAGTACGGGACGAATCCCGGGTCTGCCGGTGCGCAGGAGACTAGCAGGGATGCCGGTGCCTGCGCGAGGAGCTACCGTCACTCTTCAGGGAACGGGATCCGGAATGGCGGCTTTGGTGCTGCGAAGGTACGGCTTCAGCAGCGGCCTTGTCGAGCTTGTCTGCGAGAGCTCGGCTGAAGAGGCCTAACCTCGATCGGGCGGGGTCGGTCATGACTTGGGCGATTGCACGGAGGCGCTCGCCCGAGCAAGGGAGCTTGGAGCGTCCCGACGAAGTTCCAATCTTCTCACGCTCCTCACGCCGGAGGGCGGTTATGGCCTGGTTGATGGCGACTTGGGCCATCTGGCGAGCATCTTCGGGCATCTTTGGACTGTGCTCCCCTTCCTCCACGCTCGTGCCATGGCTAGCAGCCATGAGAACAAGCTGATCACGCAGTGGCGGAGAGGGGGAGAACAGGGATGAGGAGCTTTCATGCTCGGGGACTGCATTCGAACCCGAGCTTGCGGCATGTCCTGCAGCGACGGACGCCATGCCTCCAAAGTCTTGAACTTCTTTCGAATGAGCGAAGCTTTCGGGCCCTACGGTGGGCGCCAGCTGTTGACGATCGGGACCGTCGGATCGCAAAAGTAAAAAGGGGGGTTAATCGTGTATGTGGGACCCAAAACGAGCTTCGCTCACCGATGGAATAGGTTCGCTACTTCGCTAGCTGAGGGTGGAGAAAAACGAACAAGACACAGAGGGTTATACTGGTTCGAGTCCCTGTGAAGGTAAAAGCTCTACTCCAGTCCTGCCCGGGGGCAAGGAATTCACTTTGCTCGAATACAAGTGTTCGCTCTTTTGCCTGAGCTCTGGAGAATTCTATGTTAATGGTGTCTATTGCTTTGTTGTTGTAACTGCTTGCCTCTCTCTGTCGATCTGTTTCAGGGGATTTTATACCCCTCCCGACCGTTACCAGAAACGGTCGGGAGAGATTCCTAGAGTAGTGCATGGTGCGTACTGAAGATGGATTGTTACCGTTCCGGATCTGACACCCATGTCCACCTTAACTCCGGCATTCACGGTCTTGGCAACTGTCGAGTAATCGCACGTCTTCAAGTCGAGGTCGAGGTCGCGCGTGATTTGAATCCTTGCCTCCCAAGCCGAGGTCGCGTGCAGACCACGCGGCTCAGGTCGTGGCTAGAGACCCTTGCAGCTCAGCCTCGAGCTAGGGGCCCCGTTGACTGTGCGTTGACCCGCCAGAGGTTTCTCAGTCCCCGACAATATGCTATTTTCCATATTGTAGCTAAAGTAAATTGTGAGAATAATAATGAACATGACTACAGTGGTGCTTTATTTCATATGGACGAACTGGATTACATATTCTATAGGAACATATACCAATTCCGCGGCCATGTCCACGGTTAACAATATCGATCAAAAATCGACCGTATTGAGCTTGTTCGAAATCCTAAGCCGATCGATAAACCGATCAAATTAAAAAATTCAAAAAAAAATTATATCACGTAAACCGGTCGAAAATCGGTGAAAATCGAACGATTTTAACCGATCGATTTTCTTTTTTTTTTCTCAAACCGTTTTATTTCTAAACTTTTCGGTTTTTAGCGATTTTCATTCATTTTCATCGATAAATTGGTACCGACGGGTCTCGGTTTTTCTATACGAAACGATTTTGTTAGCCCGTTGGCTATATGTTAAATTGCTATCCAAGAATTTTTCAAAGCTTTTATTCGTCGCTGTCAGCTTACACAGGGTTCGACTTTGGAGTGGATAATGGCTGTTTCGTACTGGCGATCAACCGCGAAACAAGAACCAGACACCTCGATCGGGCGCACGTCAACGCTCGATAGTCTATACCCGGATCCGTGCATTCCGCGCGTGTCACCGCTGCATGCTCTTATCCGGACAGCATTAATTCCGCCCCCGTTCAACCGCTCGCGCGGCACCCCTCCCGCCGTGGTCGGTCAGTCGGTGACCCTAACGCGCTCGCGGCCGCTGCGTACGCTACACCTCTCGGCCGTCGCGTCCCATCCGGACCCCGCCCGGCGCGCGGACGTGGCCTCGTTGTATGGCAGTATGCCACGTTGGGAGCTCAGGCGAGGCGACGCGTGGGGGCCGCGCGCGCGGAATGTGGAAGAGAGGACAGCTCGACGAATGGCGAGCCCGTGTCGGCCGCGGACCGCGCGGGCGTTTAACCACGAAAATGCTGTGGCCCCGCGCGGGCCTATTGAGTCTCTTTCACGTCGCGCCTCGTGGCCTTACGGTGCGTGTATGGTCGGTCGGTTTATAGTGTACGCGATTACGCGGGTGCCGTGCCGGTGCGTTGCGTTCGTTTGGGAGCTGGGACACGTTGTGTTACGACTTACGAGCAGCGCAAACGGCACAGTGCGCCGCGGCAGGCCACAAGGTGTACCCAGGTACGTTGGCGCGCGCGGCCGTGGGAGGGTTTCATCCGCATATTGTGCTTGGACGAGTCGAGTGGCCGGTGGAATTGGGTACGGGTGCTTTCGGGTCGGCGTCGGCCGTACCGCCGTGTTACTGCACATAGATGTGACCTGTTTTGAGGATCTGTACGAATCTACGGACCACGATCGAGAAATAAATTGGGCGGATTGGCTATTTCGGGTTTAGGACATGTACAATGACTGAAATATCATCTGTCTCTAATTATTGTCATGTCACCTATAGATAGCACTAGAGACAATCCATACAACGGTCCATCTCTAAAGTTGTCTATAGAGGTATTTAATGTTGCAGACAGCTACCATCTCTAGGTTGTCTCTAAGCAGTTGGTAATTATTATTTTTTATAATATTGCCGTCTTTTGCATGCAAGCCGTCTCTATGTCGTCTCTAGGTTGTCTATAAACTGTTGCCAATTCTTAATTTTCGTGCTAGAGTCGTCTCTTGCATGTGAGACGACTCTTGTCTCTTTATTTCTTCTCTCTCATCCACGTAAGCTCAGATCTGATGTGGCATAGCTTACAGATAACTTATAGACTGCTGATGTGTACGGTTGTACATGCTCTTAAAAGCTAGTTGATCTGATCAGTACTCTATTTAATATGCGTTTGACCAACGGTAAAAGCTAGATGGAGTGATTTTATCATTTTTTTTACATTCGTCCCACCGTTTAGCTGGATGGATGGATAAAGACAGTCAATTATCAAAAATATTCCTCGTAGATGATGGATAGGCCCATCTCATGAAAATTAGCTGGATTAGCTTATCCGATCCAACTTTTATCCCACCCATCTCATCCCTTCAAATTTAAACACCCCCCCTATCCAACATCTAACTCTCATCGCTCCAACGAAACAAAATTTTAGCTCATTCAATCCATCTCTTATCCTTTTAACCAAATATATACTTGAATGGCTTCACCCTTGATAAGATCTTATCAAGAATGATGGCCTGTTCCATCTGCACACAAAAATCTTTAATAAAAAGTACTCATTTTGGTAGGCTTCTGTATGGACCACGAGACAGGCCCTGTTAATGAAATAGATACGTACCCTTTTCACCCTTTTCTATTAAATAAGATGCGTACCTTTTAGTAGGCTAATCTTAGGTTAGTCTGCTTGGCGCTTACGAGACAGGCCCGGCTAATAAAATATAACTTACTAGTAGAGAGCTTGCGATGCAATAAAATCCTAAAAAAATAAAGTATAATTTTTTTCATATACATATTAAGCGAAGCATATCTCGGTAACATCTTAACCGTTTGTATCAGATCTAACGGATCATATGTTCTGAAGGAAAACGGACGACCACCACTAACTCATAATTAGAAGTAGTAGAGATATATGAAAGCCGGAAGAATCGGCGCCTCCTAGGGGGGCCACATGTCGCCCCCCTAGGGGAGGCCCTCGAAAAATTTGGAAATCGCGTTTAGGTCCTTTCGGAAAATTTGAAAATTGCGTTTAGGTCCTTTCGGCCATTTTTACGTAAAATAGACCCAAGAAATATCAAAATTACGTTTAGGTCCCTGCACACGGTTTATAGCTGAATTGGAAATCGCGTTTAGGTCCTTTCGTCGATTTTTTTTAGACTAGACCCGAATAAATTCGAAAAGACGTTTAGGTCCCTCCACGCAGTTTTCTAAAAAAACGCGGATTCGTCGAAGGTTTATAGCGGTCCCATAGATTCGCCGACAGGGGTCCTTCCACCGGTTATTTTGCAAAAAAAAAACACCGGTTCTTTCAACCCGAAATATTTAAAAAAAATCAGAATCGTAAATAGATCCTTCTGCTGGTTATTTTGAAAAAAGAGACCCGTGGTTCCGCAAAATCGATTTGCAAAAAAACTCGTGTCAGATTTTTTTCCTCATGTGTGACATCAAGCATAACTCGACCTAGTATATTTTAAAATTTGAAAGATTTAGAGAGTTTTGAGGTCACAAGATATGTTTTTTTGCAAAAAAAGCTCTCTGAGAATTTTGAAATCCTGAACAGATCCTTTCACCGGTTATTTTGCAAAAAAGACCCTGTAGTTCTGTAAATTCAATTCGGGCGTCGGTTCTTTAAACCCGAAAGATTTAAAATTACGTTTAGCTCCACAAATATTTAAAATTATATTAAGGTCCTTCTACCATTTTTACAACAAAAAACTCCAGAGTGAGATTTGTACGGCGTGGCGTAGCGCGTTATACTATCTAGTAGAACCTAACTCCCAACAAAGCAACCTTTGCTCTAGAGGCTCCACGTTTCCCGTTCCATCGCTCTTTTTTCTTTTTTTCCTCGCCCAACTAATACAACAATATCTATATAAACAAAAACAACTATCGACCTCTTTCGTTTTAGAGCTGAAAGGACCGAGATGTTGCCTAGAGGGGGGTGAATAGGCATTTTTTAAAATTTAATTCACAGCGGAAACAATATCTTCGGATAGTCCGAAATTACCTTCAGACTGTCTGAGTGGTTCAGATAGTCCGAATGAACTTTCGGATGGTCCGAATGGTTTAGAGCACAAAAACCCTAGAAAATAGATCTAGGCTATCTAGAGAGTATAACTAGCACCAAAAGAAATTCAAAAGTTTAGAATACCTCCAGTAGTCGAGTACTCACCAACACTCTTCACAAAAGCAAGCCACCACTTGAATCCCTTAGATTTCAAGAAACCACAAAAGGGGAAAAGAAGGGATCCAAGAAACAAGACGAAATGCACAAGGATTTTTACCCGAAATTCGGATCCTTGAGGGGATCCTACGTCTCCGTTGAGGTGGCACCAAGCCGGGGTCTCTTTCAACCCTAATCCTCTAGGTGTTGCACTAAGCACTTACCTACTTCTTCTTTGAATCCTTTCCTTGCGGAGGTGGATCCGACCTTCACAAACCTCCGACGGCTTCCCACACCAAGCTTGGGAGCTCACCGGCAACTCCTAGCCATCTAGGACTCCTCAACCTCTAAGAGTAAAAGATTTACCAAGAAATCCGCAAGAGAATGAACTAAGTGCTCAAGATGAATCAAAGTCTCTCGATCTCTCAATCTTTCTACTCACTCACACTCTAAAGATTCACAAATCAAGAGATCTAGGGGGAGTAAGAGCTTGAGCTCAAGAAGGAGAGGAGTAGCAATAAATGATGTGAAATGAATGCCTTTTTTACTGGTAGGTGGGAGATGGGGGCATTTATAGCCACCCAAAAACTAGCCGTTTTGAGTTCTGCTCGAGTCAGTTCGGACAGTCCGAACTTATGTTCGGATAGTCCGAACAGGTGGAGTTCAAAGGAACAGAGCGACTCTGTTCAGATAATCCGAACATTTCTTCGGACTGTCCGAACACTTCGGATACTCCGAGCGTTCGGATACTCCGAAAAATCTTCGGACATTCCGAACCCAAATTGACTAGACCTAACCGAGGGGGTCCACTCGAATACTCCAAAAAATGCTTCGGACATTCCGAATGGAATTCATCCAAAACCAACAGAGGGGTTCAGCTCGGACTTTCCGAACTGAAGTTCGGATACTCCGAACTAATTAGAGCAAAATACTCCTAAGACTTGACATATTAACCCATTTTGTGACTAAGATCCATCATCAAGCACATAAAGTCATTCTAAAGCTATTTCTCGTCACATCCCTCTTTATAGTACGGCAATCCTTAAACTCAATAAAAAATAAACTATACGCACAATAGTTGAGTCTAAATGATGCCTTTTTCTCCTTTGATTTGAGAGTGCCCTTTTTGCTTCAAGACTTTCTCATGAACGCGATAATCTGTTCACAATGCTCATAAAGGTCATTAGTCACTTAATCCTGTTGTCATTAATCACCAAAATCCTTAAGGGGCCTAGATGCACTTTCATTCTCCCCCTTTTTGGTGAATTGATGACAACACGATTAGATTTATAAATAAATTGAAATGAGATTGTATTTGGAATACCAAATATACGGTGGAGCTCCCCCTAAATGTGTGCATTAGAAAAATTTGAGTGAAATCTCAAATGCACATATTTACGGGAATTTTGGCGAGAGCTCCCCCTATATCTTTGCATTCGTGAGAATATAACAGGATATTTATGTTGTCTTTTTCAAGATCTTGTGGAGGTATAGACGGTTGGTACTATGGCACGCGGTGTTGATGGCCTCCGCCCAAAAGATGTCGGAAACTTTGTACTCATCAAGCATCGTGCGCGCCATCTCGATGAGAGTTTGATTCTTTCTCTCGGCCACCCTATTTTGTTGAGGGGAATAGGGGGCCCGAGAACTCATGCTTGATGCCCTCCTCATCGAGATATTCCTCCACACCGGTATTCTTGAATTCGGTGCCATTGTCACTTCGAATTCTCTTGATGTTCACTTCGAATTCATTTTGTGCCCTTCTCATGAATTTCTTTAGGGTTCCTTGGGCTTCACTTTTGTCATGCAAGAAAAATACCCAAGTGAAACGAGAAAAATCATCAACAATAACGAGACCATACTTGTTTCCTCCTATGCTTATGTATGTGACCGGACCGAACAAATCCATATGGAGCATCTTCAAAGGTCTTGAGGTAGTTATCACATTCTTGGCGAGATGAGAAGCTCCAACTTACTTTCCGGCTTGACAAGCGCTACACACCCTATCTTTCTCAAAGACAACATTAGTTAATCCAAGGATGCGATTGCCTTTAATGAGTTTGTGTAGCTTCCTCATACCAACATGAGCAAGTTGGCGATGCCATAACCAACCCATGCTAGATTTAGCCAATAAGCACATTTCAAGGTTAATTCTATCCGTAGTAAAATCCACGAGATAGAGATTTCCCTTCAAAGTCAAACGACCATTGACGGCTATTGAACCATCAACCCTCTTTATAACATCCACACCCTTATCACTAAACACACAATTGTAGCCCGCTTCACATAATTGAGTAATGGATAACAAATTGTAGCTTAGTGATTCAACAAGCAAAATATTGTTTAAATGAAAATCGTTTGTGATATGAATCTTACCTAACCCTACTACTTCACCTTTTCCATTGTCGCCAAAAATGATGCTTTCACTATTTGTCCCATTGGCATCCAAGTGTGCAAACATCGCCTTTTCTCCGGTCATATGATGTGTACATCCGCTATCCAATATCCAACTTGATTCACCGGAGATATAGGCCTACAAAAAGAAATTTAGATTTTGCTTTTTGGTACCCAAATTTGTTTAGGTCTGCACACGTTAGTGACAAGAGATTTCGGGACCCAAATAGATCGCACATGAGACGCATTGTTGGGTTTACGCCCGATATGATGAGCAACTACACGACCGAGGTTAGTTCTTTTGAGCACATAAGAAACAAAGAAAGTAGAGTGAGCCTTATACTTAGAATTTCCTTCGCCCTTAACAAAGTGAATGGGCTTGTTCAATGGGGCAACCACGATGTGGCTCTTTTTGCCCTTGGACGGAACATACCTAAGCCCATGCTTCATTAAGTTACCTTGGCGTTTACCGAGGAACTCCTCTAATCCCTTGCTTGCCTTATAGGACTTTTGAAGTCCATCTTCAAGCATTCCCTTGAGCTTCTCATTTTCATGAGCTAATACTTGCAAAGTCTCAAGGTTAGTGGCACAAGTATCAATATTAATATTATAGCATCTTGCACATCCATTGTTAGTAGATGGTAATAAGAAATTAGAGTCACCCGTTGAGAAAATAGGAGAGTTATTCGAGAGATCAACAAGCTTCACTTCAAGAGCCTTGCAAGCATCCTTTGTTTTAGCAAGTTTCTCTACGAGTGAAGCATTGGTGATCTCGAGACTAGCTATTTCGGATTTGGTCATTTTGAAATTTTTGACCAACTCCTCATATTTTCTCCTTTCATTGGTTAGACTTTTCTTAAGCTCAAGGTTTCTTTCCTTTTCAAGAATAAGCAAGTCCTCTTGAGCTTCAAGTGTAGCCTCCTTTGCTCAACGATTTCCTCCAGTTTCTCAATATCTTTCAGAAGCAAGTCTAATGTTTGCATATCAAAGTCCTTCATGGACTTGAACACACTATCATCGTCACTAGTGTCATCATTATCTCTAAGACATGAATCAACAATAGAAGGGGATTATGTTTTGATTGATACCTTGCGTCCCTTTGCCATAAGGCACATTGGAGCGTCTTCGTCGTTATCGCTCAAGTTGTCGAAGAGGCCCTTCGACGTTGTTGAGGTAGAACGCACGGCGATGGCGACGGAGGCAATTCCTCCTTCATCGGAGTCGGAGTTTGAATCGGAGTCGGAGTTTGAGTCCCACTCCTCTCCAATGTGAGCATGTCCTTTGTGCTTGTATTGCTTGAACTTCTTGCTCCTTTCCTTGTCCTTGCCCCGATATTTGTCCTTCTTGTAAAGTTTGTCTTCCTTCTTCTTCTCTCTTTGTGGGCATTCGGCAATGAAGTGGCCGGGCTCCCCACACTCATAGCACTTTCTTGTTGAGTGCCTACTTCTTGATTTGTTCCATTGGTTTTTGGAGTGGCTCCCCGGCTTGTAGCCCTTCTTCTTGAGAAATTTGTTGAATCTCCTCACAAGCAGGGCCATATCATCATTGGTCAAGGGACCACTTGATTCTTCATCATCACTAGTGCTCTCATCCGCTTCCCGCACAATCTTGACGGCCTTCAAAGCAATACCTTTATTCTTCCCTGACTTGAGCTCTTCCACCACTTCCGCTTCCTTGATCATCATCTCATCCATCATTAGCCTCCCAATTACATCATGGGGAGTGAGAGTGTCAAAGTTTGGTCGATCATGGATGAGTTGTACTAAATTGCGGTTGGTGGGGGTGATCACTCGATGGATGATCTTGACGACGACCTTGTCGGTGAGGTCGGTACATCCAAGACCCTTAGCTTGATTCACCAACACCATCAAGTGGTCGAACATCTTCGTGTATGAGTCTCCTTCTTCCAAAGTGAATCGGCTTAGCTCACCAATAATGAGCTCAATCTTGGACTCACGGACGCTTGATATGCCTTCATGAGTGACCATAAGTCTTTCCCAAATAGCCTTAGCATCTTCAAGACTGTCGACTTGGTTGAACTCGTAGTCGCTTAAAGCATTGAACAAGGCATTAACGACCAAGTCATTGAAGTGTTGTGCTTTCTTCTCTTCGGGAGTGAGCTTGTTTGGATCCGTAGCTTTAAAACCTGTTTCTACAATCTCCCAAATACACGGGTGAAGTGATCTCAAGTACATCTTCATTTTATGTCTCCATGCGGCATAGCGAGTACCATCGAAGTGAGGTGCTCTACCGGACGACACGGAAACATAAGGTGAAGAACTAGAGACTCCAAGAGTAGGATATTCATATGGAATCTCAACCCCTTTGCCGGAAACCGTGGCCTTGTCTTGGTCACGGCTTTCGTCAATCTTCTCTATTAGCGACATCTTGATTCTCCAAGCGATTAAGCCAAAACTACGAAGATTTGGCTCTGATACCAATTGAAAGGACCGAGATGTCGCCTAGAGGGGGTGAATAGACGTGTTTTAAAATTTAATTCGCAGCCGAAACAATATCTTCGGATAGTCCGAAATTACCTTCGGACTGTCCGAGTGGTTCGGATAGTCCGAATGAACTTTCGGATA
This sequence comes from Guadua angustifolia, assembly GCA_036346375.1. Classification (NCBI taxonomy): domain Eukaryota; kingdom Viridiplantae; phylum Streptophyta; class Magnoliopsida; order Poales; family Poaceae; genus Guadua; species Guadua angustifolia. The sequence continues at coordinate 22,735,219 of CM070504.1, read as the reverse complement.
GTCCGAATGGTTCAGAGCACAAAAACCCTAGAAAGTAGATCTAGGCTATCTAGAGAGTATAACTAGCACCAAAAGAAATTCAAGAGTTTAGAATACCTCCAGTAGTCGAGTACTCACCAACACTCTTCACAAAAGCAAGCTACCACTTGAATCCCTTAGATTTCAAGAAACGACAAAAGGGGAAAAGAAGGGATCTAAGAAACAAGACGAAATGCATAAGGATTTTTACCCGAAGTTCGGATCCTTGAGGGGATCCTACGTCTCCGTTGAGGCGGCACCAAGCCGGGGTCTCGTTCAACCCTAATCCTCTAGGTGTTGCACCAAGCACTCACCTACTTCTTCTTTGAATCCTTTCCTTGTGGAGGTAGATCCGACCTTCACAAACCTCCGGCAGCTTCCCACACCAAGCTTGGGAGCTCACCGACAACTCCTAGCCGTCTAGGAGTCCTCAACCTCCAAGAATAAAAGATTTGCCGAGAAATCCGCGAGAGAATGAACTAAGTGCTCAAGATGAATCAAAGTCTCTCGATCTCTCAATCTTTCTACTCACTCACCCTCTAAAGATTCACAAATCAAGAGATCTAGGGGGAGTAAGAGCTTGAGCTCAAGAAGGAGAGGAGTAGCAATAAATGATGTGAAATGAATGCCTTTTTTACTGGTAGGTGGGAGATGGGGGCATTTATAGCCACCAAAAAACTAGTCGTTTTGAGTTCTGCCCGAGTCAGTTCGGACAGTCCGAACTTATGTTCGGATAGTCCGAACAGGTGGAGTTCAAAGCAACAGAGCGATTCTGTTCGGATAGTCCGAACATTTCTTCGGACAGTCCGAACACTTCGGATACTCCGAGCGTTCGGATACTCTGAAAATCTTCGGACATTCCAGACCCAAATTGACTAGACCTAACCGAGGGGGTCCACTCGGATACTCCGAAAAATGCTTCGGACATTCTGAATGGAATTCATCCAAAACCAACAGAGGGGTTTAGCTCGGACATTCCGAACTGAAGTTCGGATACTTCGAACTAATTAGAGCAAAATGCTCCTAAGACTTGACATATTAACCCATTTTGTGACTAAGATCCATCATTAAGCACATAAAGTCATTCTAAAGCTATTTCTCGTCGCATCCCTCTTTATAGTACGGCAATCCTTAAACTCAATAAAAAATAAACTATACGCACAATAGTTGAGTCTAAATGATGCCTTTTTCTCCTTTGATTTGAGGGTGCCCTTTTTGCTTCAAGACTTTCTCATGAACGCGATAATCTGTTCACAATGCTCATAAAGATCATTAGTCACTTAATCCTGTTGTCATTAATCACCAAAATCCTTAAAGGGCCTAGATGCACTTTCAAGAGCAATGAAATCCTACAATAATTTTAAAATAATTTTTTTTAGAAATTCTCTCATTAATAAAAAAACAAAGATCTCCACCACTTATTTTGATTGATCAAATTATAACATGCATATTAATCATATATGAACTAAACTATTTCATACAAAATTCCAAACAAAGATTAAACATCCCATAATAAATACCCTTAGTTTGATTTGTACTTGTCAGAATAATCCTAGTCGGGAGTCTCATGTAGACCCTTGGTCAGATATGTATTCAAGTATAAGAGGTTTATCGTATACCCATATGTCCATACGGTCCATGCTCTATTTGGACCAAACATATGTGACACTAGTCGAGGAGTTCATTAATCTATTATAGATAGAGATGAACATAAGTCTAAGACAGTCATACAGACATATATTGCTATCTTGTATCGTAGTCCATATTTTCTTTTCAAATTCAGAGCCAATTTCAAAGTATTCGGGATATTGATACATATACAGGATGATACATGCATGATAAATTCATATCGAAAACAGACAAAATATGCATATAGTACACGCATATAGAAAATGAATATATGTTAAACAAACACCATCATTGCTTCAATATGAGTGTGAAATAAATTCACATTTTCTCTTGTATTCAACGTATTTTTCTCTCTATAGATGATGTGGAAAAACAACAATTTATCAACAACAGAAGACCCCAAGGCTGATCACCACCCATCCATATGCAGATGCCAATTATCGTATGCTTCATATTGCAAGTGGGCATATGTAGGCGCCACCTAGCTAGCCTAAGGCACATACGTGCTCAGATGGAGATGACGTACGACGGTACGAGCTAACAACAATGGGTGTGTTGAAAAACAAGCATGGATGATCTCATCTCATCAAGGAACGGACATATCTACCGTCTAACTGAACAATGGGATAAGACACAAGCAACAAACTCAAACAGGAAGACACCTATTCACGAATCAACAATAACTGTAAACTAAGAATGGATGCGAAGACATCCATTCACCATGTATATAAACATTGATCATGAATGGAATTGTAAAGAGAGTTCATACATCATTTCATTGCTTCAACATACTAATTCTAAACACGTTATCAGCACGCTCTACTGAGTTCCGAAAGTAAGAAAACAAGAAAAAAACGACGACGACCATCACGGTAAGATCGAAATGCCGATACTCACCCTTAACCGCGCTGTCTCCATCCTCCTCGTCGAGGTCGTCCGTGAGTTCCGTCGCGCAGCACAACTTGGAGTCTTGGACCGTGCCCGCCTGCGCGCAGTGATCCGCCGCGCCTTGGTCAGCCCTCGTGCCACTAGCGCCTGGGTTCCTCGACACGGCGGGTTTCCTCGTCATCGGCGCGCACGGGCCTGGATTCATCTCCACGCCACCGTGGCAGCCTCGTGGCTGCCCTCACCCACACCGGTTGAAGAAGCCCCGCAGAGGTGGAGGCCCCCAAAACCGGTTCCGCCCGACTTTGGCTTGCGCCCCACCATGGCGGCCAGATCCGGGGCGCCACCCTTCTTCACCATCAATGGCGTCTCCGCCCCGCCTCCGAACGCCGTCCCTCCTCCGGATTTGGCCCTCCTTGCTTCGCGCCGCAATGCGAGCGAGGCTGCGAACCGGCGCTCGGGTCTTCACCTCTCCACTGGCGTGATACCAGGGCTGGGCACCGCCGCTTCTTCCTCCCTTCCCAACGGCTTCGGAGGCGATGGCAATGGGTTCCTCTCCTTCTCTGATGAGGGGGAGGGCCCCCACCATTGAGCACTGAAGGAAGAGGGGGAGGGTGATGCGCTGCCACGGCTGAGGAAATCTCCAGGTCCATGCGCGGGTGACCTTCTTGGCGCTGGCGATGGACCTCTATGGCAGCGGAGGCGGCGGATCAGGCCATGGCTTCGGCAGAAATTGCGAAGTGGCGGTGACAGCAATTGAGTGGGGAACGGTTAGGGTTGAAACCCTAACCCTAACCGGTCGTTTCTCCCTGCTCTTATACGACACGGGCGGCGAGCGCAAATTGGGCCGGATTGGCGACCCAGGCCCAGGCTGCGGCCTGCCTTGTCTCACGCACGCGAGCGCATTTTGGGACACTTCGTCGGCCCAAGCCCACCTGCTGATTTCCCCCCAGTACTCCCGACGGGCTTTCACGGGCCACAAAGGTGACAGGCCAAATTCGACCCGTAGCCTGTTATCTATTTTACTAATTTTACTTTCAGTATTTCCTATATTTTATGCATTCTAGTCCCTGTATTTTACAGTATTTGCATTCTGTGCTGTATCAGTGTTGTGTCTTTATATTTTTAAGACCCCTGATATTGTCTGTAATTTGTAAATATATATATGTGTGTTTGTGTATATACTTATGCATATGTATTTTGTATGTTATCAAATTTGCAACTCAACACATTGCATTTTAATAACTTTAAAATTATCATAAGTACCACTTAATTGTCCAGGATTTTAAGCAAATTTTAAAACATATCTTAAATTATTTTGAGAATAAACACAAGGTGATGGAGACTAGGGCATTGGCTGCGTCTTATTCAGTTTTCTGAATATTTCTACCTAGAGACCATGCTTTTTTTAGCAGCAATTTAAATTGCCCATCACTATGAGGTTTACATCATGTTCCAACTTGATGATTACCTATAAAGTGTTATGTCAAAATAATGGTTTTGGATATATGGTCTACTCCATTTATGGAGATTACCTTAATTATATGGTTATACTTTATAGTATTTACCGATAATTTTGGAGGAAGGACTACCTCCAACCATCCAAAACATAAGATATGATTCAAAATTTGCACTTAAATATTACAACACCACCATTAAGGTTTTTAAAATTTACCAATATTTGGTGAATTAATAAAATCGATGGTTATGCCATATAGGAAATGCAAAAAGAGTTTGAAGAACTCGCCCTTGATGGGAGCAATTATCCTTCATGGGCATCGGATGTCAAAATTAGTTTTGCATCTCGAGGGATTTCAAATGCAATAAATGAACCAGTTGAAGGGGGCCCTCCGATCCCTGATCAAATGAAGTACACTGCCTTACTTTTGTTACGCACTTCTATCCATAAAGATATCAAGAAAGAGTATATTTTGGAAGAAAACCCTCGTGTTCTGTGGGTTGCTCTTAAAGATCGTTATGAACAGCAGAAGGAAATTATCTATCCTGATACACAACATGATTGGAATCACCTACGCTTACAAGATTTTAAATCTGTGGCTGAATATAATCATGCTGTTCATAACATCTGTAATAGGTTGAAGTTTTGCGAAAAAGATCCGACTGATGCAGAAAAGATAGAGAAAACTCTATCCACTATGCTTCCAGTGGACAGGGTATTGTGCAATCAATACCGGAAAGAAAAATATCAGGTTTATTCCCAACTTATTCATATATTATCTCAGGCTGAAAAGAATGATGAACTTCTTGTTAAAAATTATAAGTTGCGCCCAATTGGTTTAGCACCTTTGCTTGAGATTCATAATGTTCAGAATAACGCTCCAAATAAAAGAAAATTCAATGGATCTCCATATGGTAATCCAAAGAACCCCCTGATAGATGCAAATTCAACAAGAACCGCAGATACCATGCTAACAAGAAGGCACGTGGCAATGCACAAACTACCTATGACAACAAAAGACTTTGTCATAAGTGTGGTTGTAACACGCATTTTGTCGTGACTTGTCGAACTCCAAAACACTTGGTCGATCTTTATCAGAAATCCCTCCGTGATGGCAAACAGAAGGCACCAAGATATGAAGCACACTTCAATCTTACTACTGAGACTTCAAAGGAGGCTGGTTGTTCGTCTTCGGTTCCCAAAGAATCGCCAAACAATAAAGCCCTTACTCAGCAAGTGGACCTTCCTGCAACGGACGACATGCTCATTGAGTACACCTCGGGTGACATGTATGGAGATTTGTCTTAAATCTCCATGTCCGTGATTATTGTCAAATAGTATTATGTGTTGTAATAATTAAAGTTTGAAAACTCTTTTGTAATTTGAAATTGTATACTTATTTGTGCAAACTCATATGTATTGTAATATTGCACTATTGTTGTGTTAAATAGTTAATCTAATATGTATGTATCACTATATGTGTAGAATAAAGAGTTTTAATTAATTCTTGTTCTTACTATAGATGTCTCTTGAAGTCAATCCCTCAGAGGAGGAACTATGCCTTGCGGATAGTTGTACCACAAACTCTATACTCACAGAGATAAAATATTTCCAAACTCTTAAGAAAAGAGAAGGAAATGTTTTAACAATTGCTGGTCGTGACGCGTTGATAGTTGGCTCTGGTCAAGCCACAATCACCCTCCCGATGGGTACACAGATTACAATCGAGGATGCTTTGTTGTATCCCGATTCAACTCGTACCTTGTTGAGTTATAGAGATATTCGTAAGAATGGTATTCATGTGGAAACACATGAAGAAAACAAAGATGAGTATCTTCTCTTAACTAGACTTACTGGATATGGCAAGCAAATATGCGAAAAAATTCCAACTCTCGACTCTGGATTGTACTATACATACATTAAGCCCATAAAACATGTTATATATAAGGTAATTTTTCAAAACGTCGATACATTCCAAACTTGGCATGATCGACTTGGGCACCCCGGTATCGGGATGATGAGAAAAATTATCACCAATTCTATCGGTCATGATTTGACGGCTACAAAATTTCCCAAATCTTCGGATTTTGTATGCACAGTATGTGCTACTGGGAAATTGATTTTAAGACCTTCACCTCTTAAAATCCGGGCTGAACCACTTAAGTTTCTTGAAAGAATTCAAGGTGACATTTGTGGTCCGATTGAGCCAATTTCTGGACCATTCAGGTACTTTATGGTTTTGATTGACGCATCTACTAGATGGTTACATGTGTGCTTATTGTCCACACGAAACCATGCCTTCGCAAAAATAATGTCTCAAATTATTAACCTGAAGGCACATTATCCTGAACATCGGATTCAATCGATCCGAATGGACAATGCTGTTGAATTTTCCTCCCATGCTTTCAATGATTATTGCATGGCTTTAGGAATTCAGGTACAACATTCTGTCTCATATGTCCATACTCAGAATGGTTTGGCTGAATAGTTGATTAAGAGAATCAAGCTCATTGCACGTCCATTACTGATGAATTGCTCGTTGCCTACGTCGTGTTGGGGTCATGTGGTCTTACACACAGCTGACTTAATCCAACTTCGACCAACTGCATATCATGATTCTTCCCCCATGCAGTTAGTATGTGGGAATCCACCAAGTATTTCCCATTTGCGTAAGTTCAGATGTCCGGTGTACATTCCGATCTCACCACCCCAGCATACCTCTATGGGCCCTCATAGAAAATTGGGGATCTATGTGGGATTTCAATCTCCGTCGATCATTAAGTATTTAGAACCTCTTACAGGGGATCTATTTACGGCCTAGATATCTTGTTGTATATTCAATGAGGAACATTTCCCGGCATTAGGGGGAGATTTCAAGTACCAGAAAGAATGTCGTGAAATTGATTGGAATGCTCAAAGTATTTCATCCTCGGATCCATGTACTCAAGAAACCGAACTCCAAGTTCGGAAAATAATTGGTTTGCAAGATATTGTGAACAATATGCCAGATGCATTTACATATTATAAAGGTGTTATTAAATTTTTTATCCCTGCAAGGAATGTGCCTGAAAGAGTGGAGGTACCATATAAAACCACTCAACCCCCAATTAGCAATAAGAGGGGGAGGAGTAAGGCCTCCAAGCAGAAAAAGGTGGTAAATGTAGATCAACCTATGGTTGATAGATACCAAAGTGGATTTGATCCACAACCCTCTTCGGCTATGCGCATTGCTGAACTTGGGACATCGGATAACCCCAGATCCATCGTTACGGGAAATAATGATGAATCTCTTAGGGTGAACGAAATTGCTACAAATTACATTGAGACTGGAGAGTTATTTGACCGAAGAGCTACAGTTGTCGACACTTATTTCTCTGAGCAAATTGCTGACATCCTGAATGATCCAGATCCTAAATCCATGGCAGAGTGTAGAAAACGCTTGGACTGGTATCCATAGAAGGAAGCGATTGAAACAGAGATTGCCTCGCTTTATAAAAGAGAAGTATTTTTGGAAGTGATACCCACACCTCGTGGCACCTTCCCTATAGGATACCAGTGGGTTTTCGTACGAAAACGAAATGAAAATAATGAAGTGGTGAGATATAAAGCAAAATTAGTAGCTCAAGGCTTTACGCAAAGGCCTGGTGTTGATTACAATGAGACTTATTCTCCGGTTATGAGTGGCATAACCTTTCGATACTTGATATCATTGGCAGTTCAAAATCGTTTATCTTTGCAGTTGATGGACGTAGTGACAGCATACTTATATGAGTCATTGGATTTTGAGATTTACATGAAGGTTTCTGATAGAATCAATGTGCCGGATCCACAGGCAAATCGTAACATGTATTGTGTAAATTGCAGAAGTCATTATATGGCTTGAAGCAATCAGGGCGCATGTGGTACAATCGATTAAGTGAATTCCTTTCTTTAAAGGGATACACTAATAATGATGATTGTCCATGTGTTTTCATTAAGAAATCCTCTACAGGATTTTGTATCATTTCGGTGTATGTTGATGATCTCAACATCATCGGCAACGAAACTGATATTAATGAAGCACGTCATCATTTAAAGACGGAGTTTGAGATGAAGGATTTGGGTAAAACCAAATTTTGCTTAGGTTTACAACTTGAGCATTTACCTTCAGGAATTTTTATATATCAAGCTATTTATATTCAGAAAATATTGGAGAAATTCAATATGGATATGTCGTATCCATCTAGAACCCCTATGGTGGTCAGATCTCTAGACATGGAGAAAGACCCTTTTCGACATCGGGGTGATGGAGAGGAGATATTGGGACTTGAGTACCCTTATCTCAGTGCTATTGGTGCGCTCATGTATCTTGCAAATAGTACCCGGCCGGACATTACATTTGCAGTGAATTTACTTGCAAGACATAGCGCTGCTCCCACCGAGCGTCATTGGTCTGGAGTGAAGAGTGTCTTTAGATATCTCAATGGTACAAGAGATCTTGGTCTTTTCTATGGAAGAAACCGAGATCTGACTTTGATCGGATATCTGAGATCTTTGGCTATTTATCTGATCCCCATAATGCCAGATCACAGACCAACTTTGTAGACTTACAAGATGGAACAGCCATCTCTTGGAAATCATCCAAACAAACTTTGGTGGCTACCTCTACCAATCATTCTGAAATAATTGCATTATATGAGGCCTCCCGAGAATGTGTTTGGCTTCGCAGAATGATAAACCACATACTTCATTCATGTGGTCTTGGTTCCATTGAATCTCCAACCATTATCTACGAAGATAATGCTGCCTGTGTTATTCAGATGGAGACAGGTTATATTAAGAGCAATATCACTAAGCATATTGCTCCAAAATTGTTTTATCCCCATGAATTGCAAAAGAGTGGGGAAATAAACATTCTGCAAACTAAGTCATGTGATAATCTTGCTGATTTATTCACAAAGTCTATACCTTATTCTATATTTTCTAAATATGTTGAGGGAATTGGTATGAGACGACTTAGAGATTTGCAGGAGTCAGAGGGAGTTTCTCTCTCTGATAAATAACCTGTTTAATATTATATTGTACTCTTTTCTTTGTATGAGTTTTTTCTCTTTGAGGTTTTCTCATGTAAAGTTTTTAATGAGACAATATCGATATAGTTTATATGTTGTATCATCTATTTTTTCCCATTGGATTTTTTAGAGGATGATATTAGGCAGGTCAAGTTCATAGACAATTCCATATTGATTTTAGAAGATAGATTCGATCAAGGGGGAGTGTTGCAAAACAAGCATGGATGATCTCATCTCATCAAGGAACGGACATATCAACCGTCTAACTGAACAATGGGATAAGACACAAGCAACCGACTCAAACGGGAAGACACCTATTCACGAATCAACAATAACTGTAAACTAAGAATGGATGCGAAGACATACATTCACCATGTATATAAACATTGATCATGAATAGAATTGTAAAGAGAGTTCATACATCATTTCATTACTTCAACATACTAATTCTAAATAGGGTGGACCCCCCAAAGCCTGAGGCACGCGCATGCCATATAGGCTACAACATGGGCTGATCCGGCGACAGCAAGGGGGACAAAAATGAAGACATGATAAAACAGATAACCAGATAAAATTTAACTTGATATCCGGAGCTGAATTTGGATTCGGCAGATATCTGCCCTTCGTATCTGATCCTAAGGCCATGTTTGGATCCCTGAATTAATTGTTAGCTGGCTAACCCCTTAACTAACAATTAGTCCATTAGTTGATGGGTGGGAGCTAATTTGGACTAAAAGCATGCAACACGCTGGGAAAAGTCTGAAATACTCTCGCCATTATGAGAGGCAGACATATTATGAGGGGCAGACATGACTTTTCAAAGAAATTAGCCCAACCATTAGCCATGTAACCAAACAGCCTTAGGCTAATTTTAGATGGACTAATTATTAGCTGGCTAACAATTAGCTCTAGTCATTAACCAGCTAACAATTAGCTCTAGTCCATCTAAACATGGCCTAAATCTGGTTTGACATATTCTGAATTGGTCCGTATCCAATGGGATACTAAGGGTATGTCTGGTAGGGCTCTAGCTCTAAACTGGGTATTTCTAGTTTCATTAGATCTATAGAGCTGGAGTTGTGAGTACATTAAAAGTATTTAGATGGATCATCTTGTTTATATTTTAGACTAAAAATATAAATTTAATCCACTTTATTTTAGTCTACAAATTTCAGATCTCAGATAAAGCTCGGATCTGTAACTCTATCAAATAAGCCCTAACATTTGTTCTCAAATTTGATCCTGATCAGACTTAGCCATTTAGTCCGATCAGACTTAGCTCTAGATCGGATGGAAAATGTTTAACCTATATTTTACCACTAAATATGGACCCACCTTCCAACTGGTATACGTCTATCATAGGCTAACACGTGCAAGAGATAGAGAATAACGTACATGGATAAGTTCCTAACAAAATCGTCCGAGAACCATTCCCTCAAATCCTCAATTGTGCCAAAGGAGACGAGTTGCTAGGAGTATTATTCCACGTATGCACTTTTATCCAGTAATCGGCGCCTCTCCAACAACGGCAACTGTCATCTTTTCTATCCCAATTTCACTGTAATGATTACGCTCGTTATTCTCTCCTATAAGTGAGCACCCCTGGCCAAGGGGATGTACAATTAGATCACCACAGCTTATTTTTAGTATATTCACATCAGTTTTATTTTATGTGAAAATGTAAAAAAAAAAGGAGAGAGAGAAGAGAGCTAGTTCTTATTTAGTAGTAAGCATTGCACAAGGGTATAGATAGATTAGTTATATACAAGAGAAAAGAGATAGTTAGAGCATGTACAATAAGATCACTTCAGCTGACTCTTAGTCTATACATGTTAGTTTTGATTTATGTGAAAGAGTGAGAAAAAAGGAGAGAGAGCTCGCTCTTATTTAGTAGCTAGCTTTACATGGAAGTATAGCTAGATTATTTATGCATTAAGAGAGAAAAAATAATTATTGCACAACGTTGAAGGACAATCTTTAGAGACAATTATTATACAAGTTAGATTTTAGCTTATTATTAGCTAGCAGTGTGTTTTATTGTTGTACTTGCCCTTAATGCACGGCATATAGAGCCAACTGTTTACTCCATCTTCTGTTCATGTCATCTAGAGTAAGTACTAAAGTCAGCTTCTACAATAATTGTCTATGTCTCTAGAGTAAGCACTAAAGTCAGCTTCTACAAAACTATCTTTAAAAGTTGGTTTTACATTCTGTGCATTAATTATCTTTTCTCTCTTATACATAACTAATCTATCTATACTCCCGTGCAATGCTTACTACTAAATAAGAGCTAGCTCTTTTCTCTCTTTTCTTTTCTCACTCTTCCACATAGGACAAAACTGAGGTGGACATCATAAGAATAAGCTAAGGTAGCATTATTGTACATGCCTTTAGAGATACCTATGGTATAAGTTGACTTTAGAGATACCTATGGTACAAGTTGGCTTTGTTATTGTACTTGCTCTAAGCTAGCTGTTTACTCCATCTTCTATCCATATCATCTAAAGTAAGTACTAAAGCCAGATTGTACAATAGCTATTTCTAAAATTTGGCTCTAGATGATGTGCATTAACCATCTCTTCTCTTTTGTATATAACTAATCTACCTATACTCTCGTGCAATACTTACTACTAAATAGGAGTCAGCTCTTTTCTCCCTTCTTTTTTCCTACTCTTCTATATAGAACAAAACTGACGTGAACATACTAAAAATAAGTTAAGATGATCTTATTGTACATGCTCTAATATATTCTTGGCAATAAAGCCACTCTGTCTTCTTCGTACGCTGAAAACTTTGTGATTGTTCTATACGATGTAGCTTAGCATTGTCGGTGTATGGTACCCTTCGTACGCTGAAAACTTTATGGCTATCCCATGCGATGTGGTCTATCATTGTCTATGTATAGTTGCTAGTAATGCCACGTGCAAAGGGATTACCGTGCAAAGTTCACCGCTTCCTTACAATTGAGTACGATTTCTAACATGGAATGACTTCAGTTTAGATGTCTAAAATTTTCAGACATATTGTAATATTTTTTCTAACTCGTGTAACATTTTTTTACACCACTGAAATATTTTTCTTCGATAAATAGTGAAATATGCTATAGTATCAGATGTTGCAAGTGTTTAAAAAAATATTACAAACATCGGTAAAAATTTTTATAAATATAAGATAAAAAATACTATAAAAGACGTCCGATAAAATAATCAGTAATCGGATCCGAGCGTTAGTTTCTCCCTTTCTTACCTGGCCACTGGCCCAAAACCAACCATCTCCTATCCACCTAAACCCCAGTGGATAACACACCATCCCCAGGAACTCCCGCTGTTTCCTCACTTGTCGAAGCACATCCCAAGAGAAATCAGCCCAAGGCGATGGCCTCCCTGGCGCAGCACGTCGCGGGGCTTGCGTGCCCGCCGCTCTCCGGCGCGTCGCGCCGACCCCTGGCGCCGACGCGGCCGTCGGCGCTGGTGTGCGGGACGTACGCGCTGACCAAGGAGGAGCGGGAGCGGGAGCGGATGCGCCAGCTGTTCGACGAGGCCTCCGAGCGCTGCCGCACCGCGCCTATGGAGGGCGTCGCCTTCTCCCCCGAGGACCTCGACTCCGCCGTCGAGTCCACCGACATCGACACCGACATCGGCTCCCTCGTAATCCCCGCCTTCCTACCCGCTCTCTTGTTCTTGCTCGCTCGTTTGATGTGAAATTAAAACAGATAGCAATTACTGCGGAAAACGAGCTAATCCTTGTTAGAAACTAAATGTTAATGAGACTAGTGCTCAAAGCTTAAGTTCTTGGTTCGCTTGCAAGTCGCCAGTCGTACCTTCTGCTCAATCGAGTATCACTAGTGGGGGAATACGGCCACTATGGCTGCCACATTGCGGTTTCTAAGTTGTTAGACTATTTGGGGGCGTTCGGATGAGGGGATTTCTTTGGGGATATATATTTTTAGTCCCATCTTATACTTACTTGGACTGTTATGTTTATCATGGTTCTCGTGTAATAAAATGTCCCTAAGCATGTTCAATTGGCTGCCCTCACCAGTTTCCCGTCTCTACTGGCTTTGTAGCGGTAACTGGTACGGAGTAATCTAAGGAATAACAGAGTCATCACTGATCCTTCGGACCTTTTTAAATAAGTTAGTGAAGTATTTCATTCTTACATCAAATGGAAAAACATTACCGTGTCAAAAAAAGAAGGAAAACAGTAAAAAAAATCACCCGGAGTTCCGCCGCACCTTGGAGTAACTATCCAATTCTGCTAACTCTAAATTTGTGGGATTTCAGTTACTGACTAATTGCTGCTTGTTTTTCTAAACCAGGTTCCCTCCCATTAGATGTGCGTAGAGAATTAAGCACATTCAACTTACTATTAAATTTCGAAAATTACAGTCAACAATCAGCTACACATAACGCATCTATTTTATGTGTTCTAGGGGTGCAAATAGATCGGATGCGGACGGATAATAGCTCTACTATATTTGTTTTCATATTTTTTTTCTCAGATGCGGATACGGATAGTCCGGATATGAATACGAATAATGTTGAATACATATATGGAGGGGATACGAATCGAATCGGATATGGTCACTGATATTTATCGGAACATGATAACCCCTTAGATTGTACATAAGAAACTAATGAAAACAGAAAACTAGTTGATTTGATCAAAATATTATTGAAAATTGAACAAATATAAGCATTTCCATTTACTTAGACAAGATATATATCCCGTCATCCAGGGAATCACCATCCAAGAATCACAAGAACTCCATTTTTTTTTCTGAAAATTAACTGTTGAGACTATGGCAGATTGCAGGTCTAAATTAGTTGAAGGCTTAGCTAGCAAAGGACAATAAGAAAGCAACGCTATTATTTGATGTTGACTTAAGAATTGCGTAGAAGATCCCAATACCTGATTTCAAGGAAGATCAGATAAACAATTCAGTCACACACAATTCAAAGATCTCTCGTAGTTTGACAGTTCATTGAAAAACTTTAACAGAACTCAATCAATGTCTAAACAAATAATCATAAGCTGTCAGTTACTATTAAGTTAAGTACTCCATCCTCCAGTCACAAAAGATTTGTATAGTGAGGTGTACCTAGGTAGTACATAACATGGTATCATTAATTTTATTGTATGTGAATGTGATGGTGAATTAGTGATTAGCACAGTTACACCCAACAAAATAAGAGGACATGCTAGAACTGTAGCTCCAGGGTGGCCTCCATCTGTGGCGATAGCTCCAGCGCTACGTGCACCAGGCCAAGCGCTGCCACTGCGTCCCCGCAGCCAGGTTCAGGCACTGCCGTTAGAATCACCCGTGCCTCCCGAAGGTACTTGTCTATCACCTGCCCAAACAGAAACGTCCACCGACTTGTGGGCTGGGGCTATGCACTAGGCCGAGGTCTGGGGTCCATCGACTTGTGGGCTGGGCGGATATCCGAATTCCTTCTTCATTGGATAATCCGGATCTGTATCCGTATCCGACAGATAGTGAGCTATCAAATTTGTATCCGTATCCATATCTGAAAATATCCGATCCGACATAATCCATATCTGAAATTTATCTGGATTGGTCAGAAACTATCCTATCTGTTTTTACCCCTAGTTACAAATGCACTTGGACGCACAAAAACTAAATTTGCTTAGCAGCTGGATTTGTGTTACTCCTTTCTTTTTTCCCTCTGCTACCAATGATTCTGCTCTTATCTCCTTCTGTCATATATATTACTGTTGTTGTTATTTGTGTTATGCACTACAATTTTTTGTGGTATGCTCGCTCCGCTTATCTCAAAAATGTTTTACGTGCTTGTGATATCTACAGATTAAAGGAACAGTATTTATGACCACTTCAAATGGTGCATATGTTGACATCCAATCAAAGTCTACTGCTTTCTTGCCTCTAGATGAGGCTTGCCTTCTTGATATTGACAATGTAGTGGAGGCAGGCATCCGTCCAGGTTTAGTCGAAGAGTTCATGATAATTGATGAGAACCCTAGTGATGAAACTTTGATTTTGAGTTTGCAAGCAATTCAGCAAGACCTTGCCTGGGAGAGGTGCAGGCAGCTTCAGGCAGAAGATGTTGTTGTCACGGGGAAGGTGAGTAAAATTCTTGCAGTACAAACTATTTCTGTGCTCTTCCTACTGCTGTCCACTACCCCTTAAATAAATTGCTATTGTTGAACTCGTAAACCAGATGTTTGTTAAACGTCGCTTCCTGTTGCGCTTATTTGTCTTGGACCGATAAGACTATGCCCTCTTTAATGCCTACCTGACAACAGCAGCCATTGTTGTTTAGAAAAAGAAAATCAATACAGAGGCAATTATGGTGTACATCCCCTTTGAATATTACCTCCATTGATATATCTATGTCCATGCTGTTAACTTGGTATGGCATGCTGATCAGGCAGTGATATCAAATACAGGTCCCATAATAGCCAGATAATTCGTGATCTTATTGGATTGTTCTGATTTTGCTAGTTTGTTCCTGTGCTACTACTAATGAGCCCATGAAGTTTAGACCAGTCACTTTCTAAAAACACGCCAATGGATAAGCTTTTTTCAAGAGCTTACCTGATTGTTGTTATTGTGGTTCCTCCCAAGTTCCTTTCTCCATGTGTTGTCTACTTTACTGTTGATACATTATATGTTGATCTGATGTCTCTTGAGATACTCTGGTACCATTTTTAGATTTCTTGGGAATAAGAATTTGCTGTACTGTTTTAGTTTCTGCATCTTTATTCATTTGTTCATTTTGCAATGTTGCCCTGCAGGTAATTGGTGGAAACAAAGGAGGTGTGGTAGCTCTTGTGGAGGGCCTCAAGGGATTTGTTCCATTTTCACAAGTGTCATCGGTCGGTTCTTGATCTTATTACAAACTTTATTTCGTCCTATGGTATTGGTGTATGGCTGCCTTTCATCTGCCTAACATAGTTCAAAAGCTGATAGAGGGATATTTGAACGTCTGTTCCTAGTTCGCTATGATTGAGTTTTCAATTGCTTCACCCTCGGACTAGGTGTTCACTATTTTACAAACCGTTGCTTGCCCCTGATCAGAAATCAACTGCTGAAGTGCTGCTTGGCAAAGAACTACCTCTGAAGTTTGTGGAAGTCGATGAGGAACAAGGCAGGCTTGTTCTCAGTAATCGCAAGGCTATGGCAGACAGTCAAGCTCAACTTGGTATTGGTTCAGTTGTCTTGGGAACTGTTGAGAGCCTAAAACCTTATGGTGCCTTTATCGACATCGGTGGAATCAATGGCCTTCTCCATGTCAGCCAGATTAGTCATGATCGTGTTGCAGATATCTCGACGGTTCTGCAACCTGGAGATACCCTCAAGGTATTGCCTTATTGATACTTGTGAATTATGCTATTCCTGAAGTTTCTAGAGCTAAGGCCAGAGCATGTGCGTGTTATTAGGTTATGATATTAAGCCATGACCGTGAAAGAGGCCGGGTCAGCCTTTCTACAAAAAAACTTGAGCCAACACCTGGTGACATGATTCGCAATCCGAAGCTTGTTTTTGAGAAGGTAAGTATTGAAAACAGTATTTATCCATCTAAATATGCTGTAGGAAACAAACTGACACTCTGGTTTCTTTGTCTTAAATTAGGCTGATGAGATGGCTCAGATATTCAGGCAGAGAATTGCTCAAGCAGAGGCAATGGCTCGTGCTGACATGTTAAGATTCCAGCCAGAGGTACTGCTATCATCAGTTTGTGAAAACTGCGCAGTGTCAAAATGCAATTTATCTAACTTTATTTGTAAGTCACTTGGATAATACGACTGGATTAATTTAGTTGCCTTCCTATGTCACCTCTTTACAGAGTGGATTGACCCTCAGTTCAGAGGGCATCTTAGGGCCATTGTCGTCAGACCCGCCTTCAGAGGACTTAAATTCGGGAGAATCCACGGATGAATAGATTCAATAGGAAGAGTGCATCGATGCAAAACATGTGATGGCTGTTTATTTTCTCATTTTTCCGCGGACGACGGCACGACGAAGACCTATTGTATCCAGATCATTTTCCCTCTTCAATTTGTGCCTGTATCAATGTGTATGAAATGTAAGTACTGGAAACACCGAAAAGAATTGGAAGTTACTTTCCTTTTGTAAAACTATCCAATTCCTGCAGAAAAGTGTGCTTGTACAGCCGGACCAAGTGCATTTTGACTTTAGGCTATATTTTCTATTTTGTACAGTACTCAAGATGGAACATATCGTTCTGAATTAGGCATTCTTCTTTTACTCTAAATGAAGAGCAAACAAAGGAGAGATTTGGCAAGTAATGCCATTTTGAGGGTGAAGGTGGGCATGTGCGTCAACAGCAAAATAGCATACGAAAGCCAGCGTTACAAGCCAAATTTGCTGTTACATTTTGTTGTAGCTGATGATCACATAAGAAGACTTGACAAGTAAAAAAGGTTTAAAACTTGTTTGAATTGGCCACAACCCGAGTCACACATTGTCATCCCAGGTTTCCGTAAAAGAGCAATGCTGTTTCACCAAAAGAGTGGCAAAAAAGTAGAGAACCAAAGCCTCACTTTCGTAATTTCGCAGGTCGGCAGCGGATAAACCTTTTGTTTTTATCATGTGAGTTGTGCCTGGAGCAGCTGTTCTCCCTCATGGCCGCCACAGGAACAAAACTATTGAAATGGGTTTATATCGTTTGCTTTTGTGCCCGCCTTGCCCTTTTGTTCAGACATATCAAGCTGCCAAACCTCACAGGTTTCACTGATAGCGCCCTCCACTATTTTTACATACCAAACATCAAATGGTTTTTCTTCTCTTCGCAGCCTGAGCATGCATGTCAACTCCGGTTACTTAGTTTTCCCCCCAAAAGGTTTCACATCCTGCTACCATGTTCATTGATTTATCGGGCTTGATCAACTTGGATTACGCTCAATCACGCGTACTAAACCATCTAAGCATCTGCAGGATGACCAGAGGATCGACGTAGCTACCAAACAAAGATAGCAAATATGCAGAGTAGCTAGTGTCAGTCCCTTTCCAGTGCGCATTTTTCTGAACCCTTTACCCACTGCAAATCCAGTTTTTTCAGTACATGAAGTGCTTTTCCCCCGGTATGGTATCTTCAGGTGGACCTACTGTTCATGCACATCGATCGATCGCCCGCTGATGCGTCGTCGATCAGTCTCTGCGCATACTCGCCGTGAGTGGGAATTGGAATTTTGGGGGATAAGCCTTCCCCTCCTCCGCGTGCAACTTGCACCGCAAGAAGAAGCTGACGACCACGCAGGACATGCATGAAGGCAATTCAGCTCTCTGCGTCGCAATGTAGCTGTCGGATCAAGCTATGCACATCAGCTTAAAATGTACCGGCCTCCGTACGTGTGTGAAGTTGTTCTCCCTCCGCCATGTCGACCCTATGCCCATCCAGGGGCCGTCACTAGCCTGAACTAGGTGGTGTTTGACCACACGTACGTAGCCTGGCCCCGGCTATAGATCACACTGATGCTTGCTGAATAATTAGCATTTGAAAACGGTTGGTACATTGACCTGCAGCATGCCTCTGAAGATGATTAGGTCTCATGGCATAACATGATGACACACCATCGACCAATCACCATGGACAGGCACATACGTACAGGTATGCAATACAGTCTATGCAAGTAATTAATCGCACTCATTGACTCGTTGACACCTTTGAGTTGTTCCTTTGTTTTCCTCCTCCATTTCAGCATGTATGCTTATAGATTACTAGTTCAAAAGGCAGGAGGGACGCAGGAGTCAGTCTAGCTGCCGAATTCTACAGCGCAAACCGGCGCACTTAGACAAGTTCGTGTCGAGCCTGAGTTAAAGAAGAGGTGCAAGTCCTCGACCTGCAAGAATTTATTTCCGGTTTTTTTGTCGCCTTTTGAACCCAAATGTCAAACAACATACGCACGCATCCTGCGCAGTTCATGCTACCGACCCGTCGCCGTTGTTGGCTTTCTGCCCCCACTAACCGATACGGGTAGCTAGCTATACACAGGGTTCCAAAAATCATCTAAAAACACTCGATTTTTGCCCTCTCGACACAGTACGATATTCAAAACCGGTCGATAAATTGATACAACTTTTAAAAAAAATCAAGAAATTTTATGAGACATAAACCCTTAAAAAATCGGTGAAAATTGTCGATTTTCGATGAAAATCACTCAAAAATCGCTCGCCACAAAATTTCGATTGCTTGGTCGATTTTTGGTGAAAATCGCTTGATTATCGATGAAATCGGTTGATTTTCAAATTTTTTTGACTACCGAGTTCAAAGTGCATGACTTCGGTATTCATGCGATTTCTAGCGATTTTCAATACCGAGCTAGTAGCGATTTTTGAATTGAAATTGATTTTCTAAACCCTGGTTACACATACGCACACGGCACACCTGCCTTACATTTGGGCCGGAGATGAACACCGGGATCGAGGCCGGCCGACCAATTCCTTGGTATATCTAACTGCGTATTAATTGGTGGTGGTGGTAGATGCGAGAATTTACGTACGCAAGCCACGAACGCACGTACATGCATATAGGTAGATAGATTGGCCAAGATAGGTAGATCTATAACGAGCTCGACGATCACGACGGCGTACTTACGTCGAGAGCAGTACACGCGACGGAGAGCAGCATGCAGCTAGCAATTTGCTTGCAGTGCGTGCCGCCTTTCTATCTAACTCCCGTTGACTTCGCGAGGTAGCCCGACGCCGCACCGAGTCGACTGGGCCGGGGCTTCCTCGATCACGACACGGCCGATCGATCGATATATCGATCGTCGTACGTTCGTGCGATCTGCAGCGTACGACGACGTCGCGCAACACGGCCGGCCGGGCCGGCCACGCGCCTAGGCAGGGCGCGCAGCTACGCGAAACGTGAGTGCCCGCACGCACGCACGTCACGCGTCCAAGTTGCAGCAGCGCGCGGCCAAGGAAAGTTCGGCCCGGTCCTGGGCAATCTCGCTCGCAAGATTCGACGAGCAGCAACACGAAGGCAGCGCAGCGCAGCGCGCTGGCTGAGCTAGCTAGCTAGCTAGTGCTCGATCGCGGTAGTGCATGGCGCACGAGAGTGACACGAGCAGACGCAGGACACGGTGTCCGTGCGTTCGTGCATGCACTTCGCTGCCCTTTACATCCAAATTAAACGGCTTATAACCATAGGCAGGCAATAGTGCTAGCAGCTAGCTAGCCACCATGCATCTACCACCATAGCAGCAGCAGTAGCTTGTGGCATACTAGTAATCGTGATAGCTCCTGCCAATTCCATGCAAAGGCATAGTGATGGTGGTGGTGCGGCAAGGTATGGGCAGGAGGAGGTGCCCGGGCCCTTTTTTGCCCCGGAAAGCGGTGTGAATGATGCGTACGTGCACTGGAGCGAGCAGCAGCCGGGTCACGCCAGCCTGCCCCTGTCTTGAAGGTCGAGGCAACGACAGCGGCAAGCACGAAGACACACGTACGCCTTGTCCGCGTCGATGGCTGATCCCCAACGCACCCCCAACCCAACACGCGGGCGCGGGGGCCTTCCTGCGTACGCTGTTTCATCTGCTCGAATTGGGATGAACCCTTAACGATCGATCGTTGTGTGACCTGTGTCACGAGTGACGGCAACCGAATGTTGCGTATGCGGATAAGCGGCTGGATCGAGCAAAGTACTACGAGCTAGCTAGTGTTCAGTTGCCCGTCTTCCTCCTGTGCAGCGAGATATTTTTAACATGTAAAGGGGCGTGTATATAGACGGGTAGGAACTATTCGTAAAGTGCGAATCGAAATATCTAAATTAGTGATCGTAACTGTTCGATATGCGTAATAAAAATATCGCATCTGTTGGATCGAGGGACACTAACAAAGCTAGTGGCGTGTGATTATTGAAATGGCGATCGATCGTCCTCTTCCATGCAATTAGCTAGACAGTTCAAGATCGTATAGGTTTGCATGCATTATCTCACTTCATTGGTAATGTACATGAAATGTATCCCCCATGCATTAGCTGATGGGGCGCTTTCTGAAGACAGTATCCTAATGGATTTTGGTTTACATTTGTGTTCAGTCTACAACTTGGGCACTAGCGTAACAGATGATAAACCTCTTGCACGGCTGCACGCAATATTAACAGTTTAATTGATCCCGTTGAACAACTCGATCTCGGCCATAATGTTGATCTATAGTACAAGAATCTAACGCATAACCTTACCAATAAGGGCCGGTTTGGATTACAGGATTCACGAAGGAATTTTGGAAGATTTGTACAGAATTCTTACAAAGTTATACTTCGAAAATTATGAAATCAAAACGAGCCCTACAGCGGAATGGTGTTTCTGCTTTGATCGGGTTGGAGAAATCCAGTCCTGCCATTCTTTATCCCATTCCTGATAATCTAATAAACTGCTGCTATTGGCGCCTATCGGTGATTGTAATCACCTGTCTGATATTGGAAACTAGCCTTCTTTTTCCCGGCGCCGACACACTTTTTTTGAAAGAAAAATCTTAGTCCTGTTCTGAATAAATTTACAAAAGCACCCCCTCCTCGATCGCGAAAAAACATGGCAGATGACACATATCGCTTGCACAAGCTATCATGCCAAGCTCTTTCCTTCTCATGTTGATCAATTAATTTGTAATCACCTTGATAGTCACCTAACTAATTATTTTAATTATTTAATAGCTTAAATAAGTCACTAATTAACCATGCACCTACCTATCAAGTTAGGCTTGGTTTGGCAGGCCCTGCTATCGAGCCTAGAGCTGCCACTACCGTGATGGATTATGCTGTCGCGATACGGGAGCACGATAGGCCTTCACAGTTGAGAAAAGAGTTATTTTTATAAATTTATTCAGACGAACGTTAGATTTGTAAAAAAA
Source organism: Guadua angustifolia (assembly GCA_036346375.1). NCBI lineage: Eukaryota > Viridiplantae > Streptophyta > Magnoliopsida > Poales > Poaceae > Guadua > Guadua angustifolia. The sequence goes on along the minus strand of CM070504.1, from coordinate 22,713,321 downwards.
ATATAAGGGTCACAAAAAGGTGAAAAATTCCTATTCTTGTAGCTTGTTGTATGCACTGTCGAGTTTGACCACCGTGACGCTCGATAAGGCCCTCAGTCAAAGCATCACCTCACTAGCTAGCCCTTTCCAAGTTCCAACCCACTAATTAACAAAGTTGCGACTAATGTCGTACTAGTATATTTGTCCAGTCTCTGCAGTCAGACACATTCTAGAATTTTTACCTTCTTCTATATACTTTAAAGCATATCGACATCGGAAGTATGTGCAGTCAAACTGATGTACCAACTCAATTTTGTCTTGAGCAAAAAACAAATGAAATTTGTTCCGAGTCAAATAAATCCTAATGACCACCTTCGACATATATGCAACATTTGACCCTTCTAGTTTGATTAATGAAACATCTCTTCGATTGCAAACAAAAAAAAGGTATATCTGTGACACGCTTGGTTTGTTCTAAGTTGAGAGGCATTAATATGTCCGTGGGCTACCATACCGTGCAATGGGATGGGGACACACTCCGACAGCCAAGGCTCCAAGCCGTCTGTCAGGCTGTTGAACGACTCAGATCAACACCAGATAGATCACATTGTCAATTGCCACATATGTCTTATAGTAGCTGCATTATCTGATATGAAACACAGTTCTGTACATGAGGGTGTACTGTCAAGACATCACCTCATTGGAGGCTCCACGCACTATTTCAGGACATAGCAGCACATATATTAGCTTTTGCAGTTGTATTGGGTCTGCACTTCGTCCTATCCTGAGTCGATTTAGCCTACAGCCGGTATATGTACCAATCAGTAGCAATAGCAACAGTAAAGTGGATTTTTCAGGCTAGCTATTCTCTTTTTATATATCTCGAAAGCCATGCATGATGTTTAATTCTCTCAGATTTGACTGTTCGTATGCAAGAGAACTAGAGAACACAGGGCTGTCACACAGGTGTCCTCATATTTAGCAGATTGTGCAGGGAACGGAACAGTACAAAGTACGGAAGGAAACAAAAGGTTTTTGGGCAGCTATTCCCATATAGCCCTCTTTTTCCATGATGGCATTATCTAGTTTTGTTTGCACTTCAGGTTTCAATGTTCAACCTGCGTATGGTTGAGAGAATGCGCGCCTAAAAATATTGTTATTTTTACACACGAGTTTATTCATTTTTTTCATTCAGAGTAATGGATGCGCAATATTACCATTCTTACAACTTTATTCATTTTTCCATGCAGAGTAATGGATGCATAATATTTTCATCCTTTTCTATCGAGGAGATATAATGAGCATTGGTACATGCACACAATGCCAACATAATACTATTATTAGTAGGGTTACATTACTAGTAATTCAGAAACAATCAGTCCTCACCAAAATCTTCTACAAGCCCATGCATGCTCCCAACATGTCCTTATTTTTTTGGATGTCTTGCATTATCGACACAAACATTCCCGCAAATAACACATTAAGATCAAATGGCCCATAAAACAAACACATCATGATCGATCAAGAGAAACTAAAGTGTCAATTCCTAAAAAAACTCTAAACTGTCGATTATTTTTAGAGCAATTTTATCGTATATACCACCGAAAGTTAACTTTGTCCTGCATATGTTACTCATTATGTTGGCATATTCATGAGTTTCTCCCAAATTCCGAAGACATGTGGGAAATTAATCCATTGATTTTTGTAGTACCATGTATGCGTCATCAGCTGGCACGTAACTCCCCACACAAAGGTCAACAAATCGTCCTGTACCAATGCTCACATGAGTCCCAGATGCAGTCCTAACTCCTAATTACTAGGTTGAGTTATGCGATGCAGCGCCATGAAAAAAATCTGACATGAGTTTTTTGCAAATCGAATTTGCGGAACCACGGGTCTCTTTTTTCAAAATAACCGAAGGAAGGATCTATTTACGATTTCAATTTTTTTAATAAAAAAATCAACGAAAGGGTCTAAACGCGATTTCCAATTCAGCTATAAACCCTCGACGAATCTGTATTTTTTTTAAAAAAACATTTTTTTAGAAAACTGTGTGCAAAAAAATCGACGAAACACTACTACAGATCAGGCCTTCCATACCGGCCCATTAGTCCTGGTTTGATTTGAACCGGTACTGATAAGGGCATCAGTACCGGTTCATTGGCTATAGGACTGTCGTGGGCTTTTAGTACCGGTTCGTAACACGAACCGATCTTGATCCTCACATCGATCGGTTAGTGTTACTGAACCGGTACTAATAAATACTAAAGGGCGGGTATATTAGTACGGTTAAGTAACACGAACCGATCGGCGATGTGAACATCGATGCGGGTTACATCGAAGAGTATTCTGAACCGATCGATGAAACCTTCGGATTCTTAGGTTACGTGATGCCTCGCTTGAGGAAAGTTCAAAAGGAATGCATATTCTATATATATCGAGACGCTGATGGTGGGTGGGTTGGTTAGAAGGGTGAGGCCGAGTCACGAGGTTCCGTGTTCGAGTCTTGGGTTCGCCGTATTTTTAAACCGTAGGAGGGCTTTAGTCGGTTGAGCGACAGGGACTAAAGGTCATAGACCTTTAGTCCGGATGGGTGTCCCGTTTGAAAACCGGGACTAAAACCCGTTGCTAACCGGGACTAAATGTCCTTTCCCTGGTAGTGAAAGGATATAAAAAACCGTTTTTTTAGAAAACTATGTGCAAAAAAGTCGACGAAAGGACCTAAACGCGATTTCCAATTCAGCTATAAACTGCGTGTAGGGACCTAAACGTAATTTTGATATTTATCGGGTCTATCTTACTTAAAAAACGACCGAAAGGATCTAAACGCGATTTTCAATTTTTTTGAAAGGACCTAAACGCGATTACCAAATTTTCCAGGGGCCTCTCCTAGGGGGCGACACGTGGATGGCCTGAGAGGCCGGCAATCTTTGTGGCTTTAATATATAACATATTTGTCTCTGTGAAAACAAAAACTCCCTACATGGATCGATTAATTTTGACCCTCTCGCGCATTTTGATAATCTCTTGCTTTTGATCACTTGTATTGAGATATAATCTGACTCTTGGTTTTGATGTGCAAATTCTGAAACTATCTCTGAGAATCTTTGGGTATAAATATAGCACCTATCATACAAGAGAACCAATTTACAATCAATAAAGATAAAAAAGTTGAAATCATTTGTATCTGGTGTCCATCTGTTTTGTGCTTGTTCTTCGAGTATTCTCAATAATCTTGATTAGCATTAGAATTGATCCACAATGATCAATTTATTATTCAACACGTTATCAAAACGACAGTCTCTCCAAAGCCTAATGTCTATGCGTGCTCGCTACTGCGTGCCCCATGGGCCAAACAACGTGCGAGCCCATCACTCTGTGTCGAGCACACCACAGACGAACCACACGTGAGCTCATACCTTCTCTTTATGCACCCTCAAAGGGCACCGGCCATTGCCCACACGCCCGAAGCGCCGCTCGACTCGTTGCTCCCGCCAAGCACATGTAGCACACATCCCGTGCCGACCACCACTCACGTCGTTGCCATTGCCGCTAATCCTTTTGGCACGCACCCCACACACCTTGAAAAAACGTCGTTGTTTGGGTCGACGTCGTGTCATCGCGCTTCTATAGAAGCGTCGCCATTGGGTTGACACCACTCCCAAAGAGCTCGCTGGCCACGTCAACGCCCGCCGCCACCAAGACGGTGGGAGGCGGCGCATTATATGACCGGGCTAGGGTTAAAAAAACCTAGCCCCATCGGCCTCTTTGGGCCACTACAGCCCGTTAAATTTCAGCACAAGAGGAGGAGGAGAAGAAGAGGAAAAAATAGGCTAAATAAAAATTTGCAATTTAACCCCGAGTTATTGGGTATTCCTACGACCAAAAATTTTATGAGAAAGATCGTGAAGTTTCGCATAATTACAAAAATTTATTGAGATAAATATTTTTTTATAATGGACCCTAAAGATACCGGTAATCCTGAAAATAGTTAATAAATTCTTAAAATTTACATTAAATACTTGAAACTGAATTTTTAGGTATATAAGCTTTGCTGAACTATTGAACCTTTGACATAGCACACATTGGAAGCTTCGTATGACTGGGCTTACTTTCCTAGCATAATTCCATGCTTATACATATGCTAAATTTATTTTCCTGTTATTTTGGTAATTCTAAAATTGTTTGATAATTAGCAAAAAATTCTGAAAAATGTCAGGAAAATTTTGAGAAATTTTAGATAATTATCTATTAAATAGATATGAACCAATCATCACTGATGCAAGAGTGAGCAGGCAATTTATTGATTTTACTAGTAATAAAATTTATTTTTGCATGAATATAACATATGATATGTTAGACATCACAAAGAGAGAAATTATCGAGCTTGCCCTGAATGACAGTAATTACCTGACCTAGGCAACAGACACCAAGATTAACCTGACAACTTGATCTCTTGGAGCTGCTATTACCTAGCCTGAGGCTAGCGCCCCTACTCTTCCTAAAGCCACCAGGTGTGTGGCTCTGCACTTTCTAAAGCACCATCTTTATGTGGACTTGAAGGCCAAGTATTTGATGGAAGAGGACCCGTTGGCACTATAGAATTCCCTGAAGGAGCACTATAATTAGCAAAGATCCGCCTTGCTGCCATAAGTACAACGCGAATGGACCCTTCTATAATTGCAAGACTATAAAACCATAGCATCTTACAACTCTGCTATGCATAAACTTATCGCCAATATGTGCTTGTGTAACCAGAAAGTTACAGATATTGAGATGATAGACAAGACATTGTGCACCTTCCACCTCGATATGAGGATACTACAAAAATAGTACCATCATGCCAAATACTAGAAGTATTTTGATTTTATTGACATTATTTTGCTAGAAGCAGAAAAACATGATGAACTCCTGATGAAGAATCATCATATTATTCTTAATGGGATACAAGTAATGTTTGGCACATATGCAAATGCTCAACAAACTAGTAATAGCCATGACTGCGGAATAGGTCAAAGGCAACACCGGGGAGGCGGAGGAAATGGAAGAAGGTTGGAGTGCAGAAAGACAGAAGCAAATACCAGTAGATAGGTAAAGGTAAAGGGCCAGAGAGTTTTCAGAAGAAAAACTCAACCAAAAATAGCTGCTTACTCTGTACAACCATGCTTTAAGTGTGGATGCAACAACTATTGGTCGCACACTGCTGCACCGCCCAAGCATATGGTGGACCTTTAAAAAGACCAATGGAAACAATGTTGACGCACACTTCACCGCTCAACCTATTGTTGACACGGACGCTGAGAAGAGTGATAATATGGTTCTTGATCTTGCGGAGAGATTCCAAAAGGACAATCTTAGATATAGAAATATCTCCATGAATGAAGATGGCCTTCTTGGGTCAGAGCTCGAGGAGTCCTAGAATGACACCTACGATTTATATAGAGACCTGAACTAGTCTCCTAAATAATCCTTTGCTTTGCTAGTCGATGTCGTATATTCCTTATGAGTCTCCTTAATAGCATATTTATCAATTTAGTTTTAGTTCTCGATGAACATTGGTCTATGCTCTCGAAGAGCGATTATCATTTAGACTTAATAAATTGTTATTTCTTAGCACATTTGACTAATTTATTGTGTTATATTTGTTCTATATTTTATAATATATTCCTGATGCAACAATTATTTAATTTCTAAATCATACTTCTAATATAGAACAATGTATAATCCAATGACGGATGAGGAAATATGTCTTGTAGATAATTGCATCCTAAATTCAATTCTTAGGGAAACTAAGTATTTTTAGACTTTGACTAAGAAAACTGAAAATATTATGACTATCGTTGAAAGCATTACCCCCATTGTTGGCACTAGAAGAGCCATCATAGTTCTCCATATGGTTACTCGTATAATAATAAAGGATGCTCTTTTGTATCTTGAGTCCAATCATACTCTATTAAATTTCAAAGATATCAGTCTGAATGGTTTCTAAATAGAGACAAAAAATGAGGATGGTTACACAATACTTACTGATGACTAAGTTTAATGGGTACAATAAACATGTGGTTGAAAAACTTCATTTTTTCTCCTCGGGATTATGCTATACATATATAAAAATCTAAAGTTTATGTTGCGATAAAAGCAATACTTAGAAACTCAGACATATTTAAGATCTAACATGATCAATTAGGTTATCCTGAGTTAAATATGATGAGAAAAATTATCAATAATTCTACTGGCCATAGCATAAAAACTACAGACTTCTCTAGACGTGAAAACTTCTTATGCCTTGCTTGTGCTAAAGGGAATCTCATAATTAGAGCCCCCCTCCATATGAAAGTGAGAGAAGAATCACTACATTTCCTAGAGAGAATTCAATGTAGTATTTGTGGACCTATGTAGCCCCTGTCGTATCCATTCAGATATTTTATGATACTGATAGATGCTTCTTCTAGATGACCTTATGTATGTATATTATCAACTAGGAATCATGATTTTGCTAAATTAATTACCAAACTTATTAAAATAAGGGCCTCATTTTTAGATGAGAGAATCAAGTCCATTAGAATGGACAATGTTGGTGAGTTAACTATAAAGGTATTTAATGATTATTTCACGGCTCTGGGCATTAATGTAGAACATTTAGTACCTCATGTCCACACACAAAATGACCTGGCAGAGTTGTTAATTAAAGGAATAAAACTTATTGCTTGGCCACTGTCGTAGAGTTGTAAGCAATCCATCAGTTGTTAGGGTCACATAGTGTTGCAGCTACTATATTAATTCAAGTTAGACTAACTGCATACCATGATATTTCCCTTTTATAATTAATAGTGCAAGGGAAAGAACCAAGTATTTTTCATCTGTAAAAATTTGGTTGTGCTATATATGCCAATATCACCTCCACAGGGTATATCCATGGACCCACACTGGAAGTTGAGGATCTTTATAGGTTATAAATCCTCAATTATTAAATATCTTCAGCCTATGATAGTGGATCTATTTACAGCTCGGTACGCTAACTGCATCTTTGGTGAAGATAATTTCTTGCAATTAAGGGGAGAAAAGTACAACACTAAAGAATGTTTGGAAACAGATTGGAATGTCACAGGCATTTAGTCCTTAGACCTACACAATAAATAATTTGAACTTTACTATTTGAATTATAATAAATCTCTAACAAATAGCTAAATAATCTGCTATATGTCTTCATGAATCATAAGAAAGTGACAAAATCTCATATACCTACAGTAAATGTACAAAAAAGAGTGAAAATGCTCTAGAATGATATTGAATCTACTCTTACCCCTATGATAAGAAGATAAGACCTCGGGGCACATGGGACTCAATTCCATAGAGTAGTCTATAGAAACAGAGAACCAAACAAATCAGAACACTCTCTAAGACAATGCAACAATTTTAACTTGATGTTGAGAAAATCCCTAAAGTGAGCCATCTCAAAGATAGTGAACCCATCGATTTTTTGCACACATAATCTAACGTTGGGATATTAGAACACCCATACTCCATCATTATGGGAAATCACGAGGAGCTAGAAGAAATTAATGAAGAACTATTCATTAATTATGTGGATTTAGAGAGTTGTGTAAAAAAGACTACAATTATCAATATATCTTTTGCCTTGAAAATTGCTAAAATTCTTGATCAGGATCCAAAACCAAAGTCCATAGCAGAGCACTAGAAATGCTTAGATTGGGTCAAATAGAAAAAAAGTTATTTAGGTAGAATTTTACTCGCTTAACAAAAGGAAAGTATTCAATCATATTAATTTAACACCTCCCAAAGTGTTCACTGTTAGATCCAAATGTGTTTTCATCTAAAAGAGAAATGAAAACAACCAGTTGTGAGATATAAAGTGAGACTTATAGCACAAGAGTTCAGGCAGAGACTCAGTATCGACTACAATAAAATTTACTCTCCTATAATGAGCAGAATAATATTCTGATATTTATTATAAATGATAGCTAGTATGAGCTTATCAATACAATTTATCGATATAGTGACCACATATTTATATAGGTCACTAAATACAGATATTTATATGAGAGTCCTGAATGAGTCAGAATTCTTGATTCTAATAAAAGTAATCACAACATATATAGCGTCAAACTGTAGAAGTCATTGTACATACTAAAACAGTCGGGAAGAATATGATACAACTAACTTAGTGAGTTCCTCCTGAAGAAGTGATCCTCTAATAATGATGATTGTCCCTATATGTTCATAAAAAGTCTCACAATGGATTATATATTGTCGCAGTGTATGTTAATTATATGAACATCATCAGTATCATGAAGGACATAAAGGAAGCAAGTTCTTACCTTATGATAGAGTTTGAGATAAAATATTTGGGTAAAACTAAATATTGCTTAGGGTTGTATCTAAAGCATTTCCCCAAAGGAATCATTGTACACCAGTCTACCTGTATCAAGAAGATATTGAAAAAATTCAATATGGATAAATCTCATCTGCTAAAAACCCTATGATTATAAGATCTCTCGAAGTGGATAAAGACCTATGCAGATAGAGGATGTAAAATGAGTAAGTCCTCTAGAAGGCATTGAGCTGGTGTCAAGATTTTACTTAGATACCTCCAAGGTACACAAGATCTTGGTTTATTTTACCGAAAAGACTAAGACTCAACAATAGTGGGATATCCAGATGCTGGCTATCTGTCTAATCTCTACAGTGCCAAATCTTAGATTGGGTTTATGTTTCTTTGCGATGGTACAACCATTTCTTAGCGGTCTTTTAAGTAGACCTTATAGCTACCTCTACCACTACTCAGAGATTGTAGCATTATATGAAGCCTCAAGTGAATGTATTTGACTAAGGTGTGTGGTTAGTCATATCCAGCAGTCATGTAGCATTAACACTGTGATACTCCCATAATTATCAATGAAGATAATCTTGCTTGTATTGCACAAATGCAAATAGGTTATATTAAGAGTAATATCACAAAGTATAATATCCCCAAACCTTTTTATCCTTATGAACTCCAAAAGAATTGTGAGGTAAATATCCTGCAAACTAAGTCATGCGAAAATCTAACTTATTTATTTACTAAGTCTTTGTCATTATCCGGTTTTCAAAAATGTATTTGTGGTATTGGAATGAGACGACTTAGAGATATGTAGAGTTCAGATGAGTAAATATCTAAACCATAATCTTTAGTATGATCCTAAAGATACTATCCTAATCTAAAATATTATAAGTTACACTCCTTTTCTCTTAGTGAGTTTCTATGAAGTTTTCTTGTATAAAGATTTTTAATAAGGCAACAAGTGTAACACAATATATGAATGTAATATACTCATTTCTCTATCTTTTTCTATTGGATTCTTGGGAGGAGTTTTTGATGAGGCATATGCATACCGCGATATTTACTCAAGGTAGAGTGTTAAGATGTAATCAGACTCTTAGTTTTAATATAATTGGACTCTTGATTTTGATGGGCGAATTCTAGAAATAACTCTGAGAGGTTTTAGGTGTAAATATAACACTTTATTGTACAAGAGAACCAATCTATAATCAATAAAAAGAAACAAAATTAAAATTCTCACTATCTTGTATTTATCTATTATATGATCATTGGTCGGGTTTTCTTGATTGGCATTAGTAACGATCCATTATTCAACGCTCCCGAGTCCCGAGTAGAGAATTCTGATGCCACGCATCAGCCCGGGTCAGGTCCAAGGTGCGGGGACCCACCTCCAGTCCAAAAGCTTTGGCAGGTCAGTACGTGCCAAGGAGTATAGTATTAAACTACGGTTCAGTTGTGCAAGACCGTACCCATCTGAAGGGTCCAAAGATTTGTACTACTACTGGGGTAGTATAAAGCAATTTGAGTCAGACGATTCGGCTCAACTAACTTTGTGAGCAATTAATTAGCTGGCCAGATCACACTGCATTAGCCATCGTTAATTTTGCATGACGCGTATAATTAGTGGAACAGCCATGCATCACATACACTTGCACCTGCAAGTAGAGATGGCAATGGATCGGGTCGGGTACGGGTTTTATAAAACCCGACTCGACAGAAAACCCGAATTGAAAAACTTGACTTCAACTCGAATAATCTATTGGGTATAAAGCTATACCCGAACCTGACAGGTAACCAAAATTCGACGAATTTGTGTGGTACGGGTGGCGATAGGTCGGGTTGGGTGTGGGTTTTGCAAAACCCGACCCGACAAGAAACCCGAGCTGAACCCGGTGGGCACCCGGAACGCGACGGGTATCCGATGGGTATGTGCGGTATTTCGGGTACCCGATGGGTACCTGCAGGTGAAAATTAAAACCCGAACCCGACCTGTGCCCATCTCGGGTATCTGACCCGAAGAACCCGCGGGTAAAAATTAGAACCCGAACTCGACTCGATCGGGTGCAAAACCCGCGGGTCTAATTGTCATCCCTACCTGCAAGGGCGCTAGAAATGTTGCGTTTATAAATGTTGCTGCTCTCGCTGCCCAGATCCAGATGGCCTAGTGGTACGCCACAGAATCGGGTTGGTTGAGGTTGCGGATTTTTTTAAGAAACAGACAGCGGCTCTGTCATTCATTGAAGTAAGGAAGCAAGCAATATGTAGATAAAAGAGCATACGAATGTTACACCCTAAACGTTAAGAATGACATGATGAGAAGAAAACAAAGAGGTAAAAACAGCTTTGCGACACCAAGATGAGGCAAGTGATATGTCCCCGGCGTTGTCCTGTCGCTAGGCAAATATATGAAAATTGTTGTTGAAATGCCCTTTGTCAATTTCTCACAACTTGCGTGATGAGGTCAAACACTGTCTGCACTGTTTGATATCGGTTGTTGAAAATACGACCATTTCTTTCTTTCCATAGGTTCTAAAATCCATACACTAAAATTCTATCTACCTCCTTACGGAGCTACTTCGGTATGTTATCGCAAATGGACGTCCACTATGAAGAAACAGTTTGTGTGACTGCAATCATTCGTGGCAACTGGAGTTGCTTCCATTGGAACACCTTAAACCATATCTGCCTTACGTACGGGCATTGGAACGTTCGATGTGCGGGGAGTTGCTTTCATTGGAACACCTTAAACCATATCTGCCTTACGTACGGGCATTGGAACGTTCGATGTGCGGTCGATTTAGGGTTCGATGCACACAATGGACATACGGTACAGTGGGGCTAATTTCTCCATGCTAAACAGGTTGCGGATTTTTAAGCCTGATTCTTCTTCTTAAAATGAAAGGTAATATAAAACAAGTGGGAGATCTCTATGAGGTTGACGGATGGGCCCTGTTTGGTATAGACCTATCCATGTGTTTGTGGGCTCCACCTACTAGTGAGTCGTGGCCTCGTGGGAGGGATATTTGACATGTTCAATAAAGAACTGTTCATATATACGCGCTTATATACATATATAGCGGCCGGCCGGCCTCCCTCCGGCGAATTGCGAGTGCTGACGCGTTCGACGAGGGTGTGATCGTCGTTGTCCGTCTGATGCACGCGAGCGCACCATGAGAATAGTGCGCTTCTAGAACGCAGACTTGTTCTCCGTGCGCTTAATTAGTTGTTGCTTAACCACTCAAAAACATAATTAAGGCCGGAGGGACCAGCTAGCCATTACATTTAGCAAATATGAGGCAGCTAGAATTTTTTTTTAAAAAAAAAGGAAGGAAAGCGTACTAAGCAGCAGATGAACTAGTACTAATGGCGCTGCATGGCGTGGCAGCCATTAGCATAGGTATGTACGTAGCATCTATTAATAATAATCTAAAAGTAGCTAGATGAGGCGCTCGCGATAGGGGATCGAGTAGGTTAGTAAAAAATACTGTATATGAGTCTTGATCCGTTACATCGACGTCGACTCCTAAATATCCATATGCATATCTATCATTGATGGCATGGGATGAGGAGGCAAATATCGTTGGTTACTTTCGTATGTGCATGAAACGGCTGTAATTGTCAGCTATGCAGCCTGCAGCTGAATGATCATGAAGCTTGACGTACGTCGTGTGGATAAGTGGCCCTTAACTTGGTGACATCCCTTTCCTATGGCATGGCTACGAGCCTCTCTGATCCATTTTAATTCACCAGGTTAGGGGAAACCCACATTTGCATACCTATAGCACATTAAGAAATTTATCTCTTGCAGCGATGGCGTGCTTACAAGAATTCCATTGCGGTGCAATGATGCAAGTCAAGCATGCATATGGTGCATCCAATTGCCCCTCACTAACTAGCAGCCGGTTTGTGGATGCAAATATCTGTCTTATCCAGCTAGAAATTAACTGATAGATACATATATACATCTTCTGTTCGGTTCTGCATGTATTAATTCTTCGTGATAATGTAAACTAAGTTAAGGAGTTCATCAAAGATTTATATAGGGAAGACCTTTGAAAACCTGTTTGTCACTATGCTATTAGCCACCACCCTGCTTCAAGTATTCTATTGTGCAGAGTTGTCACCACGTCTATATATTCTCACGTGCATATGGACCGTTGTTCATGCTATTTTTGTAATGTACGGTCATGATGGACCCTGTTCCGACTGGGTTTCTTAATCACACTGCTTGTAGCATAAGAACTGTCCATTACTTTCTAAATTTGCCGCAATTAGCAGACCTTTCCATACATTTTTCTTAAAAAACAAAAAACAGCACACGTTGGTGCCTGCTAAACTAATGCTAATACTTTTGTGTACCTACACAACAGGCTTTCTTTTCGAAGTTAACGTTGATAAGATTAACACAGAATCCCCGGTCATTATACTACCTTTAGTAGTTTAACTCTGCAACAAAGAGTCACTCAGATCAGATGCTACATCTATGAACCCAATCCAATCTTCTAGTTTATCTGAACTTAGTCATCATTGGAAGCCCTCAGTTTCTCTGGTTGCTTTACCATTGGAACAAACAGCGGTAGGATTGGTGTTGAAAAGGAGGAACAGCATGTACGCGCAGTGCAAAGCTCCCTTTATCTTTGTGATTGTTAAAGTTAGCCTGATGGAGCAATTAAGTAGGCAACCATGCATAAAAGTCCTTGCACCATGTTCTTATTCTTCATTTTTAGTAATTCTTTTAGCCGATGCTGTGATGATTCTGACACATTGCATTAACAACAGAAGTTATAAACAACTGATTATATATGTTGAAGTAGTGTCCAAAACAAAGCTCAAGGTCAGTTTCCACAGCACTAAAGCAGTAGTGAAGTTTGGAATATGTTCTCTGGCTTTGAAACGCAACTTCTAGATTTCAACAAAGTTGTCGCATATACTATTAGACGCGGAGAACGCGGTTGGTTAGTTTCAATGCAAATCTGCAATGAGATAAAATGCTCGAATCAAGAAGCAAGCAAACAAAACAAGAAAGGAAAAAGGGGGGAAATATATGAGCATGCAACTTTGTTAGTGTTGAAGTACATCAGTAGGTAAAATGATGGAATAGCCGGGATGATGCCTATATAGAGCCTTTTTTAAAAAATAAATAAAATAAAACATTGTCCTGCTTGATGCTAAGCATATCAAACAAGTGGTGCTTGCTTTGAGGGACATATTCGAGCCTGCCCTTAAACTTGGGGATGTTCCTTTCATCTACATTTCTTTTCGTTTTTTATCATCTCATTTCAGCACCTATATATAAAACAAAACCTATATATCTAGTGCCCGATTGGAACTCCAGCTATCATGCATATAGTGCATCACCTATACTCATGATGTACATACACTCTTATAATTCGGATTCTATATGAAAAAATTTAGGACATATACATAGTATTGCCCAATTAAAAATTTCATATACGTGCAAGCAAAACCGGTAGCAGATACGGCTATATTATAACATCCCCAGGTCAAATCTATTACTTTTCTTCAGGCGTCTCCTGGATTGGAACACGTAAAGCACCTGCCAAAACTACCTGAAACAGGTTATTATACTGATAGCTTTTGTAACCTGAACCCTTTGAAGCCTACAAATACTGACCCACATCTAGTGCTTCCATGATCGAACATTAACACGCTCATACCTTGGCTTTTCCACTCACACACTACTGATCTTATGTGTCTCCCACTCAGCCATGCATTAGCCATTATATATATAGTACATTATATATATGCAGTTGCAACAGCAAGAAAAAGCTAAGCACAAACAATGCATCCATCCTTATTTTACTCGTCGCCGACGCCATAGTGTCAGGTTCATACGAGGCCACGATGATTAGTTTTTCAGTGTGATGCGCTTTTTGGAAGTACATGAATTCGAAAACGTGCATTACGATTGATACGAAACAAAAATGACTTTACTTTGGTTCTGCTTAGTAGTAGTACTTTAGTTTAGTAATGGCATGTCCTATTCGATCTCCATTGTCGCTCCTTGGAGGGCTCTTTTGAGGCCAGAGCTGTCGCCTTGCCTATCGAACAAGAAGTAGCTAGGTTGTGCAAAAGACGGGCAATAGTACATGATACATTCCTTAGTTTGAGACTACAAATCTGGTAATAGTAGCTAGCTTAGTGTTGTGAAGATTGTGGCTAATTAATCTTTCCAAAACATTTCTTTAAAAAATAAATTAGCTAAAAGTTCTGACATTTCATTAAAAAAAGACAACAATCAAGCTACAAATGCATATCTACACACAAGCACGTACTCACTCGGCTTCGCGAGTGTCCACATGGGGCGGGACGCGGATCCTCTGCCGTCGCCGTCTCTGCCGTACAGTCACTGCCGCGTGGGCTCCGCGTCGCGTAGGGCCCACGCGTCAGTGACCGTACGGCAGGAATTATAACGGCAGAGGATCTCTTTCCCATGGGGCGACCCCGAACACGGATGGGCAGTGGTCGCTCTTGCCAACCGAGCCAAAGCTCGGCCTCTTTCAAGACATTTCTATAATTAAAACATAGGCCTCATTTTAATTTGGCAATCGAGTGTTGCTTGGAGTGCATGAAACTTGTGACAACTTGCGACGTCTGAGCTGCAGGGCAGGCTTCTTTGCCCTGCGTTCGGAAGTATGCTTCTCATTCGTAGAACTTCCTGTACACCCTAATAATTAAACAGCCGTTTCATAGAACACGCCCCCGCCGGGGTAGGGGCATTTGTTTTTTTTTGATCGGTTTGATTTTAAAATAATTCGGTTTTTAAAAACTGATAACCAAAATTTTCAAACTAAAATAAAAAAAACCTAATCGAATTAATCAAAATATTTCAGTCAGTTAATTCGGTTAACCGAAATATGAATAAACGCTATATGGATTGGATTTAGTCCTTCTCATATTAGTAGGGATAAACCTATCCAATATTCATAAGTCATTACTAGAACATATGAATATACCAAATATATACATAAATATATAAGAACATGCGAATTGTTTAGTGGCTTTAGAAAGAATATTATAAAGTGGTATTGTATGTGGACTATAAGGTTACCGAACACCAAAAACCGAATTATACCAAAACAAAAATCGAATCGAAAACAAAAAAAACCAAATAATAAGTTAATTCGGTTCGGTTCGGTAATTCGGTTTGGTTTAAAAATACCCACCCCTAGAGGAACCGGACCGAATTTCCATCCCCAACGTGCGTTAGTGGTCTATCAATGATCACACGTACCAGAAAGATGCACTTAGCGCCGAAAAGCAAACGAAATTGATGAGAAAACAGCACAATATTTAGCGAATTTCGGTATATATGGACAATCATTATGACTGCGATGTAACGATTGCAGCATGCAGATTTCCCATGTGTCGGTCTGCCCAAGAGAATGAATGTTTCACCATCGATCGATCGATCGTCGACTGCATGTGGGGATGGGCGCGCGCGCGCGCGGCGCGGGTGCCTCCCGGCGAGTCACTCGTCACTTCTTTCTCCAAACAGACGCGGGGGCGTCACCACGCGGTCCACTACCGACACGTGCGGTGCGACGCCGGCCAAGAATAGCCACCGGTTTCCCCCCGCACGTCACGAGCCAAGATGCCCCAAAACCACGTCCCACCACGGCGCGCGGACGGGCAGATTCCGTCGTACCGATGTTGGTACTTGGGTCCAGCTCACACGGCACGCACGGAGCGGTGCTTTCCGATGCGTACATGGCGCGCGCGCGAGCCTGAACCCGTACGAACGCCTCGGACCGGTAAATTGTTTTACCGCGGTCTGGTTGGGTTTGCGATGCGCAAGCATGCGCATCGATTCGAGCCGGATAAGCCATCACCGAGATTTGGAGCCATGCGAGCGGCCGAGTCTAGTTCGGCAATGTGCGGATATACGCTTCAGCTGCTGACTAGTGGAACTTCTAGAGAAATTTGACATACATATGCAGTCTGTGTGTTCAGCTTTTGGTGATAAATTTCCTTGTAGGCTTGTACTACATGTTTTCCTTTTGTTGATTAATTGAGCTATAAAGGCAGTGTATTGGTGGGGGTGTGAGTCCGTGAGATGGAACTCCGAGAGTGGTTTTCCTACAACCTATTGTGGCCAGAGGCACTATCAGGAAGGACCATCCACTTTTCTTTGCGATTGGTGCTGCTGTTTTGCATACGTATAGTACACGGTGGGCCACCGCAAAACTCCCCATCCCCCCTCTCTCTCCTTATTATCTCCCTCCTCTCTCAGTCTCTCCTCTCAGAAGTCAGAAATGAACCAGAAAATGTTCAAAATTCTACTGGAAAAATGGACCCATTTTTTTTTTCAAAAATTGTCCAAAAAAATAAATGAAAAAATGAACCCAGAAATTTTTCGAAATTTGAATAAGAATTTTCCAATAATTGACGAAAATATTAAACCAAAAAATATTATAATTTCTATTTTCCCTCCCTCGTTAATATTTCAAATTCAAACATTAATCCTATCCTCCCTCCAAAATGTCATATTCTCTCAAATACATATGAATTGTATTTCTCCTAGTCTATGAAATACATGTAACTGTATACTTTATATACACATGTATGGATGTTGCTTGTCTCCTATCAGCACGACTCTTAAAAGTACAATGAAAGGGCTGGAAAACGCTTGCAACCACCAGGGCTCGTTGAGAAACATTTTCGAGGCAACTTCGACTTATGTTATCAATGCTGCAGTGACAGACAATCTCGACACGAGAATTAGAGCCAAAATAAAACTGTTCATTGTACTGATCAGCGGACACGAGCAGTTGTATGCTATGCACTTGGGGTCACATGACGACAGTGATCGACATTCATAGATCTCTCGCAACTTGCAAGCATAAAATAGGAATAAGTACAAGTGGCTGCCTTAGCCGCAGTTTGGGGTCAACGAGCACGCTAGTCCAACTCAGCAAACACTTTGACCTTTATCTGCAGAATTGCAGCTAACACAAGCACAGCTCTGCAATAAAAAACCAGTCAGTCCAAGGTGGTCACGAATCAAACCATGGACGCCACCTGATTGGATCTGCAGCCGGTTAGCTTAAATCCAATCCAGGTGCACGGGCAAAATCCAGAGCAACGCTACCATACTGCTCTAGTACTGCAGCAGCCTGTGGCAATTAAGCTAAATCAGATCAGGTTCCAAAGTAAGCAAAAAAGTAAACCATATATTCTGACCAGCATAGTAAGATATATGTCAGATATGATATGTCCCGAGAGGAAAAGAAAAGAAAAACCACGCATGCAGCATCTCCATGTGTTGAGAAAAACGGCACATAAGAATCCAATTGAAGCTGCCAAAGTTTTCAACTCCCAGTGTGGAATCCGACCACACCACTCTCCCTTCTGTCTCTCTGCAACCATTTTTTTTCCTGCTAATACAAGCGGCAACTTGGGCCTTTTAGATTATTTCACACAGCACAGCAGATGACTCGCAGCGTTTCAACTCACTTCGTGGAGTTGACCCGGAAATCTAATTAATTATCAACTGTGCCAATTAATAACACTACTGGTACAGTAGTATAGTATGAGTATTCTTTGGCTTTCTTTTGTTTGAAAAACAAGTACAATGTGTTTGGCTTTCATATATCTTGACAAAACTGGTAGTTCCATATCTGTCAGTTTTGGCGCCGGTCGCAATGATCTGTCGGGGCTAAAATCCGAGGAAAAGGGTCAAAATTTTGCTCGTTTTTGTCGCGCGACGTGCATAATGCACGTACGGTTGGGCGGCGTATTTTGCTGTAGTTTGTAGACTATACTGCACGTACGCTTGAAATAGCACACAGGCAGGAGTATCAGCTATAGCCGCACGGGTAAATTCACACCGTAGGGCAACAGTTGAATTTATGTGCCGCCGCGAGTGTGCAGATTGGACAGTACGTATATACGCGGTTACGCATGCAGAGGAATTACAAATCGCTATGCTTTACATGCATGCTATGTGTGAATCCATTGCTTTTGTGGCTCCCGATGTCTCTCTCTCGGCAAATCTAGTTCTCCCGTGGCAGCAAATCTAGTTCTCCCGTGTGCAGATTTGCCATTCTAACCACTTGTCACGTTCTGCGTTCAGAGAGCATAGAAACTGGCGTTCGATGGTCTAGAAATGTGGCAACCTGTCTTCATCGGCAGAGCTTGGCCGACTGTGGGAGCATCGCGGTTTACCGCGGCAAAAGCACATCCGCGCTACTCTAGCATGGTAGCAAGCTTCCATCGCGCTCGCCACCACACTGCCATGCTCGCCCCACGCTACCGTAGGGCCAGCCTCCTCACGTGTTATGTGGGTATAGTAGGAGACATATGTCATCTGTGTACCTTCCGCGGTAGGGTAGAGGTCAAATTTGCAAATTTACATGTGAAAAGCTAAACTTTTTAAAAAAACCGAGGCAACGGGAGGCTAGAAAAGGCGATGGATTAGCTATGTGTTCCTTAAAAAATTTGTGCAGATTTTTTCAAAAGATCTATTGTGATCTTTTTGGCGTCGATTAATAAGGCGGAGAGGACTTCGATCGGATCGAATTCAACCAAGCAACTCAGCAAACAGGCGGTGATCCTGAGATGAACATGTGCCGAACGTCTCGCTTAGATTGACTGAAGATCCCAACATTGCGCTCCTGAACTCGTTTAGTTATGCCGTCGCCAAAGTCAACTTATGATACATCTCCATCAATGTACTGATAAATAAAACAAAATGACATGAGTAATCTCATCTTCGGAAATGTCGATTGTCGAGATGAAATTGAAGTCGAAGCCCCATTTGGAATGCGGAATCTCGATTCTGGCGCGAAATGAAATTTCCGCGTATCAAACAGGCTTAAACGCAGATGAGTTTTAAGAACTCTCGAGTCTCGATGTAATTCGTTCCTTTTCAAGGGTGTGTTTAGTAGGTCTTCAGCTCTATCAGATCCGTGGATCTGATTGAGCTGGGTATTTCTAACTTCATCAGATCTGTGAAGCTGGAGTTGTGAGTACAATAATAGTATTTAGATGGATCATCTTGTTTACATTTTAGACCAAAAATATAAACTTAATTCACTTTATTTTAGCCTATAAGTTTCAGATCTCAGGTGAAGCTGGGATCTGGAGCTCTACCAAACAAGCCCTTAAGTAACTGTATAGCAGGTCGATATGGAGCAATTATGGAACCAAAGTTCCAAAATAGTCGAAATTTTTTCGACCTTATCAACGCGGTACGATATCTAAAATTGATCAATAAATTGGTTCAATATATAAAAAATTTAAAAAATTCGAGAAATTTTATGCGACGTAAACCGGTGGAAAATCGGTGAAAATTGCTCATGAGAAAATTTCAATTGCTTGGTCGCTCGATTATCGACGAAATCGGTTGATTTTCAATTTTTTTTACCACCGAGTTCAAAGTGTTTGACTTCAGCATGCATGCGATTTCTAACGATTTTCGGTATCAAGCTAGTAGCGATTTTGAATTGAAATCTATTTTTTGTAAAACCTGCATGGAACGGTGCTCAGTACTACAATACAAGTACGTGCTTGTGCTTGTGCAATTCTACTGAGTACTAACAGTATTTATTCTGTAGCAATTATTGTACCCAATTGTCACACATACTCCAACCTCGACAGAAAACTCTTCTGTTGATGAAAAAAGCAAGCCCACCCAAGTCCCAACTCCCAAGCGAGACCGCACAGGTCCACAGCGCGAGCGCGTGCCGAGCGAGCCGAGTCCTCGACTCCTCGGCGTCCTCGCTGCTTCGCTAGCGAGACTTTCTTTTTTTTTTTCAAATATTATCTCCCGTCTAATTATATTTATAAAAATGATTATATCCTTAACTACAGAAGGCGTAACAAGTAACACATAACATCTGCCGCATTTAGCGAACTTGGTAAAGTTGCTTCCGAGTATCGAGAGCTCGGTAGAAGACCTGCTTTGTATGGAGCTAAGCATGCGAGCTCCTTCCAAGCTAAGCATGGCAACGAGATAAACCAAGCACTACTTCCACCGTCGGCCAGTATCCCGCATGTACGGAACACTGCCGAGCTTCCCAAGCGCGCTAGATTTACGGGGAAAAAAAGGTAGGAAGTAAGCTGGAGGCTAATGCTTCGAGCGAGCCAGCTCCGCTCTTTGGCGGAGTCAATCAGTCAAAACTCCCAGCAGCCACAGCCCGTGTACGCGCGCCGATTAATTAGCAGCGTGGCTAATCCATTCCAGTAATCCCACCACCGCACACGGCACTAGGTAATCCCGAAGGCATAATTACCCCTAAACTTTTGGCTTTAAATTTTTTTCAGAAAGGCATAAACTAATCTGCGTAGTTGCGGTGTGCTCCCCCACATGCTTCTTTGCGAGTCCACCAGCCTACCTCCCCCTCCTCGCACCGTCTATATAAGCTCGCCCATTCCTCCCCCGCCCTTTTCATCACACACATCACTCACACAGCATCTTTCTCCGTCTGAAGTCTCAACCAAACCATCTCCTGTGTTGTGCTCTCCTCCCCAGCTGCCAACTCGAACCTACTACTCTACTACACACACTGATCGATCCTAGCTCAGCTCGATCGGTCGCGTCGTTTGATTTGCGGTGAGGCCAGCGGTCCAAGAGAGGAGAAAAGGTTCCATGGATATGGCGCACGAGAGGGACGCGATTAGCGAGGAGGAGGTGATGGCCGGCGACCTTCGGCGCGGGCCGTGGACGGTGGAGGAGGACCTCCTACTAGTGAATTACATCGCCGAGCACGGCGAGGGCCGCTGGAACTCGCTCGCCCGATCAGCAGGTAGGGTAGGATCCAAGGGGTCAGTTATATGTCGAAAATTGCATCGCTTGCATGTCTCTCACAGACCTTGACAATTCATGATTCAACCACATCATCCACCGCGATTGCTAGCTTGCATCCGTTTCTTTCTACCGGCCGCAAGAGCCTGAGCAATTATGGGACGCAAAGGCACAAACTAGTCGCTTTTGCTTCTACATGCTAATATACGGAAATAGATAGCTACGTGCCTACTGCTTGATTTTTTATTAGCAGTCATCCAGCTACCCAGAAGCTATAGTGAGTGAGAAAGAGAGAGGTTTTTTAATTAGTGGTTAGAATTATTCCCGGATATAGGGATACTTACTAATCAGTCCATCCCATTGTATCATTCGTCTTGTCACATACATGCTCGCCTCCGCATAAGTAATTAGCTACTTGGTGAAATTTATTAGTAGCAATGATGTGGTGTTATATGTGATTAATCTTGCGTTTCGTCCCGGCGCGCGTCATGCAGGGCTGAAGCGCACCGGCAAGAGCTGCCGGCTCCGGTGGCTGAACTACCTCCGCCCCGACCTCCGGCGCGGCAACATCACGCCGCAGGAGCAGCTGCTCATCCTCGAGCTGCACTCGCGGTGGGGCAACCGGTGGTCCAAGATCGCGCAGCACCTCCCCGGCCGCACGGACAACGAGATCAAGAACTACTGGCGCACGCGCGTGCAGAAGCACGCCAAGCAGCTCAAGTGCGACGTCAACAGCCAGCAGTTCAAGGACGTGATGCGCTACCTCTGGATGCCCCGCCTCGTCGAGCGCATCCAGGCCGCCGCCTCCGCTGCCGAGGAGGGGCATCCCGCCGCCGACTCGCCCTTGTCGTCGCCGCACGGTGCCGACGGCCTCTACGAGTCGCAGGAGCTCCCAGCGGCCGACGACTGCTGGCTAGCGGAGTACTGCGGGGCGGCCGGCGGGCAGCTGGCCAACACCTCTGCCGTCCCGGAGCTGTCGAGCACCACGACCGGGTCGTCCTCGCTGTCCACAGACTCTGGTACGGGGGCGCAGCCCAGCTGGCCCGCCACGGTCGACGGCGCTGAGTGGTTCACCACCGCCTGCGACGCCTCCAGCGCCGCCGCCATGTGCCACACGAACCTGACCCCGCAACAGCCGCCGTGCCAGCTAGGGGAGACGTGGACATCCGAGCCGCTGCCGAGTCTCGGCTTCCCCGAACTTGACGTCGCGGACTTCGAGATCGGCAGCTTCGACGTTGAGAGCATCTGGAGCATGGACGACGACTTGTGGTACAAGCAGGCCGTGTGAAAAGTCGAGACGGTGGCATGGGAATCCACATCGGCGCGCGAGGCCCACGGATGCGTGCGGCCTCCGGCCGGGGACGCGTAACAGAGCGGATAAACGGATTAGAAGAAGGAGAGAAATTATCTGGAGGATTAGAAAAAGATTAATTATTCACCTCAAGATGCCGTTTTTGGACTCCCGCGGGACTGTTCTACTCCAGTTCTTTCCCGTTTTCTTTCTTGTTTTTATATACTAGGGTAAAAAAAGATAAATACGTAGCCGATGTAGTGTTAATTGTTGCTGTCCTTATGTGCTGCGTTTAATTTTACTCATTCTTTTTGAGTAAATATAGTACATATATATGAACTGAACTGATAGGAATTGGATTAGAAGTACAAGCGGTAATAAAGCAAGCTCCGACGTCAAGTCGTGATTAATTTGTACTAGTAAACATTCCGCCCGCCCATTTCTCGGCGCTAATTGTGATCCTTATGCACTTGTATTCCCAGTGACGAGAAGCTGCTTTTCTTTTTCTGTTTTTTGTTGCAGTAGTTGGCTTGGCTATCATTACGGCGATGGCGACCGCGCGAGATCGAACGATTTTATTTATGCCGACATGGATGTGTTCTACTGGAATTCCGGAATTCAGTGCAAACGGCCGCTGTTACATCAGCACGAACAGTTCCCAGATGTGATCTGCGTGCCCTCGGCATTACACATGTAGTTCTCGTCAGGTTCGCATATTTTAGATGAGCCAGCCGGGGAGAGAGAGAGAGAGTTAGCAGTAGACTAGCAGAGCCGAGCCGATGGATCGAAGCGGATGTCGAGCAGATATGATTAAAAATTGCAGCACTAACTACACGGCACGCGTATGATCAGATGAGCTCGAGTTAGTAGTAGTAGTAGTACGACACTCACTAACACTTGCATGCAACTGCGGGATGGGCCCGGGGCATGCATCACCTCAAAAGATTTTTTTAGATGAAGGAAGATTTTATTAATTTCAAGAACATTACATCAAGATGATCTGTTCTTAAAATTTCTCCCTACCGCTAACAAGAAACACACAGTCCTTAAACAAAACAAAAAAGGAAAAAAGAGAAGCCTTGATTGCTACCAGCCTGGATCGTAGAGTTCTCCCCCTTTTCATTGTATTGCTTAGCGAAAACATCATCAGAAATCTTCTCCGCGTAAGCAATCCAGCAGCCCCCTGGATTTTCAACATTCTGGGCACCACAATCCGGCAGCCCCCTGGATTTCCAACATTCTGGGCGCCACCAGCAAGAACACCACGGCTATTTGAATCATTGCGCCCCCCAAAATCTTGAACGCGATCACGGACTCCATACCGTCCATGACCACCAACTTGAAATCTTGGGGGACGAAGACCACCACGAGCAGGACAAAGTGGACCACCATAGCTACGACTATTAAATCGATCGCCACTAGCAGCCGCCGTTCCACCTGCCAAGATTGCTTTAAATTGATTCTTAAAGCATCGTCACCCAATATCACCTCAAAAGATAGATAAGAAAAACAGGTGAAAAGAGGGGGGGCATTGTTTCTTTCAAGAGGAGCCACGTTTTTCCATATTTTCACACCGCATTTTCTTTCTTTTCTGAAAGGGAAATAAAAACAATTAGGCATCGCCTGGGAAAAGCGGCCCCCGCGCGATTGTCGTGGCTGGGCCGACCTAAGCACCACCACTCACAACTGTCAGTTTCCATCGACCATCGGTGATTTTTGAGCTTGCTGCGTCGATATTTTCCTAGCTTCCTTCAAGAAATACGTACACGGTACACCACCATGTTGATAGTTGAATCGGTAAAACGGGCAAAAGTCCATATAGATTGCTGGCCTACAGCCATGGAACGATGACCGCGATGGAATATCGAGGGGAAGTATGCCTCCCCTCTGCCGACTAAACGGAGAACGTCGTTGGTTTTCTAGTAAGTTTGGATGCACTGTTTGATTTTGGACTTTCTTTCTTTCTTCTGCGTGCCGATGAATTTACTTTTGAACGCTGATCCCTTTCAGAGTTATGCAGTCCAATCCTTAAAAAAACAAAGAAATTAATCATGAACGTTTATGTAAGACGTTTATGTTTCATGTGATAGGCAGTGGTGTACATAAAAATGGGTGTGGAAGAGGGTTAGAACATCGGCTTCGACAGTCGTGTCCTTGTACTATCTTTAGTCTCGTAGTTTTTTTCGGAAGTCTATAAGAAATCGCACCGATCACCCGTCATAAATGCAAGGAAGCATATCAACACTGAGTATCTACTCTATTTTTCTCTGCGTACACCATTGATAACAAGGCTCTCAAGTATACATGCATACACACTACTTCTTCTTGATATTTTTGAAATATTAAAGACAATAACCATAAGCTGTAATAATCCTCTCACTTGAGCTATTTGTCATGTTAATTTGGAAGAATGCACATACAAGACCAGCATGCATATCATATATAGTTCTTGACATATCTTACGCGCACACAGGGGTTGTTTGGTACAGTTCCAGCTCCACCAAAATCTGTGGAGTTGGTGGATCAGGGTATTCCTAGTTTCAGAAATTTATGGAGCTAAAGTTATGGATACATTAAGAGTGTTTAGGTGGGTCATCTTGTTTACATTTTAGACTAAAAATATAAACCTAATTTACTTTATTTTAGCTACAAACTTTAGAGATCTGAGATGGAGATGATATCTAGAGCTGTGCCAATAACCATACGGTACGGTCCATTATGATGATTGATGGATGACCACTGGGACAACCAAGCAGCTTGTTTTCATGAGAGATCCAGAGAAAAAGAAGTCATTAGTAGGTATATCCGTATATATTAGTAATGATACTTTGTAATATCATTATGAGTATTAATTTTTTTATAGGTTAAATCTATATGGTATTGGGATCGTTTGACCCCAACCCTACTTGCTGTAGCTTGTTGTGACGACTATCAGATAATGCGCCACACTGTCTTAAGTTGTTGCTCCTTAACAAGCTAGGCAACGCCTCCGTACACTACTGTCAATCCCAAGTACGAGAAAGCGAAGTATTGACATGTAATATGGAAGCGGTGCATGGCAAGTTCTTGAACAATTGAGCTACCTCAAATGTGGACATACATGCTCTTCGGGTCATCCAACGTAGAATTTTGTGGTATGGGTCCAGCTGTGGGGCACAATTAATGTACCAATTCAGTTATTGTGGAATAGCCTGTTTATTATTGATGCAGTATTGCAATGTCTAAGGATGAATTTAGGCTATATTAAGGCTATTCTAGAAATATAAAAAGAAAAGAAAAATGGTAAAATATCCGCAGAATAGAACAGGACACCGCCTTTTGTACTGAGCTATCGCACCCTCTGATGCGGTTAAGGAAGCACGCGGCACCGCGTTACTCGTCGGCAGCAGCAGCGGAAAAGCTTGGAAAGGAGGAGATAATGAGCTCGGCGGTACGTGGAGGCTCGATCCGGCGCAGAAGATCCCGCCCACCGCCGCCGCTCTGATAGGCTGGCGAGCACGAGGCGGACGACGCGGCGCCGGTGGGCTGGGGGCCCGCGTTACACGTCAGCGGTCAAGCGCCGCGGTGGGCCGACGCGAGGCGAGCCCTGGCATGCCAGGCCGCGGGTTCGGACGGGTCAACGCGCCCGGTGGACCAGAGCAAGACCCTCCTGCCGATCTCGACACCTTTTCTCCCTGCGGTCTTCACACCTGTGGCCGGGTTTTTCTTCGGGTGCCTATTTGGCCTTGGCCGCCGCCGCCGCCAAGGTCCGTCGCGAACTGCTCCTGTGCTGCCTGCCTGCCTGGCCGCTGGTGCTCGTCGGCTGAACTATGTACTAGAGTACCCGTGCTAGTACTAGATCTGCTGCTTCGAGACATGCGAGAATTGACGGTGATTCTCATCAGGACAATGTCACCTTCTAGTCTCATGGTTATTTTTTTAAAAAAAATATAGCTCTCTCTTGAACATAATTGTAAAAACAGCGCTATCTTGGATCACAGAAGTGACGGAGTGTCGGAAGGTGATACGTGTCACCTTCTTCGTTTCTTTAGCACAGAAGCCCTACTGCACTACGTGATAGCTTTGGTGGCTTGCCATGACTTGGAAGTGCAGAGGGTAACACCTGTGCTTCTGCAATTGGAGATGTGGCTATTTTGTAATTACATTTGAAAGTGAGTCAATTTTTTTTTTAAAAAATATTAGTGATGGGCTGGAAAAGTGGTGATTTGAATCTTGATTTCTCGTGAATGTGAGGTTGAGGGCAAAACATTAGGCGTTCACAGTTGGTGTAAACCAATTGGGAGTATGTTTTTCTGAATATATTAAGAATATGCAGAAGTATTGTATTTGAAGGAAAAGGTATTGGGCCTTTTGGAAGATATGGATTTTCTTTTAGAAAAGAGTATAATTCTCGTATAATTCTGAGAAGATTCTCGTGTTTCAAGTGAGGCCTGGAGTTATGATCTGAACAAATTTTCTATCATTCGACTTTCTGACTTAGCTTTCTTTTTTTATCGCAAAAAAAAAATACTTAGCTTGTTTTAGCCGTTCTGTGTTCGAACGGACTAAATCGCCTTTCAAGCCTAGCTCATTTTAGCCCATCCATTACAGTTTTAGACAAAGATAACACGAAGCAATAATAGGATGCATGTATAGATGACCGAATGAGCCAAAAAGAATATAGTATTGATCAAGGAGGTGCTACTCAAACACGGGTGCTGATTGGCTTGTTAGCTTTAGTGGTGCACATTAGTCACTAGGCTAATTACCTATGTAAATGCTAATGACATCAGAGAGCAGAAAGTGTACCAGATATTATTATCGCGGGTTAAAAAAGCTCAGATCTCTCAATTTTCAGCCACTCCAATCATGTAAAGCACTAAACAAAGAAAACGCACGATCTTATCTATCTAATCACTATCACTCGGCGTTATTTGTGTCGCTAATTAAATCGAGACCTAGCCAGCCGATTTGTATGAACTTCCATGTCAATAGGGCTAGTGTCTTTGCACCATACATTTCACAATCATCTAGATTAGATTTTCTCTGAATTGGGGTCGTCAGGCTAGCTATAGCTGAGTAGTGTTCTTTTTTTTCTTTTTCTTTTTTGTCTAAGCAACTATGACCATCATTTCCACCAACAAGAAAGTGCGTTTGCTATCAAGGAAAAAGGTCTCCCCTCAAACTAAAAGACTTTAGAAAGCGCGGAAAACGGGGTGGAAACGGAAAGTCCAATGCTTGTCTGCAACAAATCAGTGCAAGGTCGCTGTGAGGTTGTGAAATAGACAATTCCTCGAACAAGTTGCCATATTGCGTTGTAGATCTCCTGATCACGGATTCTTTTTCTTTTTTACCTCTGCAACTAGTCAAAGTGGCACGTTATACTCGAGCCGCGGTTACCTTAAATTTTCCTTATGGATGATAGTATTATCCACTGGCCACTGCCCAGATATATTAATCCTGCGTGGCAGAATAAATCGTGAAAAAAGGTAGCTTGGTATTAACTGTATATCCAATCCCCCGTATGCGTGATTGGAATGCACAAAATGCTCGCTGGGTCCTTAACCGCGCTTCAGCACGTTTCTAGTTGGCTCATCTGCGCGACATACTGCATTTAATTTACCTACTAGTCAACTGGTAGGTCTACCCTCAACACAAAAGGAAAAAAAAAGAGTATATATGCACTCTCTTTTTTTTTTGTTGGTATTCGACGTTTTTGACTCTATAATGACACACGATATGCTTTTGACAGTCAATTTTATAACTTATATATTAATATATACTAGTCATGTACCCGTGCATTGCAACGAAAACTCAATTTGTGACAAAAATTTATTTGCAAAAAGCACTAACCTTGTCTGAATAATACTGTTCAATCTGAATGTACAATGGTTAAAACTCAATTTGCAATAAAAAGTTTATTTGCAAAGAGTACTAACAATGGCAAAGATGGGTAATTAAAGAACAGTGGCAAAGATAGGTAAGTAAAAAGCAGTTGCAAAGATGGATAATTAAAGAATTATGGTAAAAGTGGATAATTTTAATGAAGTGACGTAGAAAGAAACTCTTACTTTATATAGTAGTGACTAATAAAATTATAATATTATAAAATATTTTTAATAATAAATGTAATAATATAGTTTTTATATAATGAATCTAGATGATTTTAAATATATTAACGATTAAAGTTTAGAAAGTTTGATGGCGCAGAGCCTATTACTACGTCACTTAAATAAGAGATCAGGAGGAGTACGTCGACCTGTCAGACCAAAATGCTTTACCACACTGCTGCCCATGTGGATATGTGATCGGTTATTGTATTCATGGTCCCTCACAAACACCGGCAATATGGCGTCCTTTAGTGATGAGGTGGATATACTTCGCTGATGTGGCAGGGGAAAAAGTGCAAAAAATACTAGAGTCGACTCTTGGTGAAGAGACTACTCTTCACAAGCTCCTAGGCAGAATTAGAGAGGAGCAGTATTAAATAGCATGTTGGATCTTGTGCATGTCCTTTGTACATGCTTATCTTTTTTGCTTAGAAGAATGTGCTAAAAGACACTCTTGACTCTTCATTGTATATGCCCTAATCCAAGCAGTGCTACTGTTCTTTTGGGATCCTGCCAGTCTCAGGGGCACGCACACACGAAGGGCAACTTCGCGTGTGCTTCCAAGTTCCAGCTTCCAAGAGCCACGCGCGAGATAAACGAGAGGTCTTGGTTCGGCTGGGTTCCACAAAGCACACGAACACTTGTGGTGCTCCTAACTCCTAAGTCTTGGGCCTGACAATCTCAGCCACTAGATAGCTTCGCCTTCCCCGTTTTAATCAATGCACGCAAACAAAATCCTGCCTGCCTCTGCCGGGCTGCTGCGTGCATGCATGATCTGATTTTGGCACCGACATGGATGATAAATGTGCACCAGTTGCATGCACGCCTGGCACCGGCGAGGCGGCGAGATATGGCGTGTTTGGTTCATCTAAGAGGATGTGTTCATCGCTGAGTCATGCAATGATATTTGACGGGACGAAAAAAAATCCTTCGTTTCATATTAGGGTATGTTTGTTTTTACTTTTGATTTTAGATTTTGATTTTAAAAGTAGAATAAAAAACAAACAGGTCTATTATAAGAATTGATTCTCATAATCCAGTGTATCCATATACAATAGAATCCTCGATCTACTTCATATATCCTTTTGAATTTTAGTTTATGAAGAATCAGCTTCTATACAGTCACAATCTAGAATTAGCTTTTAGAGAATTCAAAGAAAAAAAAACAAACAGACCCGTAACCTCATGTTTTTAAGGTATAAGGTGGCGAGATAGACTAACTCATTCCATTCATTAAACTAAACACTCCAATACTGATCGAGTCACCACTTAAAGATACTCCGCCTATTGATTTTTATAAGAGCATCTCAAGATTCAAAGTTTTGTAAAAATTGTCCAACAATTAGTTCAATAATATAGAGATGATATGATATGAAAGCCATACCGACGGGTACGTATTTGAAAGCACCTCCTTATGATTATGTTTTTATTGTTACGAACAAAATATTGTAAAAAAAATTAACAATTAATATTTAACTTTGGAGAATCACTACAGAAATCTACACAATTTTCGTCGGCCCAAATTATTTTCGTCGAAAAAAAAACTGACGAAAATAACTGAGTAATTTCGTCGGTGAGGTATAACCGACGAAATTACAATTATTTTCGTTGGTATTCTTGTGAAGGCCGACGAAAATAATGGAGTATTTTCGTTAACATAATTTCGTCGGCCTATTTTCGTCGGTTTTTTTCGTATTTTTATCGGTTTTTGGCCGACGAAAATAGTGCGGATTCCTGTAGTGAATATCAAATTAAGCTGTTCTTTACCCAAAAAAAAAAACATCGGAAGGAGTACTTGTTAGATCAGGTTGGCAACTTGCGTACAGGCTTCTTCCGATCTGACCAGTGACCATACACACGCACGCATGCATACATGTGCTCTCAGCAGTATCTTGGACGATCTGGATCATGAATGTGGCTCTAGCTTCGGCAGTGCGTGCTTGCATGTATGTCGTGATTTTTATTTATATCTTAATATTTATGTAACTTTTAAAAAGGCACGTATAAAATTACTTACTTAGGAATGATCACACGAGTGAATCGAACGTGTACGTGCTGTTACCACCAGGTCAGTACGTGATCGATTGGCTCCTCGCGCGCCGGCCGGGAGGCTGGCATGCATGGGACCGAGCATCTTGATGGAGTTTAATTAGGGTCCAAGCACGATAATTCTGTCGAGTACTACTTGGCCCCATTGGATGCTCTTAGAGGTAAACCCGTGCATCATTAGCCTACAATCCTTGGATGATGCGTAGGGGGTCCTTCAGTCGAGGGGAACTGCTGACATGCACTTTGCTGCATGATTACAAGACAGAATCATAAATGATCGAGCGTGCTCAGGCATGAATGCACGCACGTCTAGTAAGCTAGCTAATGACACTGACACGACCAACGGAGTATATTTGAGCATTGAGCTTGTGTTTCCCGTGCACGGCATGCATGCATGAACCTCTGTAGCTTGTCATTTCTAGTCGAACCGGGATCAACATCGCACGTACGACGACTGATACGATGACCAAGGAGCCATATGCACACAGGCCATATATAGTTCAGAATAACTTGTGTTTGGGCATCCGATTTTTTTAGATATTTATAATATTTTTTCTTACATATGCAATATTTTTTCTATGTGTGCAACATTTTTGTTCGATAACAGTAGAAATATTGGCGCGAAAAAAATATTGTACATGTTAAAAAAAATATTACAGATGTGAAAAAAATATTACAAGCAGCATCCGATGAAATAAACAGTAATCAGACGTCCGATTGCTAGTATTCGTCTATATAGTTACCGGGCCATTTGACGCTTATTGTGCATCCTACCAGCAATAGCGAAAATATTCAAAAGCATTGACACGCATGTACGGTAACTATACATACAAGCCCAAGCCCATAGAGGCCTTGTGACGGTGGTGAATTCAGAAGAGGAGTTCATATTATCTATTTGTTGTCATAGTTAATCTATTCAGCTGGCTAGGCACTCGTCAACTCACACTACGTCACCTTCACAATCTGCTTGCCGTCGTCACAATGCATTGTTCGTCGCCACACGCCCGAGCCCTTGTCATCTCTCTGACATTCACTCGACGCCCTCACCATGCCCTCACAAATTGCCAACTCCTGCTGACTCCTGGCGACATGCATGAAGCGCCCCTACTCGATGGGCTGTCATATCCTCGCAAAGGAGATGTGTCGAGTCACCTCCCTTTTCTCTCTCTCTCTCTCTGGTCTCCACGTGCATCGAGAATTCAAGTCCAGTTTTGCAGGCAGCAAGCAAAATTATCAATTACAAAATTAGGCATTCAACAAGAAGCAACCCACAAAGGCACATGGTCTAAGAAGTAGCTCACAACCCAACAAAGTTTCTTCTTCCTTTAGACGTGCTTGAGTGCATGTACATTCATCGTTGCTATACCAACAATGAGCGTCACTACTATAGAGGGTATATAGGATCCGACGGACGAAGGGTTGGCTCGAGCCCACCTGTTGGATATGCCACTGCCCTATGCTAAATTTAAAATTAGGCTATACACAATAAAATTTAATTACCAAAATAATTATTTGATATTACAGTTGTAGTACAATTTTTCTTACAGTACAAAGGTTATGTGATACATCGCACTAAAAAACAAATTTCATATATGACCTTTACTTGAAAAGCACAATTCTTTTATTATTATTTGAATCAAAATCTTCAATTATCCTTGTAATTAGCTTTTTTCCAAATTAAATCAATTTCAATAGCTATATATCGTTAAGTCATTCCTAGTTCATTATAGAATGCAAGTAGTGACGAGGATTAAAAGTTTCTCACTTATTTTGTCAGGACTGGATTTCCAAAATCTGAACCCTCTGTGTACAATTGTGCTAGTCCAGGAAAAGCTAGCATACACAGTGGAAATAGTGATGATAACACAATCATATCACAAATCTCCATTTGCCTAACAGGCAATCGACTAATGTACGCGTCCTAATAATCCGAATCACCTTCGTCATAACTACAAGTATAGAACTCGTAGTCACCATCAGCTTCTGCACACTCCTCTGTGGAAAGTTCGGATGTTGTAAGGGTGAGCACAAAATGTACTCCGCAAGCCTTGGAAACATAATGCATGTTAACTATATGCATGGCTGAACAATTGAAGGCATAATATGACTTTTTTAGCATAAAGTAAAGTTTGACTTTAAATACCAATAGTAATTTCACAAAGTATTAGTTGACCAAAATGTAATTGAATAGTAATTGAATTTGATATAACAACTAAACAGGTTCTAATCACTTGACTGGTTCCAACCGCCAAACCACAATCCGAGAGCTCCATCCACTCACGGATTCCCAAACCACCATTTTCATTTAAAACAAACTATAAGATCTACAATGTGCAAGTGTACCTCGCATGCCCTTGATCATGGATACAGCTACTTAAATAATTTTAACTCTGCAGAGTGTGTACAGCTTTATCCACAAGACATGATTTATTCTTATTGCTATGCAATTAACACACTTCCTTTGGTGTGACAGTAGAGAGATCATGACAAGGTCTTAACAATATACAATCCTGCTATTAACCTCGCCCACTAAGGTTTCACCGCTAAAGGGTTATATCCACCCAGTCAGAAGCCCCCTCTTGCGCCACGTGGAAAAATTGTCTCCATCCCACACCCACATAGACTTGTGGTTGTGCGGTAGTGCTCGGTCCATAGTAACACATACTTCAGTCCTTAATTGACTAGGGTGGAACATTCACTTTTTCAAGGTGTCGGTGTTTCGAGAACCGGCGAGTAAATTTGTAGGTCTAGAGGGGCTACGCGCTCCCGCTCCTTGAATGGTTAGACCAAAAGACAAGAGGTCCAAGAGTTATACTGGTTCGGGCTGAACGTCCTTACTCCAGTCCGTGTGGTGGTCGGATGTTACTCATTCCGGTGTATCCGTCGTGTTACAAGCGAGGGCTGAGCTCGGGCTCGGGGCGCCTCGTGTACAGGGGTTACTCAGAATGACTACGAGGGTGACTCGGGGGTGCTGTGTTTGACTGCCTAGATCGTCCCCCGCTCCGAAGGGCCACGCCTCCCCTTATATAGCCTGGGGAGGGTGGTGGCGCGGAGGTTACACGGGAGTGCGCAAAAAGGAAAAAATGGATGGGACTCCCCACGCCTCGGGGTCCGGTCTTTTGCCTCGGTGTCCGGTCGCTGGACTGGCCTTCTGACGGGTGGTTGCACGTCCTGCGTTGGGTTGGTGAAGCGGTAGGGTGACGGCTCGGTCCGTCCCTCAAAAGCGGCGCACTGCCTCTGCTGTTGTGTCAGTCTTGGCCGAGGGTGTCGACCTTGAGGGCTGGCAGGAAGGCGTAGTGTCCGTCCGGTCGATTATGACGAAGTCGCTGCGTCAACGATCTAAGCGACCGATGGGGCTGGTTCCGATGATCTGTTATGCCTTTTCGGTGAAAACGAACCGAGGCTCGTTAAGGCGGCCGTCGGTCCGACCGTTGGTTGGAGTCAACCACAGGTCGTCGTTCTTTGTAGGTCGCGGGCGTCGGTCTGTAGCGCTGGTCGGACCGTTCTCTGGGGGTCGGCTTGGAGGTCGTGGGCCTCCATGCTGGGCTTTTTGTTTGAGGCCCAAGCGCGGTGGCGGCCCATATGCCTCTCCTGGGCCGCTAGGGATACCTATCCCCTGGATATTCGTCACAAGGTTTCATAATTTAAAACAACATAAAATTTTTATAAAATTTGGGATCAACATATTCAAGGAAGACTTGCCTTCGCTGCCTCCTGCTGGATATACCTCCGACTGTTGGTTCGGCTAAGCTTCGACTGTGTCGTCTACACGTGAAACAAGAATAAATAAATAAATAAAATTTAAACAAAATTCAAAAATTGAAAAGAATAATCCTGGAAGATAGATCACGAATTTAGAAATTTGAATAACTGGAATCGAAGCTCGAACGAGGAAGAACAGGCTCCTGGAAGTTCCTCAGATCAGAAAATCAGAGAAAATAAAAAAGGGTTGACACGTGGCAAGACGTTATTGGCTGGAATTTTCAGATTTTTCTGGAAAATGGAAAAAGAAAAAGGAAAGCCGATTGACACGTGGAGCCCACATGTTAGTGGCTCGGCTCACGGTGGACTGGGTTCATCGAGGCGATTAAGGGGCGACGTGGTGAGCCACGCTGATGTGCATGCCACGTGGTGGGATAGGGTTGATGTGGCAAACCTGTGGTGTGACAAGGGAGCCGGGGCGGTGCTGATGCGGCGGGATGCGGGACGATGTGGCGCTGAGGTGGCGCAGACGCGTGGCACTGACACGGTGCCAGCGTGGCACGGGCAGCGCGGAGAGGAGCGATGCGGCATCACCGGAGCCGGGGAAGAAGACATGGTTAGGGGCAAAAATGCAACGAAAACCGACAGTGTTTAAGGCGAAACGCAAAGAACACCGCAGGGAACTCGATGAGACCAACATCCGCGGTGGAAGCTCATCGGTGGGGAAGAACAGCGGTGAGGAAAAGCTTCGAGCTGGCGACGCAAACTCGACAAGGGTTTCAGCTTTTATCCGCGCACGAGTGGCGAACCTTGGAACAAGACAGAGGAGTGGGTGCGGCGCTATTTATGGGCATAGAAGTCGAGGGTTACCAGCCTAGATACGGTGCGGCGGGCGTGAGATTCACGGCGGCAGACGTGGGTGAACAGGCGGCGATGGAGGTGGCGTGGAACAAAGCGATAGTTGCTAACGGCGGACCCAGCGCGTCGATGGTAGCGGCCTTGAGCGAGCGCGCTAAGGCCGAGAGAGGAGGCGGATTGGGCTAGAAGAAAATGAGCTGGGGTGGACAGAACAGGAGCTGGGCTAGGGAAGGAATCGGCCTGAGCGGAAAAAGGGAAAAGAAAAGTATTTGTCTTTTTAAGAAATTCCAGAAAATGCAACAACGCCAAAATAAATAGCAAATAAATTAGAGAAAAATACAAGAAAAATCTCAAAAATACTTTTGAAGATTTAGAACCCAAATAAATTATCTTGAACCCATGTAAACTTAAAATTTTGATTCAAATGATTTACTTGCACCAAAAGAAAATTTTAAATTCACCAAAATTTTAAAAAGGCTCAAAAAATGGAATGTTACATATTTGGCCCTCAATTATTCGTGATTATACTTTATTAATAGGCCTACAACACATAAAACCCATTATGTATAGAACGAAACCCACCCTTTTCCGAACGGCAAAATCTCTGACCAGATCAGTCATGGTAATTAATAACTTTGCTTTATATTGGTCATCCACGACCAGTGAAAGTCACCCCGACCAGTGAGCTAGTCAGGGACAAGCGGTTATCCGCGCACATGTCTCCATGAGGATAGTTGTCTGATAGGTATATATAACTATCTAGAAGTTATCTTTGGAAAAGGCACCCTTTGGCGAGAAGATATCATTTGGTGGGAACGCACATCTTGTTTACACGACGCCCTATAAAGAACAATTGCCGCCTCTTCAACTAATATAAATAGGGGCCAATCCATGCTGTTGGAGGAGGGATCAAGCATCTGCAATCTAGGCATTACATCACATCTCATCTCGTTTGATTCGTAATCATTCTGTAATTTGTATACTTTCTAAAGCCGCTTTTGATAAAGAAGCAATTCCCATATACTGTTTTCCTCATCTTGTTTAATAGGAGCACACGATCATATTTTTGTAAGTTTGATTAAGGGACCCTAGGTCCTGAACATCAACAGTTAGCGATAGAAGGAGGGACTTCTAGTGATCAAAGTGAAGAAATTCTCTATGATGGATGAAGAAAATTGGTTCGATCTCGTCGATTATGCTTATCTCATCTCATATGACTACTGTCGGGGATTGAATATGCCCGGTAGCCGACCATAGCCTTCCCGCGGGCTCCGAGCATATGCATGCTCGGGGGTCCACCCCGAAGAAGACTCTCGGGTCACCCAACCTCCGAACCAACCGCATCCTCGAGTAAGTACGCCCCCGAGCATTACTATGCTGGGGGGTCCCCCGACCAAGCGGACGAGTCAACCGGAGGAGCCTCGAGTTTCTCCCAAAAGCCGGGCACAATCTACAAAGAAGACGTGGCATTAACTGCACAGCCGCCCATAGTCTGCGCGCCCGCAAACTACGCCTACTGCACCCACGTCGCGTGGTGCCCGGCGGATGGCGCGGCAACACTCTCTCCGCGTCGGCCGTGATAACGCCCCTGTAATAACTGCTTTGTCGCCTGTAATCCCCTATAAATACCTCCTCACGCGAAGGATTCGGGGTTCGCATACATCTACTTTCCACACTTGTACACAGAGCATAACGCATTGTAAGAAACCTTCACACATCAGTTCAATCCCTGGACGTAGGGTTGTTATCTCCTTAGTGAGAGGCCTGAACCAGGCAAAAACGATCTCCCTGCTCGTTGCGATTGTCTTTGTAGCTCGGTAGGACCTCGGAAGCTATACCCCCCGCGAAAAAGGGGCCCTAGGTTGATCCCTCATTCAACAAATAAGCTTCGGCGGGGACCGGTTCCCGAATAAATCCTTGGTGGCGCCCGTCGTGAGGATCGGCCGAGTCCTTCGCGAGAATCACGAGGATGCGAACTTACAAGACAATGAAGACCTCTGCGCCTTGACGGCGTGGAGGACAACGGCGAATACTATGCGGCGATGGCGTGGGTGGTCTGATCGACCCGAAGGCCACCAAAAACCGGAGTCTTTCCCGATGGCGCGGCAGGAGCGTTTCCTCGCTTCGCGGCGGATACCCTCATTCGTGAGGAAGGTGCTGGCGCCCGTGACGATCGAGGCTCCCCGACCGTCTCGAGTTCAGCCTAGAGACCACGGCGCCGACACCGCCGATGTCGCCGCGCCGTCTTGGTGCTCCAGCGCGTCAACATGGCGGTAAGGAGGGGTGATAAGAAGGCGGCGGTCTCCAGCGGCTTCCCTCCTCACCAAACACAATCTTGGCGAGATCTCCTGGAGTTGTCCCCGGGCAGGAACCCGGTGATCGTCCATCGCCAACCTAGCGGGGATGGGGCCGGGCTGAGGCGGGAACCTGGCATCCATGAATACCACTCCACTGGAGCTGCGTCGCGATCGCCTTCAAAATCGCCCCGCCGCTCCCAGGCGCCAGCGCGCCAGCGCCATGGCGACGGTCGTGCGCGGTCTCTAGAACTTCTCCAACCAAGCGGACCTGGCGGCCATGGGGGCGCTCGTGGCTGAAAACTTGGAAAAGCTCGCCGCCGATATAGGGCTCCGGGACCTTTGGTGTTCAAAAGCCGGAGCATTTCCTGGACCATAAGCACCACTCCCGGCTAGCACCTCCAGAAGTCCTGCTCGGGAGGGCATGGAGCAACACCGACCCGTGAGGACATCCGGGCAGTTCGGGGCGGCCTCGCGG